>CM030904.1:0-720000 GCA_018136845.1 Heterotis niloticus
TAACAGAAACATGCACCAAAAGCCCAACTTCAAGAATTTCTCTCACAATACCTTGCGAGCTGCTGTATAAATGATCCCTGTATCCTTTGTTCGGGGAGACTCTCTTTCCGAAGAGGCTCTCCCGCACCGGTGTGTATTTCTATAGAAAATAAAGTGTAACTCTCTCTACACCCAAACTGCTACTTTATTTTTTCTTCCACACACTTCATGTTCCTTTCTGGTATGTTAGTGAGGCAACTATGCAAATAATGCACATGAAAGCTAAACTAGAGTAGGACTTTGGCAAGTATTTTTTTTTTCCATTTGTTTATGCACATATTACCTGTGTAAATCACATTAGCCTAAGCCAGCTAATTAGGCCAAGTTTGCCCTGCTGGGAATTTTGCAGTGGAGCTCAAGTTGCATCTTTTTTTTTTTTTTTTTTTTTTTTTTTAACAAATGGAACCCAAATATTAATGTTCTTAAAACCAAGTTCTGCTGACTTTTGAAATTCTGAACTCACATTGCAGATGGAATACATTTGGTGATACTATACTTTGGGGAGACATTTAAGGAAAATTTTTTGTCTGTATAAAAGTGGCATAGTTATTCAGAATGTCCACCAGATGGAACACAGTGATTGTGGCCAAATTTCCAGCTTCTGCCAAACAGCAAGCTCCTTAACCACATTTGTACTAGGACAAGTAATGCGGTGAAGCAGCAGCATCTGTGCTGCCTTATAGCGCTGACTAAAACCACCTGTACTCCTGATAAGCTCTAGTGTGACACTGGCATCATCCACAGAAAGGTGCAGGGAATCGAGTCAGACCTGGTTGACCCAGCACACTGCTAACCTTCAGCAGGTCACAGTTGAAGCCATCAGGGCCCTGAAGGTCTCCTGCTCGTTTCCATCAGCATCCGTGCTCAGTCCTCTGTTACCAAAATGTTCTTTTGCAGTGAAAGAAAAACCTCCCTTACTTACTCTTTGTTTTTCTCCTCTTTATTTTACCATGATGTCAATGATTTGGAAGCTTTTATTATATTTATGACATGTAACATTTTTGCTACTAATGCCAGCAGCATTTAGTGTAGAACTTTCTCCTTTCAATGGGATTGTGAGTGAGGGACAAACAACACACTGCACCTGGAGACAAAAACACTGATGCTTCACAAATGATTTGTTGCACAGACTTCTTTAAATAACAGTTTACTCCCAGATGTGACCTTGTGGCACCTCCGGCCCAAAACTGACTTCGTTGTCAGACAATGCCCCGACTGAGAGGGTCCGTCAAAAGCATGGTACTCATTCCCACAGAAGCGGAGGCCGACAGAAGGATCCAGAAAAGCTAAAATCACAGCCATGCCTTGGCTTGCTCGTGTTGGTGAGAGATGACGAGGGAGTGATGCTTCAAAGTAAAATATATCTTGACTGAAGAAAATGTTGGTGATGCATGGAGACACAAAGAGCTCATCACTAAACCTTCAGAGGAGGATGCAAGAAAGGGGACAACGTGTGGCAAAGTACCGATACACTGCTGCAGTCTTCGTATTCACAGGCTGCGTGTCACCTTCAAGGGATTTCATCCACCTTCTTCTCAACCTCCTCCTCCTCCTCATCAAAGTAGCTCTCCACAGCGTCGCAGCTCATAATGCCCAGGTTATTGTAATTGGGGCTCTCATCAACCTCGCCAACATACACAGACCATGTCTAATAGCACCGTGTTGCTGGTTCACATCCTTCAAGCAGCTGGCTATAGCAGTGACACTCCAACAGCAAATACAAAGATAATCACAACAGATGATGTGTCTGTCAGGAGCTCAGCAAAGACATTGATTTGTAAGGGACTCAAGGAAGACAGGTAGAAGATGACAGCACCTAATGCTAGCATATCGTGCCTGATCGGAGCTCCTCCAGCTTACCTGTAGTTGAAGTCCCTGTCCTTTCCGTCCAGGAAGTGGTGGTACATCTGGCTCACAAACTCATTCCTCAGCAGGACCTTCTCCTCTGCGCTAGACTCCTGCTCAGGCTCCAGGGGGGCACAGACCCAGCATCACAGTGAGGTATGGGAGTGTTTGTGCTGCAGCCGCTCCGTGTGACTCACCATCATCATCCTCATCCTCCTCTGTCTCCTCCTGGGCAGCATCCTCTTTGTCCCGCTGCTCCTGCAGGCAGCTATGCAGCAGGCGCTCCTGGTATGTGTCGAGGAGGAGGTCAGTGAGCGCGACAGTGCCACCCTGCAAAAGGCCCTCGGAGAGCCTCAGCAGCTCCTCGTCACTCAGGTACTGGCCGATGTACTGCTCATACAGCAGGGGCTCCCGCAACCTCATCTGCTCCTCACTAAAGTAATGTCCCTCTGGAAGGCAAGGAGCAACAGCAGCAGGCAGTTAGGTTCCAGCCAAACATCTCACCTGGATGGCTTCCACAGTAATGCCACTCACCCTGCTGCAGGAACTGTTGTGCCGCATACTGCTGGTTCCTCAGCTGAGTCTTAGTGGCTGGACAGGATTCTCTACGCAGCACCTCATGGCTGTAGTGTTGGGCTCAGCAATCCCCAGGTGAAAGAAGGCACTCAGGTGCTCTGGCCGTAGGTGCACCTGGTAACGCTTGAGGAAAACGAGGGGTTTTGCCTTGTACAGCTCCCAGAGGAGCTGCCAGCCCTGCTCCATCATCAGGCCCAGCTCACCCAACTGCTGGCTGTTCACAGGACTCCCACTCAGTGCCACCACGTCGATCATGGCGCAGAGCTCGCTGGGGGGGCTATGCATCACCTGGAAGATGAAGGGCTCACTTGGCTCGCACTGAACCTGTGTGTTTTAACATTTCAGCAGTTATAAGGTAATAATACGGTAATAGGTAACAGTGTGACATCCTGCCATTTTCTGAGTCAAACACATTATGTTGCGTCCAAGAACCATCCATAATCTGTTGTTGTGGACTAGGACTCAGTGCTGAAAAGGACTCTGGAGCTGTGAACAGAACGCGTAATGAACAGACCTCTGCTCCTCGTTTTGTTTGTAACTTAAGCATAAAAACGAACACCAACCAAAAGGGAGCTGACATGCAGGCATGCGGTGTTGACTGCTGTTTTTACGCCATTTTCTTCTTCCGTATCCGGTCTTTGTGCCACAGGTTCGATTACTCCCCACATCCCAGAAAGTATCTGCATAATGAACAGACCTCTGCTCCTCTCCAACACGTGGTCCGGTAACATAATCAGTCTTCCGGCAACAGCAGCTCACATCGCCATAGTTCCCAACAAATCTAATGGGGGACACTTTGTAACTCTAAATGAATCTTTTATATGCAGAATATTGATCCAATTAAATATAGAGGCATTGACGGTTTGGAGACAAAGTCAGAGAGGCGAGACTGCGTTGGTTTGGACATGTGCAGAGGAGAGATCCTGGATATATCGGGAGAAGGATGCTAGGGATGGAGCTGCCAGGCAAGAGGAAGAGAGGAAGGCCTAAGAGGAGATTTATGGATGTGGTGAAGGAGGACATGCAGGTGGTGGGGGTGACGGAGAGAGATGCAGAGGACAGGAGGAAGTGGAAGCTTTTGATCCGCTGTGGCGACCCCTAACGGGAGCGGCCGGAAGAAGAAGAAGAAATATAGAGGCATAGATAAAGAACATTGATGAACTTTTTATATATATCATTTGTAAAAGCCAAATGATACATATCCCAAATGGCCAATCAGTGGAGCTACAGGCACATTAAATTAAGTGCACTAAACACATGACCGGTTTTAGTTTCAGTGCATTTGAAAAGCAATGAAAATGAAAAATCTGCTTCACTGATTCTTGACAAAATCAGCTGGGTTTATCTTGTGTAAACTGAAATGATAAACTGCTGTGATGAAATCGGTATGCATTCATTAAAGGATCTAGGCAGATGAATCTTTGCAAACTCAAATAGTTTCTTTAAAAAAAAAAAAACAACAACAATCTGGAGAGGTACAACATATCAAATTAAATCTTAGGAACCAAAGTGGAAAAAAGTAATTGTTACGTGTGTGGACTGTTTTTATTCCAAGAACAGTCCACACACACGTAACACCCTCCCCCACAAGTGTAAACCCCATAGGGTTTCACAAAGACCACCAAAGACCTCCCTAACTCCTAGATAAGGCATCTGCCACAACATCCTCAGATTCCTTCTAATGTTGTAACCTCAAACAATTAACGACCAGCATATTAAACGCTGGTTGGAATTACACATGTGGTGCAGGAAAACTAATGGGTTATGATCAGTATATACAGTAACAGGTGAGCTGGAACACAGATAAACCTCAAAATGCTGTAGGGCTAGGAGGAGGGCAAGGGCCTCTTTTTCAATTGTGCTGTAAGACAGCTGCTGTTTAACAAACTTTTTAGAATAAAAACACACTAGGTGATCAAGCCCTTAGTCATCCTCTTGGATGAGGACAGCCCCAGCACCTATACAACCGGCATCAATTTCTAGTTTAAAAGGTTTACTGAAGTCGGGAGCAGCAAGAACAGGGGAACTACTGAAGAGCAGTTTCAAGGAGTCAAAGGCTACTTGGCACTCAGCAGACCAAACAAAAGGTGTACTCTGGCAGAACAAATTTGTAAGGGGTAACACAACATCAGAAAAATTCTTACAAAAACACCTGTAAAACCCTGCCATACCCAGGAACTGTCTAAGCTCCCGTTTCGTAGTCAGAAAAGTGATTATTTCCTGGACTAAACGTTTACAATTCCACATCTTACAGTCCTCCCAAGGTAAGTAATTGAACCCATACCAAACTCACTTTTATCCGGATCTAAAATTAATGAAGCATTATACAATCTGCTGAACAGAGTCTCCAAAACCTGTAAATGGTGTTTCCATGTCTTTGTAAATAAGAAGACATCATCAAGGTATGTTTCACAGTTACATCGCCAAGGACGTGGTTCATCAAAGGCTGGAGGGTAGCAGGCACATTTTGCAATCCAAAGGCCATAACAGTATACTGGAGGAATTTGTCTGGGGTAGCAAATGCTGAGATTTCAGATGCACGTGGAGTAAATGGAACCTGCCAGTAACCTTTTAATAAATCCTGTTTACTGACATATTTTGCAGCGCCAATGAGGTCTACATGGTCATCAGTGCGCGGGAGTGGAAATGAGTTGGGTTTTGTTACAACTTTAGGGTAATCTGCACAAAAACTAAAATGTACCATTGGGTTTAGGAACTAAGACATGGAGAACACCATGGGCTATGCCTTGGAACAGCAAGGCCATTTTCCTAGATATTTTACCTCTTCCATTGGCACATTAAGGATGCTGTTTAATGGGAGGATGGTCACCCACGTCAATGTCATGCTGAAGTATAGGGGTACAAGACAGTGTCAGAAAAAAGCATACAAAATTTTCCAACCAAAGCTTTATCAGAACAAGCAGATGGGGACAAATGGGCAAGTTTGGAAGATACATTTTCTAGTGCCTTTGAATTTGGTAATCAAGCACATGGAAAACTTTTGGCCAGTGTAAACCATCCATTTCAGGTGAATAATTGGAGTATGAAATGTTTACAGTAGTAGCAGGCACAGGCAGAGGAACAGGAGAGGTAGAAATATTGAAGAGAACTATCATTGTATGGTTTTAATATATTAATGTGGCAAATACAGCTTTTCCGCCTTTGGTCAGGTATGTGAGAATCACGTAGTTAGTAGCAGTAACCTGTTCCTTTCTTTCATAAGGGCCCCAAGAACCTAGCCTGCAAGGAATAACCAACAACTGGCAACACAAGGACCTTTTCCCCAGCACAAAATGAATGGTTGACAGTTTTATCAAACTGGGTCTTCAACAACCTCTGTGATGAGCATAAATCACAGGTGGAGCACAAACACTCACACAGCATAGTGACATATTCCAACAGTCTTTTGAAGGGGTGGTGAGGGAGACAACCACTGTTCCTGGACCACAGACAGACAACCAAACACAAATTCTGAAGGACTAAATCCAATAGATTTTTGCACGGAATCACATACAGCAGTAACAGTAAGGGCACTCCCTCATACCAATCTTTTCCAGAAGACAGAATGATTATAGCATTTTCTTAAGAGTTTGGTGGAATCATTCTAAGGCACCTTCACTTTTGGGTAGTAAGGACTGCACACCTGGTGTGAAATGTTTAGCTCCCAAACAACCTGAGAAAACAGCTTGGAGATGAAATTTGTTCTCTGATCACACTGAATACATTCCAGCAGACCAAAAGTAGTACATAACTTAAGTGCTCTAATAACAGTCCTAGATTTCAAGGTACATAAAGGGACAGCCTCAGGACATGTAGTAGCAGCACACATTGCTGCATCACATCTGTTTTGATTTGTATACAATATAGCCCATTGCTCCTAGCCTACAAACCACTGTTGTATATGTGGTCCATCATTGACTGACATTACACAAAACTTACCTGTAATAAAAAAAATTAAAAAAAAAAAAAATTGATGTACTGGAACAAACTATTATATACAGTTACAAATTTATTCCAACCCAGAAGGCAGCATGTGCATTCACCCATGCAGGTTTGTTATCAACCATTTTAACTATGTTTGAACATGCTTGTGCTACACAACTACATTGGCTGTGCATTTTTTTTTTTTTTTTACATAAACATTTATTTAAATGTTGGGCGTTATATTAAACAAAGAGGTCAAATATTACTTCGACACAGGGCTTCCCTTAATTCAAAATCTCGTAACATTCCTACTCCAAATCCTACCCATGTGCTCTTATCTCCCATGCATAATACAGAGACACCAGTTAGCGCCATTCTAGTATGGAAACTTGTGTACTGTGCCATGCGTTATGAATATAGAAAGTACAAATTGACATTAAGTATTTAGGTAACTAGGGTTTAGAGTGTTTTATTATGCTGACAATATGGGTTGACAATTATATAGGTGTTCTTGTTTGAGCTGGGAGTGCATTTCCCCACTCTCATTAAAAACAATGGAAAATAGACACTTGGGATCTCCCCCCCAAAAAAAAAATAATAAATAAATAAATAAATAAATAAATAAATAAAAATTTTAATCAGTATCTGGCACATTTTCAGGCACAAAATAGATCTAGACATTACATCAGAATTACTGTATGTGTAAATTAACATACATGAATGCTACATTATAAACCAGGTATTTCCAGTCATTTTGTGTTAAAGTAATATTAATGTAGAACATTGGACAGTACTGCCATGCTACTAATGTCACCTTCAATGTCATATAATCAAAAATATATCATCTGAAAGTATTAGTGTTGTACCAGGTTGAGGGGTAGCCTTTGCCAGAGGTTTGATCATGGCAACCAGCTTGTTCCCAGCTGCGATGTCCACACCGCTGTCTGTACATCAGTGCCCTGTAGAGAAGGGATACTAGGAGTTATATAGTAGACATCTGACTTCTCAGTTTGTTACATGACATAAGGTCCCACTAAACAATATTTAAACAAAATAATTCCATACCAATGTATAAAATAGTTCCCACAGTTTTTTGAAAAAAACATTGACTGAAGTGGTTAAAAAAAAAGGGAAAAAAGTCATTACACAGTTTGCTAAAAAGTAAAACAAAAGCCAAATGTAGGGGAAGGCATAAAGTCCAAGAACTTCCTCAAAACAGCACACAGACAATCAGCTTACTAACTCTGGATTCAAGCTTGAAGTTACACTATGGGACTGATAGAGTACCCAAGCAGCTGAGAGCATTTTATAGGAATGGGCAGAGTCAACAGATCATTGAGATCAGGTTATTCAGATCTGCAAGTGAACCAAATTAAGATTAGGTGCCATTTCCTATCTCCCAGGAGTAACACAACACAAATGGAGAGCTGTAACACATTTACACAACTTTTCTCAAGTTTAACTGAAGCAAAATGACTGTGGTTTTGCAATTCATTTACAAAGCATTTATTCACAAAAAAAGCAAAGTTTTGTCGAATATACTGTATGTGTGAGGGTACAGACTTCAATGTTCAAGTTTAAATTTGAAAATTACTGACGCAGTGTGTTTTAAGAAGCAGGTTTTTTTTTCCTTAAAATGTATCATTCATTTTATTTACATATAATTTTTCAAACCACATCTTCCAAACATTTGAAGATAAACCACACAATGTGAAAACATATTTCTACACACTTGCTGTCTTTATATATGTTGACATTCATGTTTTCACTTGCTTTACAGTTACCTGGAACAATTCAGGGTAAGAACTTTCCTCAAGGGTCCCAGAGCAGGTGGTGGTATTTGAATCCAGATCCTTCAAATCTGTGAACTTATATGCATCTGTAGCTCAGTCTTTTCTTCCTTACATGAATCTTAATATTTACTTGATTCAGTCATTAGATGTCAGCAGTTATACAATTTAGTTGATTTTTAAGAAAATATTAGTCTTTAAAATATTTTTCATGGCACATTTGTCATCTTGGACAAAGATGACACTTAAATGATAAAAAATAATTTTTTTTGTTGGCATGCATTTGTTCATAAAAATGGCAGTGTCACTTTTTACAAAATTTATGGCATACATTTTACTGAAGCAGGAATGCAATCAAAAACACTTAAATACTGATGTTTTATATAGAAAAATAAGATGGCCCTAACTTTTTGATGGGTGATGTCCATCTGAGTAATGCATGGGGGTCTGGTTTTGTTCATGCCCAGAATGTGACCCAGCTATCTCCAGTGTCTCTGCTTCACCTCCACCAGGATGTCGTTGATACCTGTGTGTCTACTCGCTTCCCTGTTGCTAACTTGATTATCAACCAAATACTTGGTTAAAAATTCTCAAAAGACCAGTTTGCTCCTTTGGCATCTTAAACATGGAGCCAAAAAACTTTTTAAATGTTAACTTTTGCAGCAACTGATTGTTTCCATGACTTCTCAGGTGTCCTTTCTGTTGGAAGCAGATGACAACTGGGCAAGGCCCCTGCTGGTGCGTGTGAATAGGGGGCACTTTTCCAGAATAAGGGATAACCGAGTCCCACAGTTAGTGGTATGACCACTCCACATCTGGCATGCGTGCCTGGTGACTGGAGATCTCTAGAGAGGACATCTAATCTCCAGTCCCACTGAGACAATGCCAAACTCATGTCAAGCCTAAAAAGATTCACTTTGGAGACATTGTGCTCTCCCAGGTCACTTCTTGTTTGCCCTTCAGCATTTTGAAGCTCGCTAGTTTGAATATTTTATTCAAAGTATTGGGCAATGTGTCCCACCAGGTGGTGCTGCACTCCATTACATTTCACTGCAGTAAGGATGTATTCTTTGGCAAGAGTTTTATAGTAATCAAATAAGCAGTTCTGAAGAACCTTCCAGAATGACATCTGGCTGTGTCAGTGACTTGGTGCTGCTTGTAAAAAACATATGATGCGAGTGGTATTTACTAAGCCACATTATACTTTAGCATGTCATACTGGACACAGAAAGTGAGTGAAATAAAGTGAGGATGCAGGGCAGTGCAAACTTTTAATTTATATCACTGTGAACAGTTTCTGGTCAGGATCTGTCTGCACCAGTACATACTCCTCAACAGGTGTGCAAGTGTCACATGGCCAGCAGCTGCTTGGACAAGTGTATACCAGCACTGTCCCAAACTCCAGCAAAGGCCCTGAGGAATCAAGAAGCAAAGTTAAAAAATATTCTGCAGTGGCATTCTGGTATGGCAGGCACGCAAAACAAAAACTGAAGCCTATCACTGAACCAGGAACACACTGACTGGCTTTTTCTAAAAAGTAATCGGCAGCAAAGTTCATCTTACATGTACATATTTAGCCTTCACCAATCAACTACACATGCTTCACACAAACATTCAAAAAGCTCCTGCCGTTGTGCTGAGCCTTGTAGCTTATACAAATCACCTGCCACAAACCCACCAATACGAACACCAAAATTACCCCTGAATCTGCTGTACTGAAAGACTAATCAGTAATTGTTAAAAGTGTATCAATTTCTTTAACTGTAAATGTTTTTATAGTAAATGGCTACGTTTAAATGTAAGATTATGGCTGACTCTTTAATAATGACACATTAACAGTCCAAATAAGGAGCAGTGAGTTAAGTCAAGTAGGAGTTTATTGTTATTATTATAAGATCACCAAGTGTCATCACCCCAGTCGACAGACTCACCTGAGCTTTGATCTACAGTGGTAAGCAAGCTGACCAGTGCAGGCATAAGCTGAAATTCAAATATCCGCTGGCTTCCACAGCAAGAACATGACGGTATTATCTGTGAAAGCTTGCATTTGGGATCGGTTATAAATAAAGGAGACCCATTCCAAGAGTAGCTGTAGGGAGAAATCCAATTCAACAGTACAAAAATTGTACCTCAGATAGAAACTTATATAAGACTGAAAGAGGACCATCTCTGCTGATTTTTCAGCACACAAAGGTGATCTTTAGTTACTGCCTTTTATTTCATTTTATCCTTTAATTTAACTCTAATTTTTATTTTTGAATTTCACAAATAATGTAGTGAAGAGAATATATTTCTTAAGCACATACACGTACACTTCTTCAAATGAGCTTTAAAATATCATCCAGAATAGATACTTTTCAGTGCCAGGGCTGTTAAAATAAGTAATTGAACTTGGGCAATCTCCTGCTGGATGAAATTTGGGTGAACCAAATTTTCCTATAAAAATTGTTTATGTAGTAATTAGTATGTATTTCTTTGTCATGTTAAACATACATATATATTTTAAAAAGTATATATTTCTAAAAAAATAACTATTTATAAATTCAAATTTTAATTTCCATTCTTCAGGATGTGGATGTACCTGTAACTAAAATATAAATCACTTTTTGTCCTATATAGTATACGTATGTATAACATTACACATTTAGAGACAGAAGTCTTGGGGTGTAGGACTGATTCTTGCCTAAGGCCATTAAAAAGCCAACACCACTTTGCAATTGACATCTTTTTGAGTCATAAATTGTGTTGGTTCAAAAAGTGGCACAATTCATGCCATCCTGATTTTGAGTAACTCGATAAAAGGAAAGACAAATGAAAAAACCTACACAAGAGTCCAGTGGGACCGGAATGTTCTACAACGTATCTTCACAAATGTCTACTCACCGTAAAATCTGTTTTGGACAAGAAGAAATGCACTTCATGAACTTGCAGAAAACCTTATCCCCGTGGCTAGCTTGGGTCTTTTCATACTTCTCTACATCCCAAGTACCTTCAGTGCTAAAAACATAAAAATAAAATAAATACCATTAAATTCTGATCAAATTCTGTTACACTGTTCAAAACTTATTTAAATTAAACATGGGAAGTATTCACTCAAGTGATCCTTAAGGCCACCCTAAATGTGAGGCTTGTACATAAAAATTTATTGACACATTTATACAGCAATGTCATTTTTCAGGATCAATTTAAGCTAAGTACCCTGATCAAGAGAACTACAGAAAGAGTGCAATTTGAACCAGGAGCCTTCTTGCTGCAAGACAACAGCTACAAAAACTGTGCTACCTGCTGCTCCTTATGAAGTTCTTTGGCTCATGTGTTTACAGATGCTGATCTCTATGCAACAACAGCCAAATGAGTGATTTAGTCCTAAAATAGGTCAAATGAGCTTAAATACTTTGAATACTGTCAAAACATGTAAGGCAAGCAAGTACCAACCTGACAACCTGTCCAACAGCAATGCCCTCTCTGGCCTCATACTCCTCCAATAATGTTTGTACATGGTCCATATCACTCGCTTCCTTAAGGATCCCCTCTTCTGTCACACATATGTAGTAAGGCTTGAAGACTGCCATGGATGCTGTGGAAGTTACGCCAGATTCAGGGGTCGAGCACCCCACTCTCTCAGACAAACTAAGGCCTTGTAGACCGCTGCTGATGTCCAGCTTTGGCAAGAATAAACTCTGGGAGGACCTGTCATTCTGGATGGGGTTTATGTTCACTGCATCCTCATCCTCTTCTTCTACACCCCAGTCATCAGCACCCTTAAACCAATCACTGGATCTCATGGGGACACCCTTCTTCGAAGACACCTTGATTTCCTGGGCAGCGTTTAAATGTAATTCCAAGCACTGCGAACGCAGCACCTTCCAGCTTTAAAGAGAAGAGACATCACATTGGCAGCAAGGCAACATCGGCAGATGTTACACAAAGGTCAATGAAACAGAACAGTCAGAAAATCTTTTAGTTACAAAAAAAATCTGGCCTTTCAGCTTCTGCAACACATTTATTTATGTAAAATTTCATAACCACAAAAATTAACAGTAAAAGGAATATTTATTATGAGTAAATGTACATTATAATACATATATTCATTCAGAAAGTGCTATTTGCCAAAGCAACTGGAATATAAAGCAGGATACTGGAACCATAAGGTCAGAAGTTGCTAATACTTGTGCAGCTGGCTGTCTAACCACTAAATACACCGCTTTAACATATTTGTAAAATACACATAGTACTGCACCCTGTTTGCTCCATTAAAATACAGTCAGGTCTGAAAGTATTTGGACAATGACACAATTTTTGGTATTTTGCCTCTGTACCCCACCACAGAGGATTTGAAACAAAGCAATCATGTATAGAGATGAAAATGTATAAAATTGTTTCAGATGAAGGCACCAGGTATGGAAGTAAATACCATATCATTACCTTGAAAATGAGATGTATGCCAAGCCAAATGACAACATGACACAAAGTCAGTACTGCAGCCCAAGTGAAGGACGTTTAAAAGAACACTGTGGGTTGTTTAGTAGTTGTTTTGTTAAGAATGTGAAAGGAAGAGGTAAATTAACTTTACCTTTCAGACTTTCCACTGCATTGTGGATGAGGACAAGCAAACACGTTGATCGTGCGGTGGTACGGGGACGCCTGCAGCGGGCAGTACACCTGCACCACATGGGCAAGGGCAGCCCCACACACAGCACAAGAGGGCTGTTCCAGTGACACTGAAGGAAGGCAGTCCTGCGAGGCCAAAGATGGGACAACACAGTACTCAAAACGTGTGCAAGACCAAAACTATTTTGAAGACTTTTAAGAGTTTAAAAGCCAGAATCAAGGGCTCCAGAGAAGGAGCCCATCTGGGCACAAGGTAGCCTTTTTGTCCAGGCCTCTTCAATGTTGCGGACCTTCACAATGAAGTCGTCAGGCCAAGGTGAATATATAAAAGTATCATAAGGAACAATAGTGTAAAACTGTGCCGTTTTACTATAAGTCGGGGAGAAATGGCACGTTTGTGTCTGTGATACAGCTGAATACGCGCCTTCGGTAGCAATGCTAAAGCGTTTACCGGTGATCCACCGATCTTGTTCGTGAAACAGCTCGTGTGCCGGCCGTCTGTGGCCTCATCGCACAGCCCAAGCAGAACCTCCTCGGTCCCCGAAGCCATGCTGCTGCGTCGCTGCGTGCCGTGCGTCGCTGCGTGCCGTGCGTCGCTGCGTCGCTGCGTGCCGTGCGTCGCTGCGTCGCTGCGTGCCGTGCGTGGTCAATTATAAACAATATACAGTAACACATACAGAAGAGTTAAACAATTTTACAAAATAAAAAAAGAAATAAAAACAAGAATACACGTGAACGTAATAGACACGAAAAGGTGCTTCTGATGGTGCTCAAATTTGCTCCATTTGGTTCGTATATTTCAGAAAAATTTAGTATAAGCCACAGTAACTCATTGTCCAAACAGGTTTCTTATTAGAAAAAGGTTTGAGTTTCAATGTACTGTTCAGAGTCCTCGAGAAAACAAAATAGAGGCTTTTTATTATCACGTTTGGATCTATGAATGTGGAATTTGGCTGGGATCAACGCAAGATTTATGATGTGTGCTTGTTTCTGTGTATGTCTGTCATAATATAAGAATCCAAACGGAATATAATTTTACAACATAGTAAAGTCACTCCATAATTTTTCACTAATAAACTTGGTGGTGTAAAAAAGGCCGAAAAAGGAGGAATATGGTCAGTAGGATGAGGGAGCCCTTGAATTCAAGTCACACAACCTGCAGGAACAGCACTCACTGCCAGCCTAAACTCATTGACAGGAGCCAGAAAACTGAACGGCGAGACAAATTCGTCAAAAGTCCTAAGACTCCCCTGACAATTCAGTAACTGCCCCACAAGAAAAAGAAGTTTCAAAAAATACTCTTGTTTCTGTGCACGATCTTGCAATTATTCCGAATGTAAAAACGATGGGGAGAAAAACCGAGCTTGCGCATCCGCTTCCACGCCGGCAATGCCCGCTTGTGAAATGCTGACAGCCCACAGGCAGTTTCCCTATCTTGTAGACGCACGTCAGGAGAAACTGTTTTAGCCAATTCATTTTAAAAGTCAAATTCTGTGTTTACCATGCATGTAAGAGACAATAGCCTCAGGTTTCCTAATATAATGTCTGTGGCTTTGCCTCAAAAAACCAAATAGCAGGTGGTCTGTAATTTCAGAAGTTTTATTATCTAAATGCACTGAAGAGGCAATGTAGTATGTCAGCCTAGATAATTCTTCTGCTTTGGAAAGAAAAGCACAGCCTCTCAAGGACAGATCCTTTTGCAACCACACTGTCAAACTAGTATTTAAAAAAATGATGATTTTTTTAATGTAAAATATCTCAATTTTTCCAAATAAGAAAGATGTGTGGAGAGAAGCTGTGTTTGTAAATTAGCAACCAAGACAAAATTACTTGTTTATCTTCTTCTTTCGGCTGCTCCTGTTAAGGCTGCCACAGCGGATCAATTGTTTACTAAATTACCTGTTTATGAAAAGGTGGTAATTTAAATTTTTTCACTGTTGTAGTTGCAAAGTAAGAGGAATTTAAGATTAGCAAATTGTCAGACCAGATAATGGGGTAAAAAGTTCTAAATACAGGTTGGAATTTTAAATAATGTTTCATCCATTTTATCTTAAATGTATGATTCAAGATAATAAAGTTGTAACTGCCTCACAAAAGTTACTCCTAAAGCCCACTTTTTCCACTGAACATAAATTAAATTTGTGGTCAATAGTATTAGAGGCTTTATGGAAATTTAACAGCAAAATGAAGCTATTTTCTGCAATTAGGTCTGAGTAATGAAGGATATCCAGCACCAGTCTTATGATGTTTGAGATGTTGCTATTCTTAGTAAAACCAGATTGAGTTTCATCAGTGATGGGGCTTAAAACAGCTCTGATACTTTTAGCAAAAATTGTCGCAAACATCTTAAAATTGTGATTCATAAGACAAACTGGACACCTGTTTTCAATTTTTTTAAAAATTGGGTTTCTGTAGCATTATTATTATTTTTCCAATTTCTGTTTAAAGTGCTCCTTGTGGGAGAAATTTTCTATGCTCGGCAAAGACTCAGGACAGGAGGAAGTTTCTCCACTTAGAATTTATTTAAAATCCCTTCTCTGCTTGAGAGGTTAAGGAGTCTCCTCAATCATCTTCAGGAAACAGTTTATATAGTATTCAGTATATGCTGTATGCGTCGTGTATGCATAGATCATTTTATGTTAAACATTTCATTGGTTACGTAGGTGTAAGCTATGCTGCATATATTGTACATCAGCAAAGTCCTTTACTGTACGCATTTTAATGCAGTTTCTCTTGGGCCACAGTGTACAATGGACTAAGCACACAACCTGTGCACGCAGTACAACACAAACAAACAGGTAGGCAAAATAGAGGTGAGCAAAAAAATGATGATATATAATGGAAAAATCTAGAATGTCTCCAGGAAATATTGGGTCACTAATAAAATAAAAGAGGTTTCCTTTCAAATTATCAATCCATCACACAGAACAAATATTGGCTTTTCAACATCGGAAGGCTGGAGGTGATTTATGTGAACGTTGCATGCTAGAGCAAGAAACCATAATTATCATGTGTTCTATGACTGCGCAGTAAATTGTTTTTGGGTAAACATACTATACAGATACATGAAAGTAAACATAAATTTCACAGATGATAACATTTTACGTGCCTTGAAACTTAAAGACATGGGTCAAGATATGTGTATCTTTATAAATACTGGTATACTCTTGTATAATATTTGTAAATGTCATTCATAAACAAAACTGACAAAATGCTAAACCTAATATGACTCTACTGAAAATTTAGATTTTGAATAATATATTAAGATTTTAAAAGAATAAAAAAGCAAGGTGCACAATTAAAATGTTGGAACTGTATAGTTGAGTTTACGTGTCATTTTAAATCCTGACATTTTTGTTGTTTACTTGTTTTAATTGTTCTTAATTTCTATGATGTAACTAGAATTGTATTCGTTTTTGTAAAATGTTATAAATTGCTCTTGTAATTATGTGTATTTATTTGACTTCAAAAAGAAATATTAGGCAAACAACAAACAGAACAAAGCAGGTACAAGAGGAACAAAAGCACAGATTGTGCAAAAGTTTGAAATGTACCCAGTGCACAGTTCAAGTCTTCAAAATTTTAAAGTTACTGGAGATTAAATTTTAATAACATTTTTCCTTTGCCTTTTTTTAACAACTGTTATTGATAATGTCAACAATTACAAAATGTGTAACTTGTACAGAACTGAACTGGACTTAATAACATTGCAGCATGAGGATATACGGTATTGTAAATATCCGAAAGCTGCAAGAAACATAACAGCAGCTTGTTTGTTTAGTCTCCTTTTTTCCTTTCCTTGATGTAATCCCACTTGCTACTGTTAATAACATGTAGACAATTTACTATTGCTAACAATTTATTGTAAAAAATTACCAATCAAGTCACAGTTTGTCTTTCATGTGTAAGAAATGTTACAGTAGTGGTTCTGTACACACAGCTGGTCCTCCCAAAATGTCCAAATTTAACTTTTAAAACTAATGGAAGAGGTAGCTGTATTTCATTCCTGGTTTCATCCCTGGCTCCTTGCAGTAAGGTGGCAACTAAAGTAAACAGGCGAAGCAAACTACATAACTACATGTCTTACATGCAAAACAATCCAAAAACACAGTAGTGTTTGCTTTCTTTAGATACATGTTTGCACATATTGTCTTGGATTCATTTTTACAGAGAACTTCTCACAGTGGCACAGAGCTCAACCACTGAGCGATTCTGGAGTAAAACCGCTGGCAACTGAGGGGAGGACAACTGAAATTTCCCAAATGCAATACAGCAAATGCAATACATCCCAACCCATGGACCAAGCAATAGTGTCACATCAGAAGCAGTGCTCACACATCTACACCTCATTGTGCTCACCTGCCTGGTATGGTGTTTGCTGCTGAGCCTGAGTTGCTCTCTGCCCCTCTCTGCTCCTCATTGCACTGTGCTTTTGCATCTGGTTTTGGTTGCAGGCTAGCTTACTTATACAGAGTCTCCTGCTACTCATCTGCCCAGATCACTGAGTGCTGCTCAGCAGTGCTGAGGAAAAGCTGAGTCAAACAGGTGCACAGATTAATGCTTTGGTTATAAACAGCAATTTGCCATTTTGTTTGTTTTTTTTTTGTCTTTCCTTTTTTTTGTTTTTTTATGTCAATTTTTTCCCCTGCATATACAGTAGATTTTGTTCTTTTTTGAATCAGATACCAACCTGTATGTGTTTCCATACATCCACCTACAGTTTGCTGATCAGCTGCATCACAGAAACTAGAACACAAGAACCCAGACATGTGTAAGACTCTTCCAGGCCATTTGAGGTTGTTCGTTGGAGGCCATTCAGACGACACAGAGTCCTCAAACACAACCCGCAGATCACAGCCTATTTAGGAGAGCTTGATTTTCCAGACGTTTCCGTGCACCTCACCACTCCTTGCTCCTGTGCATGCAGGTGTTAGAACAATTGAGGGTTTGTGTCAAAAACTGATGATGAGCCAAAGAACAAGGTCAAGAAAAGCAGACACTGTTACAAACAAACATTGAAGCCATGGCATTTATTAGTGCCATATTTTATTTTAAATGTATGAAAATAAAGTGTATCAGCTAATTTTGCTATCGTGGTTAATATATGTGAACTTTCTGTAAGCTGTGCACGTGTGGTGAAACAAATGGAACGGGGAAGTCAGGCAGAAGTTCAAAATACGCAATGCACAGACCCTTGCTGTGCACCTTTCCACAAACTGCTCACTGTTGTTATTATTATTATTATTATTATTATTATTATTATTATTAAAGTCGTATGTATACTTTTTCTGTGCTGTTGTCGTGTCGTTTCCAAGGTTACATAACCCCGCCCCCACCCGACGTTGTCGCGGAGCTCGACCGCTTGTCACGCGATGCCGCCGCCTATAAAGAAGACCGCGGGGGCGGAGGGGGCGCAGTTGAGGTAGGAGATCGCGGAGCAGCTATGGGTAAGTTGTGGAGTGGCCGATTTCTGTTTAATATTTTTCGTTGAAAATGTCCAAACGAGCTTGAAGAAGAACATAAAGATCATAAAAAGCATTCCGAAACAGTAGGGTTTAGTAAAAGTAGCTAAGAAACTTAAAAGAGGAGGGTGTCGGTGTGCGGAGGGTACAGCAGGGTGTATACAGCAGGGTAAGGAGCACACAGTGTGGTAAAGTGAATTCTTTAAGTGCACAGTAAGTATAATAAAATGTAAAAGTGTTTGCCATGACAGCTTTGTTTGTCGAACAGAGTGTCTGCAGCCGAAGGTGTTGGTGACCAGAAATCACAGGAGAAAACAAATACACAGATCCTCATACCCTCACCTTCATTGTGCCTTTGGGTTTCGTTCGACCCTCGGATTCGCGAGCGCATTAGACTCCTTGGTCCGTGTTTCAAGACGGGTCAGACGGGTGGCCGCATTCGCCGCAGACCCCTGGCGCCTTCGTTTTATGAGTTGTGTGTGTGTGTGTCTGTCCACAGCCACAGACAGCAGGACTGTGCTCATCATCTACGCCCACCAGAGTCCTCGCTCCTTCAACGCGGCAGCGCGGGATGTGGCCGTCGACACTTTAGAGCGGCAGGGTTGCCGAGTGACCGTGTCAGACTTGTACGCCATGGATTTTAGGGCTGCAGCCACCGCCAAGGATATCACAGGTACACATGAACACGCTACACACGCACTCACGCACACGCTACAGTGCTAACCTGGTGCGCAATTCCAGGTGAACCACAGAACCCGGAGCACTTTAAGTACAGCGAGGAGACCATGGTTGCGTGGCAAGAGGGCCGCCTGAGCGAAGACATTGCTGCGGAGCACCGCAAAGTAGAGGCGGCTGACCTCATCATATTCCAGGTCAGAGGGTGTCCCCAGCTGAGCAGCTGTCCAGGGCACCTGGCCATCACCAGAAATGCTTTTTCAGTCTGTTCTTCACTGCAAAGGAAAAAGCATCCCTTGGGATTCACTGAAAGTGTGATGCACAACAGAAACAGTTTCCCCTCTCAGTGGGAGCAGAATTCAGTCTGTTGAAACAGTGTTGCTTTGTGGGTAAAATAACCTCATTTGGCCCTCCCCGGTGGATGTTGTTCATGATGACCAACTGAGCTGCCCTGCATGTCCAGAGCTTCACCTTCTTCATGGTACACAGCTTGTGCTCTTCTGCAGTAACCAGTAGTCATGTGTATTTTTGATTCTTATATGGACCAGCTAGTGACACCAACCTGCTTCCACGTGTTTCACCTGTACACCCTCACCTGTGTGTGCCTCCATGTGCCCTGCTGTATTACAGCTATGTGTTGTGTGATTGCAGTTCCCCATGTATTGGTTCAGCATGCCAGCAATCCTCAAGGGCTGGATAGACCGCGTGTTCACGCAGGGCTTCGCTTTCTCGCTGCAGAAGATGTATGCCAACGGCATCTTCAAGGTATCTCAACCCTGCAGCTCGAGAGTCTCGTCTCACTTTGAGCCTTTATTGTACTTCAGTACTGTACAGGTGGCCAGGCCTAACTATTAAGTATTATGATGTATGATAATTAAAGGACAACTAGGATTTTGTCTACCAACATGTATGCTGTGAAAGAAAAACTGACATTTTCAGGGGTATAATTTGGGTGTGGGTAGTAAAATCCAGTGGTGCTGTTCCTGCTCTGACTAACTAAATGCACCATAAATACACAGCAGTCAGCTTGTTTCTTCCTTCATTCACACACTGTGTTTGTCCAGAACAAGAAAGCAATTCTCTCATTCACAACCGGCGCACCAGAATCCATGTTCCTCGATGATGGCATCAACGGAGACATGAACATCACACTGTGGCCCATCCAGGTATGTGACTTGGGTGCAATCTGGTGGTTTAGGCTTCCACTGTACAGTAGGTATCAGTGTGTCACGGGTGGGTGGGTGGGACCCCACAACTAAGATGCTTCCCTTATGTCTCTCTTTATTTCTTCGTCCAGAACGGGGTCCTGAACTTCTGTGGTTTTCAAGTGTTGCCCCCCCAAATCTTCTGGGCCCCTGCACACAGCTCCTCCAGTGTGAGGGAGGCGATGCTGGAGGGATGGCGAACTCGACTTGGGACTGTGTGGGAGGAGACCCCCCTCAGCTTTGCTAAAATGCATCTTTTCAATTTGAGCTTCCAAGGAGGTTTCCGCCTCCGCCCCGACGTGAAGGAGCAGCATCAGGCTGACACCTATGGCATCACAACAGGACAGCATCTGGGAAAGCCCCTCCCCCCCAACAACCAGATCAGGGCCACACAACCCCACTGTCTAGCCGAGCACCTCTGAATCACCACTGTAACTGTTTTAATTATCAATATTATCAATCACCAGACAATCCACGAGCATCAACAATGATTTTCCACTGTACTGCATACCACTTTAAATGATGTGTGGTATGAAGGTTTGCTTTATCACACTGTTGTTGCTATCCACTGTTTTTAATTCATGTACTACAAAAATGATATATTGCATGAAGCAAAGAACCAGTTTTCACCTGCATGGGTGTGCCTGTGTATGTCTCAGAAATCACAATAAATACCTTTGCAGAGCTACATTACTCTTTATCTAGCAGAGCAGTTGGTGATGTAATGGACACAACTGAGCTGTGCTGCGGGGTGACAACAAAAGGGTTCACATAGATTATACATCAGAAGCCAAACAAATATTACTCTCTAATTCTTGAACAGCAATGAAAATCAAAAAACAAAAGTTAAAGTACATATATGACCAAAACTCACTCCTAGCAACAGTGAAGCACACTGCTTACAAAAACTAAAATTACACAAGGCAGAGAGCCAAGGATGGAGGTGTGCTTGGAGAAGAATGGCATGCGGTGCGTATTAGGTAGGACTCACACATCTTTTTAAACATCTTATCAAAATCCAGGCATGCATGATAGTTAAGGCAGTAAAATTCCACTAAATGGATTACACTCAGTTCAATTTATCTTTATAGAGTGCTTTTCATACAGTGACCCAGAGTGCTGAAAGACAGACATAAAGTCTACAGGTAGAAGACTTGCTGTTTAATGACAAAGAAATTCAAACAAAACAAGAGGGGCTTAGTATCTAATGACAAAAGGGGGCAACCAAATTTTACACTGACACATGTAGAGGTGAAGCATGCAGGATTTAACTAATGCTGAACATGCCAATCCTGAACGTGCCAAATCAAATAGATGAATTTGAAGTCTGAGACATAAGGGTCATTCCTGATATCTGACACACTGATCCACTGCTTTGTGGCTACGAGCACGTCCTCCTGCTGTAACCTTATTGATTCTTTAAAACAACAAGCAACTGAGGATTGAAGGCAACGCCGTGGAGCATGAACATCAATAATCTCAGTAAGGAAAACTGGAGCAAAGCCACTCGCCACCTTATAAGTCATGAGTAAGGTTTTGTCATCTACGCTGTACTTAACAGGATACCAAAGCAAAGACTTAAGAAGCAGTGCTATGTGGTCACACTTCCTGGTTCGAGTGACAGCTCTACAGCAGCATTTTGTGTTAACTGCAACCTCAATATAATCAGGTAGGGAGAGACTGACAGCAGAGCATTACAGAATTACATCAGTTACTGACACTAATGAAGGTGTTTTTGAATCGAGAATGTTCAATTCAGCTTCCTGCCACTCTTATCCTGGTCATGGTCATGGTTGCAAAAGGTGGCTCAGACCTTTCTATTCCCCGCACTTCCTGGTGGATCCCCAAGCATCTCCAGGACAGCTGTGAGACACAATCTTTCCAAGGTGTCCTGGATCTGCCCTAGGGTTTCCTCTCAGTAGGATATCCCTAGTACGATGCCCAAGGGAGTAAAACAGTGGACATCCTCCCAATATACCTGAACCACCTCAGCTGGCCCCTCTTGATTCAAAGGAGTAGTGGCTCTCCTTCAAGGATGCCCTGGATTGCCGAGTTTCTCGCCCTGCCATGGAGGGTTAGCCCAGCAACCCTGTGTTAAAATCTTACTGCTTGTATCCACAATCCTGTTCTTTCTGTTATAGATCATGAATGCAGAGCCACTCATTTACATAGCTGTCAGGACAGAAATGGTTCTGAAACCCTTGCTGAATGCTGGGAGTGATTTTTTTAGCAGCCTTGAAAGACAGGAATGTTCTTACAGTTTAGTGTAATAGGCTTCCTTTTTCTCCTGCCACTGTCCTGGGGCTGACTCATCACTCTTAGGTTTACATGGCACATTAGAGTCAGTTTACACTTAGAAGCAGGCAGTTTAGCATGCTAGATTCCCCTCTGGAGTGTTAGTCCTTTATCAGTAGCACTTTGTGTTTATCATGAATCTGGGATTTTAATCCGCATTCAGAGAAAAGATGGCATACGGGGTACAGTTCAGATCTACAGTATTGCAGAAAGGGTGCAGAGCCCAGATACATGCAAACATATCTCCAGTTTCAGAGCAATAAGTATAAGAGGTGCAATAACCTGATTCTGTGTACATTCACATTGTATTACAACACCATTGTGTCCTCCTGTAAAGCAGCATCAGTGTGTGTATAAACATGATGAACAACCTGAACTCAGCGGGCCAAAATACACTGAGGCACTTAGTGCAGAAGAAGTAAATGTTGGACAAACTAGTGAAATTCACCATGGTGGTCTCAACACCTAGTTAAAAACCCCTACTGAAACAAAGAGGAAAAACAAGAGAACACAAGTGGAGTGTTCCTATCTACGTGTAAATTTATTGTACATTCTTGTCCAAGACTATTTCACTTCGTGAAGATAAAGACAAAGCTCTCTGGAAAAAATCCAATTTTCCACTGGTAACTTGAATGCATTCATCAGCACATTTAGAGACTTCAAACAAATCACGTGAAGGTGACGCTGACATTCAATGTTGCAAAGTCACAAAAAGATTTCCAAACATGAGTGGAGCTCTGAGACCAAGCAGTGTGTTCTGGAGTACCAGGGCATCTCATCTGCACATGCTGTGGCTTGGTTCTAAACACATATGTGATGCCACCTTGAAGTGCGAAGTGGTGTGAATGCAGACGTAGCCCTGCGTGCAGTCGGTTTTTAAACACAGCAGTAGTGGTGCAAAAGGACTGCCACAGCTACAGCTGAGTGGGTTCCTTAACCAGCATTCCTTGTGGTACACCGAAAAGCAGGGACTGCACACCGCATGCGGCGATCTCTTGCAACCGCCTTTGGCAGAACACCCACCCATTGCCTTCATGTTGTGACAGGACCTTCGGCACTATTCCATCCCGCTGTATGTAGAAATGTGAAAAGTCTTGCAGGACTGGCAGATCCACTTGAGCCCAAGGGCCTTCGGCACACACTGCTGTAGCGTAACATGCTGACATAAGCCTGACTCCAAAGAGGGATCATTTCAAAGGTGCATTATCACGATGCTGCAGGCAGAGCTCCGTTCACTTAAACTCATGAATAAGATTGCAGGTGTGGCAGATGAAAAAGGACAGGAGTTAGTCTGCTATGCAGGTGTGCCACCCCACATGCCTTCCCTTTTCTCCCTCTTTGGCTCCTCCTCCTTCCCATGAAGTCTTTCTTTCAAGGGTGTTGACACTCTTCTGTCTGCCATCTTGTGCTGTGTCACTGATGGAGGAGAGTCGCGTGGTATGTCCTGTTTCTTGACATTTTCTTAGCTGTACACAGCCATTGTTGTGATGTACATGGCACTGCTCACACACGTACATGTACAGAATACTTCCACTGGAGCTGCAGGTAAAACACGGACCCTGAGCCGCACCTGTGAAGCGAGGAGTGAGCGAAACCCCTATCCCAGCTTGCGATGAATCAGCTGCTGGAGGTTTCAGCTCATCCCCCTGATGAGTGAGGCAAGATGTTCTGGATGATCTTGCCCACCAGTCTCCAGGAACCTGGTGCTGGAATGTGGAACCACCGACTGCTTTACTACTAGAAACTCCACTGTCACCCCCTATAAGGAGCCCACTGCAGGACTGGTACACGCCCTCTTTCTGGAGGGTGGGCTGAGCCTTTGCCATACTCTCTGCTCCACTCTCACTGCTGGATGCCTCTGCAGTGTACAGGTCCAGTTCATCTTCCAGGTTCTCTACCAGGTGTGTCACTTCTTTTTTGCTCTGCAGGCCGTCTTGTGCCATTTTCAGGCTAGAACCCCTCTTCCTCTCCTGCACCAAGGCCAGCTCCACTGTTGTTCCCCCACCTAGCACCTCTGCAGCTGACTGCAATAGGCGGCATTCACAGCGGGCAATGAAGAACAGACATGCAAAGTAGAGCAGGACTTTAGCAGAAATGGATGGCCCTTTCAACTCCAGCTCCTCAAAATGGCCACGCCCTTCCATTGCCTGATATCCCAGCAATCTAAAAAGCTCCATGGCTTGCTGCTTCGACAGCACTGGGTTCACCTGGTGCATGAACATTCCCGAAAACATCTGGGTCACACATATCCATGCACAGAGAGAAAGAGAATGAGGGAGAGAGACAGGGTCAACACAAGTGTTTATCTTTCTGTACTAAACACTGATGGCAAACACATAGACACACACCTTGACCACTCTGTACTCTTTCCTCCATGGACACAGGTACAGGTTGAGGGCAGCCAGCTCCAGAACTTCAAAAGTCCTGGCAAGTCCTCCAAGACTGGCACCAGGATTCTGGAATGAAGTCTCCATGACAGAAAGGATGTCCAAGGTCTTAGAGTCCAGATTCATGGGGCCAAGCAGCACCTGGCTGGTACCTGTCTGCAGCACAACCTCCACGTATTTGCACAGCTCCTCATCTCGGCATATCAGCACATCACTGCCCTTGTGCAAACACTGCTGCAGGCTGGCTTGGTACTTCTGGTGCAGACTGGCCATTCTGGAGCCCACCTGCTGCCTGCTCATGGCACTGCTGAAATTCCAGTGACAGACTAGAGAGGTTATTAATCGGAGAGTTTGTTAAACTACGTCATAAATATTACTGACGTGCTCATTCTTATAGGAAGTTTTTCATGTGTCAGGAGTGAGCCCTTCCGGTGTTTTTCAGCGCCGTGTGACTGCACAGCAATGTAAAAGCGAAAGTGACGTGGTAAACAGCCTGGTAAAACTGTGGCTCCAGAGTCAAAATACCATTTAACCAGTTTTCGAATTTCCCCTTTGGTGGTTAGGCGTCAGTCACTACAAGCTTAGGCAGAGTTTTAAACGTACGTGACGCCTGTCATTCCTTTATTACTACACTATTACGATCATTATTATTAGCACCTTTATTATTCTTCCTGACTTTATAAGTCCACACAAGCAGCCTGCAGAAGAACCGTAAATCACAGTTGTGGACACAAAGTTACCTCTTAGCGTGTTAGGTCTCTGCGCTGAACTTCGTCGACGATGAAACTGCAAAAACGTTCGACGGCCACCGCGCAACCCTAACCCGTCCGCAGCGAGGCAGTTCGAACTTCCCACTTTTGGATATTAAGGGGGAAAAAAAGAAGAAAAAAAAACTCTTCTAATGAGAAAAATAAGAAAATCCTGTCACTGCTCAAGTTAACTTTCCATATCGATTATCGAAGGGATGGATTTCTGACGTCACAATAGTCGCGAAGTGTTGTCAAAATAAAAGCACGGTAAAAATGACAGGAAAGAGTCAAAATAAAAGTCTGGTACGGTCACGGCGAATCCAGCCATTTTTGTCCATTTATCCATTTACAATAAAACCGCGTGTCCTGGTCAGGGTAGCGGAGTCACTGGGCGACCGGGCGCCACAGTCCGTCATGGGGTAGCCAAACACGGCGACTCATGCACATGCACAGTGTGTTTAGGAACGCACGACTAGGAAATTTACAGTGGCCAGTTAATGATAGATGGATGCTTCTGGACTTTGGGAGAAAACCAAAGCGCTCGGAGGAAACTCATACAGGCTGGCAAACTCCTCACAGATTGATTTCAATTCGAACTTTGCCCAAACAACCGAAGCGGAAAAGAGTGCGGGGCAACAGCAATAAAATGAGAGGATTCTCCTTCAAATTAATCCACAGATTTTACCCTGCTAAAGGCTTTATCCAAAGACTAAAAAATATACTGATGCCAAATGTTCATTCTGTGAAGGTCCCCCAGAAACGGCTGTTTGTCTTGGTTCTGCAGACACACTAACAAGTTTTGGTCAGACCTTGTTTGTTCAGTGAAAACCTGAGTCTTTATTTTTCTTATACCTTTAAACGTATATTATTTGGTGTTTTTGAGGACAATGATGTTTACAAAATAATCCGTTTTCTATTTTTAATAGCCAAATACTTTCCCCAGCACTGTTGTGAAGTTGCTCTTTATTCTGTTCTCCGTCTGTTCTGTTATGAAGTCCAATAAAGTTTATACTAAACACTTTAGGGGCAGCTACAGTTTTGCGCACACGACTCCCTGCTACTTGCACTTGCACGCACGGTACTCGGACGTGCCAAGTCGCACTCCTGTAAATAAAGGTTCGCCCTGGAGGTGGCGTGTGACGCGTTCAGCGGTCAAGGGGGCTGTGTGTCCTGCCGGTGGGGGTCCACAAGGCGTCCCCGGGCCTCGGCGACGTTCTTGGAAGACCGCAGTCCTCACGCTAAAGAGCAGCTCGTCCGCCTCTCCTTCCGGCTGCGCTCAGCCGAATGAATAAACTGTGCTGTGGAAACTCGCCCGCAGCCGCGCTCGCCGCAACATTTTCCGTCAGCCATGCTGCAAATAAATGCACATTTTTGCGACTTGACTGGAGCAACGAGAGGCGAGCGCTGAGACGGAACTCAGGGAAAGCGTGCGGTTGGCCAGGAGCTCACCGGAAGCGGAGCGCCTTCGTGTTCCTGCTCCGATGTGGGATTTGCTCCGTGCCGCATTGAGTTCGTCCCGAAGCGGAAGACAGAGCTCGTAACGTGGCCCCGAAGAAGGATGGAGGCGACGGCGGAAGCAGTTCCGGATCCGATCAAGCTCAGGTCCCTCCGACACCATGGTGCTTTCACGGTACCACAGCAGGACCGGGTGAGACTTCTGAGTTCTACAGTTAAGGCAGAGTGAAACGACCCGTGTTAGCAGTGCTGCTGACAGCAGTTCCAGGAGAGAAAACCGTGCGAACACGAACTTTATTTCTACGTGGCATCTTTAACTAACAGCGTTTAACGGAGCACCACAACACGCCCCGCCCCCCCCAGAACTCGAGCGCCGTTAAAAATGTTATTAACAATAACATCAAATACAAAGTGTGACACGGAATAATACATCCGGAACAGACATAAACGCAAAACATACATACAAACGGGAGGCCGGGGTACCTAGAGAATAAGGAAATCCATATTGCATAGATACAATAGAAGACAAGAAGCATTGCATTGAACTCGGAAGTGGCTTCGCTGGCTTTGTAATTCCAGAAAAACATTGCGTCAGAACTCGAGTACTCACTGCACGCTGAAGAGCTTTTTTAAAATTCATTTAAACTTTATTAACAGTATGATCACTTACAAACAATATAAAACATACAGAACAGAGTCAAACAGTTTTATGATGTAAAAAAGAAATAAAAACAAGAACATATATAAACGTAATAGACACGAAAAGGTCCCTGTTGATGCTCAAATTTGCTTCATTGGGTTCATTGTAGCAACACCAGCAAAGAAACATACATTAATACATAACACTTTGTGGTCAGTTAGAGGTGTTGGCAGCATATTCACTTTGTAAGATTTATCTCGGGACTTTGAAAGCAGCCAAAAATCTAAGCGTGATTGTCCAGAACCATCTCTGTTACTCCAAGTATAAAGCCTACTGTTAATGCCCATCGTCTCCCTCAATACATCTGAGATATCAAATATCTCCATCAGTACTCATGAAGCAGGACTTGCCTTTGATGGCCGACCTGGGGAACATCTGTCAGTGGTTTCATGCAAAATTACATTGAAGTCACTCCCAACCAACAAGTAAGCATCAAGGAATTTTGATACCCAGTGTTGAAGTCTACCTTTCAAAGATAAAAGCAAAAGGTCATTTTCACTTTTAGAATTGTAACTATAAATATTTACCACAGTGAAAGTGATTATATTATATTTTACGACTAAACAAATGAAACGACCATGAATGCCACATTAACAATCTGGAACAATACCATCAAAGCTGTTTTTCAAGCTGGAAACCCCAGAAGAGTGTTCTGATCCATATGACATCCACTCATCCCTACGCCATTGTGACTTCCAAAAATGAACATCGCCAACATTAGAATGTGTTTCCTGAAAAAATACAAACTCAATTTTTAACAGTTTGGCATACAAAAACAAAGCTTCGCGCTTCACACTGTTTCTCAACCCCCGGTATTCAACGAAACAACAAAAAAGCCATAAACACATGAAAATGTTAACGTGTACTGAGTCCAGAACCCCCAACACTCTAATAGAAATTGTAGGACCGTGCAACAAACTCGTAAATGTGAAGATAAACTTCAGTGAAGTCCAGGCCGCATCAATAGCATCAACAAAGTTGTCCTTTTCACTGGGCAAGATTTTCTGGCACATCTGTATGACTTTATGACAGTTCTTTTCTTGGGCTGTCTCTGGACCCCACAGCAACTTCAAGTTCTGCCATCTCACATGGCACTCCAGACCCTCCAGCCTCCTCTGCAGCGACATGACGGGCTGTGTGAGTGAGAGCGGCGGAGAGAGACGCGCAGCTCGGCATGCGCGGGAAAGCGATGCAGCGCATTCCGCTGTGCGAAATTCTAGCATTTGGCACATTTCACTACATGGTATACTTGGTAACCATGTATGTGACAAATAAATTCTTTTGATCTTGAGCTTTGCTCGAGAGTCCACCTTCTTCTCAACTGAATCGAATCTGCCGTTAAAAAATCTGTCTCTGCCAACTGAGATGCAATATCACGCATGGGCAACGTGTTGGCTTTTTCTTGACAGCAGGGGCAACTCAGCAGCACATCCAGCCGCCCCCTTATACGCATTTCACGTGTAAATGTGGCCTCCGTATGCCATTGCACACGCAGAGTTCGTGTCCCTACACTCCTCAGTTCATTCAGGTAGCCACCTTATCTCCCACCTGTAGCTTCCCATAAGGGAGAGACCCATTAATGATATGCATACAGCAATGCATGATGGGAGCCGCAGCTCCACCCATCTGTTCAATGGTAAACAGTACCGACATAGTAAACACAAAGTACAAACGCAGTAGACATGCAGCATACATATAATAACACATAGCAAATGCACAGCGCTCTACCCCTACACTCTCCCCCAACTGTACGAACACAGTGGAATTAAAACTTAATTTTTTTTAAAGATTTTAAAAAGTACCAATTTCAACAATGTAGCAAGAGCAGCTGTGGAAATGAAGACGTGAGGATGGTTGCTGCGTCTACTTATATATATATATAGACGCAGAGATATATATATATATATATATATATATATATATATATATATATATATATATATATATATATATATAATGGATCCAAATGGACCTGCTATAACCAAGTGTCCTACACAACAGTTTTCTCCAGATGGGAATGAGCTTTATGGAGCATCCACTTCTGTTTGGACCTGGTAGGCAAGCTGCAGGAAGTCCAGGTGGTCTTTTATGAGAGATCTGATGTATTTCAGCTCCAGCCTCTCAAGGCTCTTTGTTACGAAGTGAGAGCTACTGGTCTGTAGTCCTTGGTCCCTCATGCACCTTTTTTTGAGGGACTGGGATGAAGCAGGATGTTTTCCACAGTAGTGGCACTTTCTGGAGACTCAGTGACAGGTTGAGAAGGTGTGTGAGGTTACCAGATAGCTGGCTGGTTCAAGCTTTGAGCACCCTGGGGGTGATTCTCTTAGGACCCTCAACCTTAGGAGTGTGCAGTTTCCTCAGTTCTTCACTCACCTGGTTTTCAATGATGGTCAGGGGTGATTGGGTGGGAGAAGATTGGTGATTCCCTAAACGCACGTGAGGGGGGTCCATGCCAAAAATAGGTTTATTGAAGAGGGGAGAAAGATGGGAGAGGGTGGACAATCCTGAATTAAATCTGTTGAAGAACTGATTCAACTTATGTTGCCTGCTCTGTGTGCTGTCAGCAATGAGCAATGTTTCCACCCTCTCAGCTGGGGAACTGCCGGAGTGTGAAGGACTTTGAGAAGCTCAATCGCATCGGAGAGGGAACTTATGGCATTGTGTGTAAGTATAGCCCTCTTGACTGAGTTTCTTAAAGTCTGCGCCTTGTTGGCCCCCACTCATGGGGTTTGCCATGGAGAAACATCAGTTTTGTTATAGAACTGCTGTGGATGTGTTTTGTGCACAGACAGAGCCAGAGACACAAGGACCAATGAGATTGTGGCTTTGAAGAAGGTGCGCATGGACAAGGAGAAAGATGGTGAGCAGATACACTTGGTCTTCCTGGTGCACCAGACATGCAGGAGTGCTGCTTTGCTACAGTCAAGTATGTTGGCGTCATTTCCGCATTCACTCATTCTCAGTTGTGATGAAGTATCTTATGTTGTCAGGGATCCCCATCAGCAGTCTGCGGGAGATCACTCTGCTGCTCCGGCTGAGACATCCCAACATTGTAGAGCTGAAAGAGGTGGTGGTGGGCAATCACCTGGAAAGGTTTGTGTTGGCACTCACGCTTACCTTGACAGGTATGACTTGCGGTTGTGTGGAGAAAAATTTTTTTGGTTTGTGTCCACGTTCTTAGTCTCTTCCTGGTGATGAGTTACTGCGAACAGGACCTGGCAAGCCTTCTGGAGAACATGCAGGCACCCTTTTCAGAAGCACAGGTGTGTGTGAGTGTGTCTGTATTTGTGTGTTTGTGAGTTGGTGTTAGAAGGTGAGTTTTTCACCTAAGTGTGACTGTTTGCAGGTTCGTGCTGACCTTTCCCTGTCCTGCAGGTGAAGTGTATAGTTCTGCAGCTGTTGCGGGGCCTTGCGTATCTGCACCATAACTTTATTCTGCACAGGTGAGACTTGCTTCCTCATCTGTCTTCGTCTTACTGTGTTCTTACAGTTTATGATTTCAAATGATGTGTTTACTTTCTGTGGTCTGTTGTAGGGACCTGAAGGTGTCCAATCTGTTGATGACAGATAAAGGTTGTGTAAAGATTGGTAAGTTGGGATTATGTTTACATTGTGGTTCATCTAGACTAAAAGGTACTGTTGATAATGCTATTTGGGTTAGCAATGTCATTAGATATGTCTGCTGTCCTCGCAGCGGACTTTGGCTTAGCACGCGTCTATGGCATCCCACTGAAGCCCATGACTCCTAGAGTGGTGACACTATGGTGAGTCCTCAGTCATGGCCCGGCACCTGCTCTGGCTTCTCGGGTCCATCACTGATCAGCTCTGTCTTCCCACAGGTACAGAGCACCAGAGCTGTTACTGGGCTCCAAGACGCAGACCACTGCCCTGGACATGTGGTGAGTGTCCATCTGCAGTGTCCTGCCTACAGGTATAACATGCCTATTCCACAGCAGACATGAGGTGACCAGTCACTTTCTGCTTGAAGTAGTTTATACTGTGAGCCAGAGTTTTTTATTGTGTAATAGGGTTACAGATAAGCTCTGGAGTGTAGCTTACAGCACCACTAATAGCACAGGTGGTCTGGGTTCCAGTTGCTGCCTCTAATAAATTTGTAGACTTTTATAGGGTAGTAATAACCACAGAGGTCAGAGCTGTTGCCTTTGAACCCAGGTTCAAATCCCAGCTCCTCCTGTAGTAGCCTTGATCAATATGTGTGGAGTGCCATCAAGTCAAATCTGACACATATGCAGCCACCGGGGTGGTTTCCGAGGCAGGGAGGAACAGGGGTGGTTTGATGTTGCCTTCTTCTGTGCATGCAAACTCCACATCCCATGAGCTGGACTCAAACCACACAGCAGGCAAGCAGTGTAGGAGATGTGAGGCACCAGCCTAACCTACTGCCTCTACATCCCTCTTGATCAACATACTTGCCCTAAACTGATACAGTAAACATTACTGTGCTGTATAAATGGCTAAATCAGTGTAAGAAGCTTAAAATTCCTATTCACCTTACAGAAAATGATCAGCTAATTGTTTAAGTGTAGATGACAGAAGTCATAGAACTGTGGTGTATTATGCTTGTGTGTGTGTGTGTGTGTGTGTGTGTGTGTGTTGGTCTCAGGGCAGTAGGCTGCATCCTGGCAGAGCTTCTAGCTCATAAACCCCTGCTTCCTGGGAGCTCTGAGATCCAGCAGGTGGATCTGATTGTGCAGCTGTTGGGGACTCCAAATGAGAACATCTGGCCGGTGAGCAGTGTGTAAAAGTGACGCTCTGGTTCTATACTATGGTGGTCATCCTTTGTTGATGTTGCAGAGGTATACAGTTGATGGTACAGTACCTTCTGTGGTGTGTGTCTGTGTGTGCCCATGTACCTGCGTGCAGGGCTTTTCTCGTCTGCCACTGGTCGGACAGTACAGTTTGAGGAAACAGCCGTATAACAACCTGAAGAACAAGTTCACCTGGCTGTCTGAGGCTGGACTGCGTCTCCTGAATTTGCTGTTTATGTACAACCCCCAGCGCAGGTACCCCCTTGACATATACACTAACATTTGCTTAACTTTAGACTCTTTTATGTGTACATACTTCAGCTGCATCATTTGTGCTTCCTGTCAGAGCCTCAGCGAGCGACTGCCTGGAGAGTTCCTATTTCAAGGAGAAGCCGCTGCGTAAGTGTGGTGGAGGGGGTAGGAAGTAGAACCCTATGTGTGAGAGAAAGAAAGAGAAAGTTGTCCCACTGCACTCTAACCTGCTTCTCATCCACTCACAGCCTGCGAGCCAGAGCTCATGCCCACATTTCCTCACCATCGCAACAAAAGAGCCGTTGCTGCCGCTGAAACCCAGTCAAAACGCTGTAAGGTGTGACCTCAGCATAGGTCAAGCTTGGTTGTCCCAGCTCACCTGCATCAGTGGAAGGCAGTGAAAAACACTGCATTTTTCTCCAGCATCAGCAGGTGCAAGAAGCAAAGCATTCCTCATGAACCAAATGGCATCTACTGGATGGCCAAACCTTGCCAGCTCTTTCACTGCCACATTACTGAATGGCACACAGTTACCAGAGGGCAAGAAAAAAGGCAAATGCAACATTTTTCTGTGACTGAGAATTTTTTTTTAATGAGTGTGTGTGCGCGCACGCGCGCTGTATTTACTATTTCTGTGTTACATCAGTCCAGTGATTTGAGGTTCCGAATGAAAGGTGATACAGTGAGAACAACCACATAGCTATAGCTTTTGTTGGAGGTGCTGGAGCTTCGTGCCTGGTGCCTTTGTGTCTGTTTTGTAATTTATTGCCATGGTTATAGCAGTGACCCAACGACAGAACTGCTCAGTGAGAAATCTATGAAATTTAAAATACACTGGGTTATTCACAGAGCATGTGGTGCATCTTGGAGAGTGGGAGTTGGGGCTTCTGAAAACAGTTAAATGCACTATTTACCCAAGATGGCAAGGGTGCTATAGTGGTGAGAAACGGAGTTAAATGCCTTTCTCGTTCTTTTATTATTTCTTCCATTCTTGATAATTTTTCTTCTAAACACCTGTTTCTGAAAGTATTACATAGTACAGATTTAACAAGTAATTCCCATGATTCCCTTTGAATAACCACCTCCATCTCTTCGAAGTCTTGGAAACACCTTTCTACCCATAGGTGCAGCTGCTTGAGCTGCAAACTCAGCTGCGAGTTCAGTCAAAAATAATTTTTCTTCCTGGAGATATAAAACGGGCAAATAAAATATTCAATACAGTCGTCTTGACATGAGGCATTTAACAAAGTGGTTTGTAGTTACATTTCTGGGTGCACTAACTTGATGGTCAACATCTGTGTAGCAATTTGGTATTCAAAGACATTTGCTGAAGGTCTGTCCTCTGGCTGTGCCGTTTTCCCTACTAAGCTACTAGATTTCTACTTCAACGTGCAGGAAATGGGAATGAAAACACTTCAATGACGTCCAAACCAAATGTAAATTTCATTGTTCATGACCAAGTATGTTTAAGTAATGAATAATTAGTTTTTTTGTTGCCACGTAATGGACCTTTTCCATGAGGGATCTTTTCAGAGGGAAGATGTGGAGTCAAAACAGAAAAATGGAGTATAAAACCTTGGGGGGAAAGTCTTACTTGTTACTGATCTGAACAGGAGCTTATTTTCAGTCTCTCATGTGATCTCAGACACTGATCTACTTAATTCATTGATCTAACCCTAACCTCAGAGTCTTGGAACTTTTATTTAAAATTGCAAGTGATGAGCAGTGAGCTGTTTCGTAATATGGACATAGAGCACTGAACAAAGAAGCAAAGAGACATGGCAGACAGCAGCTTTAGTAGCTATGGAATAAACTAGCTGGCAGCCAAGGAGAGGGAAAACAAAAAAAACCCTGGGGCTCCAAGTCCCAGTGGCCATGCCAGCTCCTTGGCAGTGTGGGCACAAGAAAAGAACCTGCAGTTATGAAGGATCAAAAGACTCAAAAACTGCCAAACTGTTCTGACAGAACTATAGACACTAAAAGCTAAGCTTGATGTCCAGGTGCAGGATGCTGATCTTACAAAATAGCTAAAACTCACCCACTCACTGGAAAGTCAATTAGACAGTTCTAAAACAGATCAGCAGTAATTTCACAGCCTTATGAACCAAGTTCCAGCAAAATATTTGCCTTTTTGTATGCCAGCTTTCCGCTCTGCTTTCATTCCAAAAGTGTAAATGCACATAAAAACCTGTACGTTCAAATGAATATAAGTAAAAATGTATGGAAACTAAGTGCTCTATACAAATCCTTCCATGTTTTTGTTGTACCTTTTTGCCTTCAGGCTTTACTTTAAACTGTGAACTTTTTCACACTGAACTCTTTACAGGAGACAGCAGGAATGTGCTGAGGCTTGGGAACCAACCACTTTGCCATAGCCATGGAGGTCCAGTCGGGCCACGTGTGGCTCTATGTGTTCATTTTGTTTTTGGACGACTTCCAAATGAAGTTGCTGGGTTTCAGTGGAAGTAGCAAGTCCAGGTTGTACTGTTTCTGCTCCTGGTCATTGGCCACTGGGAGGTAACCCAGCAGGGACATGGCAGCACTGCAAGCGTCCTGCACACGGCGAACTTTGTGATGAGCCAGCTTAGTCCGCCAGGCTTCAGATATAGTGACAGCATCCCTTGAGCTAACCTTGAAGGCAGGAGCCTTTTTGCTCTTGCCATGAGTAACTTCATGAATCCAGTTTTTCATCTGGGGAGTCATATTCAATCCAGCAAATTTGTACAGGCCCTCCACCTCTCCCACTGGGTTGCGCACCATGTCCTCATAACGCACCAGCTTGTAGCGACCACGCAGGAAGCTCGGCGGGTGAAGCATTGCTGTTTCATGGATCCGCACATGACTGTGACATATCTCCTGCATGACCCGGAAGAGGTTTTCAGGAGAACTGGAATCACCCATCTCTAGGAGCAGCTTGTCATCCCAACGAAGCCACGGTGCAGCCTGGTCACGGGAATGAGCCACAGCACGGGGGTCGCGTACCAAGTGGATAATGTGCAAGTCTATGGTGGGGTCGCGCAGCAAAGGGTATAATGGCTCCAAGGACAACAAACGCACCTCCTTGAGCGCAACGTGGCTGTAGCTGCGGCAGGCCTCCTGCACTCCCCGCAGACCATTTTTGTCACAGCGCTTTGCACAGTCATGTTCATTGCTAAGAGCATTTCGTGGGGTGAGGGGGCACGCTGGTGGCGAGCACAAGGCCCGGCTATGGCTCCACATGAATAGATTGGAAACATTGCGCTTCTGGGGGGTGTAGGCCTCAAGGGATGAGATGTCGCAGTGAAACATGTTACGCAGCAGGTCACGCACAGGTGTCTGCAGAGCAATGGCTCCTGGTCGCCGCATGGTGGTCCACACGTGCCATCCTGGCTCCATCAAGTAAAACACATCTGGATGCTGGCTGAACACCTGTCCCAGGAAGGAGGAACCTGACCGCCATGATGACAGCAGCAGCACATGCACCTTTTCTGGAGTGGGTGAGATGCTGAGAGGAATGGGGGGTGTAATGGAGGATGGGGTCATCCACACATACCAGCTTAAGAGCAGGACTGTGGTGATGGCCTGCAGTGTTACCACAGTCATGACCCCTGAGCCTTTCAGCACACGAGGCATCCAGGGAAGTGCTGAAAACTGAATTTATAAAGGTGTTCAGGGAGATTCAGCAGAAACAAAGGAAAAAAGAGAAAGATGCAGTGAGAGAATTATTTACTGCATCTTTAAAGAACACAAATACCTGTCAAATCTCTGTTTATAGTTACCTGTAACTTTATCTGTAAGCAGCCAATAAGGACAATAATGGTACAGGATGACAACAAATCACTAGTAGGTAATGTGACTACTGAAACAACCGCCTGGACACACTCTGCTAATCCTGTGTGAATCTGCAGTGGGAACTTGGGTGAGCTCAGAGACCTGAGATAAGGTAGAGAGCTGCTGAGGGAGCTCCAGAGCTTTGGAGACCTTGCAAATGCCACTCTTACACTGATATTCATACCACTTTGTGAGTCATCATGGTGCCTCTGCTGCGTCTGTTTGTCTGTGTACAGTGTAAGCAGGTCTTTGTGGTTCAGTCAGGTGTAGAGGCCATGTGTTTGACCCTGTATCCTTTGCAGGGGCATAACAGATCGCTCATCTCCAGTCATTCAGGTTTCAGAATAAGGTGAGGAACAAACGGTGACAGAAAGTTATTGTTTTTTCCCCTTGGTAAACCAGTCTGGTAAAACCTGTACCTGTCCAGGCGTGTCAAGGGCATTCCACAGCCTTTATACTGCACTATGGTATGCAAACCACAATTAAATATTGCAAAACCGTACATACAATTTTTGAGGTAAAAACACACGAATATATAAAAGCCTAAAGTTATACTGGATCTTACTGGATGTTTGCTTGCCTTGCTGTAAACTGAAGTCTCCGACACCATCTGTGCCCAAGTATCTCTGTGACCTGCAGCAACTCCATATTATTGGTTTAGCTTCTTTTTTGGTTTGTAAGGTTTAGGAACTGATGCAGCACCCGAGGGTGAGAACTGCGGTCTATACAGTGACCGATGAGGACAGACATCTGAGTGAATCTTTTCAAATCTCAGCAATACAGTTCCCTTCTTTGCCCCAAAACACCTGACAGGTAAAAGAGTCATAAGCTACAGTCTTTGGTGAGTTTTATGCTCCACATTTAATACACTTTGGCTTTTATTAACAGTGATGAAATCCACAGTTGCATGGAAGACATCCAATTAAAGAGGTTTAACTGAAGTAAGTTCAAAGCATCATCAATGTTCATTTATTTGAAGTTTATTATAAAATATGGCTACTTACCATGTCTCTTTAATGCTCCAAAAGAAGGCAGGTGAAGAGTAAAAAGCAATTAATGTGAATGATTACGTGAAATACAGCAAAGTCACCGGTAACTCCAGGTGAGGCAGGGTTGCCAGATTCTGCTCACAGCGTCAGCCCATGGACCGCCCACAGACCTCCCAGAGAGAAAAGCGACGTCCCAGGTTATTGTGGTCATCTTTACACTGATTTACCAGCTTAAATAGCACTATATCTGTGGCAGCCACCTGTGTCCCACTGTTGCTATTTGTGCCTGGTATCTGACAAGCTGCTAATGGACACAGTAGGTATATAGTACATACAGCATACACCTGCTGTATGTACATCGGAGCAAGGAATCTTTTCAACATTAATAAATTATTTCCCTGATCAGTGTTTTATACCAGTCATGGAGAGAAAGGCTGTTGAGCCCCCCATTGGAATTAGGGGGGTGGTCTTATACTTCCCTCCTGAAATTAGTTTAAGTACAAGTACTGTACATGTAGTGTTTCAATACAATTAATCTAGTTTTCATCTAAACAATGTATCTAAATAGCAGTGAAGTTGCCTGCCTGCCACCCCCTACCACACACACACACACACAAACACAGTACTGACAAAATCATCAGTTCACCTAAAACATTCAAACCCACGCAGCCCAGGTGCTGTGAAACTCTACCTGCAGCACCACTGTGGAGCAATTTAGGACGCCTTCCTCAGGAAGGAGTATTTGAACGCAGGACCGGAGCCACCAGGTGTGAGGACTCTTTAAGCCCCACACCACCTTCTGCCCTTCTGCTCTTGCCTACCCACTGACAGTCACCAGAAGAAAGCACCTCCAGAGCTGAAGGAGGCACTTGTGAACCAGGCTGACTCATACACAGGGGTTTTGGTGACTTTCTCTGCAGGGATTAATAAAGTTAAAATGATATGTTGGCTTGTGCTGTAGGTCAGGGTTCAAGTAGAGAATCTACACATCTGACTACCCCGTGGTGAAAGACAACACTGTAACAGCTGTGAAATGTTTGACCATATTCACTGATGCTCATTTTAGCTCATGAGCACCTATTCTGTAGAGCTCATGTCTGTGAAGTAAGCTTGCACCACCTCTTAGCGGTGCTGTCCTCTGCACAGGCCGTTATATGGGCACTGCTTACAGACACACCAACTAAAATCAATACTCCTTATTTGTAGATAAAAATGACATTAACTGGAAACTGTGTAAGAATATTTTGCACGTTTTGCATCCTACATCATGGACAAAAGTTAAAAAAAAATAAAGATCATATATTATTTTAAAATACTGCTGTCTACCAAACAAGCAAGTTGTTTGAGGAATGATCAGGCAGGATTGGGTGGATTTATAAAGGGTTTTATTAGAACAAACGGCAAACAATGTAGTCCAATAAAATGGAGTCTCCATCAAATTTTTGGAGTTTTGTGTGACATTATGTCCAATTTGCTTTTTTTCCTCCCTTTTTTTGTTTTGTTCCAATACACACAAAGGGAATAAACGTGTATAGCAAAATGTGTTACTGCAATACTTTTCTGTGAGAAATACTTGATTTTCTGGAAAAATTTCTGGGGTGCCAACAATTTCGGCCATGACTGTATTTTGGTTACTTTAAATAGTGTAAACATACACTTAAATTGCTACACATTATGTCATACACATCAAAACTGTTCATTTTATTTCTACTGAACCAGGACTCCTGTTCCCACATTGGAAACCTGCAGTAGCAGTAGAGCCACTGAATGTCTCTTCTTTGTGAATCTCATTATTTATTTCCATTACCATGGCAATAGGAAATACAGGGAAACCTGTGTAAATAAGCTGCATATATTGGGGAGGGGAAGAGTGGGAGACTGTGTGTGTGGCTGGTCAGCTGTCTGTACTTCAGACTCCAGCTCAAGTGAACAGGACCTCAGGACGACCAGCCTTTGTGTGCTTGCGTGTGTGCAGAACAAAGAAGAGAACACGTTGCAGGCAGTGCTGAAAGGACACACATCCAAGAAGGGGGTCACGCACTGTGCTGCTTCAGGAGGGGAACTGGCACCGTGGACAGAACCTGGTTCTGAAAGACGAAAGTCTGGACTCGCTGAAAGACCCACAAGAAAACAAGCAAGACACTGACATACTGTATCCAAGCAAACTTGATCGTCTCCCAAAAGCCTGGCTGGTAAGTGGAAAGCAGGTTAAGGCAAATGCAGGGCTGAAGGTGCACAAGTGGGCCAAACTGGGCTGCTGGTCTAATTGGTCCTCGCAGGCACAATTTATGGTGCCGTGACAAAGTATTTGTCCCCTTCCCGATTCCCTCTATTTTTTCTTATTCATAGTACCTAATTGTTTCTGATCTCCAAACAAATTTAGGATAATACAAAGGATAACCTAAGTAAATACAACACACAGTTTTTAAATCATCAATTGATTCATCGAAGGGAAAAAACTCACAAACACCCATATCACCTATGTGACAAAATTATTGCCCCCTTAGTCACTCAGTCAACCAGTGAACCAAATCTAAATGATAACGGGTTGGATAAGGGGTCTGAAGAAGCAGCTCACCACGTGGCAATAAAAAGAACTTCCCAAATACCTGAGAAGGAAAATTACTGAAATATATCAGTCAGGAAAGGCACACAAAGCACTCGCTAAAACCCTTGGACTCTAGCAAGCCACCATGAGAGCTATCATCTCCAAATGGAAAAAAACTTGGAACAGTGGCAAAACTATCCAGGAGTGGCCAGCCTAGCAGAATTACTCCAAGAGTGCATAGAAAACTCATCAGGGAAGTCACAGCAGACCACAGACGAACATCTAAGGCACTGCAGGCCTCTCTCAGGTTAGTTAATATCTGCCTTCGTGATTCCACAATTAGAAGGACACTGGACAAAAATAATGTCCACAGGGGAGTTGCAAGGCAAAAACCACTGCTAAACAAAAGCAACATGGAGGCTCATCCAACATTTGCCCAAAAACACCTTGATTACCCCCAACACTTTTGAGAGAATGTTCTGTGGACTGATGAGTCAAAAGTGGAATTATTAGGAAGACATGGGTCCTGCTACATTTGATGTAAAGCAAACACAGCTTTCCACACAAAGAACATGATGCCCACAGTCAAACTTGGTGGAGGTAGTGTGATGGTGTGGGGATGCTTGGCTGCTTCAGGGCCTGGGAGACTTGCCATAATTGCCGGACGCATGATTTAAACTGTCTACCGGAAAGTACTGAAGGAGAACGTCCGGTCATCAGCCCATGATCTGAAGCTCAAGCGCAACTGAGTTATACAGCAGGACAATGATCCAAAGCACAAGAGCAAGTCCACCTCTAAATGGCTGAAAAAAACGAAAGTTTTGGAGTGGCCTCGTCAAAGTCCTGATTTGAAACCCATTGAGATGTTGTGGTGGGACCTTAAATGGGCAGTTCATAGTTGAAAACCCTCCAGTGTGGCTGAATTAAAACAATTCAGTTCTGTAGTCGGCCAAAATTTCTCCACAGTGATGCCAAAGACCTCCTCTTACTGCAAGTGTTAAATTGCAGTTGTTGCTGCTAAAGGTGGCACAACAAAGTAATAAGTTCAGGGTGGCAATTACTTTGTCACATAGGTGATATGTGCGCATATGTGATAAAGCAACATTATCTGGTGTCAGTCATTTCAAATCAGCTTTATTTTCATGACTGGAGCAAAATGAGGGACTGCACTCATCTGAGCAAATTTTGTTCATGGAAATTTGACTCCAATTTGTCTCCCACATTCAAAATTCAAAGCCACATCATGTTTCATGTCATATGAATGATGGCCCCGTGCTACACTGTTATTTGAACTACTCAGTCAAACACAATATTAGCAGTAGCCTTAGCAGGTCTCTGCCTGTCTCAGGTGAGCTTTAACAGAGCAACACACAGGGGTGTACTGGGGGAGTGACACCAAGTATAAGATTGACAATGAGTGTGAGTGGGAAATGTTTCAAGATGCCAGTAAGTGGACTGGTTTCCCAACCAGTTTATCTAAAGCCTCAGCACAACCGAAACATGAAGGAAAAATTTTTGCTGAAGCAGGTTCAGCAACAAGGATTCTGCACACAGGACTGAAAGGATATCTAATGACGTCCACAGGGTAGCGGATCACAGCCTTGATCTGAAATGGTGCAGCGGGTGCTCGTCCAATGGTCCACACAGGGTTTGGACTGGATAGAACTGTGGTCACTGCAAGACAGACAGACAGAGATAAGGGGGTCAGTCTGAGATGAAAGCAGTTTTCAAACAAGTCTTGTGTGGTCTTTCACTGTCTTGTCTCTCAGGGTAACTGGGACTGCTATACATGCATGTTTTCATTCTGCTGCATTCATCTCCAGGTCTTCTGGCAAATACTTGAATTTCTCTGTGACTGACAAGGACATTTGTCACCCTATGTTACACTGTTCACAACAGTGCAAAGTTCACAAAACTGAATAACTTGCTTATCTGAGCGGGAAATCTCTATGTACTGCGCGACACACACACCTGCGCACACTCAGTCACTCATGCAGTACTTTTTATTCTTACAGTTTCTTTCCTCATATTTCTCAATGATTTGCGCCAAGTCGTAGGAGCTGGAGAAAGGGCTGTTTGCATTAATGATGGAAACCTGAGGAAGGAAAGTCAGAGTCACTCACATGCACAAGGCCATGCGCACACACGCGCGCACACACACACGCACAGAATCACAAGCCTCACATTGTAGCGCGCGTCCAAGCCCCGGTGGAGCAGCAGCTCTCTCTGCTGTAAACGCAGGTCTCCGCTGAGGAAGAGTTGTGATCCAGGAATGGAGGAGGAGTGCTGGAGCAGCAGCAGGCTCTGCATCACCACGGTGGACATCCTCTACAAGAGCACACAGAGCAGAGTTTGTATCTGAAAACATAGCTGGTGTGTGTATATGTGGGTGAGAGCACTGGTACAAGGCTGTCAGATACACACAAACAGCTGGTAGGAAAAGGTGAGCAGCAGCTGGATGCTGTAAACCTGCTCCTCAGGTCTCAATGGCAGCTCCAGCACAAGGTGCAACCAGTCCAGCTTGCCATCCTGGTTCTGGTCTTCTTCACGTGCCTGCAAAATAAAGCAAAACATGGACCATGGTGAGAGGTGCATGGTGGTGAGGGGCCAAGTGAAACCACACCCTTTCGTTCTTAACAGTGTTTATAAATGATGCTTTATTGGGGTTTTATTGCCATTTGTAGGTGGCTGCAATGGGAAACTCGCCGAAACGGATGGGATTCGCAGCTTGTTGCCTTGAAGGTTGTTGAAGTTGGGAAATGTGCTCCAGGCCACATAGTCCCCACGGGCACTGGTTGCCGCAATGAGCAAGAGCTGGTACTGGAAGCGAACAGCGGGCTGTTCCTCGTAAGAGCTGCGCTTCAGCCAGAAACCTGCGTGCACACACATACAAAGTCCAGGAATAGAGATGATGAAGTGTGGTTTTGATTAAAAAGTACAACTAAGATCAGTGTTTCAGATTCCAATGAGACGAAAGAATAAAGCCGAGTCAACGGCACGTGGCCATAAATTAGTGTTAAAGAGCAGAGACTCCATAAAAAAGCTTAAAAGTCGTGAGTGCGCGTAAGAGGCAAAAAGATACACAAACGAAACGTTCACGTTTTTAGAATCAGTCGCACAACAAGAGGCTCAGAGCGCAGCTCACCGTGGCTCCTGTAGGCCACCAGCAGGGGCGCTGTGTACGTCACACACAACACGGTGACAACAAACAATGTCGCCTTGGTGCAAACCGCCGTTCTGTACCTCACTAAAGCCGGATGGGCATAAACTTCGTAAACAGCCATTGATATGCATATACTAACCCTTCTCAGTCAATATGGGAAACTTTTCTCGCTCTACCACAACGCAAACTGTAACACGAAACGTATTCACTGTAAAGGTGTCTCCGATACATACGTTCATTCATATACAGAAAGCCGAAGCGAACCTGATCCCTAAATACTACAAAAGTCGTTCGAAGACGCTTCTGCGGTCTCGGCGTCTGCACGTTTCCATGGCCGCCGTCTTGGTCCGGCGGTCCGTCCGTTAAATGAGCCCCGGGTTCCATGTACCCGCCTAAGAGTTCCTAGCGGCGGAGGGCTAGCTTGTCGTAGGTACCGCCCCAGGTCAGCTGAAAATCGGCCTTCATACATGCATCCTTTGTCTCATCCATGCATTTTCATTGACGCCTGTGCTGGAATCACTGGCTGCTACGCTATTTTAGTGTAGGGAAAGTCTCACAGTTGATCAAGAATGTAAAGTTTTGTTACAATTGGTATATATTAATACACTAATATATATGAGCAATACGTATAACTAATGTACATTGCCCAGCCAAAAAAAATTCAGCACCTGGACTTAATTTAGTGTTGTGATGTGGCGTTGCTTCAGTTGGTCAGATCTAGGTTCAGCAACGTTATGTCCCCAAAAAATGAGGTGAGCTGACTACCTGAATATACTGAATGAGCAGGTTTTTCCATCAATGGATTTTTATTCCAACATGGCAATGCCAGGATTCATGGGGCTCAAATTGTGAAAGAGTGCTTCAGGGAGCATGGATTGGCCACCACAGAGTCCAGACCTTAACCCCACTGAGAATCTTTTGGATCTTGTGCTGGAGAAGACTTTTTACGCAGTGGTCCGACTCTCCCATCATAAATACGAGATCTTGGCAAAAAAATAACGTAAATCTGGATGGAAATAAATGTTGTGACATTGTATAAGCTTATTGAAACGATGCTACGGTGAATGCGTGCCGTCATCAAAGCTAAAGGCGGTCCAACAAAATATTAGAGTGTGTGACTTTTTTTGGCCGGGCAGTGCATAAGTAATATGAAATAGGTTGTCGTAGCTTTACAGCTTGGGAACTCAGAATCTGGGCATAGAGCTTGCAGCAGGATGTAAGGGTTTGGGTTAGGGTTAGGGTTGAGGCAGCTGAGCAGGGTAGTCTATGCATATGGATGAAAAAGAACAGTGAAGACGGAGGACCAAAGGCGAGCGCGTAAAGAACATTAGGTGCACACTGGCTTATCATGTTGTAGTGATTAAATGTTAGCTTAATGGGCTGATGTATGCAGTGTGTTAGTGAAGTTAGTGATGTTTCTAGACAGCTTGCTTAGGTAGTGTAGTGTGCAGTTGATTACCATAAATGTTAAGTGTAGGTGACAGTGGCTAAGTAGTGCAGTTTGGGTTGTGCAGATGGCAAGTGTGAGTGGTGTGTGTAGGTATAGAGGGGAGCAGTTCTGGGATGCCAGGACTTGTGGCTGAGCATTGCCAAGGTGTCATGGACGTAACTCAATGAAACAGCTGACACCTGACAACCCCGATGAGATACTGCACCATTACTTTGACATGCTGTGTGTGTACAGTTATGTAAGATAGACAGCATTGCCTTTGTAGTGTCAGGAGATGGAAACCAGGAGAGTAAAAGAATGAAAAAAGTTAGATCCCCTTTAAAGCACTAGTCTTATAAATAGTATTGTGTTCATTATGAATCTGAATTAGCCAATAATGTAAAAACAAAAAAATTAAACCTTTCTTCAGCTTACTTTCTCATTAATTTTCCAAAAAACCTCCACCCAAAAAAGCTTTAACTATATCCAAAATCTTTTTTTTTTTTTTTTTTGTTTTAATGAACGGTACCACTTCTTTAATTTTCTAGTGTTTTTTGTTTGTTTGTTTATATACAAATGAATAAATACTGAGCAATATCACAGGAAACAAGTGGCAACAGATAATAGTAGGGGATAAATAGCTGTAATGAATATGAAAATAAGAATGAATAAATAAAAAGTAAGGATAATTAAGAAAAAATAATTCACACCACTAATGATTACAGTTTATTCAAAAAAAATTGAGATGTGCTAACTGTTAGAGATCTTCTGAAGAACTTAGAAAATAAATGACAGATCAATGAGAAACAATTTAGAATTTGGTCTAGATTTAATAGTGCTTTGTGGGTGTGAAATTTACCAAAGGCGCATATGAGGCTTGATCCAATGTCTAAGTATCTGTTGCTAGATTCACTGGTATGGAAAAGAACTACACAGTCACCACTAACAACAAAATGGTAGAAGATGAAGAAAAGAGCAACAGCTGTTTGGTCCCAAAAATACTTGGAATGTGAGTAGAAACAAAGAAGATGAATAATTGTTTAATTTCCAGCTGCACAACAGGAGCACAGTGGCAAGATGTTTCCATTAAATTTACTCATTTTGTATTTACTGCACAGATTATTGGAGTTCAGAATTTAATAGTGTACCTCTTATTTTATTACATATCAAGAATTTATTTGGAATGGACTACATTTTGTAAGGGTTAAAGGATGGAAAATATGTTGACCATTTATATGAAGCCTTTGCTCGCGCCTGCTCATTGGCAATGATAGTTTCTGATGTGTAGATTTAATGTCCAAGGTGTTCGTTTTGTCTGTAGCATCTTTGGGGGTGCACTGCACCCAAGTGTCGGAGTTATGGGATTATAGGATTAGGACATAGGACACAGGATTGTACTAACAAATAAAGGTTAGCGGGAATGCAGGTCACAGTTTTCATGTAATGTTGCACGGTAGTGTTTACTCCAAATGCCATAAGCAAAATACCCAGTATCATTTATCTCAACAAGTCTGGGATAAAAAAGATGTTTTAACTGACAGAAACGAGGATTTAGCAGCTTAAAGTATAAACTGATTATTCCAAATTAGATGAAAAGGTTAGGCTTGAAAATCGTTTTCCATGGCTCAAGGGGCCTGTCTGAAAATCACAAAACTCAACAGGAACCCTAACCCACCGAAAGTCACGGGGCAGTAAGAAAAGTTTCTCTCTGTCCACCCGCCTCCCTGTTCTTTGTTACTGTAGCGTCGGTCGCTACGTGTGGGCGCCCCCTCGTGGCGGGAGCCCACGTTGCACGTACGATGCTTAATTGATTCGCGTCCGTTCTGTTGTCGGAGTCCGGACGGTTCCGGTGTGCGGAAAGACGGATTTGGATGCTTTGAGGACCTTAGGGTTGGGGCTGAAAGGGCAGGCCTTCTATTTGCCCTGCATGGCCGTTACGTTCTGTTTCTGCCCGGTGATAAATCAAGGCTGTGTAACAGAGATCGGCGCAGCATTCTCATTTTCTCCATCCGAAGTTCGCTACATTATTAATCACTGTTTTGCTTTTATGCGCTTCATAACTTTGTTCAAAGCATTTGGGCTCATTGTTTTTATTCTGTATTTTGCATTAATAAAGAGTGGCAGTTCCACCTTCGCCTCTCAGTGACGTTATCACTCTGCGACTCAATTGGCACGCGGCACGCTTATGACGTCACACGCGCTCTCGGTCCGGCGTTGGAGTTGCGGGAAGAGTGGCGTCAATTCGTTGGTTTTGCTCATCGGGCGAGCGTTGTCAGGTAACGCGGTTTTACGCTCCGTTACACTGCTGTGTTATTGCGAGTCCTCGCTCTTCAATTTGACACGTTTCTTGAGGTTTCTTGTCATGTGCGTCACTATACACGATCGCTAATGGAGTCGATATCTTTGTGTAATTTTAACGCGCTATCGCAACAGTTACCATGTAAGTGACAAATAAACTCTTTTGACTCAACCCGTGTTACTGGCTTCGTTTTAAGTTTAGCGAGATGCTCGGAATCGGCCTGCCCCGTTAACCACGTAACTGGACACGCTTTTGTCGTTTAAGTAGATTTATTGAAACAAACCGTAGAACCTTCGCGAATGAAGGCCGAATATTGAACGGGTGCAGGGTTTAGCTGCGTTTTCACACTAATGTAGAAGCGGTGCGAACCACTGTTTGTGCTTGACTTTATATGAGACGTAGGCTGCACATTATAAAAATACAGTTTATGCTCTGTCCTCAACACAGGCTTCAGCTTAATACAACAGTGTACACAGCCCTGTGCCTTAGGGTCCGCCAGCGCTGTACGTGGACGTTGCTTTAACACCTGCACCACTGGCTCGGCTGCTCAGCGCACTCTTGTGTGTCCGTCCGTCCGTCCGCAGACCGCAATGGCAGACCTGGGCTTGCGGCCCGGGGACCGTGTTCTCCTGCTGTGGGCCCAGCCCTCGCCGCCCGCGGCCCTGAAGGAGCTGGCCGAGCAGCTGGGGAGCGCTGTGGGCAGCCAAGGCCTTGTGTCCCTGGAGAATGCAGAGAGACTGCAGCTCTGTGAGTGACTGATGCCTGACCGCGTGGTCCAGGTCACATAGAGAGGACGTTCATCCATAAATTCAGTTGGGAGGAACCTTTCTGTGATGCACTTTAATATGGATGTGCCATGAGTAGAAAAATGATGGTGTTGTTCCTCCGCTTGCTCCAGCTTCCCACTCGGAGTCCACCTACGATTGGGTTCTCTCAGGCTTGGCGTCGGACAGCTGCCTTGTCCACAGCTCTGAAATGCTGGCCGAGTTGGCCCGGGTTGCCAAGCCAGGGGGCTGCATACTTGTGGAGGAGCCTGTCACAGGTAGGCAAACAAAGGACACACAGAACAGATAAACATCTCTTGATGTTCTCTGTATGAGCTGTATGACTCCTGTCTTTGTCAAAGGGATCTGTGTCTGCTGGCCACTTAGTTGCTTAGGCAACAGGGCACATAAACATGAGAAAAGACTGAAGATGGTTGGCTGTTATTTATGCAGAAATGAAAAATATTTCCATTTCACACTGACTTAATTTTTGTTTAGTTGCCATAAAGTTTAATCACTTATCTGTCGGTCGCATTAAGTAAAAAATTGATGATTAGTTCACTGGTTTTGGAGAAATATTTTTGATCATCAGTTATTTTATGAAAAGCCAGTTTGGGCTTTGATGCTGTTGCACACATCATCAAACACCACTGTCCGCTGCTGCTCAGGTGCTGACAGTGGGCCGTTGAGGACGACTGCAAAGCTGAAGTCGGCCCTGAAGCTCTCAGGCCTTTTGTCTGTCATGGAGGTGAGTCTGTCTATCATGCCTAACTAAGGGCAAAAGTGAGTTTATCATCAAGCCCAACACAGGACACCCAGATGCTGCTCTTTTCTTTTTCAGGTCAGCTCTGGTCCACTGAGCTCTGTGGCAACAACTGCTTTGCGGAAGACCACAGAATTCCAAGACGACACCCTGAGGAAGGTACGCATGTCAGCTACCAAGCCAAACTTCGAGGTGGGTTCCTCCAGCCAACTGAAGCACTCTGTAGGGAAGAAGGCGCCCAAGTCTGGTGAGCACATTCACCCTCCCTTCCAGATCACACATCAGAGGTACTGGGTTTTCCTTCCCTCACTGATGGCCATGTGATTTCTGTATTCCTGTGAAGAGAAACCTGCTGTGGATCCCAGTGCTGCCAAAATGTGGACCCTGTCAGTCAATGACATGAATGACGAGGATGTGGTCAGTGTGTAACTTTTACCTCACAGTCTACTGGTGCTATTGCTGCCAGTAACAGAGTGTGACAAACCATTCACCCCTGACCCTTTCTGTTCCTACTTCTATAACCTGGCTCAGGATCTGCTGGATTCAGATGCCCTCCTGGATGCTGAGGATCTAAAGAAGCCTAATGCATCCTCGTTAAGAGCGCCATCCTGTGGGGATTCAAAGAAGAAAAAAGCTTGCAAGAACTGGTGAGAACAGCACACACTCAGCTGAGGTGGTGGGGTGAGACCTGTGCTTATGCCCTGTGTATTGCAGCACCTGTGGCCTGGCAGAAGAGCTGGAGCAGGAGTCTCAAAACGTGCAGAAAAGCAGCCAGCCCAAGTCAGCCTGCGGCAGTGTGAGTATCGCTGACGCCAGTATTTCTAAACGAGATTCCTCATTTACTTTGTTTCAATTTTAAAATATGAATAGTCCCATAAACAGGTGTCTTAGTGTTCACATCACCCTAGGCTCTTCACTCTTTATTAGACCAAATTAGACATACAGGTGGGTTTTTGTGAAGTTGCAGACCTCAGACCTTCCTGTAGGGGATAGTAGAATATCATTTATTGCTGAGTCATGTCTAAACCAGGTGATGAGACCATCTGCCCACCCAGAAGACCCTTAGTGTTCATCATGTAACCTATAACCTATTTCTGTTGGCAGTGTTACCTAGGTGATGCTTTCCGCTGCGCCAGCTGCCCATACCTGGGGATGCCTCCCTTCAAGCCAGGTGACAAGATTGTTCTAGCCAACACACAGCTCTCAGATCCGTAACACTTTTGGTGATGGAGCCCTACCAGCTGCTCCACCCCTCAGGGTCCACCACAGAACTTCATGTACTAAAGACTCAAGCACAAATAAAGGTGCCAGGTTGCTCTTAAGCTTCACGCTTGTCTTTATTGTTCAAACCAACGGTTTTGTCATAATGCATTAGTTTGACAGAAGTCCATGCTGATGTTCCCGCTGCTGGGCTCAAACGTGAGGCTGTAGGACAGGGCACAATGTCCATCCCCAAGGATGTCCCATGGTGAAGGGAAAAAGTAGACACCCTGTTTGCGGTGGGGGGTCCAGTAACAGTCACCCTATGGTAAGAGACATGCATCATGAACATGTACTGAATGGGAGACGCTCCACCACTGGCCCCCCTTTCCTCAGGTCATTTTGAAGTGACAGAAGTGCGATGCCGTTTCTGCTGCAGTCGACACTGCTAGACTTACGTGCTCGCTGATGGGTCTTGTGAGCCCTGTGCTCACACTGACATTGTCCGTCAACTGGTACTCCATCCACAGGACGACGCCATGGCAACGACCTCTCCTGCACAATGGTGGAGGTATTTCATCACTTTTGCTTTAACCAGGGAAATTCAGTGTCTGTTTCTAGAATGTAATATTTCAGTGAGTAAAGAGAGGCCCTGAATTTGGGGGATAGTCACCTGACAAACAGGGCTGTTCCCTTGCTCTTGAGAGGTTCCTTAGGAACCAGCTGCATGAAGTCAAAGGTCATGACAGCATAAGGTGGGGTCAGCGCCCGGCATGGGTACTCCCAAAGTGAGTGGGGCTCAGCTTCACGGGACTCCCGGAAGTCCAGGGACTGCTGCTCACACCAGACGCAACAGTGCGTGTCAGAAGACCCCCCCCAAAAAAAAATGGCATGTGGATAAAACAATTATCAAATTAACACAACAGCACAGTTCTTTGTAAATTAACATACTGTTATCAGGCAGTTAACAGCATCACTGCTTTTTAATGAAAAACTCCTACATTGCAGAACGTTTTCTATGAACTGCAGGTGCCTGACATCTCAGTATTTGTGACATTTCAGCAGGACAGTGGTCCTTTACCCATGAAAGAGGCTATGAGGCAGTACCAGCCTTCAACTCTAGGCTCAAGACTCATCTCTTTGCCTCTGTGCTTCTGCTGTTCAGTTACCATGTCAGCTCAACATGCTGCACTCTTTACAAGGATAAGAACCTCTGTGATTGGACTGGTAGTAGCTGCTACCCCCGCCCCCTGCTTTTCTGCCTTATCACAGCAAAATTGTCAATGTCTGGTTTGTGTCCCCAACCAATCGGAGCAAGTCCTCACCTGGATCATGTCATCCATGGGCGTCACATCGAACCCTTCACACGACCCACACGGGGCACGAATCCTCCAGAGGTCCTGAGGGAGGGAGTTCAAGATTAGCCAGTTGAAGATGAGTGACAGACCTCTTGCATGCTGTGCTACACCTACCTGGAACTCTACAGCAGCCAGGTGTAGAGTGCTAGACCGGGGCAGGATGATGGCATCAGACCGTAGCAACCTGGCCACAGCTGTCCTGCAGTACCAGAAGAAGAGCGAATGCCAGGGCAGCAGGCTGGTGCTGAAGTAGGGTTCCCCCATGAGCACTGACACCTACAGGGGGGTGGACCACAGAGCCGTGGCAGATGAAGCTCTCAGGTGAGGTGAGGCAGGTGAGGGTTGCAGGTGAGCTCCGTTACCTGTTGGCCTCCCAGATGGTCTGCGGTCAGCTGTTCTGGTCGAACTGTGAAAACCTGCAGTGCTCCCTTCAGTGAATTGGCCTTCAGCACCTGGGGAGAAAACGGGTACAATCAAGAGTTTCTGTTTACAAGCACAGTTTATTCATGTAGCAGATTCTTTTCTCCAAAGCAACCTACACTGATGCTAACTGTGGAGGAGGAAACCCACACAAACATGGAGAGGTGTACAGCTGGGCAGGATTCAGACCCACAGCCCAGTAGCTGTGAGGCACCAGCGATACCTACTGTACTGCCATGTCGACCCCCGTGCCTCTTGTAATCGTACCGCAAGTTAAAAGCCATTGGATGCAACTACATGTTTCAAATGTGTTCTGGTGCTACAAACAAATTGGGCTGAGCACCCAAGGGCACCGACCTGCTCTATGACCTGTTTGGACATTCCAGCGCTCTCTAGACTGTACACCTGCAGGGACACCAACAGACACAGCTTACAACACTGAAAACACATTGGGACAAGGGTGCAGCAGAGTCACCACAAGCACAGTGATGACTGAAAAGGAGTCTTGGTGAAGCAGTTGCCAAATGAGGGATCAAATGATGAATAGATAAGGAGAACGCAGCACCTTCTCGGCCCCCAGCAGGTGTGCAAAAATGGGCAGGAGACTCCCATCACTGATCGCCAGACACACACTGTCCGCCTTTAACACCTGCAGCACACAGCAATGTTAACACAAATACACACATAGTGTGCACTTGAAAGCATCTTCATACAACTCACACAGGCACGGTGACACCTGTCTGTGGACACTTGCTCGTGTGACTCACGCTTCTCAGAGCACGGATGTAGCGGTCAGTGCGCTCGCTGTCATTCAGTTCACCAAAACGTGGCCGCGTCCACACCAGGTGTGCCTGACAGGTGCAATACGGCTGACAGACCACCACCGCCTTCTCGGTGCTCTGCTGCCTGACCAAGGAGAAACCAAGAGAAAATGCGTGTGTGGTAAATGCATTACAATTAACTGGAATATACCGGTGTTGATGGCAAGTGTAAGACAGGTTACCTGTGAGGCTGCAGGCTGAACCACAAGCTGTAGTCATCATGGGAGACGGTGAGATTGAGCTCCTCACCCTGTGTCACACTCTCTTCGGCAGGCAGGAAGTAAACGCTCTGCATCCAGTGATCACGCCACTGTGAACAGAGCAAGCTGGTCAAAGACACTGATTTTTCTCTTGATCTTCATTCATCTGACTGTTGTTTCTTCCAAACTTGGAATTTACACACAAGACAGTCTATATGACCTGCTAGATCGTCAGCTGCTTAACTGGTCAGAAATGCTGAATTAATGAGAAGAGAAATGTGAATATTACATTCATTGTTTGAAACATAACACCTGCTAGTGCAGTGTTCACTCACAGCGTAGTGCTGCGGCTCAGAGCAACTCCAGCGGGGGGCCATGCTGCACACGATGGTGCCGTCAGGGTCCATATCAATGTCCCACCAGGACAGAACCACATGGGCCCGTCCACTGGCCTTGGCCACGAAGCGGCAGCTGTGTGACTGAGGGGCGCTGCTCACCGGTCTGCTGAAGTCCACACTGGAGCACCAACAAATGGCCATTTAACATCTGCTGGTCAATCAAACTCTTCATTACCAGTAAGTTTCATAGAAAAATATTTTGTTTCTGAGTCATTAAAGGTTTTTCTATCTGACATCCCCAATTTCCACCTACCCTTTCAAACTGAGAATGTAAATCCCAGAGCATCAGAACACCTAACAAGGCAATTCTAGTAAGGACAGCAATTGCACAAAGGTACAGCTTGCAGTGGGCAATGCACTTCCCCACTTTAAAGATGGTTCGCATCCCTTGCAGACTCTCTCTGCTGAGCTACTCCAATGGTTATCATTTGTGAAAAAGGGAAGTTGCAGTCATTCATAATGCTGCATTTCAAAAGAACTCTTTAACATCTTTTAGCATTACGCTCAGTTTAACAGACTGGCTGAGTTGCCCGGTGCTGCACAGGACTAAAAGGTGTAGCAGTGGAAAGATAAAGAGTGATAACATGTTATGTAATCACTAAACTGTTGCACCATTAGAACACTTTTATGTAGTAAGTCGCATGTGTGGTGTCAACCCCGGAGACAATTTATTACCATGTCTTGTGTCTGTGGAGTGTACGTGTGCGTGGAACAAGTAAATGCATTAGTAATTTTGCATTTTCGTCAGCACGTGTAGTGCGTGTGAGAGAGAGAGAGAAAGTACGTCAGTACGATTGTGTGGGGTGGAAGAAATCTTGTCAAAGCATTTTGCCTTGAAGCGCTGTGTGTGAGACCACACAAAAACCTAACCTGGGGTGGGAAGTACCTCTGTACCAAATTTCAGCAGCACAGAGCTTGAAAAAACAAAGCTATGCATAAAGAACAAGCCAACAAACAGACATTCAGCATTAAAGATATAAAGACGATGGTTAAACCGCAGGATAAAAATTTAAGCCAAATCTAGGAAATGCTAGCCAACAGGCGCATGACTACAAGCCAACAGAAGTGATGTTGTGTGGAGGGTGCCTTTCTCATGAGCCAATAGCTCACTGCATCAATTTTAACTTTAAATAAAACACATACGCTTACAAAGGCAAGCCACCGTAACCTTCACCCTTATGCAAAAGGAGGCTACTTTTGCTGTCCTTTTACATTAATTTCAGTGTAAAATAGATGAAAAGCTTAAAGCTAAAAAATAAACGAAAAGTTTTATAGAACAGTTAATGCATCTGTTTCAGACAATTTTCACACAACTAAACTGGTATGAACAAACTGTGGGAAATCTGTGTTTACATTTTACTGATTGTAACTTGGGGTAAAAAAATCAAAAACCCGAGCTATGCAAAAGTTTAGGTCCCTTCTGCACTGCACGTCGAGGCATCGGCGCACAGAGAATGTATCATGGAGCACTTGGATCTCCACGGGAATAGGTGACACATGACATCACTCACGGTGAATAACCTTATTTATTGTGCTATGTGGAAAAGATGCTTCTCACCTGAACATGGTACAAAGGTGACTCAACGAGGTAAAGGACTCAGGAGACACCTGGCTCAGCTGGATGTCACACACAGAAGGTGCACCTGCACACTGTGCCACCTCAGGGGGGGGGAGCAGCTGGAAACCTGCCACCTCCACAGGCTGCAGTTGGGCCCAACTCCACAGCTGCTCGGACTGCACAAGCTGCGCATACACAGTGGCGCGGTGTGGCACAGCTTCGCAACCCTCCTGCGAAGACAGGGGGCATCTCACACACATTAGCATCTGCACACTGAAGGGGAGCCTGTGTGTTTACCTGCCCCAGGTGCACAATGCAGGGGAGCAAGTGTGTCTACCTGCACCAGGTGAAGGTGGGCGTGTTCGTAGCTGGGCAAGGCTCCCTCCCCAATCAGTTCTGTGTCAAACAGCTCTGTCACTAGTATGTTGGCCCTAGTTTCCATGTCTCCGTCTGCCAAGCACAGACACAACGCACACATCATGGAGTCATGCTGTCACTCCAGGCTCAGCAGGAAGACATTTTTGAACACGAGCACTAATTAATTATTTTACACAGATACAGCTGACAGCCCTCAATCTGCACATTCCTTTAATCTTTATACAGATGTTTGTTTTTTGGACTGTTTAGTTGTCATTTAGGACCTGCTACCATGTATGCAAATGATGTCTGCATGTCCAGGTGACGGACAGGCATAAAGACACACACCTGGCCCCACTGTCACCTCAGTGGAGTGTTTGTTGATGATCTTGATTTTGTTGCTGAAGCCGTTTCTCTCCACAATGCGAACGGCTGCCTTGGCCATCGGCCTAAACACCTGGAGGGCAGAACAGATCCGGGGATGGGGCAGTAACACACAGGAAGAAGACAGATACAGTTTGTTTTGTACACGAAGTAACAAAAAGGAGGGAGACACTGAAACGTCTCACACACTCACCTCCACAGCATAACAATAATCGGCTCCGGCACTGACTGCCATCATCGACAGGAGGCCCGTGCCAGTGCCAATGTCCAGAACCACAGCCTGCTCACCCCTGGCCTTCACTCTCTCCACAGCTGCTTGGATGCCTCGGTAATACTTTTCATTCTTATGGCGCGCACGCACGCACACACACACACACACACACACACACACAAGGAGCAAAAATGATGCATTATGATGTGTGACAATTCTATACACAGACACTGGCTGTGTTTGCCAGGAACTCACTCTGTCTCTGTCGTGCAGCATGTCTGCATAGCAGGACCTGTGTGAACACACAATGGCCAGTCAGTCAGTGGGCAAACAATATGAATACTCACTGTACGAAGAGTACGTGAACACAATAAACCGCGAGAAACACACCGTTATACTATCCATGTCTCTCCAGACCTAGTGTGTGCTTGTGTGTGTAATAAAAGTATTTTCTCTATTCCCGAGCGCGTTTCTGCCCAACCTGGCGATCTCCTGGTGGTAGTCATACTCCTCGCTCTCCTCCACCCAGTCCAGAGCCCCGGTTGTCGGGTTCGCGCGGCCACAAAAAGTTTTCATAATTCACGATTAATTTCCTACCACACACTCTGCAGTTTATGATCTTTATAAAATGTACTCTGCGGCGTATGGGATGCAATCCGGGAAATTTAGGCCAAACACGCGCTGCTACATCGCGGTCACATTTCGCCACAGGAAGCCGCCATCTTGACAGACGCGCCAAACTAGCCTCAGTCACGTGACCCACGTTGATCCAATCAGCGCAACTCTCAGCTGGCTGGTTGTTATAGTAACCAAGCATCGCTTGTCACGCAGCGACTTTTCAGGTGAAGTGACGTCACTTGCTTTACCCGTTTCTTTGACGTTGTCGAGTGTTAAAATGTTTTACATGTTCTTTCGACTATTTGTACATTTGAAAATTTTTCATCATACGTTTATAATCAGCCTCAACGTTGCATGTTGTAAGGGGCAGTAGGGTCACCTTTCTTTGCGTGGTTCCCAGTTCAAATATCCCTCCTGCTGTTGGACCCCATTCTCAGAACGTACTCTGAACTGATTCTGAAAAAATTAATCTGCGGTATAAAAGTAAATCTTTGTGAATTCCAGAGTGATGCTCAAAGGTTGTAGTCTAGTGGAAAGGAGAAAAAAAATTTTGTTCAGCACTGGATGTCATACACAATTTCGCATTAATTTGTACGTTTTCATTTGCTTGCTCAGATACAATTACCAGCGCCTGTCGGCACCACAGATGGCAACATGCTCACCGGCAGTAATGATACGCACACAGAAATAAAAAATTAAAATTTACTACACTTAAACTTATTAAATGTAAGGCATTTTTGTGCACGCGCGCACACACACACAAGATGCCATCAGCTTCTGGGTGTAGAGCTTGTATGGCATGAAGAGTGATGTGCATACAGTAAATTATATCATCAAATGTTATCTTCCAGTTTGTTGTGAGAAAATACAGCAACATTTGTAGTCTGTGAGGCTGCCTGGTACACCTGTGTGAGAAAGGGTTTGTATGTGTTGTGTGGGGGAACAAAAATCGGTCTGGCATTTGCTCTGCCTGTGAACTCACTGCTGCTTTTTGAGCCCATGTCAGACTTGATAATAAATATTAATGCAGTAATATGTAGCCATTTTGGATATTATCTTGTCTATGCAAAAACTTCACTACAGTAAGGAATACCAAGTAACAGCAGCAAACAATCTGACTTCTCTGATAGGTATTAAACCTCTTCACAATTGCCAAAATATTGGTCAGATTACAGAACATCTGTTAAGCATAAAAAAAAAATTTCAAGAGCAGGAAAAAAAAAATTATTCAGTCAGAGTAGCTTTTATTTGAAAGTTTATTCTGCCTGGAAAGGACAACAGCTGCGGATAAGGCAGACAGGAATAGAAAGGAAAGGAAATAAAAGGAAAGGAACCGGAGGGGTGTGGAGAAACCAAGCAGCAGAGGACAAGCCATAGAGCTAAGTGTCCCTCCCTGCAGGCCGGGAGCATCAACCGCACCTACCAGGGACTCCTCTGCAGTCCTCCCCCACGCTTCAGCACCAGAGGCAGGCAGAGCAGGAAAGGCAGTTGGAAGAGTTAACCAACAGTTTACTGCAGTTTTACACAGGCAAAATTGGAAATAAAAAGTAAAGCAAATACATCTATTGTAAGGAAACACTTTGGTAAGATCATAATGATGCCACCTCTCCTGAATCAAAGGACTACTTCTTCCAATATCAAATCAGTTACTTGATACATAACAAAAGTAAACTTGCATAGTAATATCAGCTGCATGCAGGACAGCCTGAACACAGGGGGGGGGGGCATCCTAGGGCAGCCTTGTAGTGTTGACAAAGCACAAACAGCATGTGGAACCCATTTGTTGGCAATCCTTCCCTCAGGGGTCAGGAGGTCATAGCATGCTCTCCCAGAGCAGGTCTCCAGGCCTGTGTGTCAGAGTCTACTGGACTCCAGGTACAAAGGTCCAGCAGAGCCTGGTTCAGCTTCTCTGTCCACCGAGCCTGTTCCTCCACTGTGTCGGCAGAGAACCAACACCTGCAACACGTGACCAACAAGGACAAATTCAGTCACACTGTTGTTATTCTTTACGCATCTGAACAACTTATAGGGCTTCATACTGCGTTCGTTCCATTGGCCCCAATAGATCCAGGGATGATGCCATATCCCACGTCTTACACACCATCCTCAGTCATGTGGATAGGAAACAGGGGAACTATGTGAGATTGCTGTTCATTGACTACAGTTCAGTTTTCAACACCATTGTCCCCCACAGACTGTTCACTAAACTGAGAGACTTGGGACTGAACAGCCACTTGTGTGCCTGGGTTCTCAGTTTTTTAACAGGTAGATCACAAGTGGTGAGGGTTGGCAGTTGCACTTCCAGCATCATCAGTGTTAACACAGGAGCCCAACAAGGTTGTGTACTTAGCCCTCTGCTCTATGCCCTCTACACTCACAACTGTGTGTGTCATCAAATTTGCTGACAACACGGTGGTGCTGGGCCTCATCTCCAACAACGATGAGACAGGATACATGGAGGAGGTGGAGAACTTGGCATCATGACCTCTAACTGAATGTCAGCAAAACTAAAGAGCTATTGGTGGACTTTGGCAGGCAACAGCAGCAGTCCTACACCCCCCTTAAAATCAGGACCAGAGCAACTAGGATCACCGGTGACCTGTCTCATCCCAGCAATCGTCTGTTCGACCTGCTGAAATCAGGCAAACGCTTAGAACGGAGAGACTCAGGAGGAGCTTCTATCCACAGGCCATAAGACTTCTGAACTCAGACATGCCATCACAATCCTCGCAAACCAGGGTCTACAGTAACCATTGACCGCTCCCCCTCACTGTCCCCACAATGCAACTTAAGGGTTTTTTTTTTTTTCCCTTTCATAACACGTTTTCAGGTGACTAATGTTAGTGCTGTAACTTGACGCCTTACAGGTTAACCAAAATCATTATGGCAAGTATGCTAATGGTGAGACTTCAGCAAGTGAACAAAGCAAACATTGTGACCTTGTAGCACCTACCAAGTACCTCAGCGCTCACACACTAAGATAAGATGCATTTTGCTCTTACTTGTTCAGCCTGGGGCTGTCATCATCCTCCTCTTGCAGGGCCTTGGAACTCACAAGCTCAAAAGTGCATGGACGGACACATGAGTCTCTCTTTACTGGCCTCACACACAGGCTAGAAGACCTGGCTAAAGGAATCCTGCCTTCTGGTGGCTGGGAGAAAACAGCTGGTAAGTGACAACTTCACGTATAGTAAATTTTGCTTTGGCTAAGTTTATTTTAGGGTTTACAGGAGAATGTTCTTTCATATAATGTTTCTCAAGTCTTTCTCACACTTACTTTGCTACACTCATCATTGGGATAGTGCCAGTAGGACAGGACAGCCCTGTCCAGGGAGAACCAGCGGCGCTGCCATGCCCCAAAGCCAAACACATCCTCAAACATAGTCTGTAAAGGACAGCGGACAGATGATCAGCAAGGTGACCACTGTGACATGAGGACTTCCCAGGCTCCAGTGCTCTCGCATGGAAAGGAAAACATACTGTTTAAATATACAGGCTCTGTGCCTCTGTAAATGATGGTGCGTATCACAGCGTGAATGCGCACAAACACTGACCAAGAAGCCCTTCTGTTGGACAGTGGAGTGACTTTCACAATCCAGCTGTAGGTAGATGTGTCCTTCCAGCGGAGACAGGAAGGGCACCTGCAGCAAAGGACAAAATCACCATTAATCCCAAAGACTACAGTGAGACAGAGCAAGCAGTGGGTCCGTCCACCCACACACCGACACACACACAGTTGGCCAAACGAGCACTGAGATGGAGGAGCCAGACCAGGGGCTACAGAATGGGAAAGCAGGATAGACTCAGATATTAAGTGTAAGAGGGTGTAAGAGATGCTGCTGGGTTAAAGCACAGAGGATGAGCAAAAGGGATGAGTTAGAGTGGGGTCAGGTTGAGCTCTGTAGCATTTGGTGTTCTATTTGCATTTACATGTATACACCATGGAATTTTAATAACACACTAAAGATAAATGGTAAAGACAGTTCAAGCTCAAGACAAAATGAAGTCCACATTTAATCGGAATCTCTCTTCAACTTTTTTCCCCTCGCTAAAAAAGTTTCTGTCCATTAAAATTTGTTTTGTTTTCGAATCCACAAAGTACTTCATGGTTGTTGGCAATGTACTGTTCAATTGAGAAGAAAAAGACTAATTTTTTTTTTTTTTTTAGGATTGGAGACTGAGATGTTTATATGGAGCCACTGCTTTTTACTGAGTTCAATTTAGGGGACAAGGAGCAAAACAGAAAGAAAAACTGTAGCCCTACTAGACCAGGAATGAAAAGCAGCTTTAAAGAACACCACAATGTTCTCTGTAGCTGCCTGACCCCACAAATGCATGAGCCTGCTGCTCAGTTAAAGCAGAACAGTGAGAACAAGGACAATGGATGTTGACACCTTCTCCTGAAACTCATCTCCCAGGAGTCTCCTGATTTTGCCATCAAACTTCATCTACAGTGAGAACAGAACATGGAGAGGAAGAATTCCAATTAACAGGAGTAGGACCAAGTGTAATGCTCCAGAGAAGATGCCTGCACATATGAGCTTAGTCATGTCAGAGATGGTTGAAGGTCTCAAGTTTTCAAACTGACCTATACCACCTTCTGTGTCAGAGTCTGAAATAGGTGTGGCAGTGTGTGTCTCACTGCACTACAGGGGATGGGGACATTCAGCTGTTCCAACAGCAGCTTTGTCTTTAACTGCTCCCTGCAGTCTGGAAATGTTTCACGAAAAACCAGGACTACAGGGATAACCAACATGCTGCTGTAGGGATGTTTACTACATACTCTGCTGCAATGTACAAGTAGAGACCAAGTAAAGGAACACTCAGCAACAGCCTCATATTTCACTGAACAACAACAAAAACCGCACGTTGCAGCATGAGGAAACCTTCCTAATGTCTTGCCCGGTTATGAAGTTTAACAAGTAAACATTCATACAGTATACAAATATGTCCACAACATATTTCAATGGTCCAGACCTCGGAAAAGTTGTAGGGTTAGCTCACATTAAGTGACCTACTATTGTACTGTTGAGTGAGGCAGTTAACCAGAAATTGTTGTGAAGACAGACACACAACTGTGTAACATTAGTACAGACGGTCCCCGACTTATGATGGGGTTAGGTTCCAATAAATCCATCTTAAATCAAAAATATCCTAACTTGAAAATGCATTTCATACACCTAACCTACTGTCACACCTCTGGCATCTTCAGATTGAGCACTGACTAGCCTAGGAACCAATCGTGGACGGATTTAGTTCCTACCCGGACTTCCTGTCGGTGTTCAGTTTCTGCTGGCCCTCGTGAACTCTCCTGCAACCACTGTGTTGCTAAGACCTTGTGTTTTGTTTATTTTCAACTGTGGCATCTTCTGTTTTTGTTTATTGCCAATCGCTAATGTTTAGCGCTAGCTCTCGGCTAACGGCAACACTCTTTGTCAGAAACAACACTCAGTAAAGAGTTTAACGAAACTTAAACTTATTACCATGGTGTTTCGCAATTGCTTCTACCAAACCACCCCATAACACCGAATATCATAGCCTAGCCTACCTTAAAAGTCATTACGGCCATTATGTCCTTGACGCCTTCATGAGTTTCTCCTCAAGAGTAATTTCCAACGTAGATAGGGGGGGGGGGGGTGTAAATCTAAAAAAAAAACTGCTGGCAACACAGAACACTGTAGAGTATTGGTTGTATACCCTAGGGACCGTGTGGCAGACTGGGAGATTATCGCTACTGCTGTCCTGCATCATGTGAAAGTACTGTACCAATCAAAATCCAACATTCCAAGTACAGTTTCTAAATTTGAAAAATCACAAGTCGAACCATTGTAACTCGAGGACCGTCTGTATACAGTAGGCTTTGGTAGTGAAATTTGTACCTTGTCCAGGAGAAATTTGGTCTGTCCCAAGGATGCTAGGGTGACTTTGTGTGAGCCCACCAGACAAAATTTGCTGGAGCGCTGGGCACCTGCAGATGGAAGGGTAGCCACTGGAGAGAAAGAGGTTTGTGGATTCATAGGATTCTCTCACAGCTACATAGAACAAAACTGTGAAACCTGAAACATTCAGATACTTACATGCCACACTCTGACTGGATCTCTGCTTCAAAAGTGGAGTCGCAAAAGACTGCAGATTAGTCATCTAACAAGATAAAGAGGATCACAACTGGACAGGTTGTAAGGTAGTCGTTACTCACCGTCAGGGTGTTCAGAAGCTTTTTTGGAGTCACCTGCCAAGACAAGTGTTTTACATGCATATAGAACTTCTACCAACCTTCAATCTGACTTGTTTACAGACCCCCCCCAAACAGGAGCAGCAGTTTAGATACCTTAGACTTGGTTGAGAGGCGCTCTGTGAAGTTACTCCCTTGGGTATGAGACTGAGAGACAAGACACCAACTGTGAGATACAAAGCCCCAGGCACACACACACACACACACACACGCATGTACTCACAGGGCAGTAACAGACACGGACTGTCACAGGAAGAGGAACATAAACTCACCAAGCTGTACACCTCCACATCAATCTCAAAACTGGCAGGAACATCCTCCCTGAAACAAAGACACAGTTTTTGGCCAACTGAAGAAAATAAAAATGTGGGAAACATGCGAGTGGTGGACTTCACAATCATGGCAGCCTAGACTGATATTTCCAAGTGATTTCCAAGGAAAGACTCACAGTTTGATCGAGGTGGAGAATGAGATTGTGTCCCCATTATGGGCATCAGCTGCTGTTGCAAGGTGCGTAGCCATAATGTTACAGGCTCCATAGCGTATCAGAATAAAGAAGTAGCAAGTCACCCGACCTGTGTGACAGCAGAGAGACCTACACTGTCACTGTTTCAAAAACAAACTTCAGACACAAGCGGCAGCATGATCATACCTGGCTGCATGCGTGACATGCACACAAACTCCACCTTCAGGGGCAGCTGAATATTACTGATGCACACTGTGCCTCTACAGGGCTGTTGCATTGGGCAGTCAGATACTTCAGTGGCTTCTGTACCCTGTGCCCGCAAGCGAGACACCTCAGTCAGCAGGGCTGTGCGCTTCTCACCTGGAAGAGGACAAAGACGAATACCCAAAGGTATTTTCTTTCATCATGCAAGAAAATGGACAGCCAGATCTGGTGAGCAAACAGCTGCTGGGGTTAAAAAGAGCTGACCATCAAAAGTAGTCCACTTATTTTCACTGTAGAATTTTTCTTTAACTTGTTACTTTGGACATAAAATTTTCAAAGAACAGGCCCTCATTCTAAGAAGCTCTCTTATTTCAAGGTTTCAAGTTTTATTTTGTCATGTGTGCAAAAACAACTGCATAGCAGTGTTATGAAATGTGTTGCTTCCAGACATCCTCAGCACATAAAAGTATATAAATAAAATGAGTGGAAAAAGACAGTAATAAATATACACAAGCAATTAAATAAGTAAAATAAATAAGTAGATCGACAGATAGATAGACAGATGCTCCAATATCTGTCTCACTATCCGGGGGGGGGGGAGAGACCTATTTGTTCTCATCTGAATGCTTCTGAAGCATTTTCTAGATGGGAGCAGAGAAAATAGTTTGTGGCTGGGGTGACCGTGGTCCTTTAGGATTTTATGGGCCTTCTTCTTATACCTCTGGGTGTAAAGGTCCTGCAGGACTAGCAGATCAGTCCTGGTAATGCTCTGTGCTGTCTTGACCACTCTTTATAAAGATTTATAGAGTATTTAAAAGTTCACCAACACATTCTCTGGAGTCTGACCTCATGAGTGGACTAAAATTTACTGAGTCGTGTCATAGTTGATGTACAATTTAATGTTGGGGGGTCAGAAAGATTGTGAATCTGGAAACTCTTCTGCCATCACACTAAGCTATAGACCAGCATCCTGGGACACTTAGTAGCTCTTCTGTGAGCTTTAGTTTAATTTGATGCACAGTTACATGACATACTATTTTTCTGTATTTTACCTTTAATGTCACTGTCTCTTAGCTAAAAGGAAAAAAAAATTGCTTTAGGTCCCTCTTACCCAGAGTTACCCATGAACTGAAGACTGATGGAGACAGATGGTGGGACAGGCACAAAAAGACTCACAGGAAACAAGGAGGAGTTTCTCAGCTTCTGCTTCCTCCAGGGAGCCCTTTCCATGGCCCTCGTCAGTGCAGCAGTTGAGCGCCTGCACCGTTTGAGTGATGATGGCCTGCAGCCGAGCCGCCTCCTCATTAAGCACCTATAAAGTCACAGTAACACGGTCTCCTGTTCCCCACCCTCCACAAGTTACAGAGTACCTACACACAGAGACAACACCAACACTGCCTCTTGTTCCCCTTTACACATCTTCCACACACTGTGACATGCCACCGCCGACTGCTGTTCAAAAGCACACTTCAACTCATCTACTGAACTGAAGAAAATGGCCAACCTTAATCCTGTCCTTTCTGCTGACAAGTGGCTCGCTGAGGACAGACTGTGGGTCCAGTCTCCGCACTGCTGGGGTGGCACCCTGCATAGGCCGCTGGGAGTTTTGCTGCAGCGTTCGATAAGCGTCAATGCTGTTAATTATAAACCACCTGTTAAACATTTAGACCTGTGCATGTCCCTAGAGTAAAACACTTCCATATTCAATTTTTTCTCCCCCTATCAGCTTATCACAAAATTAGCATCTCAATATCATGTAATGGTCAGCAGTACAGCAGGATGACAAAAGTTCAAGTATTAATCAATGTAATTACATGTAATAACAGCTGTATACCTGGTTACCATGTATGTGACAAATAAATCTCTTTGAAATCTATGTCTTGTACCTATGCAAGTGTTGTTTCAGCTCAGCGTTACCTGTACAGTGGGACACTGGTAGCTGAGGGATCACTTGAGCCATCAAAAGCAGGCTTCAAAGTCTGGGGGTCAACAAGAGGGGCTGATGCAAGCCTCTGGAGCAGAATTGCAGTTGACAGATTAGTGAGCACAGAAATATCTGTAGAGATTAGTGAAGGACACTGCACACTGTCTCTTTCACTTTATGCCAGAGCCACAATTTCCTTCTGGGATCCAAAAAGTTTTATCCATTAATTAAAGTTTCAAAATAGACATTCTGTACACCATCAGGAATTCCACCCGCCTACCCTATCCTCTCACCAGTGGAGTGACCGCTGCTTCAACTGACTTGCTGAGAGGAGAGAGGATGTAGTTTGGTGCAAGATCCAGTAGCTCATCGACACTGTTTTCCAACACCCTGTTTTCAGATGCTTCCCCATGACAAGCAATTTCCTTTCCCAGGAGCTCCTCCTCAGCATCTTCCTCTTGCAGGTGTTTGCCACCATCATCCTTCTGTCCCTCCTCTACCAGATGTGTGTTTCTCTTGCCTTTTGGTTCACCCTTCACCAGGTCAGTATTGCCATTATCCTCGTAAATCTCTTCCCCAGTTCTGTTCAGCACTCCCTCAAACAACTCATCAATCATTTTGGATGTGCTCATCTCCCCGTGACTGTTAAGCTCTTCTGTGTGGAGAGCAAAGACAAGACCTGAGTACTTGAAGAAATGCACTAGTAAAGATTAAATAGAACTTGTAAGTTTCCACAAATTGTAACATTTTGGAGTAACTTTTCAAGTTTTCTAATACATACCATAGATTCAGTTTCCTACTACATTACCCAGATCTGGGTTTATTACTCTCACACACACACACACACACACACACACACACACACACACACACACACACACACACACACACACACAAATCCTCACCAATAGCAGAGCAAACTTCAGATTTTCCCATTTCTCCAGGGATTCTCTTATTTAACAGTGTAACCAGACGGTGAATCACCTGCTCTCGATGGGGAGGAAGGTGTTTCACTGGATTCGAGGACAGTAAGTTGGAGGGCTGGCTCCATTACCATGTCACAGCCTGCTGGCCTCAACCGTCCATCACTGGTGCTCTTCTCTGCATCCTCCACCTGCAAGATCAGCTTTCCCTGTTGGGTATTCAGTAAATGGACAGTTCTTCAAAAGAACTGGTTGGGACCCAAGTCATTACAGTTCAGAAAGTAACTGACATCACAGCATAAACAGAGACAACCGAGATAGAGCTGTAAAATGCTGAAGGAAAAGGAGGACATGGTGAAGCAAATGTGTAGCACCAGACCAAACCCCAACCACCACTTAAACTCAAAATTCAAGAAGTGACTGTTTATCTAAAACCTTAACAGCTCATTCTTGTCTTAGGTGTAAACTTTGACATCATGCCACTAAAGGCATGCTTACATCGCAAGGGTGTGGGGGTGGCCACTGCCACTTGCTGCTTTGTCGCATCACTCGAGTTGAAGGTAGCAAGGGAGGGTTCACCTTTTGGGTGAAGATGCAACGTTACTAAATGTGAACTGATGCTCTTAATTTGAAATAATGGCCTTTATCTACAAATAATGTAAACATTACATCAGTCTAAAAATTAGGGGAATAGTTACTATGAATCACTAACATGACATGGGTGGAGCTAAAATTATGATAGGAGGGACTAATACTAATCAAAGAGAATCTAAACCTAACATATCAGCTGAGTCACACTATAACTTCTTCACATGCAAAATGTTTAGAACTTGGCACAAAGCAACAGCAAGCACTGAACAGCATTTCCTGACCTCTGGGGTAGAGAGGTCTGACAAGCTCCTCTTCAACCAGGGGTTGTCACTAATAGGCTGTAAACGCACCAACCGCAGTTCCTCTTCCCGCTCCTGCAGCAGAGGTAGGGCAACTATGTCAGAGAGCAAGTTCTTTCATTATTCACAGGATAACACACCACACCCAGAGCTATGATTGAGATTTCTTCTAATCCTGTTGTTAAAAGGGCTGATAGACAACTAATGGGTTTTATACCTAAAGCTTATGCTTACGCTGTGCTATAGCATTCTTAATTTATAACTAATATTCTGAGGATATATCAATTAAAATTACAATGAAATTTGAACAAATGAAATAAGCAGAGTATCTCCTATCGATGTCTTCCAACAGGAAGTGCTAATACCACAGAAATGATGGGGGAGCCACTCATTTAAATATTTAAAAAGTTAAGACCCTTTCCTGTTGCCCTGCAGGAGAAGCTAAAACTAATACGTGCTCTCGCCAGGTTGCATCAGTGGCGCCTGGGCATCCCACCTGGCGTATACGGGTAGCTCTGCTCATGCTTGGCGTCTCTGCATTGTGCAGGCGCTCCTGCATCGAGCGAGCAAGGCTGGAGAGCGTGTATGATCGGGGTGTGGAGGGGCCAGGGTGCTCCTCATTAGCCTGTTTCTGCAGTTCAAAGCGCTCCAACCGTGACCGGAACTCCACATCACCTGGGAAAAGAGGGAAGCGGGCTCGTATGTTATCTTGCACCAAAGTGTTTAAGCCAATACTGTGAAATCTGTTTGGAGGCGGTGGGCGGGAGGCAGGGTGAAGGGGTACGTACCTCCCTGGTTGCGAATCAGTTGCTGCAATCTAGACTGAACAGAAGTGATGGCAGGAGTGTCAGGTTTCACCTCTAGCTCCACCTTGCGCAGGCCTGACCGTGGAGGAGACTCCAAACATAGCTGCAGTGGATTCAAGTTTTCGTTTCCCTCCAGATTCAGGCACTGTCGCTTCAGACCTTCACATGGCTCTGTCAGCATGAAGGCAGAGCATTCACAAAGAATTTAAATAGAATACATCCACAAACACACAATCTTTTGTTTCTTCCATCTTTAATTTCTTTTTGAAAAATGTCCTAGTCTCATCTCTGTTAATATTACTCTCTCTAGATAAAAACTTAGTCTAGGCTTACAAGGCAGTCTTCAAGCTTTTCATACCAGAACGCTTGAGTACAGTTTGCAATCAATTGCCCACAATGCTTATACTCATGATGGATATCAGTTTGAATTCAAGATCAGCCAAAGTGCTAGAGCATCTTCTCTTCCCACTGAATCTCTCCCTAACACATCTATTTGAGTCATTTTTGTCCTGACCTCCCAACCACCACATAAATGAGTCCAAAACCATCTTCTGTGATTATCCGCTTATTTGGTGTTTGAATGTCACTTCTATATCCAGTCACTTGAGGGATGTGAACCAGCAACACGGTGGTATCGGGCACACAAGCTAAAAGCTCTTTGTGTGTTGTTAATCCCACCAGAGATGAAATACCTCCACATGTAAAATACACACCAGTGATGCACAGAACATTCTCCTCAGAGTCAGATAAAGGATCCCTCTGCCTCTTTACTCCAGCCACCCCCTGTCGCAAACATCTCCTGTCTGGTGAGTCCGACAAGACCACTTGGCTGCTGTGCTCACAGAGCGCTGCCTGGGGGAGGGATGGGAGGAAGAAAAAGAAATCACTGATTCGGATTTTCAGCTCAGGTCACTGTATTTTTATAAGCATCTCCTTTAACACTGAGGTTCTTTTCAGCTCAGTAAATAAGTAAATACGACTGGCCTGGTTATGTACACCTACGCTCGGTGAAGTAAAGCTTAGCTCCCATGGCTCTGTTTACATTGGTTCCGGCGCGGTTCTCCGAACCAGAGCAAAACTAACACAAGTCATTTGACAAAAAAAAAGATTAAATATAGGAACACAATAAATTTACAACCACTGAAACAGAGTCTTAGAAATACACCCCACACTGAAACGGCAGTGTGAATCGGTAAACGCTGTAAAAGCTAAATTTACTAGAAATCCGTGTAGTTCATTTACTTACTAAAGCAATAACCATTGAGACAATAATTTAGTAAAACAGCTGCACGACAGTGGAAGAGAAATGCTGTACCCGTTGTGGGTCGAACACTATTTATCTACACCGTGCTTGGTTTGTCAGAAAGGTCACTGTATTTTACCTGCCGAACGGAGTCCATTTTCGCTGCTTTTAACCGCTTCGCCTTGTTAGTAATATTCAACGTGCACTCCTCCTCGTACACAAAGACACGATTTTGTCTGTATTATAAGTATTTCAGTCGAAAGAACCCTGCTCAGTCGCACCCTGTCGACGACACGACCAACGGTCAGTCCGCCGCCCGTCCGCACGCGCACATTTCAAACTTGGAATTCCGGCGCGCGGTTTCCCGGGTGCGCGCTTCTTCGCGTGCGCGCGCTCTCGCGCCCGGGGACGTCCTCCGGCGCGAGCCCGCCGGCTCCGCTGACGTGAGGTAACTCGGCAGCGTTCAATGCGAACAAAATGACAATAGTAACGTGAAGGCAGTGTTTCATTAAAATACCGAAGTACACTATCAAGTTACTTTTATGTAAGATGAAGCTTTTCAATTATCTGAACCTCAAGCAACGTTATCACTTATGAGTTACACAGTAAAAGTAAAATATCGCAGCGGTGTGATGAGAGGAACTTTCCCATCATCCTTTGTCAATGTTTTGGTTTTTGTGGTGTTGTATGTTCAGTTCAGTTCAATATATTTTTATTGATTTTTCCACAGTGACCCAGAGCGCTGAACTACAGATTAAAACGACAAAACAGGCATGAAGTCTACAGGTAGGAGACCCGCTGTTTAACGGCTAGAACAACTACACTGGGTAAACGTTCAGTAAGGTGACCCTGCCGGCAACATGAGGAGAGGAGAACAACAAAAAACTGCCACCCAGAAAATGTGAGGGAGAAAATGAACCTCAACCAAGTGCCAGTCGCTGCCCGCCAGAGTGTGAATAGTTGCAGCTAAGAAAGGTTACACTGCTCTGGACAACGTTGTTCTAGAGAGTAAAAGCTGAATGAATTGAGGGCCAGGTCCAGGTCCAGGTCCAGGTGTGCTGATCTGTCCATCGCGGCGTGGGGTCCGCAGCCCCCAGCAGCATGGAGTGTGGGTCTCACAGCCAAGGGGAGGGGGGTCAACAATCTGTGCTTGTGGTACGAAGAAACTCGAACAGAACAAGAGGGGCTTAGTATCTAAGGACAAAGGGGGGGGCAACCGAATTTTACGCTGAAAGACGTAGAGGTGAAGCATGCAGGATTTAACAGTAATGCTGAACGTGCCAAATCAAAGAGATGAATTTCAAGTCTGAGACATAAGGGCCGTTCCTGGTATCTGACACAATGTTGCACGGCTTTGGTGCTAGTGTACTGTGTTATATGTGGTGTTGTGCATAGTTGTTTGTTGCGTGTGTAACAAAATGTGTAAATCGAGACAGCTGTCTCCATTGTTTCCTATTTGGATAGAACAACGGAAAAAGCATATATAGCTAAGAGACAACACTTTGTGCTCACTGTAGAGTTTAAAAGGATTTGCCACTAATTGAAACAGTTTTATTTACAACCAAGCTGAGATAAAACCAAACCCCTAGAACTCTATTCTCATGGTCTGTGATAAATCATGTCCTTATCATATTCACCCATTTAAAACAGCATTTAATATTACTGTACTCACTTACAGTGCTGTGACAAAGTATTTGTCCCCTTCCTGGTTCCCTCAATTTTTTCTTATTCATAGTACCTAATTGTTTCTGATCTCCAAACAAATTTAGGATAATACAAAGGATGACCTGAGTAAATACAACACACAGTTTTTAAATGATCAATTGATTCATTGAAGGAGAAAAATTCAACACCTATATCACCTATGTGACAAAGTAATTGCCACCCTGAATTTATTACTTTGTTGTGCCACCTTTAGCAGCAACAACTGCAATGTAACACTTGTAGTAAGAGGAGGTCTTTGGCATCGCTGTGGAAGATCAGAAACAATTAGGTACTACAAATAAGAAAAAATAGAGGGAATCAGGAAGGGGGCAAATAATTTGTCACAGCACTGTATGTAGAATGGAAACAAATAATACCAAGTTCACTTATGTACCACAATACTGAATAGATAGATATTTATGGATGTGGTGAAGGAGGACATGGGTTATGAGAGATGCAGAGGACAGGAAGAAGTGGAAGCAATTGATCCGCTGTGGCGACCCCTAACAGGAGTGGCCGGAAGAAGAAGAAGAATACTGAATAGATAGATGAGGCAAGCATGGATTTTTTTTTTGCCTGGAACACATTGTTTTGAGCACATTCACATGTAATCAGAGACCTGGTATTAAATAGCAAATCACATCTGTCTAAAACACGTGAAAGTCCTTCCAAATTGAGGGATGATTGTACTTACCCTTCTATAGGATGTTCAACTTTTTTCCTTGAGGATGTTTGGACAAATTTTTCCCTTAAAATTTAAAAGTATGTGACAGATGAATAAATATAAACATCCAATTGCTGCAATAAAAACATGGTAAATGTGATGGCCGCTCCGGCACCCACACAGATGAGTGGATAGTTTAAGTATATTTTTGTTTGAATTTTTATTTGTGTTGATTTGCTTTGGAGAGTTTTGAGTGGTGAGATGTTTGGTTTGAATTTGTTTGGGTGTGAATGGAAATTGTTGTGGGTTGGTGGTCTCTGGGGATTGGCCTATCCAGGTACCAGCCCGGACGGAGGATTGGAGGAAGGAAATCAGACCTTGGAAAGCGGGAAGTGAACCCAGGGTCAATAAACCTGCTGCAGCATAGTGGGGAGAGAATATCGGTGTAGGCGTTCATTTGGTTTGGATTTCCTGATTTGTGTTTTTGTTAATAGTATTTTGATTCTGCTGGATTTTGTTATGTATATGATTTGGTTAACCAATTGGTGTGTAGTGTTTTGTTGTTTGTGTTTGTATAGTTCTGGTGTTCCCCTATTGTATGTACAGTTAGGTCCATAAATATTTGGACAGAGACAACTTTTTTCTAATTTTGGTTCTGTACATTACCACAATGAATTTTAAATGAAACAACTCAGATGCAGTTGAAGTGCCAGAGTGACACAGAGCCCTGAAAAATGCTATAGACAATACTGTGTTACAGTGTGTGATACAGTATACCAGGAGTCCGATATTGTGCTACGGTGTGTGTGTGTGTGAGAGAGAGAAAGATACAGCGGTGGGGTATGATGCTGAAAGTGAATGAGAAGCATAAAGGCAGTCCCATTAGCAGCAGTTTCAGTTTACTGTACAGTAGGTCTCGCAGCTGAGAAGAAGACAACAAAATGTGCTGACTAGGAGAAGGAGGGAAAAGCAATGAGCAATGATGCCTGGTTCAGAATGATGTTCTGCAGTAGAGTTCATTGTGCATTTTACAAGTGCAGCTCAGAATCTTCTTTGTGAAGGACTTTAAGTTTTCATTTTAATAGCACAGAGACAGAGGGAACATATAAAAATAATTAAATCAGAGCTTGAAGAAGTAACACTAAGCCAAAACCTTTTAAAAGTGTTAGCATATGGTCAATATCATAGAAATATGGAAATATAGAGGAAAATGTGCCGTGAGACCTAAGCTCAAAGCCCAGCAGAACCTGGTACTACAGAAAGGAAGATTGCAAGCCACCATGTACACAGGCTACACAGCAGATGCTGCCTAGATCACTGGGTAGCTGTCCCCTGTCAGTCTGTCCAGCTGCTCTTTGATCCATCTATCTTTATCTGCTCTGATGTCCAGCTCTTCTCCTTCAATGGCTCATTTTAGCATTATGCTGGGGTTTGTAGAGCTCCTCTAACAAACTGGTGTACTACATTCAGACATATACACACACACACACACACACACACACATAATGTGTGCAAACATAAGGATGAGTGCATGTACATGTTATTAGGAAGTGAGATTCACTCAGTTGTGGGGTGAAACCCTATCAATTCCAAAGATCCTCCCCTTCTTCTTTTACTTTCCTTTGGACTTGAGGCAGGGCTTGTCATCAGAGTGTGAGATGTATCACTCTCGCTGGTGGGACTCTAGCACTCGCTGCTCCAGCTGGTGGCTCCTCCAAGCTGATTTCTCCTCCTCCAGTTGCTGCCTCCTCTCCTCCAGCTCCCTGAACTGGACCTCCAGATTCTTCTTCATCTGCTCATGACGCCATGTGAGCTGAGAACACACATGGAATACATCTCCTAATGATGGCCATCCCTCAAGTGGAGCCCTTACCACTGTACTTAGAATAATTACTTCAGAAACTTTTGTTTAAATGTTGCCCTTAGCAGGTGGCCTACTGGTTGGTGCAACTGCTTTCCACTTGAAAGACCCGTTTGAATCCTACTTTCTAGTATAGCACCTGCAATCGAGGTACTTACCCAAAATTGACATAGTAAAAATCACACTGCTGCATAAACAGGTAAAAAATATATGAGGCATAACAGATCTGGTTGCTTTGCAGAAAGGTCAGCTATACAAATAAATTATACTAAGTCATCTATAAAATGTCATTTAATCATTTTCCAGCTCATGGTCTATTCATATGGCCCCTTATAGTACAGGGTGGGAGAGATGGAGACAGTTTAACCAGCAAGAATCAGAATTGCTCAGTTTGTAGCGATCATTAGTGATCTAGATGCTTGGATGTATGCCAGTGCCACAATGCACAAGTACACACACACTCTTACAGTCTGTCTCTCACATATTTACCTGCATCTCCAAGTCTTTCAGTTTCTGCTTCTTCTCTTTGACCTTTACTTCAAAGATGTGCTCCATTTCAGCTTCTGTCCTCCTCATCTTCATCAAATGCTCCCTGCCCTCCTCCTTGCTTTGAATTGGCCACCTGGAAGTGGAGTCCAACAGAAGGATCATGAGAGTGATGATGGATCAGTTATGGACCATTTTGAGATGTGAGTAATATTTCCATGTTTGTCCTACATGTTCAGTTGTGCCTGGTCATCATCCTCTTTGCTGCAGGTCAGGGCTGCCAGCTTTTTACTGCAGTAATTCTCATAGTGAATGATGTGGGTCGTGTCCTTCAAGTCTTGTACATGAATTCTGAGTTGAACACATATTTATGGCTCCATCATTTGTGTTTTGCATCAATATTTGCAATGAACCAGAGGTCCCGCAGGTCTCATCCCCCCACCTGATAAGCATGTTGCGCAGCACAGTGAAATCACAGAGCTTCCCTTGGTCCACTGAAACGGGAAGAGAAGAACTTAGCTGTTGGGGAGGGGGTGAGCCAGTTCCCCAAAAATGGCGATGGGTCACGTCATACATCAGCTAAAAGGTCCTGTAATACAGAGTCTGATTGGGGAACTGCCATTAAGCAGCTGCAGGGTCAGCCACCTAGAAGAGGAAGTGCCTTGGACTCTGTGTCCCCTGAGACAGGCAGGACTGCATGCAGGGAGCAGCTGGAAGCATGGTGAGCAGGCCACCTCTTCCCTTATGTGGCTTGAGACGAACTAAGGCAAGGTTCATGATGTCATAGGGCAAATGTAGACTTATATACTGTGTGTGTGTGTGCGCATGTGTGCATGCATGTGTGTATATACACACTATATGTATGTGCCCAGGTATTCCCTAAAATTACTGTTAATTAACTGCCTATATTTTCTATTGTCAGAAATAAAATTTGCCCTTTGACCAAGACTACCAACACAATAAAGTGGAAGAGGAGAGAAGCTGTAAGGCAGCAGTAAAACTATGAAAAGGTTCTGTTTACCAAAAATGCCCTCTGAATGTCACAGAAAACCAGGGAGGACAGAAAGAGAATAAAGAGAGGTTAATGAAATGTTTACATACAACAACAATTTAAAAATAAACTGTAGTACACAGTACCTGGCTGTTTCATTGCTTTCAGGAACTTTAGTATCCATGATGCAACAAGATCACTACCTGAGGTTATTGTTAGTTAATTATGTATCCCTACCTACCTTGCACCACGCCCCAGGGATACTGGCGACCTCTGACCTTCTCTCCATTGACCTCGACCAACACACTGCTACCAACAACCGCCAGGGGCATCTTCTCCTGCCACAGAACTGAGGTCAGTTGCCAGATGGATATGGGAATATCCACAAAAGTAAGATCCAGGTACATTCAAAAGGTCTGCTTTTGCTGAGCTATTAGCTAATGCTAGCATTGTGGGTACATACAACCCCAACCCAGAAAAAGTTGCGACAGTATGGAAAATGCAAATAAAAAATGCAGGAATGAATGTATATTAACAAATAAAATGTCAGTTAACCAGACAAAACATGAAATATCTTGGGTTCCTACTGTCTGCAATGAAATAAAGTAAATGTAAGAATCACTGCTTTTTTTTTTTGTTTTTTTTTTTTGCATTTTCCATACTGTCCCAACTTTTTCTGATTTAGGGTTTTAGAAAACCTGTACTGTAACCAGTGGGTCTGTTTGCGGGATTTACCAAACAAACACTGGAAGAGCAGACACTGACCTGCAGAGATACACATGGGACAGGAGGTCTCTGAAGGGCTCTCTACCTTTATCTTACAAGTAAGACTGCAGTTGTCCTCATCCACTGTGTCAGGAAACTCATACATCTTGAGCTTTTGCTCATAGATTTCCTTCATAACCTGAAAAAGAAGGAACAGGACACCTGGAACAAAGTGAAGAATCTGGGCAAAGCACACAGATGCACACCTATGCATCCACTCAAACACAAACTCGCTCATTCAAACAGACTCCATCTCACCTGCTTCCGGAAGAGCTCACGCTCTTTTGCTGTCAGGGTGTCAGCCTTGGCGATCACAGGGATCATATTGACTTTATCATGGAGTCGCTTCATAAACTCAATGTCCAGGGCCTTCAGCCTAGGTGGGGAAGTGTCATATTTTTATTGCAATTTAACATGGTGTGTGTGTGTGTGTGTGTGTGTGTGTGTGTGTGTGTGTGAGCGAGAGAGAGATGCTATGAGCAGTGCATACCCATGGCCAGATGGGGAAATGAGATACAGGCAGCAGTGAACCCTGTGATCTGGCTCCAGCCAATGGTTGACCTGCGACTCAGTGTACAGGAAGTCCTCAAATTTACTGTTGATGTAGTTAATGACAGGCAGCCAGCTGGAGGATGCAGCAAAACACACACACACACACACGTTAAATCGTAGTTCAAAGCAGCTTTACTATTGGCTCATAGATACACAGTCTTCAAGTTTGGAAAATCAGTTAAACAGATGTGTGTGCACAGAGAAACACACACACATAGTCACAGTCCTTATTTTCCTAGAAACGCACCAGTCACTGTTGTCCACAGAGTCTCCAAAGCCTGGTGTATCCACAATGGTGAGCGTCAAGTGGATTCCATCCTGCTGCAGCAGCACTTTGAACTCTTCCATCTGGACCACAGGAGGCAACTGTGACCTCAAGATTCCATGACTCATGTCTCCAGCCACAGCACTGGACCTTACAGGTAACAGCATGCACCCCAAATGCTGGACCTCACATTTTTGCTGTCTCACCTGCATCGTCTTGCTAATATGGCTGGAGGCTCCAGAGAAATGCTGAGGGTTCAGGTCCTTTTGGAAGAGAGAGCTGATGAGGGTGGACTTTCCCACCCCAGACTCACCTTGAGACAAAGCGACATCAACATGCTGCTGATGAGGTCATTACTCACTGACCATGTAACATCATTTTCACAATAAATATACACTTTCATTTAACCGAGGGCCACTGACAAACCATAGTAAACTCCCTGGAAGTAACTTCTTTTGCCAGCAAAAGGCACAAAATGGGCTGACAACAGTGGAGTTGTTACAGTGTCAAGTGTCCTGTAGCTGGCAGGTCACGTAGCCGTTGTGTACGAGTCAAACATGCAACCTTGGATCACATTTATTCATGTAGCTGCCTTGTTGTCCAATGTGACTGACAGTCATTTACCTGTTCATACAGCTGAGTATTTTTACTGTGGTCACAGGTTACGACAGTAGGATCTGAACCTGCAGCAGCTCTAATGACTGCACCACCTCATATGCAAATTCCTCTGTCTTACTTTCACAAAAACTTCACTTGTTTTTATGGGGCAAGAGAAGCAGCAGGAGACAGAGACTGACTCACCCACAACCATGAGTGTGAATTCAATGCCCCTCTTCAAGCACTCCCTGTACAGTCGGTTGGGCACGTACTCATAGCCCACACAGCCTTGTGGGCTCCTCTGCTGCAAAAGGTCAAGACACTGTTAATCCACCACCAAAAGAAAGATGTGAAACACAAGAGGGACGCTGATCGCCCCCCACCCCGAGCTGCTGAACTTCAGCACCAGATCCTCTGCCATAATGTCTCCTGTAATGAGGGGGTAGTCAGTAGAAGAGCTGAGACTGTCCCAAGACCCAGACACCCACCAAAGACATACCTGAGAGGTGTCCACCTTCCACATGCCATCATGTGAATAACCTACCTAAGAGACTCATCTCCTCACTTCAGCACCTGTCTCACAGAGCACTGGTACCATGAGACAAGCACATGGATTAATGCAGGACGTGGGGACTAAGGTAAAAAAGGGGACACACATGGAGGTTAAGAGATGAAGAACAGTTCAGTATTTACATGCTGTATGATGTCCAGCATGGCCGATACTTCGTTGTGCAGATACTGGAGCTCAGACCAAATGACGGCTAGAGCCTTGGCCAGGGGAGGCCCATCCTTCTCAGTCAGCTGATGTGTCTCCATCTTTCTTCCCACTCTGCCGCAGTCTCCCTCTGACATGGTTAACACCTACTGACTCATCTAGTGGTCGACTGTACACTGGAGACACTCTGAGGCTGGCTGAGCAAGAGGGTGTCGCAAATCCCATTAGCCGTGCTCCACCCCCTGCCGTAGGCAAATTGGAAGTCATTGGAGCAATACATGATTCAGTCACCAACCAGATTGCCTAAAAATAGCAGGGGGCAGCAGGCTGGTAACCTCCATGCTTGCTGGGCTGGGGGACAGGGGAACAGAGGGATGGTGTCAGCACCAGAAAGACTGATGAAACACACAGGTGACTCAGGGCCACCAGAGGATCCCCAAATTGCAGGGGGTCCTGCCTCAGCTTCACGCACACATGCACGCACAATAACAGCGCTATCTGAAAGTAGGCCATGATGCCACAATGGGGAATCTGTTGTGTAATTATTGTCCCAACAGTTCCTATAGACCCTATACTGTGAAGCCCCATAGATCGGTGGAAAGACAGATAATCGAAAACACTGCCATTACTGCAGGTTGTGGGGTCACTGAGTTCTGCTTTTGATGTGCAGGCTAGCGATGGGGGGAGGGTCAAGAGTCCCTTCCTCATCACAGTTGTTAGTACAGATGGATAGAACATGGAGGGACTAACACCTCAATGGGTGTCGACTGAGATGTGCAGAACAGTGACAGTTGTCGAATTCACCTACACAAAGCTAATTTCCCTTGTAGGTCAACTTGTGCATCACTTTGTGGTCCTTCTGTGTGTGCTGTTGATATCCGCATGGTCTCCTGCGTGTGGGGCAGCAGCCATCACGGCGCTCGAGCTCTTCCTGGTACGATCATGTGAGCTTTTTGCTATTTTATTTATTTGCAGTCTAATTGTTTGAGTGTGAATTTTGCTTATTTGCCTTTCAGTATTACAGCTTTTTGCTGACTTACAAAGTGCTTCATATGATCATTCGTGTGGACTCAAATGAGTTCATTAATTAACTCCAAGTAAATTAGAAGCTGAATATCAGATGCTCAGGTGAGTGCTGGAGATTTGACTCTCGCAGTGGGGGGGTCACAGAGCCACCTGAGACCTGATCCGCCTGTTTGGCCCATCAGCTGAGACTCCCAGGTGGCACTGATGCATTGGCAGCTTTCATGTGTCAGCAGCACCAAATTATTGCCAATTACTCACGTAACTGACACTCTGACAGCTGAGATGCATGCAGAGCTCACCTGCAGAGCTGGACTGCTGGGTCACTGTCTGCTGTGGTTTCCATCACACTGCAGCGCACAAGCTTACTGGCACCTTTAGCCGAGCAGTTGTTTTGTAGAGGTGCAGCCAGAGGTGTGGTGGGCTTCATCTTGTCTGCTGACCACTGTAATTATCATTGCACACAAAGAAATAAAGCTCAGCACAGGATCACACCCCAGTATACCAGAGTCATCAGTGTGGCCAACCTCCCCTCCTCAGTATGCTTACCGTAATACACTGTCACAAACAGCAGGCAGGCACACACGTGCTCAGATGCGCGCGCACACACACACACACTTCCACATTCACAAGCTGAAGCATCAACAGAAGAAAGTTGGATCCACACCAAATGTACAGTCTGTGCTTCTTCGACATCTGCAACTTACAGTATTAATACCGCCAGATCCAGTGAGTATGTCACCTTGTGTGAAGGTGTCAGCTAAACTACATCATTTTATAGAAAAGTGATTGCTATATGCAGGAATGTAAACACACACACACAGCCACTCTGACCCAGCTCCACCTCATTTGACTTCTGGATCCTGTATTTGGCAACATTCAAAAACACCCGAACTGAGCAGATCGCCTGCAGACTGACCACAGCTCGGAAGTTCCTTCTTTAAACTGATGACTCAAGGTGTCTTAAAATTCCCCAAAACCGCAACATCAGTTTCACTTCTTTCTCCTCCATTGTTGCCCTCAATTGCCGGAACTCTGGCTGCTGATGCCGGTTGGTTATCGCCCCGTTCTTCTCCATAAAAGCCACACACTTTTTGCACTTGATCCACATTGCACAAGGGAGTTCAAATTCTTCTGTGCAGCAGCTCAGCATTATCTCTGAGGAACTATGGCTCTCCGGGCAGTGGCCACAGCAGTCGCTGCTGTCCTTATAACAGTGTTGATCCAGGTAATGCTTAGCTGACATAACAACCGCAAAGCTGCAGGAGCCTCGAAGCAACCGGCACCATCACTGTTCTGCCGGAGCTTTGATACCTTTGGCAGCCAGGATGTCAGAGCAGCTTTGGATCTGCAGAAGGTATGAAAATCCTCCAGCTGTGATGATTTAAACTGGCTGTTTTGGGGGCTTGCCTTCCTGCAGGTGTTACAGGCAACTGAGCCGTGTTTCTGCGAACTGAGGAACATGGGAAATGCCTTTCCTGACAAACGGCTGCAGGACGTGAAAACCGGAGCAACCAGTTGCACCCAGAAAATAACTTCAGACCAGGTAACTCTACCCTTTGGGAAAGTCTTCCTTATAATTATACCAATCCATACAGCACTCACTATAATGCCAGTGACCCTGCCAGCTAGCACTGTTGCATTGATGCAGCATGTAATTGTCCACTTACCACGCTGGCAACGTCAGGTCAGTGAAACCCTCCTCCCCCTGCAGATCTTGGAGATCGATGTTCTTCTCGATCAACTTCACTACCGCCTCGTGCAACTAGATGGGGACATAAGGAGGTTGGAAAGAGAAGATGATGGGGATCTCTTTGGTGCAATCTCCCTGCGGATTATCGAGATTGAGCTCGCTGAGATTATGGACCTCTTTGTGAAGCTCAACACCACAAACACCGTTCAGCAGAGGCTCAATGCAAACACTGCTGCACAGGTAAGCATTGCTGCCTGAGAAACATGGTAAAGGTGATGCCTGTGGTTGCTGTCATAGCCACAGCCAGGTGTAACGGATGGATCAACCAGGTGAGCTGTAACATTTGCAGCTGCTGAACCTGAAAAGCGAGATGCAGATGCTGGAGGAGTATGACCGGACAAAAGTGGTTCTAGAGAAGGAGAAAAACAGGAGGCTCAAGAGGGACCTTCAAGAGTGTGAGGCCAAGGCTGAGGTGACCACAGCTCCAACTACCATGCCTGTACCAGGTAACTTTTAAGTTTTATTTAATTTTATGATCAATTTGATCATGTCTTCAGTGAGCTATGTCTTTGGGCCACAGCTTCTGACCTCAGTTTCCCTCAGTTCCTGTCCATAATTCTCGCTTTACTGGCTGTCCTCTTTTCTCTTTTTTCTGTCTCTCAACTAAACCCTGTAGTTAAAGCAGCAATGAACCTAAGTCCCCCAGCAGCTCCTCCTTAGATCACATTGCATCTCGTAGCCCCTTTGTTCTGCTTCAGAAGCTGCAATCCTGACCAAGTCCTTTGAGAATAAGCACATTGCTACGCTCACTGGCCTCTTGTTAGGGATCAGGCTGACTTCAGAATCCTCTGGCTTCCCTATAAATGGACTTTGATCACTCCTCTGTACTCACCATGGGAAGATGCAGCTCTTGTTGACCCGAACTCATTTTTGCTAAACAGGGAACTGTCCCTATGGGCGTTTGCTGAACGTGACAGGACCCAGCAGCTATATCACCACCCAGTATGGCACGTCCTACCCATACGGTGCCTGGGGTCGTGACCCTAAGCCTGCCCTTGGGAAGGAAGACTGGTATTGGCTGGTGGCCTTGACCAGCAGCAATGTGTATGCCAACTACGTGCGGCAGTACAGCAGCTACAGCGCCCTCATCCTGGGCGTGAGTGCAGGAGACGTAAGCATTGCATCAGCCAATCCCACCACCAACACGGTGCAGGGGCCCAATGCCGTTCTGTACGGCGACGCGCTCTACTACAACTGCTACAACGCTCCCTCTGTCTGTCGCTTCAACATGACGTCCCGCACCGTCTCCACTGTGGCTCTGCCCGCCGCCGGCTACAACAACAAGTTCTTGTTCTGCCATCTGGACGCCTGCTATAGCTACACTGACATCGACGTGGCAACAGACGAGTCCGGCATCTGGGCTGTCTACAGCACTCCCCAGAACTTTGGCAATGTGGTGCTAAGCAAGGTGGAGGTGGATGGCGAGCTCACGCTCGGTCGCACCTGGAACACTTCGCTGCACAAGCGCACGGTAACAAATACGTTCATGGCGTGCGGCGTGCTCTATGGGGTTCGCTATGTGGACAAGCAGAACGAGGAGCTGTTCTACTCCTTCGACACAGTCACAGGGGAGGAGCGCTTTGACCTCGGTCTGCGCATCAAGAAGACGTCCACCAATGTCCAGTCACTGAACTACAACCCCAGAGACCGCATGCTGTACATGTACAGCGATTCCTATGTGCTTACTTACCAGGTGACATTTGGTTAAGTGGCTGACAGCTGCACACTCTAGCTGAGTTACACTCCTGGCACCAATCCCGTTGTGGAAACATCACCACAGATCAGTCTGGACCACAATGCATCTCTTGAAAATAAATCTCTGCCTCCTATGATAACTTTAAAGGTTGAGTTTGCAGTTTGGTTCCTGGTGCTTCCGCATGTGTCGCCATGTCTTTTTGTGAGCTGCGCTTGATCCACATTGTTGTGTGTTGCACCGTTGTGTTGTTTGTTCTTCCTGCTTGACTCCAAAAAGTGTTTGTTGCCATTTTGACATGTGACACATTTGTGTGTTACTATTCCTCTTCCATAGATGGCTGTGTGCTACAGGGACATTGCTTGTGTGTGTGTGTGTGTGTGTGTGCGTGCGCATGCGTGCGTTAGCCTTCTGTGCATCTCAGGCATGTTGTCCTGCTGTTTTGTACAGCACTCTCAGTTCCATATGAGGTCACTTCACACGCAGACAGGTTTTATTTTATTACAGGTGACACAGGACGGCAGCTGCCTGATTACCATAAAACTGGTTTCATCAGAGCACAAGACTGTAGCTGGAATGGCTGTAGGTGCAAGTGCTTCCCAGGTACAAGTGAGCATTGGTACCCCTCACGAAGAAGAGCTGAGGTGACCCTTGTCCTTGTTGCTGCCTGAGAGGCGGAAGGGCCGATTACTGGAGGTTTCCATGGATGCGGTTCGAGAGCTGGAAAGACGATTCATACAGATGGAGGGCACTGTGGGGGGCAGCAAGAAGATGCACTCAGGTCACACCTACATACACACCAGAGAGGCTCAAGCAGGTGGAGGACAAATCCTGTGCTTGTCTGTTACAACTCCTCCATCCCCATTTTTATACTGTGCTGTACTCCCATCATGTAACTGGTGCCGCTCATGGAGTAAACGGTAAACAAGAAGTACCTGAGCCTGCACTCAGCCGACGGTCCTTTATATATGGCACTGGCAGAAGGCAGGAAAACAGCAGAGGGAGGACAAGTGAGACATCCAGCAGAGACACCGCAACACAGCTGAAGATGTGTTGACCCCAGGTGGCCACACACAATTACAGCATGACAACAGGTCACACGGGCAGTGAAAACACAATTAATATGAAACAGTAATATGACAATACATCTTCATAAGGTAATGCAATGAGCATGAAATGGAACAGTGAGACAGCAGGAAGCGGGCCCTGTGGGCGGAGCCAATCTCACCGTAGCCCATGCCCTGCAGGAAGTACTTGAATGCCTCAGCCAGCTTTCCAGGCTGAAAAACAATTCAGATCTAAAATGAACTGAGACTAAAAATGTGTTTGGCAGACTATCAGCATCAACCTAGGGCTGGACAGCGGGGGGTCTGACCTGCGTGACCTGAGGGAGCCCCCCGGAGTCAGCCATCTGCTGGCAGGAAGGCTGGGCGTTAGTTAGACTCCACACACAGCAGATGACGTGAGCCGCATTGGTGTGGCAACTCACCTTGAGGAACGTGGTGCTGCTTGGATCCAGCCTGGAGTTGCACTCCACCTGCATGATGGGGGGCCACACCCAAAGCATATCAGCAGACACTTGAGGGGTTACTTGGGAGTGAGGGGGCGAAAAGAGACGGGGCCTCACCACAGCATCTTCAGCGGGTGCATTGTCCCCAACAACCAGCATAACCGGACACCTGCAGGACAACACATACACCAGAGCGAGATGGTCAGCAAACAGTAATACGCACACGTGTACACACATGCACAATGCGGCAGAAGGCTCACCGTAGGGTCACGCCTGAGCCGCAGCGGTTCATCTCCAGGGTCCGTCGGCTGGTTAACAAAAACACAATGTGACACAGACTTTGTGTGTGTGTGTCTGTGTGTCTGTGCGTGTGCCTGTGCAGATGTGTGTTCACCTGTTGTATGTGTTCCAGAAGAGCTGCAGGTTGACCCTGTTGATGGAGCTGCCAATTTGCTGCCGGTAGTTCTGTACGAGCTCTGTGTTGCTCATCAGCTCCTCCTGGGCATAGTGACCAGCATCCAGCGTGACTTTGGTGCAACTTTGACTCTGCAGCCCCCCCACCCTCCATCTGACCTGAGGAAGCTGTGACCCCTGAGCACCCAGGGGAGTGAGGGAGGAGCTCACCTGGCTGAAGAGGTGCGACAGGACAGCATCCGCCAGGGTGCTGGTGAGTCCAGTGAGCTGCAGAGACAAATGTTACCGGGCCACTGTGACGAAGACACGACCCCCCCCCCACTTCAGCATCCACAACGATTCCTTGACTTGCGGACACAGCAGTGAACTTGTTTTTTCAATTTTTCTCCACTATTAAGAGGTTGACTGACAGACAGTGGATTTACTGACTGGTTGTGTCAGGTAAAAGCACAGCAGTTGCGAATAATAATACATTGCTGTAAAATTTGAATTAACCTTGAGCTACGTCAAAATGTGTTTGTGAAATTTTGGGGAAGAGTCACTGACCTTATTGGTGGCCCAGTCGATCCATCCTCTGCTGTTGGGGTTGATGTTGACCAGAACCAGGCCCTCCACCAAGTCCGGGAAGAACAGCTGTGAGAAACCGTAGGGGGTGAGAACTGGAGATGCTGCCTCTTGGCTTCTGCACACTGGAGGCGCAGCTCCTCTCTTACCGCCAATCGGGCCAAGATGTAGGATCCGGCTCCAACCCCCATGCCCACGATTCTCTTAAAGCTGTACACAGGGAGGGAACTAGGGTCCACACATAGCACTGACCCCACCCAGGCGCTGACCACAACACTCATCCAAAGTGGCACACCACACCCTGCCCCACCCGGGCACTGACCACAAACGCTCACCCTAAATGGCGCACCACACTGGGCAGTGCCCCCGCTAGCTGCTCCATAGTCGGGTACTGGTACCTGAGGAGAGTGAAAACCACAGTGAGAAAGAAACCAGCAGCACAAAGCCACAGTGCGCAGGCAGACCGGGCAGGGGGGCAGAACGCACCCTGGGGGCATCTGGGGGGCCCCGGTCTGCTGGCCAGGGGCGTCCACATGGCATACAGAGAAGTGCTTCATGATCTCCTGCATCTCAGTGCAGTTAAACAGGGAGCTGAAGCACAGCTGGTCTGCGGAGAAGTGGGATGAGAAGAGTATTGTGAGGCCTGACCTCAGGGAAGCACTGTCCCCTGCTGGCCTACTTCAATGCTGCGAGCAGCCTCCGCCTGGAAGACCGACTGCATCTGAACCCGTCCAGCTCCTTAAGCCCCTGTGAGTTCATCAACATCCCAAGATGATCCAGGCTGATGATCTTCATCTTAACACAGATCTAAAAACATCTGCCTTCGACCTACCAGCTCAAGCTGCCCACATTCACAAGCTGCCAGGAGGATAGCACCATGGCTATCCCCTCACTATGTGCTTTCACTGCCTCTGCTTTGTTTGCTGTCACTTAACTCCATTTCACCTCCTGTAACTGTGGCCTCCTGCTGTACCTTAAAGGAATGTGAAGGTAAGTTAATGAATGGAAACAAATTTAACTGAACTCACGATTGAGCCCAACATCGTGGAATGTGAGGATGGCCGGTTTATTCCCCTTTTCTGGCCCCCGGATTTCCACATGCAGCAAGCCACAGGGGGTCTCGATGTCGTACTCCTGAAACACAACGAGACAGACGCAGCGGTGCTTCTCAAACACACACACACACACACACAAATTATGTGTGGAAACCACTTTTCTCTTCTGCTGCCTCCTCTATTTCTCGTACCTTCCAATCTCCCAGAGACACAAAGGGCTCACAGTGGTCCTGCAAGAGAGAAACACACATACAGTTCACTTCGGCAAGAGACAGGCTACCCTCTGTGTGTGTGATGATGCACACTAACATTTCAGAAGGACAAACACAGGTTTATGCAATTGCCTCTGCACACATTATAATATCAGTGACTCACAAGATCTCTCTCACTGGATCTCTCTCACTGGATATTTTACCATAGTAGCCCATGCCGTGTACTCTGCTCAAAGGTACTGCAGTAGCAGCAGGGAAAGAGTCTTAAATCAGCAACCTTCAGATTACAGGTTCACATCTTTACATGACATGGACACAGCCAGTTCTCACACTAGACATGCACACACGTTCACCTCACAGCACCTAGCAGGAGCAGCAGACTCACCAAGTCGTGGTCCTGCGCCCCTCTCTGCTCCTCCAGTAAAGGCTTCTCTTCTGTGAAGAGATGATCAAGCAACCGAGCCATCCTGGGTATGAAACCTGCAGTCACCATGGCAACAGGTATGGAGCTACCACTGGCTATGGGCTGTTTTACACTACCGCTTCAAAAAGGGGAAAAGCTCTGTGCCTCCCACCCCCCACAAGAAACAAACTCGTGTGGCTTCAAGTTTCCACCAGAGGTCACTGTGGACTTTGCTCCTGTCATATCACAGGTTGTGACCTAAACTGTGTTCCAAAGTGCGTCCACCAGGATAGAATATGTAAAAGCTCACCGGTGCCACCTAAAGGCAGCTACGGGTCTTGCATGGTGCTCGGCCAGGTGTCCCCCACTGTCTCTCAGTACGCACACACACACACACACACACAGATCCCTTTCTCACATCTCCACTTGGATAACCAACCAACACCTGCAGCTCAACATTTTAGGGACCGCACTCTTCAATATTTGAGCTCATCTTTCCCCCAGTCAAGATCTCCCCATCTCGCTGGATCTCATCCTCACTGATCAACAACATCCTTAGAGCACGAACCAGCGTTGGTCTTTGTGCCTTCCAATATACCATAACCCAGAACCTGGTTCCGGAGATCAACTGCAGTGTCAACCTGTCTTGCCTTTGGCTTCTGCCATTAAGCCTCTCTAGCTAATCCACAATACTGTGGTACAATTTGTTTTATTTTGTTTGTCTCCCCTCCCCACTTTTCTCCACTGGGCTGGTGGACCTCCTGTATGACGTCCAACGTTCTGCTTATGAGATCTTCTCCCCGGTACCTAAAGGACTCGACCACTTCCTATAGCCCAGAAAAAGCACTGAACTCCTCCACCTCTGGCCTTTTGGGAGTACCATGCACAAGGGGGTCCAACAACAGAAAACTTGTACAAACCTGTCCCTCAAAGCTGCTGAGTCCGTCCCAAACCCATGTTTCTGAGAGTTTTTTGCCTCCTGACCTTCTGCCAGCCACATAAATGAGTCCAGCACCATTTGCAGCGATCGTCTGCATGTTTGGTGTTTGAACGTCACTCCCATAAGCGGCTGCTTGAGGGATGCGAACCAACAACATGGTGGCATCAGGCACACAGGCTTGGCTTTTATCATCATTCTGTGTCTGTGTGTAATGGTTTCATCACTGCTGATGCACTTTGTTCACTCTACGCTGCACAGCACTTTGAGAAAACAGGCTGACAAATGAAAACATGTAAGTGCATCTCTGTGAACGCAGGGCAAGACCAACAGATGGATGAGATGGATGCAGGAGGGAGACATGGAGACAGATGTGTCCTCTCAGGGCTCCTGCAGTTGGACTCCACAAACAACGTGACCCCAAGGGTTGTTTTCCCATCAATCAATAGAAACAATGTGAGGACACAGGGGAGCAGTGGTGCACATGTCTCAGCATCCATCACACAGCTTTGTGGTGGACTGAAGCAAAGTCCCAGAAGCCCCCTCTTTGTCCTCTCCCTCAGCTTAGCACGGCACAAAGAGCCAACAGATGCAAGAGGACAGTCTCTTACCTGCGCTGTTCTCTGCTCCACTGCTCTGTGTGCAGCAGCTCACACCCTCACACACACTTCCTGCTGCAGTGCGTCTGTGCATCAGACCCCCCACCCAGGCGACTAAGACACGAACCACGTGTTGGCCTGCATGAGTCAGCAGAGCCCACAGGGGGGGGGCCATCACCCAGCAGGCGGAGGGATGTGAAGTGAGTGGGGAGGAGGTGCTGCAGCAGGAGATGTAGTGTGCACGGGCGCGCGCGCGCACACACACACACACACACACACACAGTGCAGCATTCCACCAGGCTAAGTGAGTGCTCTGGTCGCATGCGTATTTTGAACATATAAACACTCCAGTCTGAACATGTAATTTAATGTAAATGATAAGCGTTGCCATGGTACCCTCATTTGGCCACACTGGTTTGAGATGACATTGTGACACCTGGCCTCAGAGCCACGCCCCACGAGTCTGACCAGTGAGTCCTTCTAGCAGTCTGTGTGAACAGAACAAGGCCTCTGTGTCTCTGTGTACTGAAATTGTGTCCAAGCATCGGGGGTGTCGGGGTCACAGAGCCAAGGGGACAATGAAATGAGTGAAGCCCAAAGTGGCCCAGTCAGCCCAGCTCTTCAGCATCCTCCTCTGGAATGATCGTGTGGAAGAGGTGATCCCAGAATCTGCTGGTGATTCCAAAACCTGGGGTGCAAGGGGTGACATAATAATTACAATAATGATAATATTAGACAGTTATTGTGCAGGAATAGCAACAGAGTGTGAGCTCTGCAGGAGATGAACAGCTTTAAGGAACAGTGGCACAGAGAGAAGGACAGAGAGTTGGTGGAGCTCTCCAACCTGTCCTCTGATGCTGGAAGTGGTGCTTTAGGTGATAGGCCTTGAGCGTAGCCATGACAGAACCTCGAGGAGGGGCACCGTAGTGCAGGTAGTAGTGAACCATGTCATAGAACACGTAGCCGCAGAGCACACCAGTGAACAGGGCGGCGCTCAGGCCCTCGGGGAGCAGCAGGTGCAGCAGCAGGTACGCGGCTGCCACCAGCGGCCAGGCAGCCAGGGGCGGGAACACCAGGCGGGAGTTGTCAAATGGTGCCTGGGGACCGAAGTGAGAGAATGGCCAGAGGTCAAAGGAAGAGAGCAAAGGGACGACACTGTGGCAAAGCTCACCACCAAGGGGCGCTCTCCTCTACCTTGTGGTGTAAGCCGTGCAGCAAGAAGTGGATGGTAATGAGGCAATAGCTGTGGGCGGGGGGGCGCATGTGGAACAGGAACCGATGGAGGCAGTATTCAAATAAGGACCAGAGAGCCATGCCCACCAGGAAGAGGGCAGGGAAACTGTACTGGTGCACCAGAATCGACAGGTCTGGAGGGCAGAGGGGCAGGCAGCAGTGGCGTTAGAAGCCAACATCACAGTCGTGCGTGCGTGTGTGTGTGTGTGTGTGTGTGTGTGTCTCTTACCTGCAGTGATGTGTATCCTTGTTTCTTCTTTTGCTAAGGTGCTGTAACAGAACCAGCTCATATAGAACACCAATGGCATCCAGACAACCGGCACTACATACCTGCAGGAACAAAGACGCACACACACACACACATTTTAACATCCAGTTGCTCTATACAGGAGAGATGAAACACTGTGTGTCCTTTCTTCACTGTGTGTTACTGCACATCAGTACCTAAAGCGTCACTGAGCGCAGCATCTGTGTGTATGTGTGTGTGTGTGTGTGTGTGTGTGTGCGCGTGCGTGCGTGCGCAGTGAACACATCAACAGCATGCACTGTGCTCCTCACCATGATGTTTTGGTGCTTGCCTCCAGCAGTGGGCACTCAAACAGGCGGATGGGCCGTTCCACAGGCTGGTGCACCCACACATCGTACCTGTCCCCCAGGTGTCCAACCTGCCATGCCAGGGGCTTCTGCCAGTCCACCAGGTCCTGTCAGCATGGTAAATTACACAGTGCAAGTATCCTTCAACAGGGAGCAGGGAGCGCCACAGAGCACAATGATGTAAACAAGGCTGATGGTGCTATTATTATTATTACTGATAGTAACAGAAGGAGTTGGAATTAGAACAACAGCAGAAGGTGGGATTAGAACCCAACTTTAACTGCTATGCCAGCTACTATGAGATGAGAGGGTGGAACAAAGTGGAGGACGATGAGTATCATCATGAGATGCAGGTTCACACATTCTGTTGCTCAGGGACTCAAACACAACACCAACACGGAAAGCAGTGTCGTGTGTAACTGTGGATCTCTGCATGCCACAGACTTGAACTTTGGCATACAAGTTCTTCTTTCACTAAGCAAGGGTTTCCCATAGTCAAACACACACACATTAGTGACATTGGCTACCTGGCAGCTCCCACCTAAATTGTTCAGGATGAGGACAAATGGGCCACTTTTCACAAATAGCTACAAACATACAAATGTACTCAATTCAGCAAATTTAAAGGTAAAATAGCCTGGTGATGGGTTCTGACGTTCTGCCTTTCCACCACTACACCTTCTGGACCAGTGCCACATAACTCAGCTACAGATAGCACTAATAAACAACAAGCTTGTGTTCATGAGCAGCAGCACTGGACACTGACATACCACCCTTACCTGCTGGCACCTTTACCAGCTGAAGTGGAAGATGAATCATGAGGAGTTGTCTCAGTTCCACCCCGATTACCCTTAGCTCTTCCTCTCCCCCACTGTGTCTCCAGCACCACTTTTGCGGTTGACATCTTGAGATTAAGTGCCACTTCCTGAAACTGAATTCTCCAGGACAGAGATCATTCTTGCTCTTGAATGAGCACCACTCCGTGCCACAGGACTATGATGTTCTTCATGACATCAGCATCATCTGTGGGGTGAACAGATGAGGGCCTCTCTCAACACATGACTTCTCTTACAGGACTGTGCAGGTGTATCCCGTGCAGCACCTGGAGGATCAGCTTTTTCCTTATCATGCTGACCACCTAACTGCTGGTCCACTTTATGAAGGAGAAACACCATACTGACAATGCAACTTCTCGGGAGACTGGTCTCTTCTGCCATTCGCCTCAAGTCAGAGTTCCTGACCCTCTGCCCTGCTTCGGGCGGAATGAGTGTGCGTTCAAACGCACTGGATTTCGTTCCGTGATCCTGCTCATGCTTGCTCTACACGCATGTAGCCACCTTGCTCTACATGCTCTTCCACACACCACATGTGAGCATGTGAAAATGCTGCTAAGATGAGCTTCCTGCTCCTTACCCTGCAGCATTCTGTTGTTCTTCTCAGTGTCCTTAGGCATCATGTTTGTTTGTGTGTCCATAACCTCTGTCGTGCCTTTACAAGCAGACCCAGATCTCCAGCACAGATTTGCGAAGCGGCAGCACCAGATGAGCTGGGTCTGCAGTCCATGAAGAACGGGAGGAACCGGAGGAACGGGAGGAACGGGCTGATGAGAAACACCAAGTACAGCTTTCAGGCATGCAAGTTGGCAGGCATAGAAACTGACACACACACACACACACACACAAAGCAGATTGTGTAATAAGAAAGGCAGTAGCACCGGACCGGCTGTTTAACGGCTAGAACAACTACACTGGGTAAACGTTCAGTAAGGTGACCCTGCCGGCAACATGAGGAGAGGAGAACAACAAAAAACTGCCACCCAGAAAATGTGAGGGAGAAAATGAACCTCAACCAAGTGCCAGTCGCTGCCCGCCAGAGTGTGAATAGTTGCAGCTAAGAAAGGTTACACTGCTCTGGACAACGTTGTTCTAGAGAGTAAAAGCTGAATGAATTGAGGGCCAGGTCCAGGTCCACTGATCTGGCCAGCGCGGCATGGGGTCCCCAGCTCTCGTGCACATTTTGGTCACAAGGCCCCAGATATTTTTATTAACTCTTATTTGTCTGCCGCTTTTGTCCAAGGTCACTTACGCTGCCAGGCGATCGGGGCCACACAGATGTACCATTTTACCCGCAGCAGGGTAGTGTTTACTGCCTCGATTCAAGGTGCTAGAGCCAGAGAGGGGATTCACACCCAGAACCTGCTGATGTTGAACCGCAGCACCACCCGCAGCCCACCTGAGCGTCGTGGGCGCCGTCCTCCTGCACCTGCCCCACGTAGTAGCGCTGCAGCCACCTCCACGCGTTCTCCGAGTGCCGGTGCGGGGGTCCCTCCATGTCGCGCTGGACGTCGCAGCCCGAGCGCTGCAGTAGCGCCTCTTGGCCGCCAGGGTGCATCCCGACGAATCGGGTCACGTCGTAGAGGCGCGAGCCCAGGCGCAGCAGGCACGCGCCGCGGGGGCGATGCTCGCTCGCGCGCCGCCGGGACGAGAAGCGCGCGGCGTCCGCGAGGGCCATGGGCGCGAGCCAAAGTGAGCCCAAGTGGCCGCGCGCGGCGGGGAAAAAGCCGGGGAGGGGAGGGGCCGGGCAGGGGTTGCTGGTTCGAGGCCCGCGGCAGGGGGTGGGGTCATGAGCGCCAAGAAGGAGAACCGGAATAAAGAAGTGAAGGACGGCTCGTCGTTTTTCGCCGTCAAGGCGCCACCACATGTTTTGCGCCGCTTTGCTCGTTGCATCTGGGAGTTTTACCGTCGCCAAAGATTTCATGTCACGCAGTGAGTCCCTCCAGTGCAGCGGGGCACAACGACGTAAGCTGCAAAGTTGAGCGGTACACGTCCGTGTTCTAAGAGGGGGGCTGGGGTGCCGAACCAGGTTCAATGTGGGCGCCAAAAAAGAGCAGCCTTTCACCTGCTTCCGCTGCCTTGTGTCGTGCAGGTGAGCGCGATGTCCTCGTTGCCTCCGTCCGAGCCCAGACCGGCGCTCGCTGCCATACTGAGAGCTGCGTCGCTGTCCAAATACGTATGGCCCTCACTGTGTTTAACGGCATTTTTCTCACTTTTTCACTCACGCCTCAGTTCAGCAGCTAAGCGGAAGCCTAAGTCAGGGTACACGGGGTGCAGAAGTTGTCTCTCCACGCTGGGGGGTGGCCAACGGTGACGTCATGGCAGCACAACTCCGGGTGGACTCTGTCCGCACCAGAGGTTGACCCAAGAACCACCTGGGTCCAGACTTGTTCCCGCTTCGGCGTCAGCCACGTCCTCTCCGAGCGCATTGGCAGCAGCGGGTCTGCAGCGTGAAGCTGACGCTCACCGCCGAGTCGAGCACCTGGGGAATGACGTCGCGCTCACCTTCCTCCAGCATGTCGCCATTCCTGTCGGACCAGGGTCTCGAGCTGGACCCGGTGCCCTCGTCATCGCCGCCTGCGATCCGCCCCTGTCACCACCTGACGATCACCCGTGTTACTGCACGGTGCCTGAGGTTCGGGTGAAACACGTGTGTGTTGAGTGGCGGGTGGGCAGCAGGTGGCGTAGTAGCCAGAGCTGCCCCCTGTCAAAGTGCAGATGCTGGGGTCAAATCCCTCGTTCTGCTGTACCCAATAAAAATGCAAAAACAATCGCTGTGCTACGAGGCGACGTGGGCACATCGATATTCATAATAACACCGACAACAAAAATGCCATCAAAGAGCCTCAAGGCAACTTTGCTGCTGCTGCTAGGCCGCAACCGGACACTTACACGTGGACATCCGTCCAACCGCAGCACATGGTCCTGCTCAGCAGCTGCACCTGGAACCGGAGAAGCTCTCAGCAGATGAAAGGTGAGCTCCGCCCACAGCGCCTGGTCACGTCTCAGCCCCGATTGGCCAGTCTCATGGGTCTTCATGCCCTCAGCAGGTATATGTTGAAGAGCGCTGCTCACACGCACTCAGTCACCTGAGGACAGCACCATGGCCTCCGTTGTACCGGTGAGTTTGAAAATGTTCACTCCTGCATGCTTGATCATTTCCTTTGGACCTTCAGTTGATGTTCTCCACATGTCAGGAGGGAGGTTCAGAGATGTTCTCCACAGGTCTAGGTGGTGTACACTTTTGCTCTTAAGTGAGCTTCATTCTGCACAGTCAGTTGTCATAATGATTCAGTGCTGTGGTCACTTCTGCCAAAAGTTACTCAGCCAGTCGGTGTCATTTCTCCCACCTGTGTGAGAACACTTCAGCAGAAGGACAAAGGTTCTCCAGGGTCAGTGAGCTGGTGAGCTGAGATGCTATCTGACATGGGTGCGAGGATCACAACCTGGTTTCAGCTTATTGACCTCGATGTCGGTGCCATTGAAAAGGGACAAGGGCAACATTGTCCCTTTTTCTGTCTCTTGCTGTCTTTCCTGCCCTCTTAGCAGTCGGCCTCTTGCTACGCTCGGCGCCCCCCCAGGGCCCTGCAGTTGTTTGGTCGTCCAGGCGCAGAGCCCCCCTCGCTCTTCAGCTCGTCCGCTTTCTACAGGGGGCCACGCGCACGCTTCATAAGCCGCACCCCGAAGATGACCATCCGACAGATTTACCAGCTGCTACGTGCAATGCAACAGGTACCCAGGCCGGAAGTGGCAACTGGAGGTACGATCAGGTGAGACTTGACCTTGACCTGCTGTTTCGCCCCCAGTCATCGTGACACTGACCTGGTGTACCTCCAGGGTCCTGTACAGGACGCTACGCAAGCGCACAACAAACACGGTAAATGGGGCCAGAGTGTAAAAAAACACAGTATTAAGAGACCTTCTTGCTGCTGGATGTGTTGTACCTGAGGAAACAGAAGCCAGAAGCTTTAATTACAGTCTCACTTCCCAGGTGAGTGAGGTGCAACATGGTGCCGCAAGGGGGCCGTTTCACAGGCCATCAACTTGCTCTCAGTTGAAATGGTCCCCTTATGGGGATATTCAGGTGCATTATGGGCATCATAAACTGCTGCCTAAACCCCTGAGTGTGAGAGCAGACCCTTAGGGTGCAGCATACCTGCAGGGAGTGATTTTGAGGAAAGGCTGCTGTGGGGTTTGGTATGGGGCAGGTGTGTGGTCACCTGACTCATGCGTGACAAGGGCTGAGGCTCTACAACGTGCCTAACGCGACCCATCTGTGTGCTTCAGGCAGCAAGCCACACCCAGGCCTGCCTCCGGACCGCCCGTCTCCACAGCAGCAGGACAGTGATGCCCCGCAGTAGCCCGTGAAGGTGCCCGGGGGCCGGCCGGAGGGGATGCCGCGAAGCCCAACAGGTCACCGACTCTTCTTCCGTAGAGCTCAGTAACCAAATCCTCTTTGTCTTCACACAGAGTGAAATTCCATGAGGAGTGCTGCTCTCAGCTGTCACTCTGGCTGTAATTAAACTTTAAGGTTCCTTTGTCCCCCCCCCGTAACATGAGCACTGTAATGTGTTGGAGAGGCAGCTGTAGCCACCTGGACAGCAAGGTTTACAAAACAGGGGGCCCACAGTGCAAGACCCCCCCCCATGCAAACACAGTCGCCTTGTAACACTGTGTGTAACTACCACAATAAAGAGTGAACATCCAAAACCAAGGAGTTGTTATTCAGTGTCGGTGCTCTCTCGCTCTCACTTACACAACAGAAAAGAGGGAGGGATTGTACATCGAGTGGAATGAAAATAAAACATTTTAATTGCTTTAAAAATGTCAGCAGAACCACCACTGCTCTGACACAACGATCTCACGCAGAAGTCTACATAAAAATTATTTATTAATCTCCTCACTGTTATAATTATTACTATTATTCTACACATAGTTGGGGGGGGTCCACCCTGCTGCCAGTGGCATCACACAACAGAGGGGCGGACTCACAGTTCCTCCTCTGTGCAGGTTTGTGTGTGCAGAGTCCAGGAAGGAGGGAGGCATTTAAATATGTTCAGGGTTGGGGGTAAAGGGGTTGGGAAACACTGAGACGGCTCCACTCCCAGGTGTGGCAGATGGACACAAGAGGAGCAACGCTGGGTCTGTGTTTATTTCTCTTGACAGCTGAAGATGTTCTTGTCCAGTCTCTTCGATAAACAGCTCACACCAAAGTCAGCACAGCTCTCCTAAGAGAGGGGGACAGAGCGAGAGCACCGTGTCAGTGACCAACAGCGGCGGTGTCTTCATCGCCTCGTTTTCCGGTAGTACGACATGAACAGGATGCGATCATTAGACTCAGGGTGATGAACCGTGTGACCCGGTTCCTCGACCGCGATCCAATTACTGCCCACAGACACTGGAGACGAGCGACACGACAAGCGCGTGAATCTTTAACACGGAGGATAAGGTTCCCACACACGTGTAGGCTTCCCGCTCAGGCTATGTCCATCAGATGGCACAAGCAGTAGAAAGCTGGAATAAGCATTTGATCAAATAAACTACAGTATTTTTATTGTAAGTGTGAATTAGTGCTATACTTGCTGACGACAGGCAACATTCACATAAATGTACCAAAGGACAAGACATAAAGCCAAATATTCTTAGAAACCTCTTCAGCTCCCATTAGTGGAACTCCTGTGTTGGACTTCAGTGTCTCAACAAACACTAGAAAGTCCATTTATAGCTTCATTTGTTCGTGACTACAGCGACTTTTGCCACTGACTCACAAGCTAGCACAGATATACAGTAGGTCCTTTTTTTTCAGTAGTTATACTCTGTAAAAATCTCAAAAGATACTATAAATACATTTATTGGAATATTTTTATTAGCTTTAAAATACATTCAGTCAGTGTGATGCACATCCTACATGTGTCAAATTTCAAACACCGAAGCAGAAATGTTCAAGATGCCTTTATGGCATTTTATGACCTTCAGGTGAGATGTAACAGTGGAAAATGTCAAGGCTGTGGCTGGAGAAACAAAGCTGTCCACGAAGAACAAACGAAAAGACAGTTATTGAGTTATACAGAGATGAAAAAATGTGTTGTCGGGACAAATTCCCTTTCAGTGCTGACTGCTGACTGATTCATCACAAAAATTTCAGCAACATTCCTCAATTTGCTTTTGATCAAAATCACAGAAACTCCACACAAGGAGCTGTAAACACTGTGGCAGTGAGTTCAGTTCAGGCAGCCCACACTGCTGCTGCATTCAGATGCGCTTTACTGCCAGTTGTGGACTTACCAGATAAACATAGGCTATTTTCTCTCTGCAAGACCCACATTTCAGAAAAAATAAAATTGTTCAATAAACTGGAAAATGCATAATTTTGAAAGTTCAGAACTTAACTGTTTGAGATGGGCAAGCAGCGAAGTGTGTTGAGCGGAGCTGTGGGATTCCTAATCTGTGACCTTGTGCTGGTACAACACCACAGAACCGGCTAAATGTGAACCTGTGTCGTGAAACCCGCACAATGTTTCTCAATATCGCACAGTAACAGAGCGAGAGCGAGTGTGTGTGAGAGGTAAAGAGAGAAGGGGGTTGCTTCACCTGGTTTCATCGTGCTGCAGTGCAACCACTGGATGCCAAAGTGCCATCAGTATTGGAGAGAGTCTGGTCCTTCACTACCGGGTCTAAACACATGTAGAGCAGACACACAGTTAGGCCACAGAGCATTTCGGAAAGACATGAGCAAAGGGGAGGGGCGGAAGAAGGACACCCACAGAAGTAGGGGTGCTGCATGGCCTCAGTGGCAGTGAGCCTCTGCTGGTGGTCGTAGCGCAGCAGCTTGTCCAGCAGGTCCAGGGCCTCTGTGCTCACGAGGTGCTGGTTCTCCGACTGAACAAACTGCTCCCAGCGCTTCCGCGTCTGCCTGCAGGGCCAGGCCGCCAAACAACAGGCAGGTCAAGCTGAAGCCTCCCAGCAGTACTCAGCCAGGACTGCACAGGCACAGCACAGCACCCCCCAGTGGTACTCACTGGCCCAGCAGGTCCTTGAAGCGCGGGTCCAGTTCAATGTGGTACTTGCGCAGGTAAACAAAGAGCTCGTCCGTCCCCAGGACCTTGGCGATTCGCACCAGCTGCAAACACAGCAAACAACAGCACTTTGTCAACCTGTGCAGCTGAGTATGCTAATGCTAACTGCAGTGAAAGCAGCAAGATGACAGGTAAAGCTGATCTCTGTCTTCCTCATGATGAACACTGGCACGGCACTTCTCTGTGTCACGTCACCGTGTGGTCGCTGCAGTCACACCACCTTGTACCTGGTCGTAGTTGTCCTGGCCATGGAAGAAGGGCTCCTTTTGGAAGATCATGCTGGCCAACATGCAGCCCAGGCTCCACATGTCCAGGCTGTAATCGTACATCTGTGCTAGGACAGAGGATGTGGCAAGGTGAAAAACACCGCTGCCCCACGGTGCCCTGTGCCCTACCCCGCCGGCACCTGAAGCAGTTTGCACGCACCTGATAGTCCACCAGCAGCTCCGGGCCCTTGAAGTAGCGCGATGCCACACGGACATTGTACTCCTGCGCAGGATGGTAGAACTCGGCCAGACCCCAGTCGATCAGGCGCAGCTACAAATGCACACAGACACACACGCACATACACAAGAGAGACGACGTGAATATGGCACAAAGGTTTTGCAGTATCTAGCGAAAGAGAGTCCTGGGAATATGGCTAACATGCTGAACACACACCTTCCTCGTCTCGTGGTCGATCATCACATTGTGTGGTTTCACATCTCGGTGCATGATGCCCATGCTATGGCAGTAGTCCAGGGCCTGACACAAGGAGATGGCATATTAGAGTACACATCTAACATGGGATCAAAGGCAACAGAGCTACCTGCATCTCTCACCTTGAGTAGCTCATACGTGTAGTATCGAATATCATAGTCTGTCAGCTTCTGGTACAGCTCCTGAGGGGGACAGGTGAGCAACATCATGAAAGCCATTCCCACGACAACCAGGAACCGCACGAAGAGGAGGAGGAGCATTCCTACCTTAAAGTCGGTGTTGTTGACACACTCAAACACGAGAGCAGGGGTACGAGACTGCAGACAGAGAAGCACAAGTCACCAGAGCACCCTCCGCTGGGACACGTGTGCAAAGCAGTGAGAGCAAGAGGCCACATCACCACCCTAAGGCCAAACTGTGCATTAACACACTGCCAGCAGAAGAGGTGCCCCACACACACACCTCATGGCAACGTAAGTGTTACACTGAAAATGCAGGTTTATAACCAGTGTGTTTGAGTGCATGTAAGAGACCCGCACCACGGGGTCTTTCACGGTGTCCACCAGTCGGATGATGTTAGTCCCACCCCGCAGGTTCTCCAGTATCTTGATCTCCCGCTTGATCTTCTTCTTCTTCACAGGCTGGAGACAGAGGGTCAGAGAGTCAGAAGGAGCTGTTCCTGACACACGCACGCTTTGTCGGCGTCGTCGTTATGGATTAAAGCGCAGCCAAAAAGGGCCGAGTAAGAACGCGGTGAATCGGAGCAAACTGTGAAGCAGGTGGGCTAACCTTGAGGATCTTGACTACCACCTTCTCGTTGCTGGTGATGTTTATAGCCTCGAACACCTCGCTGTACTTGCCACGGCCGAGCTTCCGCACCAGCTGGTAGTCCTCCTGGTTGCTATGGAGACATGAGGATCAAGACATACACACACCGTATGTGTGTGTGCATTTCATGGGAAAGCCGTTCAGCAGAATCGGGCCAGCTGTACAAAAACGACACAAACGCTGAAGGAACCCTAAGCAGGCACACACGCACCTACGCGCAGAACACACTGATGCACACCGCGACACACACATCTCAAAAGGCTCCAGTGGTTGCGCAGACTCTGCGTGTTCGCGACCTCCAGCAGTACCATAAGTACCATGGTAGCGCTGCGTGTGGCCATCCTCTCACCTCCAAGTGGGAACGTGAGCTTCGTAGTCCCAGTACTCGCGGTTCTTGGCCGTGTTCACGTCCGCGTACACCCGGGCCTTGCTGCCCGCCGCGGGACCCGGCATGGCGAGGCGCGCGCACCGCGGCGCCGGGGACGAGCGCGCCGGGGAGCCGAGGCGGAGCAGCAGCCGCGCGGCCAGCGGCAGGACGGCGGCCGCCAGCTTCCCCGATCCGACCGAGCAGCCGAATCGCCGGACCTCGATCCACGGGACCGCCGAGCGAGGCGTCCGCTGCCGAAAGCGGCAATCGCGAGCCCCGCTGACCGTTTTCGGCTTTCGTTCGACGGAAGCCCTGAGCGCGGGGAAAGCAGCGGCCGCGCTGTGACCCGGATGAGATCCTTGCGCAGGCGCAGCGAAAAGTAGGCGGACACTGCGGCTGCCCCCCAGCGGCGCGGATGACTACGCTCACGGCGGGCTCTCACCTGTGGCGGACGGGATGACTGGCGCTGCATCAGTGCAGGGACCTGAAATATAGAGGCTATTTGTATATTTTCAGGGCACCAGGTGGCTGCTGCAGTATGCTTGCTCCGAATTGCTCCAGTGCAAATAACACTTTGGCGTTAAGGGGTTCATCGGTGGAAGTGGCTCAACACGCCATATCCCTTTGAAGAAAAATCCTGGCCGACTGAGTAAGTGGAAGCAGCAACGTTATAGAAGATTCCCGTGCACCTAACTGGTAACTCCTACGTCTGTCCCTGTCTTATAGTCTGATTTATCACACAACCAGTTTGTGTTGGTGTCACTGAGAGAAACATTCAGGTGACACTCAAACCTGCTTGGGCCTGGAATCAGTAACTATGACGACAGGACTGTCAGCGGTGGGTCTTGATCCAGGTTGCCCTTGCAAACCTCAGATTCCTCAAGAAAGGTCCTTGACCCAGGACTGAACTGTATCATTAAATTTGTGTGCGTTGAGAGAGGCTGCTGTAACTGCTTCTGTCGGCCGTAAGGAGAGCAGCTTACTGGACAGGGGCATCTGGTCGTCTCCAGGAGGGCTGCTGACTGCATATGTCGTCTCCATTTCCCACACCTGCTGGCCTCATTGCAAAAACTACAGACATGCTGCACTTGCCCAGATATGGTGACAATGATGAAATGTACAGTACCATCCTCTGGAGCGCCATCTGTGGCGTTGCGACTTGTTGAGAACACCCGACATGTCCGTGACTTCAGCCACGTGTCCACACAGCTGCTTCGACAGTCCAGTAATGACCAAACATCCTGTGCAGGAGCAAATTCCTAGTGCTCAGATTCATATACACCTCCAGCATGCCCATACAAATGTCTAACAGTGCCAAACTACAAATAAAGTGCTATAAAGACACAGAAATCACCAATGCACCTCCTAGTTTTTGCCCACAATATGCCTGCAAGGACAACATCACTGAGGGAACTGCCAGTGCAGATTCTCCTCGTTCTGCCTGCTGAGCCACCATCGCTTCACATTCGGCTGACACATTTCTCTGTGACTCTAACGTGACTTTCGGCACAACTCAAATCGCACGCCGTAAACACTGCTGCTCAAGTTGTCTCCATCAGCTAATTACTCGCAGCTTCTTTTCACATCCTAGCTCTGCAGATGAATGAGGCCCAACACCATGCTGGACTAAAGAGACAAACAGGTACACAGTGCTTCGGTGTTAATGCAAAAGTTTAATTGTTAGCGCTGTGTGTGCTTATTTCTACACAATTATCTCAAAAGGAGACACATAAGGATGCAAAGAGCTCATCAACAGAGGTCTGCTGAGACACGGAGAGGAAGGTGGACCTGAAGGATAAAGCAGAGGAACCTGGCAAACAGGCAGAGCACACAGGTGGCCCAAAGCATTAGATGAAGACATGCCTCCAGCTGCCAACCCCTTCTACTTATTGTATTTATAGAGGAACGTCTTTAAATTATTTAAAAAACTACACACCTGTACTTACGCAACATGAAACGGTATACATTTTACATCCAGTATTCATACTCATAGTGTTGGGCTAAAAAAGTATGAACAGCTTACAACATCAGGAAAAACCTGGCAAAAGGACAAATAAAAACACCAAAGACCCAATAAAACTCTCCATTGAGTCTGCAGAACATGTGGAGTCCTCGAAACCCTGTTTAAGACAAAGGTGTTGTCATGGTGATTTGCTCCCTCTATGCTGCCACAACTAGACGGAGAAACACCTGGGAATGGAGATAATTCCCTTAACCAAAAAGGTCCCAATTTAACCATGAAAAGAAATGTAAGATATCCCTAACTGTGATATTTACATTGACGTTTATTAGGATCATGATTACAGTAGAGCTGTTCTATCATGAGCTCCACTAGTGTCAGCACTAGGAAGAGACAGAGTGAGTTAATGTCCGTTCAGTTGTAACATCTGACCGGTCACTTCTGTGTATGTCACCTTCACGGTGCTCACACACTACCGTCTTCACACGTTGAAACGTGACCATTACATAACAGTCGATACAACCCAATCATACAGAACCACTTGAATAAACACTCCACATCACAGTTCTAATACAAGAAATAAAATCAAAAAGGTGAAAAAAACAGAACTTCTGAGTCTTGACCTTTGCCCTAAGCTCTGGCGTTCCAGGGCATCCACCAGGGGGTACTCTGGTGTCTTGTGCTGCCAGGAGTCAAAGGGGGGAGGAGTTTGCTCATCTGTTTAATATTTGGATGCTTCAGAGTGGAGGAGCAGCTAAAGGAGCAATCTCCACAGAGAAAACTACAGAAAAGAACATGATTCTTTACTACTGAGGATGATTCTGGATGCAGGGATGAGGAAAAAGACATTATGAACCCTGACCCTCCACTTCAGCACACAGCCCTCACCCTAACAATACCACACAGAAGCAGGGACTGACGTGGGTGAGGGCATGGGAGCAGCAAGAGGAGGTGAACTAGCTGAACCACTACATTGGTACCACCAGTAATCCACGAGTACAGAAGAACGCAGTGTAACTGTGGTGACAGTCAAGATTGTGAAGACCTATAATGCAGTTCCTGGTACATGACAGCAAACACAGCATTTCTGTACATACAGTAACATCGGGGTCCTTAGCAAGTTCTCTGCACAAGACAATTTCTCCAATGATTCCTTGACACATTCACGTATGTTGTTTAGGTAACTAAAAGGAGACAAAACAGACAACACGATATATCGGCTGGTTTGCTGTCTTTGTCCGCATGAGATCCTGAAGAGTGGCAAACGGGGTACAGTACTGGTACAATATAGTCACTACCTGGGTACAGTCAAAGCAAGGGATGGAAGTTCTGCCAATGACCATACTGCTGAGTGACACATCAACTCTTATCAGGTCCAAGAACTGCTACCATTGTAGTTGAACATGTGGGGAAATGGCAAAAAGAGTTTAGTGGACAATTTTAATAACACATTTCACAGTAAAAGTGGCAGCTGCAAAATTTTTTTAAAAATTTGTGGCACATGGAAGTATAGCCACGCACCTAAAGTGGACTATGGGCCACAGCGGCGATCATAATATTGATTGGACTGAGAGGACAGGGGGCACTACACTGTAGAGCTCACGTTGCCCTTGATCCCAAAAATCCTGTTTTGCTTTTCCTTTGTGTTTTTTAACAAACCACTCCGTGCAGCGGTGCAATTCCGCAGATGCAATTAAAATGAAAAAAAGACATATAAGCACAGTCACTAAGGTGAACACAGTCCCAAAATGGCATGATGGTCATAAAAGTGACTACGTATGACACTGACCAGACATCAACTGTACTGCAGTTCTCATGGTGACAGCACATGAGATATTCGAATATCTGTGATGCTCATATTGTGAAATTTCAGTTATTATTCAACAACTGGGCTGAGAGATCGGAGTCCTTCTCAGTCCACCTCACCCTTGACAGTGCTGCAGGATGACAGAAGAGAGAATGAGCAGAACACAGACCAGTGCTGACTGGGAGTGCCCCCCCCGAAGCATAACTTTTCGGAGACAAATGACCAAATGTGTCTGTCAGGTGGTGGGGTCACTACTGAGGTGACTGCAGCTACTATACACAGGGTGGCACGGAGTAGCCACCACCCTCAGCCGTGTGCTGGACTGTGTGCTCCTGCAGTGCACCAAGGTCACCGAAGCGCTCGCCACACCACACACACCTGAATTGGGCATCACGCGCGTGAACGCTCTGGTGCTTGGCCAGGTGTTCCCGCTGCTTAAAACCCTTCTCGCAGCTAGGGCACTTGAAGGGCTTCTCACCCGTGTGCACTCGCCTGTGCCTCTGCAGGTCTGACGCATACTTGAAGCGTTTGTCACAGTCTGGGCACTTGAGTGGCTTGTCACGTGCTGGGTCACAGCGGTGCTCCACAAACTCCGAGGAGGACAAAAAGCGGCGGTCGCAGAGTGAGCACTTGAGTGGCTTTTCGCCACAGGGTGCACTCTGGTGCCGCTGCAGCGTCGCTGGCTTCTTATAGGCCTTGCCACATGAGTCACACCTGTAAGGCCGCTCCGCCTCGGCCACAGCAATCCCACTGCCGCTACACTTATGGCGCAGAAGATCACCCGACTGGCCGAACCCCTTGTGGCACGAGGCGCACTCAAAAAGGCTCTCGACACCATGCACATGCTGGTGGTGCAGCAACTGTGATGGCTGCAGAAAGCCCTTGTCACACAGGTTGCACTTAAAGGGACGCTCAGCAGGCGCCTTGTGGCTGCGGCGGTGGCGCACTAGTGCATACTGCTGCTTGAAGCTCATCTGGCACTCGTCGCACTGGAAGGGACGCTCCTCGGAGTGCGTGCGCTCGTGCTGACGGAGGTCCGACGGGCGCCGGAAGCCCTTAGCACAGGTGGCGCAGCGGAATGGGCGCTCACCTACTGGCTGGCACTGATGGTGCAGCAACTCTGAGGACTCCTTGAAATGCATTTCACACAGGTTGCAGCGGAACAGGTGCTCACCAGCATGCGCGTACATATGGCGCACCAGGTGCGAGCGGTGCTTGAAGCTCTTCTCACAGGCAGCGCACTTATAGGGTCGTTCAGAACTGTGTGTGCGCTGATGATGCGCCAGGTGCGACGACTGGCTGAAACTCTTGCCACAGGTTGCACACCTGTAGGGCCGCTCGCCTGTGTGCACACGCTCATGCCGCGACAGCTCCGACAGGTGTCTGAAGCCCTTGTGGCACACAGAGCACTTGTAGGGCCGCTCTGGCGATGTCACCGAAGAGGATGTGCCTACCACTGCACCACTCTCCGTTGCCGCCCCTGCCTCTCCTGACGGCTGTTGCGGGTTGGCGCTAGACGGCGTGGGCGTGGCATTGCCCGAAGAGCTCGGCCGATACGTCTTCTCGCAGATGGAGCACTTGACAGGATTGGAGCCGCTGTGTGCCGTGTGGTGCTGTGCCAGCGACGTGAGCAGCGAGAAACCCATCTTGCACACACCGCACACAAATGGCTTCTGCTCCACCTGCACACACTGGTGCTCCAGTAGGTCCGTTGCCTGCTGGAAGATCTTCAGGCACTGCGTGCACTGGAACGAGCGGTCCTGGCTCACCATGCACTGGTGCTCGTGCGGGTTGGCCAGGTGTGAAATGTCGTGACCACAGGCTCCACACTTATGTCCACCATCACCTCCTACTTGTAGGGAGGGCTGCTGTGCTTGCACTGGGTGCTGCTGCTGCTGCTGCTGCTGCTGCTGCTGAAGGGTGGGGTCAGGTTGCAGGACGATGCCATACACAGCACAGCTCAGTGTGTTCTCCACACCTGGCGGGATGGTGTGCACCACAGGGGGCTGGGTTACAGCGTGTTGCTGCCACGACTCAGTCATTGCCACATGCGCCTGCAGAGTTGTCACGGTAGAGTTGTTGTCAGATGAAGCGTCTTGAGTTTTGTCCTCGTCAACAAGGCATCCGGTCACTGTTTGTGGAGAGCCGCAGGAGCGTCGAGTGCCCGTTGCCCTCTGAAAGCAGTCATCCCAAGACTCCCTGTGGGAACACACTGAGATTAGCACACAGCACACCCAGCAGATGTGCCTCCGAACCCAACTCCAAGCCTTGCGTATGCAGTCCGCCCCTACGCAGCACCACGGGGTGAGTCGCGCTGCAGAACGGTGTAAAATACTGTAGACACATTTAGGGATGCGTGGAAAGCAGGAACAGCGCAATGACTACAGCCCAACATCCAAATACAACGAATTTACCTGGGAAATGGTAAAAATCTGTAACAGCAACTAATATTATTATTGTCCTTGATTCTTGCTCTCCAGCTTATACTTTTAGCCGAAGTACTCTATAACGGTTTCTTCTCATTTCGTCTCGAATCATTTCCGTTTCATCGTCTTCAAACATTTGAGAAGGTCCGAAATGCTTGTCTTGTCCAATGAAGCCATCGATTTATGAAATTATACTTCCGGTGCCGAGCCTTAGGGCGCAGCTATAAACTTCCGCTATTTTGTTCCCAGGGCTTCCCCACGGACTTCCGGCACAGACGCTGGATGCATACAGGCACTTCCGGTGGCGTCTCGACGGCCCCCGACTGCCCGCTACTGCCCGCTACTCGCAGCGCGACACGCACGACGCGGGGGGCCGCAATAAAACAAAGACTGCAACCAAATACGCGTGGGGCGGGCGTCGTCCTCCGTCGCGGGGGAGAGCGCGGTGGTGCAGGAGGCCTCACGACACGTCGGCGGCCTACACGCACGAACGCACGCAGCCGGCTCCGTACCTCGCGGATCGGCGGCGCTCTCTCTGCTGGCGCTGGAGAGCCCCGGTCGTCCGTCGCAGCCGCTCTGCTTCAGCCGGCGGCGCCTCACGGGCGGACCGCGCAGGAACATGAATAGGACATAACGAGGGGGGGGGGTGTCAGAAAGCACGCGCCGGAAGCGCTGCGCACGCGCCGTACACGTACACGGGCCCGGCCCGCCCCGCCCCGCCAAGCCACGTGTCCTCTTTTTACCGTAAAGCTGCGTTCTTTCGCGCCTTTGAACCATACCGGCAGTACCGGACTACGAGCGGGCGGCGTACAAATCTGCTGAAACCCAAAAAATTCCTAATAATAATGACCGAGAAGCACTTTCAAAGTTTTTTTCTCCTGTTTATTAAAACAAAACAATACATAGTTAAGAACCGTCATGTACACAATAAAATCCAATAATAAGATAAAACAGCAAATATGAATATTACGATATTTAAAAAAAATAATAAAATATACCCAAGGTTCAAGAATAAAAATCAATTAAGAGAAACTTACCCCGCAGCTCCACGCATAATGTTCCCAGGGTGCTGCCGCCATTAATATGTAGGTATTAAAATTCACAACGCATTTCCCCTATTAAAAGTGTTAAGACAAAAAACAAATCTCACGCAAACATGGAGCAGTTTCAGGGTTAAAATGCTGTTAAATAAGATCATGCACTTAAAAACCTTAAAAACAAATTATAAGCATCCACATGCAAAATGACCTTAACCTACACTACTCTGCCATAAAACATAATTTGTACAGAACAAAGGACATTTTAAAATACATGCTCATACAAAATAAACAGAACAATAAATGTATTAATAAGCATAGGTAATTAATAAATAAATCCATTTTTATTTGAATTAGTCTAACCCTATGCCTGACATCAAAAACATGTAACACACAAAACAACACATGCATAAAATAAAAATAAGTGTCCTGACATATTACATGTAGCCCCATTATGTGACATCCTTCTCCATCCTAAATGTGAGATTAGCTTGGATTTTTTAGTACAGGCCCTTGGCACCCGAGTCTGCCCCTGTTTGGACCAGCTGGCATCCTGCATGCTACTGCACTTGCTTGGTCACGCTAATCACCAGCCAGATCCGGGCAGGCTGAACACCAGGGTCCCAGCCTCTCAGCACTTGGTCCAGTGTCAGGATCATCTGCAGATCAATCTTCCTGTACAGCAGACTTACCAAGAGCCAGACCTCTTGCGCCTGCCCAAAGTCCCAAAAGGCATGGTCCGATGGCTTCCTTCCTACCACACTGAGACCACAGACAATGTGGGTATCTGGACAGATGGTGACGGTACAGTTTGTCTTTCACTGCCCACTTACCCAAGAGGCAGTGCCAGTTCATGTCCTGAAGATGGTGATCCAGCCCCTTAGGTTGAATCCCGGTCTGTGTGCCATCCTCGAGTCCCAACAGAGCTCAAGTTCCTCTCCTCTCCAACAAAGTCCTACAAATAACCCTGCGTTTGAGGAGGGTCTCAGCCTTGACCACCGCTACGGTTATCTCTCCCTACATAACAGCGGGTGTAGTGAGCAGACTGGGCTTCGGCATTTTGCCCAATGTAGGACCAGGGCTCCACCAAGTGGCGTATTGGTCGTGCCATCCAAAGACACACAAAGTACTGGTGGGGATGTTTCGATGGAGCAGGCAGATGGCTGCAATCCTGTAAAAAGAAGAGACAGTCCAGTTTTAGAGGCATGTCAGGCATATCCCTCACCCCTCCTCCTTCAAAAAGAGTCAAAGAGTCAAAAGAGTTTATTTGTCATGTACATGGTTACTGAGTATACCATGTAGTGAAATGTGCTCTGATCCAACAGGAGACTGTGCGTGGTTATACCAGAAAAAATTTACAATGAGTAAAACAACTAAACACCAAGAAGACAAGAAACAAACAGCAAATAGATAAAGGTACATGACATCCTTCCTCAGGTATTCATAAATGCTCCCTCAAACAAGACTGAAAACATCCTTTCATAAGCCCCTTCCTCACAGAGGGCAAAGGGTACACCTGTGCCAAGTACAGCAACGTAAGGAAAGGGACCTGGTCCTCCACCATCCCTTTTTCCATCTGGCCTTTGCCAGGTGTTCCTCCCAGTTCTCCCAAGCTCTACCTTCACTGTGGAAGTTCAGACCAAGCACCTTGAGAGGGTCATTGCATCAAGCAAAACCACCAATGCTATCTGCCCCATTTTTCCAGCTGCCAAATACTTAATAAGCAACTGCCTGTGGTTCAGCACCGTACCACATGAACGCTTTAACAAGGTCCAGTGTCCAAACACACAAATAACGTAGTATCGTCCGCATACTGGGCCAGTTTTACAACTTCTCCACCGCTTCCAGGCAAGAAGAGACTGTCAATCCTAGGTTGAGCCCATACAGCAGCTGCCAGCGGCTCAATGGAAAGAGCGTAGAGGAGCAATGAGAGTGGACAGTCCTGCCTCACTCCACTAAGCTGGGGAACCCACTCACCGAGGGAGCCATTGAAAATAACTCAGCTACGTGCCTTGGTGTAAAGTGTATGCAAACAGGGCCAAACCCCCATCCTCCTCAATGGTGTTAAAGCTGTGGTCATCTTGGTCAAATGCCTTCGCCTGGTCCAGGCTGATTGAAGCAAGAGGAACTTTTTGGTCCTCCAATACCGCAATTGCTTCTCGAATGAGGTGCAAATTCCAGATCTCCGATCACCCTGGGACCCCACAAGTTTGGTCCCAATGCATTAAGTCTGCTGTCAGCCGTTTCAGGCGCTCACTAAGAACTTTTACAATGAGCTTTATATCTACAAAAAGCATTGTTAGGGGCTTCCAGTCAACAAGATCGGCCTTGCCATTTTTCTTATATAACAGAGAGAACCCTCGTCCTCATGCTTCTAGTCGTCACAGCTTAGCACTTCCTCAGCCACTCACAAAAAAGGGAGCTCCTAAGTTGTCTGAAAAGGTGGAATAAAATTCTGCCGGAAGGCCATCTAGGGCCGGAACCTTCCATCAGCTCATTTTACTAAGCACAATGGTCAACTCATTTAAGATCGCGGGGCCTTCTAAGCTCCCAAGAGCACAAGATGTAACTTTATCTGAAAAGCTCCTCTCTGTTACTGGGTCCATTTCCCTAACTTTAAAAAGATTTTTATAAAAGCAATATGCAACCTCCAACATCTGGGCACTTTCAGTGAGATAGACTACCTCTCCCCTATCCCTGTCCTTGTCAAGCCCTCTGGCAATGAGCGAGCGATGAAGCAGCAGGTGTGGATGCCCTGGGAGCTGTGGCCGCAGACCTGCACACAGGTGGCTCAGGTCAAATGGTTGTTTTTTTCACTGACCTAAGCAGCAGTGGAACTGAGCGTCCTCCTGAGTGACTGAGCATCCCTCTTCAGGAATGCACTGCTCACCTCCACAGCATGCGGAAGGGGCTAGGAAAGGTTCCTTAAACATTGCCTGCTGCGCCTTACCCTGGTCAGCATGCCGCGCCTGGCAGGGATCCCACATAAGTGGTCGAAGCACAAAGTACTGTACAGAGAGACACCACTCGCTATTGACACAGGGAATGTGCAAGCACTACTGGACAACAGCACAGCAGATAGACCAGAGAGAACAACAGCTAATGTTGGCAGAGAGCTTGCACGTTGTAACATTGACCTTGCAGCCCTCAGTAAAACTCACTTATCAAAAGAGAGCCAGCTCTCTGAGACAAGAAATGATGAGCATTATGAATCTGGAATTGGTTTTGCCACCAAGAGTCATCTTGTTCAGAAACTCACCAGCCTCCCTAAGGGTGTGAATGACCGGCTCATGACAATGCAACTTCTGCTTCAAAAAAGAAGACAAGCTACCTTGATCAGCGCATACACTCCCACAATGGCAAACCCAGAGGAAGTAAGGGACAAGTTCTATGAAAAAGTAAGCACCCTGCTGTTGTCTGTGCACTGTGCAGACAGGTTGATATTTAACAACATTTATTTGTATAGCACATTTTCATACAGAATGCTGTAGCTCAAAGTGCTGCACACAATGAAGATGGTGCCATGGAGAGCTGGGACATCTGCCTTCATACCATCGATTGAGGGGGCTTCTTGGTGCTTAGATTGGGTGGTGGTAGAACCGGAAGAAGAGACAGCAGAGATTAGCAGAAATTAGCATGGGACCCTGAGCAAGTTTGACATTAACAAGTCCATGCAATCTAATTAGGCAAGCATTATAAATGTGGTTGCAAGAAGGCCATGTTAAAAAAAAATGGGTTTTTAACAATTTCTTAAAGCGTGCCACAGTACTAGCCTGACGGATCTCAATCGGTAGATTATTCCGTAGTTTAGGCGCATAACGGCAAAAAGCCGCCTCCCCACTTCTTTTAAGCTTAGCTCTTGGGATTTTCAGCAGACTTCCATTTGAGGACCTTAGGTTACGACACAGGTTATAAGGGGGTAGGCAGTCCACTATATAGGATGGGGCAAGATTGTTTAAGGCCTTAACGATTAGAAGTATTTTGAAGTCAATTCTAAACAGTACGAGTAGCCGATGTAAAGATTCTAGCACCGGTGAGATGGCGCTCCGATTTTCTTGTCCTAGATAAGATCCTAGCTGCAGCATTTAGCACTAGTTGCAGATGATTTATTTCTTTTTTGGATAGTCCAGTTAGGAGTGCATTACAGTAGTCTAGTCTACTAAACACAAAGGTGTGAACTAATTTTTCGAAATCTTTAAAAGTTATGAGGGGTCTAACTTTTGCTATGTTTCTTAAATGAAAAAAAGCAGTCCTTGTTATCCGGGCAATTTGTGATTTAAAGGTTAAGGTAGGGTCTATGATGACCCCTAAATTTTTTACCTCTGTCTCGATTTAAAAACTTAAGGGATCAAGGTTACTTGTAACAGCTTCACTACACCCGTTTCCCGATCACTATGATTTCAGTTTTTTCCTTATTTAATTTAAGATAGTTGTCACACATCCAGTCTGAAATACCACTGAGGCAGTGAATCAGAGAGTCAAGCGTGTCTGGGTCATCCGGGGCCATAGATAGACAGAGCTGCGTATCGTCTACATAACTGTGGTAACTCACATTATATTTTGAGATAACTTGACCTAAGGGGAGCATATAGACTGAAAAAAGCAGTGGACACAGAATGGATCCTTGTGGAACACCATACTCAATGTCATGAACATCCAAGTTGTAATCACCACAGCGCACAAGAATTTTCTATTTGTTAGGTAAGACTGCAACCACTTTAAGACACTACTGGAGAGGCCCACCCTCTGTCTAAGGATATTTATAAGAATACTGTGATCTACAGTATCAAAAGCTGCACTAAGATATTGCCTGGCGAATTCACTGCAAGAGTAGGGCACGGTGCTTCAGCTTGGGAAGGGGTCACTGGGAGAAATGGAGTGGGCAGGTGTAGTAGTAATGGCACGCTCCTTCTGCAAACCTGCACAGCCCATTACCTTCTGATCACCAATACAATCCTTTTCCACCCTACCTGTAACAGGACTTCGTGGATGCACCCTTGCTCCGAGCATTAGCACCTGAAGATGATTGGTGTGGCAAGGGTAAAGAGTGCTCATTTGGATGATTCTCTGATGGAAGACCTAGAGAGGGAGCTTGCCGAGTTCCATCCTGTGGACAATGCTGACAAAGACTAGGAGCATTTCCTCAACACTCTTCACGCAGCTTCAGTGAAGGTACTTTGTCCCTCCGCAAGCAAGCAGCAGGACTGGTTTGATGACAATGATGAGGAAATGCAGCCCCGACTTGCTGGAAAGCACTGTCTGTACTGCACCCTTCAGAATGGCACATCTTCAGCTGCAAAGAATGCCACAGACTGTGTAAAATGCAGGATTCGTGGCTGAGTGCTAAAGCAGACGAGATTCGAGCATATGCGTATGCACATGTGCGCTCTCAATTTTTTGAGGGGCCCCAACCTTTTGGGAGTTCTCCCCTCCTAAGCTCAGATGACACAGCTCTCATCACAGAGAAGACTTCAGAGATGGGCTGAACATTTTGATGCCGTCTTCAACTGCGCGTCAGCAATCAACGATGAGGCGATTGATAAGTTACCCCAGGTCGCTATCAACACCACCATGAAAACCCCACCAGGTAAGGCTGAATTGAAGATGGTCATCAGTCAACTGTGTACTGGCAAAGCCCCAGGGTCAGATCCCTTACCAGCAGAGATCTACAAAGCTGGTGGCCCCATACTACTACAGAAACTCACCAAGCTGTTGCAGTCTTTCTGGGAGCCAGGAACCATCTCACAGGAACTCAAAGACACATCCATCGTACCCCTCTACAAGAGGAAGGGCATTCGCCAGGTATGCGACAATCACCGTGGGATCTCGCTGCTTTCCATCACAGGGAAAATCCTCGCATGTCTAAACCGTGTCAGCCGGAGCAGGATCGCCCTGCACATTTTGTTCCGGGTCGGGCTAGGGGCTACCTGTTTTATGAAGGCCAGCCTCCCTCGTGCCGTTTGCATTTTGGCCAGGGACATACCAGCCGCACCTGTCCGGAGATGAAGTGCCAGCGGTATTTGGGGAAGGGCCACGTGCGAAGGACTGCACCGGACCTCGCCGCTGTAATCGGTGCACGGGAGAGAATTACCTCTCCCACCGCCGCTTCCTCCGGAGACTGACGTACGCTAGCACGGTGCCAGCGTGTGAGAAGAATGTGGGGCCTGCGGCTCTGGAGTTGGAGCACCTGGGGACAGAGGCGGAGGCTGAGGTGATGGGCGGTTTGGCATCGTACGGGGTTCACAGGCCTGCAGACAGGCGGACGTCCACGTTAGCGCCCACACTGTCAGCAGGTATTTATTGAGTCCTCTTGTTCGTCCTCTTTATTTTATTAAAGCGAAGCCCCAGCTGATACACAAAGCCAGGGAGGATGACAAGTGGAACTGCAAACTTGAATCGGGTGAACCCCCAAAGCGTTCCCGTGATTTCACACAGTTTTCCACAGTGAGGACACGTGAGGAAGGCGCCCCCCAGTGTCCGCCTTCGGCACAGCCGTCTCTGCGCCTCCCGTTTCCCCCGTTTTGGTTTCCAGTCGTGGGAGGAAGTGTTTTTTTTTTTTCCCCTTTTTTCAGCGGGATTTACGGGTCACGAGTGCTTCGCCGCGCTTTTTCGTGCCTTTCCTGACTTTCGTGTGGATCTGCCTGTATTTTTACGGGTTTTATCTAGAACTTTACAACTTGTATGCAGAAAAGTGCCTTTCTCTGATTTTCTTTTTCTTTGTCCCTTACTTTTCTCGGCGAGGAGACGCTCGTCCCGCCGAACTGTGGCCATGTCTGACGGTGACGCCGCCGGGGGGGACCGACAGTCGCCCATAGACATCGTCCAGAGGGACGCCGTCCACGACCCCCGCCTGCAGCCCCTGCGCGCCCGCTACCGCCCGGGGACGTGCCGGACGCTGTGGAACAACGGGTACACCGTCGTGGTGCAGTGCGAGGAGACGGCGAGCGCGGGCGGTGAGTTGGCGTCCAGTAAAGCGGGAGTCACCGTGGGAGTCACTTACTCTGTCGCCGCAGTGACACCGAAGCTGCGTGTGTGTGTGTGTGTGTCCGGCAGCACTCAGCGGGGGGCCCCTCAACGACCAGTATCGACTCCGTCAGTTCCACTTCCACTGGGGCGACAGCAACAACCGTGGATCAGAGCACAGTGTGGACGAGAACCTCTACCCTGCCGAGGTAGCCCTGCGTGTGCGTGCGTGCGTGCGTGCGTGTGCGTGTGCGTGCGTGCGCGCCTCCCATCCATCGTCCATCTCTCTGCAGCTCCACCTCGTTCACTGGAACTCCAACCAGTGCAGCGTGTTTGAAGAAGCCATGACGGAGGACAATGGGCTCGTGGTCGTCGGGGTCTTTCTAAAGGTACACGGATGACCTGCACGGTGGGGCTGGGTGGGCACTGCGGGCTCGGTCGGTGAGCCACGGTGGAAAAGTCAGGTTCTGTTCCATGTCCAGGTGGGAAAGAGACACAGAGGTCTGCAGAAGCTGCTGGACATCCTCCCTGCAGTGAGACACAAGGTGAGGTCCAGATGGTGGGCGAATGACAATGAGGAGGATGATGATGACGATGACAACCTGGGAATGTGAATGAAGAGCAGTCCGTGTGCCACAGGGACAGGTTGTGGAGTTCACCGACTTTGATCCCTGCTGCCTTCTACCTGACTGTATGGAGGAGTACTGGACCTACCCAGGGTCACTCACCACTCCACCGATGACTGAGGTGGTCACCTGGATCATCATGAGACATCCAATTGAAGTCAGCCATGACCAGGTGTGTGTGTGTGTGTGTGTGAGTGAGAGACAGCTGTCTGACTTGTGCGCTGGATTCTGTGGACCAGTTTGCAGTCTTTCTCTCTGTCTCGTTCTCTCCAGCTCGCAGTCTTCCGGACTCTTCTATTCACCTCTCACGAGGAGGAGCTCCAGAAGAAGATGGTCGACAACTTCCGCTGCCAGCAGCCCTTGAAGGGCCGCAAGGTGCACTCCTCTTTCCCTCATCTGCCCACCAAGGACTCACACACAGAAGCCCCACTCCCTTCCCTGAGTAACAATCTGGGCTCCGAGTGACACTGCACCCTGCTGACGGAGGTTGGCACTGCAGTCCTGGGTGACGGAAGCGTAACCGTGTTTTACCGCCGAACTGAAATAAAAGCTTTTTTTTACCTTTCTGTCAGGGTGTGTGTGTTTTAAACACTGATCTATACCGCTTGTGTGTGTGTGTGTGTGTGTGTGTGCGCATGGCCGCTCTGTGACGTGCTGTACATCTAGGCCATCTCCTTCGTTCTCTTTACCGTTCTGTGGGGCTGAAGTGTTGCGTCTCTTCTTTTTCCCTCCCAGCATTGTGTGTGTTTTCGCTGTTTTTGCTCTTGGTTGGCTACTCTTCCCAGAATTCTCATTACTCATGAGATGAACCCGTGCCGTTTCTGTAAATGTGGTGTACGGCCATAGACAGTTTGCCACAATGACACAGTGGGAACGCTGCATCGGTGCTGCTTTGTGCCTCATTTTGTTTGTAACTCCAAAGTTCTTTTCAACACAATGTTGTGTTAAATGCATACATCAAGGGATGCCTACAGTGGATCAAAAAGTCCCTGCTGAAACTGCAGGTTTCTGTGCTGTAAAAAAATGAAACCAAGATAAGTTAAGTCAGATATTTTCCCACCTTTAATGTGATATTGCGACCAGCAAAAGTCAAGTGAAAAACAAATGGAAACTTTTGCTGAAATGAAAACAGCTCAGGTGATGTGTGTGGTGTTTGCATGTGTCTGCAGCCCTCTAAGGAAAAAATATGCCGGAAGAAGGCGACGGCAAACCGCTTCCGTTCCTCCTTGCCTCGAAAATCATGTCTTTCCAATTCCAATATTTACTGTATATATACGGAATATCTAAGATAACTTCTTCGATCCAGGATACTGAGGTGGGACTCAGTGCAGATGGTGGTCACCAGTATGTCACCTACTGTCCCTAACAGCAAATAGCATTTATCAGACTCGCAGTGAAGACATGCAGGTTGTCAGAAACGAGAGGGATTCAAGCTGGGAGTTGGAGCTCAGGGACCCGGACTTTGGCAACCCTAGCGCAGAAGTAACGGCAGTGCTTGGCACCAGAGGGCGCTGTAACCGTACATCGGGCCTCTATATTGGGCCGGGAGAACAGGCCGGCCCGGCTGAGCTGAGTCATGGAGCATTTCTCCTTCTGTCACCTCCATGTGGGCTGTGAGCTGCAGGCTGCTTTGCTCAGGGAGCAATGACACGAGCCGGCCGCAGCCCTTTTTGGCGACGACTTCCTGTGTGCGCACATTCTTGCGACAGGTTAGTTTTTCCATTTGAATGACACTCCCCTGCATGGAGGTTCACGCCTGCGAATCTGTGCCTCTGTATGACGAACTCGGCAGCGGGCCAAGGCGAACATCAGCTGCTCCTGATTTTGAGGTAAGAAAGGAACTGCTAGAAACCAGGTAGATGATGCAGTGTCACAAGTGCAATTTCGCTGCTTTTCGGTTACATCAGGAAGCTCTGTGAGGCACGAGGTAGTGATGGACTGGCTTTTGGCATTTATCTATTATTATTGTTGTTGTTATTATTATTCATATTGTTTATTTTTACATACATTTATCATCAATGCTGGCTTCTTTATTACATCAAAGGAGACGAAAGCAAACACCAAGAAAGTAGAAAAGGTCATTTAGTGGCAAACAAAAGAACTAAAATCCCCACTGAGGCCATTCTGCCCGAAAGCGGCTATAAAAAGAGCTTCGCCGAGGGAGAAAGTGACGTGGGTGGTGTTGGCACAGGTGCATCGCAGGTGTAAGTGCAGTACGAGAGGTGGGAGCGGCTCGAACTGCTGCGAGCCACAAGGCTGAGGCTGGATTTCCCAGCTTTAAAACCCCAGGAAAAACAGTATGACTGTACAGTGAAGTGTGGAATTCCACTGAGGACACACGGAGCGTACAGAGAAGATAATGAAAATGAAAGAGTGGTTCGTCTCGCCATAAATTGCACGACTATAATAGTAGATGAAATTAGAAAAGCCTTGCAAACTTCTCAAATTGCATAAGAGCAGTGCATTGCAAAATGTTCAAACACACGGGGACGCCATGGATCGTGAACACCTCCAGTACAACATTGATGTTACTCTGATGACGGGCAGGTGGCTCCGAACATCCTTGTAAATAGTGACGAAACAGCAAACAGGGTCTTTGTGAAAAATGAAGTCATGTCAAAGTCTATGAGGATTAACAATATGCGACTGTGTTTCTCCAAGGAGTGTGAAATCTGTAAATGACCCACGACATTTGTGTCTCACTTATGCCGGGTGGGCTGGGTGCGTCTCTGGAATCCAGGGGAGCCTCTCGAAGGTCTGCTTTCTTCAGCTTGTCCCAGTCCGTAGGCCTCAGTTGTCCATCACTGCTGCTTTTCCCATCCACCTCCACCCGCACGAGCAGTCCCCCAGCCGAGTCCTGAGCTCATGGTCAGTCGTTCGGATGAAGTGGTCTGCATCGTGCTGGGATCCAAGACTTTCCAGCTCAGCTGTAGCTCTGTGATTCGTCACCACTGGCAATGACATACAGAGAGTAAGGTCACAGGAGGAACACCGAGCGGCTGGACAGGGTTGCAGCCACTGCTACTTTCTGCTTTGGTGCATCACTCAGGATGGTAAAGCCACCTCAGATTGACAAGAGTCAAATCTCTGTCTAATAATTCCCCTCCTTCTTCACTTCCTCCTGTGCAGCGTTACCTGTTCATGGCAGACTGTGCCACACAAATTCTTGTCTGGATCCTCTGTCTCTTCAGGTTGCACTACTGCAACTTCACATTAGCAGGCCCCCCAGTTCCACTGAAAGATACTTAACATAAACTCAGCTCAGCACTTCTTTCGCAGCCCCATGTCTCCCTGCTGTTCCATGCCTGCCTGTCCTGCGTGTGTGTGTGTGTGTGTGTGTGTGTGTGTGCGTGTGTGTGCTGTGTCTCCATCCCACCTGCTCTTCTGTGTCACTCAACAATTTTAGAATTTCACAGAGCCCTTCACCTTAGTTTTCATTTGAGATCTTTCTTGAGGGTTTGTCAAAACCATTTGTTGCGCTGAGGGTCATGGTGGCAGTGAGCCGAATGGAGGAGACCGCAGCTCCTTCCATTTCAAGTCTCGTGCACAAGGAATCCAAAATCCAAAGCATAAAGACTGTTGATTCTGCCTCCAGCGTGAATGAATGAGCTCCCTTCTCTCACTCAGAATTGCTGAATCCCAGAGATGCATCTCAAAATCCATGTTCTTCAGACCCACTTCTCTATTTGCTCCATGAACTTTCAAAAAATTTTGCTTGACAAATGCTTTCGTAAAAGTTGTCCTTTAAACGGTGCTCCAGGTGTACTGTGCAGTGGCAAAGACACAGGCGCTGGACTAACACTCTGCTTGCACTCTGAAAATCATCTGTTTATCTGTGACCCTTCAGTGGTTGTTGATGCACTTTTGTTTTCTCTCAGCTGTATGCTACTTTGGAGAAAAACATGTGGTAAATGAATAAATATAAATGTAAAATATGACGTGTGCAATTCCTCTTGGGAGATCCCCAAATCTTCCCAGGCTGCACAAAGACATACCAGTGCACCCTGGGTCTGCCCTGGGGGTCTCCTCCAAGTCCAGGAGGGCTGGGACAACCAGGGGGCATTCTGACCACCGTCACACCCCGCTTTACGTACCTAATCTGTTCCTGAAAGCCGGACTTAAATCTGGAAAAACATAAATATGGAAAAGAGTTCCGTATTTAATCCTTTCCACCCTCCCCTCCCGAAATACCTGTCCTACTTCCCTGAATATCACAAAAGACACCCAAATAACCAAGAGGCCATCATCCCTCGTTCTCATGCTCTCTCTTCTCCTACGCCATGCGGCCACACTGCACAGCTGACGGGCACCAAAGCCGCAGCAGATGCCATCTCTCACGCTCGGTGGGCCAGTGGTTTGTCTTCTTGTGGCTCAGGTGCTGGTGCGAGGTTTTGACAGGTAGATGATGTGGTTTATTGGTGCTGTGTACTCAGGCACAGGTGAGTTACACTTTATTGCAGACCAGATGCTATGGCTACTCAGCAGGGGCAATGCAGTCAAGTGACATCAGCAGCTCACACTTCTAAATAACATTACAGTACAGTACATAACATTAGTGTGCTCGCTTCTCTTTCTGTATAGGACTTGTACCCAGTTCAGCTGGAAAGTGTGTCAAGAATTCAGAACAAAAGTAGGTTTTTTTGGCACACAGTAAAGCTTAAAAAAATGATATGGGGAGCTCAAATGGCTCTTAAGCCAAATTGTTTGCATTAAAAGAGGTGTTCTATGAGGAAGACATAAACCAGGGAACGGCTGCACAGGCCCACGCCACCTGAACAGCTGCTCTTAACCTGAGGGAGCAGTGGCTTCAGCGGCCTCCCCTGTTACTGAGCTCCTCACCCTGCAGAGGAATCAAATTCGCGTCATGTGACCCAAAATCTTTTTTAGACTCTAGTAAACCTGGTGACCAGTAGTGAGGAGCAGGGAGGACACTGTGAATGCAGAGCTTTGTCTAAGGACTCAGCCTTTGCTTCAGTGCCCCACTTCTGTAGGACATTTGCACTCCTGCAGCAGTGGAACTGGGGCTGTTGGCCAACCTCGCAATTTCCCTGCTGTCACTGGTGAAAAGGACCCCAGTGTTGTACAACTTCTCCACCCGAGGCAGATGCTTTCCTTGCAGTTGAAGGGAACAACATCCCTTGTCCTCTGCAAGAACAATAGAACAACAACAACAAAGAGCAGCAAACTCAGTAACCCTGGTGTCCCCATTCTGGACACTTTCTCAGCTCTGAACACAGAAGGAGCTCCTTTCTAAGAAAAACACACACACGCAGAGTTCCATGAGTACTAACTAAAATTGCAGACAAGGCAGATCCATCCATCCATCCACTGTCTTCAACCGCTTATCCTGCTCATGGTCACAGCAGATGACTTAATGATCTCAACAGATTGTGGATCCATTGCTGCAGTCAGCACAACCGGCTGATCCCTGCCGCAGCCTCTACAACCACCATCTCAAACAAGGACCCTTCTGATGCCGTGTCCTCGGTTTCCCCCAGACTGCCAGAGAACCCTTTTTGGCAGTGGGAATTGAACTCATCATGACCTGGAGCAATTGTTAGCAACAGCTGGGCCTCCCAGGCCTGCCCGGTAGTCTCTGCAATCATTTGATCTGATTCACTGCCAAATAGTGATCAGTGGGCTGTTTCTCTCAGTCAGGCCCCTCCAGGCCCCTCCAGGCCCCTCTGCTCATACCTGTGTGTACAACAAGATCTCCAAGCAACACTACACATTCAGCCTGTCAGAGGTTGCTTAGGACCGTTCCTGCCACCTCCAGAGAAGTTTGGTACTCTGCAATACCGCTGAGTGAATAAGCAGCCACAGCACTCGGCTCCTCCTGATGCAACCTGCAGCTGCACTGAGACACTGAGATTTTGTGCAAAACCAATGTGTGGGTCACAGTGGTCTAGAGCCTCACCTGGGGCACCACCAGAGGAGAAAGACCAGTGTATCTGCTGCCTTGTATCTAAGCCCTGGTGTATCTGTCATGCACTCCTGCACCGGCCCCAAATCCTTCTCTGCTGGTTTGGTGACCGAGGAGTCCCTCGGCCCAGTTTCCGCTCTGCGGGGGCAGCAATTTGCACTAAACATCGAGTCCGCATCAGCACAGGATTCCATCTTATTGTTTTCACAACCTTGTAACCCATTAACCTGCAGACATGTACGTAGTGTGGAAATCAAGGCATCAGGTAGACAGACACAGAACTAAAGAGACACAGTCATGTGGAAATCGCAGTCCTTTCATTCATCTGACTCAATGGAGCAGCAGGCGTCACAGTAACTAGAGGTTCCCCTTCACAACTGAAGGAACCAAGGTCCAATCCCACCTCCTGCTGCTGTGCCCTTGATCCAGGCACTTTGGTCAACTGCTCCTCAAAAAAGACCCTGCTGTGTACACGGTTTTGTCAAAACATGTACAGTGAACAACAGCTGTCTCTTATGGTTCGTGGATGTACACATTGTGTGTGTGTGTGTGCGTACTGGCAAATGCTGCGTGTTTGTGACTGTACCCAGATAGTGAGCATATGGAGTGGATGAGATGAATCAGGCAAGTATGAGAGAGAACCCAGACCTGTGGGAGAGAATGCAAGAAGGAGAGGCACTCCATCCATGTCCTTTCATTTTTTCCATATACTCAGTAACCATGTAAGTGACAAATAAACTCTATTGACTCTTTGACTCTTGTAATGCTTTTCCTCAGGACCGTGTATGAGGGCCACGTGAGAAACCACACAGTTGTGCAGTTTGGGAATTTTGCCTTAGTTAATACTAAAAACTGGCTCATGGCAGTTGAAAGGTGACATATACCTGCCTCCACAGTGGTGTGTGTGTGTGTGTGTGTGTGTGTGAGTGAGAGAGAGAGAATCCCTGGGTGGCTTTTCTAAATGTGAAATTAGCTCTCTGCTCTCTCCTCTTCAGAATTTCCTAAAATTGTCCAATTTTTTTCCCTTGTGGTACAAATGTGGTGTGGATTCAGTGTTGTTGAATGCTGATTACGAAATTGAGGTTTTTTTCAGGATGTTTACTTAATTTGTCAACAAAGATGACATTTTTAAGGAAGTGAGTGAATTGCATCAGCTCTCATTCTCTTTTGCTGGAGTATCGTAAACAGTGGAAGGACTCATGATGTCAGCGAAGCCCACAGGGTTCAGGTGCAACACAACTGAGTCATGGGGATAAAACACAGTGTGAATTAATTGGCTGTGTGTTTGCACAGTGACCCGGTGCAGGTACCGATTGTTGAGGTTAACGTCATAAAACATTCCCACGATTCTCGTCTTCCTGCAACTGCTCCCTCAGTTAGTACCGTTCGGCAAGACCACCGTGCCTCTACACGGCTTAGTAGTTCGACACCGAAATTCTGAAGCGAAAGCCGTGAAGCTGGGGAGAGCATCGATATGTCCGTGGCAACCTTACAGGAGCCGGAGGAATTTACGGCAGCAAGGAGCCGTTCCCTGCTTGTGTTGACCGTGTTGACCATTTCTCGTGTACTCCGCAAGCCTGAGCTGTGGGGTAGGGTGGCAAGACAAAAGCCACTGCTCGCAGAAATGGAGCTCCATGCCCATTTCAAAACGGCTAAGCTTACACACCAGCTCAATCGCCAAAGTGCACGAGAGTGGCACAGCGGACACGAAAATGCTCGCTCGGTGTCCGAGTTGAGAAATCCAGCCGCGGTGACTGCTGTTCGAGCACGCGAGAGCAATATCAGAAATTAGCGTTAGCACGATTGCCAAATCCCAGTGTGCCAAGTTGCCTGACAGCCACCCAACCCAACACCCTCACCCCTGGAATCAAAGCAAATGGGGTTTCCACAAAGCATTACTTAACAGGTGTGCGGACTTGGGCAAGTCAGGCCTCAAAGCTGTTTTCTTCATTGCTGCTTTTCGTAGAAGTTGTCCTTTCATTTTTTGCTTGAATAACAGCAAAACTTCTTGTGGAATGAAGAAACCAAATTGCAGTTTTCAGTGCTAAGGGGGGAAAATGTGGGTCCCCTCACCCTGCAGCCGGTAAGCGCTTTTAACTCTAGGGTTAGCGTTCAGGTGGACTTGTGGCTGTCCTGTGTACAGAGCTTTTGTGCTCCACAGAGGAGGACACAGTCTGTCTGTCTGTCTGCCTGCTCGCCCGGTTGGGAGAGTTGTGCAAACAGCTGCTGTCACCGAATCCGAAATAAACCTCAGGACATTTACACCCATTTACACTGGCCAGTGTGAGTGTGTGAGGGAGGGAAGGGCAAAAGAATGCTATTATCTGAGAGATTTTTTGGAAATTCCCTTATTAAAGGCTAGCTTTATATTAGATGTACAATAGATCAGTTTACAGTTGGTATAACTCACATTTTATCCTTAACTCATCCTGCACTACATCTTTGATCAATCACAACAGGCCAGTGTGTTCATGGCTCTGGGATCAACAGGAACAGGAGGACCTTCGAGGTGTCAACCTGCCGCGTGTCTGCTTGGGCTGTTCTTGCTTCATGACAGGGTGATGTGGTGCTGTCCCCAGTTCTCTGTCACTGGCCATCAACACGTCAGCGTAACACAGAGAGAGAGCAAGCTGCAAGGTGCAGGCTGTCGTGTGTGAGGGCCCCGGGCCCCCACAGCTCAGGCCGCTGCACGCTGCCACTGTGAGTCGCCTGCTTGACCATCTCTGCAGGAAAATCCAGTGTAGAAGTTTGGGTCTGGAGCCAGTCACAAGGGACGTGACCACTGCTGCCGCTGCCTTTGTTCCTCCACTCACACAGCCCAGGGTTGTGTTGTGGGAAGAATTCACGCATCTTTCAGTGCAAGAACTGCTTCCTTTTTTTCTGCAAAGAGGAAGTTGGCTCATGAAGGGGATCAAATTTCATAGCTAAAATTAGCTTTGTATAATGTATTTATGTGTGACAGCCTTGTCTGACAGGGAACGGAGTCCAGGAATGTTTTTCTCACATTTTGGTGACATCACCTGTTCATCGCAGAACAAAGAATGTCCCCGCCACCCTTGTTGCGATGATGTCGTCTACTGTGTTTGTCAGACTTTCCCACATACCACAGCTGTCCCCGCTCCCCACGCTGAGCTCTGGCTGCCTTGTTCTTACCCAAGCATCCTGCCTCCTGTCATTCACCCTTGCGAAGTAAAGATCAAGAAAAAGTTGACCTTTTTTCAAAGAAGTTGTGCCTGTAAACATCCCGCAAACATCATGCAGCAGCGAGCGGTGCCAGCACTGTCTCCACTCGTCTCCTGAGTTCCTGCAACATGGGCTTCGTTCAGGATCCTGCTGTCTGGCACTCCGGTGACTTCTGACTTACGGGGCCACCTTGGTGACCATTATGCTTGTAATAATTCACGTCTAATTTTAAAAGAAACCACAGAGTCGCAAAATGTGAGTCAAATTTTTTCCCCTCTGGGAGAGAAACATTGTGCCACCAATTCTGTGAATCATCCCCTTTTGGCGCTAACACTGCTCACAGTTTCTTTGTCGGAGGTGTTGCCTGACATGCTGGAGCGAGTCTAAGGGCTTCCAGGGGCATTGCGTGACGTTGTTCTCCCTCGTCCGTGTCTCCTTCCCTGTCCTCCGCACCTGGTAACAGCAGTCGTGTTTCTTCGGATTTTTGTCAATCTGGGTTTCTTCGGCTCTGAAAGATAAGCAAAGCATGCAGTTATTTGTGGTGCTAAGGGTTAAACCCAGCTACTCACCGACTAAGAAATAAAATAAACTGTGAGAAAACGAGTGACATACCAGGCGGGTCTCCCAACAGGCCAGGATAGGTTTGGAAGGTACATGGAGATGATGTAAGGCTATGAGGTGCAATAAAATGGCAAAAACCTTCAGGTAACCTCTGGCTGAGTTCGGCTCTAAGAATCTCAAACACTCATTGAGCATGTGGGACTGTGTATCTGCTGCCTCCACCACGGACAAGAGTTCATCTGCCTCTCTGCGTGCATTCAGAGGAAGGACGCTGCGGGGCAGCAGCTGTGCGGAGGGCCTCCAGGCTGGGGACACCGGACTTTTGCACGATGCACTACTGTCACCCTCACCAGAATGACACCATGCTTTCTTCTCGTGTAAAACTAAGGAGGCTACAGAGCGTAAAGCATTGTTCTCGAGAGGGCTTGTGACCTCAAACGATTTGCTCATTTTCGGAGCAAATAAGTGTATTTTTAAATGCTAGAATGCTGACACGAATAGCGTGCATGTCGCCCTTGAGCTGCAGCTTTTCAGAAAGCAGAATGCTGGGCATTCCAGCGGCTGACACGTGATGTCTCTATCAAAAACACCAGACAACGTGATGCCTTTTACTTATCAGCACACTGTGGCTTATTGCCATCGGAGGGACTTAAAATTACATTTATTGTTTCAAATATATTTCATTATGAAACAAAATACTCCGTATAATCTGGCACAACAAAGGAAACTGCAAAGTTTTTATTTAATGTGCACGACAATTTTCCAAAACAATGAACTTCTAACTTTGTAACTCCCAGCAATCTTTATGAGTCACCTTCCATTCATCCGATCCAGTTTCTCAGCAGTTTCTCTTCTTTATCCTTTGGTTGTTTACTCTGTAGCTCTTGCAAGATTGTGGGCCTTCCTTTCTCCCTTCTGTAGGGTTCCTTTAAGATTTTTCCTCAAATCTAATGCTCTGATTCAACAGTAAAACAACCAAAGACCAACTGGAAAGTGCAGCACCTCTTTCTCCTTTCTCTCTTCCTCTTCCTCCGTGCCGATGGACTGTCGGAGACAACACCGCGGTGAACTGAGTCACGGTCCCTGCAGCTGCAGCAAGTCAAGGAGAAATAAAAAAGTTACGCTGGCTGTAAAATGTGTACAAGTACCATACGGGGACAAATGTGCCTTGGGGGAGCACAGATTCACAGGGACATTCGGGTGTGCGTGTGCTGCACTCAGCCTGGATTTGAAGGTGCGGAGCGCAGTTCTTGTTATATTTCCTCCGGGTTTAAAATAGGTACAAGTTTTGCGTGTTTAAAAACGTGCTATTCAGAAAGAATGCACACATTTGCCTCTCCTTAAATGCAGAGTTTGTTTTATGAGGATTGAGCCTGGGAGCAGGTTTTCAGGAGTGGAGATTACGCGAAAGCAGTCATTTTCCTGCAGGATGTGACGTTCAGCCCAAGATGAAGGCTCATTGCGGGCGAGTCGAATGTTGTGTCATCGTTGTTTCAGAGGTGGAAGTTCAGCGTTCAACGCAGATTCATACCTGTAGAGTAAGACTGTTGGCACGAAAGGAAGAAGCAGAAGCAGAGTGACAATGGAAGTCATCGGATGACCCCTGTGCTGCTCACCGTCTGCCGGCATTCCTGTTCTCCTTCATCTGAATGAATCCATGAGTGAATGGATGAATGAAAATGTATTGAACAAATTTACTGAAGCTTGAAATCAAACTGGTGTGCTGTGTTCCTCTTATTTTAGTTGCTCAAATTGCTTGACTTTGTCCTCTGCCCTCAGTGGCTGTACAAAAATAAACCGTTTTTTTTTTCTCTCAGCTTGAGCACAGCACTGCGGCTCATTCTTGTTACACCCATGATTGCAAAATAAATATTTTCACTGTACGTGGGGATTTCTGAAGCTCCTTACATAACAGCGAGAGCACAAGGACTGCTGTCAATTCCCCAAATGAGCTGATTGTTCACCTGTCAGGTGAAAAAGAACCCCAGGAAAGACAGAGGAATGTTAATGGTTCACAAGTGGCCTGAACAGGTACACAACTGACACACTTAGGTCACTCTTAAGGAATGCTGTATCACAACTTTCAAATGTCCAGGAAAACAAAAAGAAGCAAGCAAGGAATTCCACATGAGCAGTGCCACAAAATCTATGTCAACGTTCACAACATCGAGGGTCAAGTGGAGCAGTTCAGCTGCCCGTGTGTGAAAGTGCTCCTGGGAAGCCGTCTGGAAGCGGTCACGCAGCGAGGTCCAAACAATGAGCTCCGCTAACCCTGTTTAAGGTAACTGTGGGTATGTGGCACCGGGGGCCAGGCTGCTGCCGCGACGCACGTGGCCAAGCAGAGACGTACGAGAACGGAGACTTGCAGGCAGGAGGCCAGACGGACCCCTGGGATCCATGCATTCTTTTTGCGGAGTAACTATGAAAGTTGAGCACCCACAACAGTGGTGTCATGTTCTGCTTTTGTTTTTGATAGAGAGAAAAGTAAAGGGGGGGGGGGCTTTCTGGGGCAACTCGAGAGGAATTTACACAGCTCATAAATAATACCCGGCGTCTTAAAGATTCAAGATGGGTAAAACGATCACGATTCCGCTTCTGCCTCCTAATTGGACTTTTAAAGCACCTTAATTTGAAAAAGTACCCAATTTTTGAGCTGGGTGTTTTTATCCACGAAGGGTTATAGGATGTCAGCCACCTCGGCTGAGTAATTTGCGCTCGCCGTTCCCTTGTTGGGCCTGTTCCTCAGCAGCTTCCTCCGGCCTTGGCTGGAAAGGGAAGTACGGAGTTAAATTGTTATTTCCAATTCCATATTTCCTCGTGCCAGGGCGGGTTTCCCCAGGAGCCCTCGGCACAGCCTATAAAGGGCCTGAGCAAGGAGAACATGGCCAGCAGATCAGAGCACTCCAGCCGTCATCGACCTCCCGAACTCGCCTGGCCCCCTTCCCCAGCGGCACCAAGACAATGAGGGTAAGTTAAGCAGAAGCATGAACTCCTGAATATGCATTACTCTCTGCTACTGGTTCTTCAAAGCAAATTTTACAAACATGTATTGATTCAAGGGCGAAGTTATCGCACAAAGAGAAACAAAGGAGTCACAGCACCTCTCTCGATCTTCTCTGGTGTGCTTTCACCTTCACCACACAGGTTCTGAGGTGTTCTTCTGAACTTCTCCAGGCTCTGCTCTGCTTGCTCTCCTGTCTCCTTATCGTGGGCTCCTCAACAGCGAAGTCCAAGGGGTGCCTGACAAAAAGTGACATGGTCACCCAGGGGCAGAAGCTGCTGAAGAAACAGCTGCACCGCTCCAGATGGTTCTTGGTCCAGACCCCCTCGGTTCTGTACGGGAGCGAGAAGCGCACCTGCGTGGGGTTCACACCACAGTCTTCATCACCTGACCACAGCAACAGAGCCCTGGCCCCATGGAAGTACAGGTGAGCAGCAAAGGGACAGTGCGGGGGGAAGTCATTCATACATTGGCCACACATGTGAGCTGACAGCACCCCGCGTGTGTGCGTGTGTCTGGGACAGGATCGACGTGGATGAGAACCGGTACCCTCGGGAGATCGCTGTGGCAGAGTGCCTGTGCGAGGGCTGCATCATTGACGGGAAGGAGAACCTGAGCTACAACTCGGAACCGGTGAAGCAGACCATGATGGTGTCCCGGTACAAAAAGTGCCCCGAGGACCCCGAGAAGTTCTCCCTGGTCACGGAGCTGGTGGAGATCAATGTGGCCTGCACCTGCGTGGTCCCCCGAACGTCTGGTTGACGCGGCCTCCTCCGCGTCGTTCTAAGAGCCACTTGTAGTGACCAGGTTCACGGTACGTTGTGTTTGTTTTAAAATACATCAAGTTGTCAAAACGATGACGTTCATTATGGTTATTAGGCTATGTCTTATTTAGTACGGTAAAACATGGTTCTACATGGACTTCTTGTAACAATCAGACTAGTTTGTAGTCTGTGCCTCAGTTTATCTTTCTGCATTTTTATTTATTATTTATTGTATGCAAATTACATGTGCAACATATTTCAAATGTTTTAAAGTATTCATGCTATTTATTGTACAAAATATGTATTTATATTTGCAAAATCTGAATTATGGTGCTTTGTTTTCAGGCATAGGGAAAGACTGTAAAAACTGTGAAGTTTAAGTTATTAAGTTAATGTAATTTAACATTTTTTAAATAAATTGACTTGTTTGTTATACGAAACAGCATTGTTTTTATTTTCAATGTTTACCACCTTTCACTTTAGTGCCAGTTGATCTGGCAAAGTTTATATAGACAGTAATCAGGTATGCACAGCACTAAAGTGGACCCTGGTGGTGGTTCAGGCCGCGTGGAGTTTTAAGGCTTCCGTGCGAGTCCTCAAATGGACCGTGTTTGCGCTTACTGCAAAAAAGGCCCCATGCTTATGCGAACCACCTGGCCCCCGAGACACACGGGGACAAACAGAGGAACATCAAACGAGAAATGGACAAACAGCCCGAGCCTGGGTCTGTGCGCGTGCGTGGAGTTTCCAGTGTGCTAGATTAGGAACGTGGCTTCAGTTACGCTGTACAATACATTCAAGCATGGCACATGGATGTACATTCCCAAGAAAAAGTCCTCCGATTTGTCCCTCACGCCACTTCCTCCCCAAAATAAGTCCGTTAGCAGATGCAGTTTCACTGTGGCTGCACTTCAGCTCGGCACTTATCTCTCAGCATCCGAGCCTTTCAAAGAAGCGATGAGATTATGGAGGTTCAGAACACACACACAGCAATGTTGTCTCCTGTCTCAAAAGGTCTGCAAGAACACAGCTGCATTATTTAGGCAGCGCAGGGGTTAAATTTGATTACATCTTTATTGCTGTAACACAAACTAAATAAACCGCTTTGACTGTATAAGCTTGACCCTCAGCCATGACTCGAGCGCTAATCAAAACACAGAAAAGAGTCAAGTGTCAACAGCAGCTTTTCAGCGAGGCCCCAGGGGCTGAAGGACAGCAGGACGGTGCCACTTCCGGGTCCAGACTGCGAGGTGTAGGCTCCAGGGGGCATCATGTTGACACCAATTGTGCACACCAGACAAACCACAGAGTAGCATGAACTCTGGTCCCACCTGAAAGGCATTCCAAACCAGGGTGCCCCCTGCGGTCCTCAGCCACCACAAGGTCTGCTTTATTAGCGGCTCAGTGGCGGCACTCATCAGTACATCATTCAGGAGGTCACCACAACCAGGAGTTGGTCAGTGTTCTCCACATCCGCAAGTGCACCGCTGTTCATCCCTGTTTTGTCCCAATGTAAGTGCATCTCCCCCTCTGCCCAAGTCCAACAGCAGTCAACACATGCATGTGGTCTAAGGTGTCACATAACTGGGGAATATAAAATGCTCAAAAAAAATGGCGCTGCCACGTCCAGACGCCTACCTGATCGCTCCAGGAAGACTGTGCGTTTTTTCTTTAATTTACTACCTATTATTACTGTTTGGACACATTTCACTACATGGTACACTCAGTACCATGTATGTGACAAATAAACTCTTTTGACTTGACTTTGACTTGACATTATGTTTTTAATCAAGCGTATGGAGATGTGAAACACAGCTAAGTCAGACTTATAAACAAATACTACAAAAACGCTTTGTCTTCTAACCTGCTGGCAGCAAGAGACAATGTTACCAGCATTTCCAAGGGGGGAGGGGGGGGAATCACTGAACGACACCAAAGTGGCCTCACAGCCCACACAGCAAGCAACACAGTTCCCATTCAGCAATTAACGAATACATCCAGAAAAGGAATTTATGACACCTGCACTCTACAGACCAAATACCATGCTGTACCACAGTAAAAAAAAAAAAAAAAAAAAAAAAAAAAAAAACTCAGTAGTAAAGCAGAACCACAGCCCACTGAACACTATGCTGAGAGGTTTCTGCTCTCTGCTGCCGTGTCCAACATCTGCTGATGTAACAGCGTCCTCTTCTGTTCCACTCTGTATCTGCAGCTACTTTCCGTGGACCACGGCTCAATAATTCAGCTGCTCTGCAGTCACACTAAGCAGCCAGTTAAATGGACAACCTCACACCTTCTTGGGGACATTGGTGATGATGGGCTTGGGGCGTGTCTTGAAGATGAGCTTCTTCTTTATTAGTGCAGAGACTGCATAGCTGGTGGGTCTTTCAGAATCTGTCTCCATGGCAACCTCAGAGACCTGGGGGGTCCCTGAATGTTTCACCAGAACAGCAAATGGCTTTTCCAGCTTCACCTGCTTTCCATAGAGGATGTGGTGTCCCACAATGAGCACAGGTAAACCCTGTGAGGGGAGACACTGCTGAGTGAAACTCCAAAATAGTAAAACCTACTGATACCTTCTTTACCATGTAAAAAAACAGCACCCCTGGTAACTTTTGTTTTTTTCCCAGGGCCTCTCATACCTCCTTTGTGAAGTGCAGATCTCCCATGAGGTTTCCAGCCAGTCCTGCATCCCGCCTGGACACCATCTCGCCCTGCAGCTCAATGAGGAGCCATTCTGCTGGGCTGTCCTGCACACTGCCACCAACAGGCCAAAAGAGTACATTGCACGTCACTTACTGTCACACAGCAGCACAGGAGGCCAAAACAGTGACGTACGCACTGACCCACATGCAAGACAACATCTAATAGGAAGCTGGATGCAGGAAGGAGCGGCGACTGCAGTTTACTGAGATTCTGCCAGTTCCACGACATGGACTGTGACTGCAGGACACTATGAAGCCCTTCATAACTTTGTTTGAACCGAGGTGATTATACAAGTAAAATAAGGTGAAGTGCAAAGGTTCTGATGCGCAGCCATTTTCAGCAAATGTCTGTAGAAGGCGCAGGACTGGATTTACTACACAGTACGTGACTATTACACTGCCTGGGGGGAATTAACACGTTCAAGTGACCTTAAAGAGTTTTGCATGCAGGGCTACACCATAAAACAGGAGGTAAGTTGAGAAAGTAGTGAGAAACTGAGCAAAAAACTGAAAATAATTAAACTATTAAAACAAAACTCGTACCTGGAGATGATAATCTGAACCATTCTTGACGTTCCTCAGCAAAGAAAGCCCTTTAACCACAGAAAGCATAAATTAGCATGAAAAATGCAATGAATAAAACACGCGAGATTTGAACAATTAAAAGGTGACGCTGTAGAAAACGGAAAGATGAACATTTACAGCCAAAAGTTTGACGGAACAAATTAAACCAAGATGCAAATATCAAAATTTCCTTCTGTACCATTAGATTAAAATGCCGCATGAGTCCTTTATTTCCTTTATTACTTTAATGTACCGTATTTACACAAAAAGGTCATTTACTCCCACTTTAGCAACAACAAAGCTCACTCAACTCCCGCCAATGCGTCTTCGTCGTCTTGCTCCTCCTCCTTCTTCTTCTTCTTCCTTTTCAGTGGAGCCATGCGCGACGACAAACGCAAATAGCGCACACTGCCCCCTACTGCATCGGCGTATTAATGGCCAAACGGCGCGCATACTGCCTCCTAGTGGCCTGTTGATCTCTATGCAGAACTTCGTCTACAGCTGGTTTTGCAGAGTAAATGACGGTGGTTTTACAGTGATTTACTTGACAGTTTTTCACATGAATGATCAAGTAATGAGGTGAACGTGAGGTTACTTTGGATCCTCAAGGGTTTCATTTTCTTTTAGCAACACAACACAGCTCTATTTACAGATGTGACCGTTAAATAATAACTATTTACAAACATGAGCCTTCCGCTAGGAAAGCCAGTAGTCTTTACAGCAAAGCTCGTGTGGCTCCTTTTATCCACCAAACACACCATCACCACCCTTTCTCGTTCTCAGCATGGGCGATTTACACCATACACTCTGCCCAAAGCCATTCCTTGTAAAAATACAACACAATAACCATCATTTGTCTCAAATACACATCATTCAACCATATAACACAAACGTGTCACAGAATTCGAGTTGATCCAAGCATTTTATACTCGTAAGTGTACTTCCTCAGGGTATTTAGGTACGACATTTCCCCTCACGCCTCTTTCCCCAGCTGGCAGCCAGATTTCATCTCACTGCCGGTAAGCAAATTGTTTGTTACCGTAGAGCACAGTTTTAGTGGGACAGCACACAGGACATTTTCATATGAAGCTGTCACATTTGCTCAGCATAAATACAAAACCAATAGCAAGTATCCATGTGTGGAGCAACTGCTCTATCACAGATGGATTTGCATCATACAACACTGTTGCTGAAAAGTGACAAGCATTAACATTAATGCACCTTATAGTAATTTTAAGAAGCTATACTGTATAGTGAAAAAAGTACAAGTGACAAGTATTGTAATGCTGGTTTAATGAACCTGGTTTTCTGCATTAGGCCCCATGTTCTCTTCTATATCACAGCTTCCCACCTGTCCTCTCTCTGCAGGCCAATCCATCCCTCAGGGTTGACAGCTGTTATGTCCAGGAGGAACGTCTGTTTATCTGGATGATGATCACACACTCTTCACCTCTATGAAGGACAGGATTCTTCTGTAGGGCTGAGGAATGTAGGAGGAAAAAGGAAACTGGCAACATGGACACAGTACAACAGAAGGGCACTTACTGTACAGCACAGTAAAATGTGTGTGCATGTTTAAAATCTACCCCATTGCATTTGCTGTGCTGCAAAGTGGTAGAAAACACACTAAAGATTTAAAGAAAACAGCATGCACTGTATCATTTTCCTCAAACAATAATAATTTACTGAAAGAATCAGAATTAGAATCCGATTTATCTGGCCAAGTATGCTCACACATACAGGGAATTTGTCTTTGGTTCCCAGTGGCTCATAATGTACAGTAGACAAACACAACATACATACAAATACACACACATACAAACATACTGTACATACATACAAGAAGTGCAAAGATGCACTGACAGTGCCAGGGAATAAGTGTAAATGATGAGGGATGGAATAAATAGTGAGGGGGTAGAATCAATAAAGAGGGAGGGAGGGAATAAGTAAGAGCAAGAAAAAAATTGCACGGACTAACAAAAAAATCAGCTGTCCATGGACTTAACAGCGTGGGGAAAGAAACTATTTTTGTATCTGGTTGTTTTGGGATGCAGCGATCTGTAACTCCTGCCGAATGGAATAAGTCCAAAACAACCGCGGCTGAGTGAGAGGGGTCTGACATGATTTTGCCTGCCTATCTCCTAATTTGGGGAGAGTACGGGTCCTGGAGGCAGGGCAGCCCGGCACCAGTGAGCTTCCCCGCAGGCCTGACTTATACGGTGAACCTTGCCCTTTTCTTCTTGGGTGGCTCATCCAAAGCAGACTGTGATGGAGGAGCTGAGAATAGACTCGTGAGTGTGGGTCTGAGCAGCTCTTCCAGTTGGCCAAATGAGGCGGTGTTGCCGGTGTGTGTGGTCCAGCATGTGCAGTCCCTGTGGTCCACGGTTCAACATGAGAGCCCTGCATCTATGATGGAGCCAGAAGTGAGGAGTTGCAGCATGAACCTTGGGGACACTTTCGCAGCAGGAGCACCCCTGCTGGCCCTATCCACTCCACCCCACTTGAGTGGTACTTGTTTTTTCATCATTAGTAGGCATACAATAATGTCTCTGAAATTGTGCTCCAGGTGCTCTGACAGGTGATCGAGGCCCAAATGGGCAATAAAGATAATAAAAGCCATTTAAATCTGTCCCACATGTAAAAGAAAAAACTGCACATGAACAGCACAGATAAACTGTTGATCAGAAGATGTGATGTGGAGGTGTTAAAGGAACTCGGTGGTCTGTAGGTCTACTGTGCAGGTCTGCTGTAGAAGAGAGATGTGAACTAATGAGATTTTAAATTTACACACAATACTTAATGTTATAAAAGTGAGATGAGCAGTGTCTCCAAAGATAAATAGCTGTTTCTTTAGTCTTAATGACATTCAAAGTATTTCTACTGCCCAGATGTCACTCGTCAGATTATGTCCTTCTTCCCCAAAGTAAAACAGTGCCCAGGATGGGGTATTAACCTTGGAACTCAGTTTTACTGCAATCCACATCCTCTGAAGGAGAGAGAGGGCTTAAACACAGAGTCTGGACACCTTCTTTGGTCAACTGGCTGCTAACAAGTGCTTAGCGTCTACCTCGCAGGAAGCAGTGTGCTTCTCACGCAAAGCCGGAGGACTGCAGAGGATATCTCCCCATAGCTGGAATGTACCCTGTTGTGGACTCCAGCCCCTTTACCGTAGGCTCTGAGAAACACTCGTGGTAATTAAAGGGCATATAAAAAAAAAAATAAAAAAATAATAATAATAATAATAATAATAATAATAGAATGCCTTCCGCCCCAAGTAGGGGGTCACTCACCCAATATTCCTCATCCCTGAGGTCAGGCACGGTGCTCACACCCAAGTTGACCACTGTCATGGGAACCATGATGATTGATAAGCAGGCAAACAGCTTGCCTGGCAGCCCAGACTATGGGTTCGCAGCAGCGTTCCTGTAGGCATCCATTAGCCTGCAGTAGCATGTGTCCTCCATCGGGGGAGCGCCCCATGTTGGGCCTCCCATGGCAGTCTTGCTCATGCCCCACGCGGGCCAGCACCTCATGCAGCCAGAATGCACACATCTCCAGCCCCCTGGCCACCAACAGGTAGAGGACCGTTGGTGAAAGCAGAAAGACTACAGCTGAAGAGCTCATGGGCCACCTTGTCATAATAATCACACAGCTGCACAGTCTCCTTGGTGCTAGTGCAGAGGCGCAATTGGCCCAGATGTGTTGGTGGGAACTGAGCCAGGGTGCTGTAGGGCAGTGTGTAGTGTTGCCCTCCACATTGATGACAGCCAGCAGGTCATGGTTGATGATGTGGGGGTTCCTGGTGGCAGCCTCAGTCCAACACACTGGTAGAAGACACTTTCGGCTGTTTTGGCCTTCTGGAGCTCAGGGAAGGTGCCATTGAGGCTGCTGTCATCACTCAGGGAAAAGTGGCCAAGGGCATTACTGGGGGTTGCTGATGACTTGCTTCTTGCAGGAGGTCTACTGAGTTGCAAGGTTCACCAGTCCACAGGAGGGTTAGAAGTAACTCATTTAGGTGGCAGCACCTAGACCTAAGGGCACAGCAGACCAGTTGGACTGCTGGCAAAAGTCCCACCACGGTAGCCTGGAGTAAGTAAGTGTTGAAGTGTTACGGTTGTGAAAAGCTCTCCTAAAGAAGGTTCAGTGTTCACTTTGTAGTAATTCAGTGCTTGAACAGATGAACAAGGAGCATGAAATGTAGTTTCTCCTGGATCATGATGCACAGTAAATAAACATTTTTTTCTTTTGTTTTTTTCAACGGATCAGAATGGACATGCCTTGATACAAGTGCGTCGGGTGCAACCAACTGTCCAGCATGGCGGTTTTAAATTTTCCACTTATCACATCCGTCTATAAAACATATTTATTAAAACATACAATAAATAATTTAAAACCCATCATGTGCACATAAAATATATTCCATTAAAATTATACAAGGATAAAACCAGCAAATATAACTACATGATGGGTATCTTATTAAAACAATAACATATACCCCAGGATTCCAGTAAAATAAATCAAATAAAAGGAATAACTTACCTGGCAGCTCCATTGCCAAAGAGGGGCGATCCCCTGGCCTGTTTCCAGGGTGCTAAAACACTAATGTACCTCTTGTGGGTGTTAAAGACCACAACATGTCATCTCCTAGGATGTTCATTTGGTGCATAACAGTTTAAAAGCACAACAAGACAAACTAAGGTAAGCAGACATATTAAAACAAACGTGAACCTGCGTCAACATGCAAATAGTGTTGCATGCAAAATTACTGTCATGTTAAAAGAATATAAACACCCACATGCATTACGCCAATCTACACCGTTCTCATCTTAAATGTGTTCACCATACGATTAAAATTAAACACAAGCTAAAACATACATGCAGGGTTACAGTGTTTTAAATATATACACAAGTATTTCAAAACATCAAATGAGGTTAATACAATTTATCAATAAAATAAAATAAAATCTCAAATCCTACACCTACAGCTAGAAACACACTAAAAGAACATATGAATTCACCAAAAATAGGGGTCACGATATCTTGCATGTGTTAAAGACGTGTGTTACTTACCCAGGATGGAGGGATTACCACAAACCTGATGGGGCTACAGCCAGAAGAGGCCTTTCCACCTCTCTTTGGCCTCAGAGTAGCCCCATTGTGTGACGTCTATCTCCATCCTAAATGTGAGGTTAGCCCGGATTTTATAATACAGGCCCTGGGCACCCAAGTCTGCCCCTGTTTGGACCAGTTGGCTTCTTGCTTGCCAGAGCACATGGTTGGTGACACTGATCACCAGCCAGATCCGGGCAGCCTTGGCCTTCTGAGCGCCAGGGTCCCAGCCCCTCAGCACATTGTCAAGCATCAGGACCATCTGCGGATCAATTTTCCTGCACAGCCAACTTACCAAGTGCCAGACCTCCCGCACCTGTCTGCAGTCCCAAAAAGTGTGGGCAATGGTCTCCCTCTCGCCACGCTGCGGTCGCGGACAATGTGGGTGTCTGGACAGTGTGTCCTTTACTGGCCACTTACCCAGTAAATAAACAGATGATCAGAAAAGAGAGGCACAGCACACACAAGCAGGAAAGACACAGACGGACTGAGGCAGGATAGACAGAAATGTCCAACAGTGATCAGCGATGATGGTAATGATGCAGAGAGCGGTGGTCAATGGTGGTGCTCATCAGTTCACATTTTCACTGCTGTACTGTCCACAATTTAGCAGCCTGACAGCAAGCAGGAAAGAGCTGTTCTTGAGCTTGGTGATGTTGGCCTGCAAGTTGACAAACTGTCTTCCAAACAGCAGGGGTGAGGACAGATAGTGTGCTCACTTATTATTATTATTATTATTATTATTATTATTATTATTATTATTATTATAACACATGGTCAGTTTTGGAGTCAGCAGGTCTCCTCTCTCAGCTGAATGGGCTAAAAATGAGCTATAGCCCAGCAGAAGACATTTGATGATTCGCCCCCCCTTCCCCACCCACATACAGTCAGCAGCTGCTTTTCTGGCACACTGGAGCCCTGAAACCCTGACTCTCAGTTACCACAGGAGGCCTGCAGCTCCAGCAGAGACCCACAGGCTTGGTGCAGTGCTGGTGCTCTTTGGCTTCTTCTTCACACCTTTGTTTTCTTTCTTTTGGTTTGACATTTATGTTTCTTTCCTTTCTGAGTGCTGTATCACTGGATCACATTTCTCTTTCTTTGGTCTTGCTCAACTGATAACGTGACATCTGCAGTGATACCGCTATTTTATAGCCCAGTTACCTGAGTTGTCCACTCAGTTATTCCCTGCAATGTCAACAGTGATTGAGAAAAAGACTTTAAAACTGTTAAAGGAAGGGAAAATAGCTGTACATTTGTTAGAAACAACTATCTTTGATAAAGGAAGAAATAAAAAATTGAAAAGGACTCCATTGGTGTGGCTTAACAGAAGGCTGCTGGACTTAAGCCGTATTAATTACTATATTTCAAAAAGTCAGAAAACTCCATGAAATATTTGCGAGCAACATCCCTTGTAGGTTCCCACACAGTATCTCCCCTAGCAGCTGAGGACACTGCTGCTCCTTCAGCTGTCCAGAAGCCATAACCTCCATTCTGCTCTGGAACCACAAGCTAAGCTGCCCTTTTTCTCATGACCACTTATACAGTACATAGGCATCCAACAAATGAGTTTTACTGTCCTGGTCCATGGGAGAAGCTCCCTCGCAAGGCCAACTTCCGTTCGCTAGAAAAGTACTCATGTTACCTGCAAGACAATTGTGGCGAGTTTTGGAGCGGCTGGTCTGCTTTCCGGCACTTCTGGCACCGCACTGCTTTTAACCCTTTGCCTCCTGCTTGCGTTATGCGCCCGTGTGTTTGCATTTTCCCAGCACACTGATCCCATCTGTTTTGTTCTGCTGCTCAATGAATGAACGAGATCAACAGTAACTGCAGCAGACAGACTGCTCAAGGAATAAAACTATAGTATGAATGTCTCTGTGGAGTCCAACAGACGCTGGACATGTGACGGCTGTCAAAAGGACTCACTGAGTTGTGCTTATTTATATAACGTCAACGAATGAGTGAAATGGGTTGTGTTGTCTGGGTGCGTGGGAGCGCTGAAAAGTCAAAGTCAAAAGAGTTTATTTGTTACGTACATGGTTGTATACCATGGAGTGAAATGTGCTCTGATCCAGGATAGACTGTGCATGAAAATTTACAATGAAAAATAAAACAAACAACCAACTGAACACCAAGAAGAGAAGAAACAAACAGCAAATAGATAAATAAGTAAGTAAGTAAATAAATACATTTAAAAAACGGTAAATGAAGCTTAAAGTGCACTCGAAGGACAGTGACAGTGACAGTGAGGGGAGCGGTCACAGAATATTGAAGACCCTGGTTTGTGAGGATTGTGATGGCATGTCCGGGTTCAGAAGTCTTGTGGCCTGTGGATAGAAACTCCTCCTGAGCCTCTCCGTTCTGGCCATAATGCTTCTGAATTCTTTGCCTGATTTCAGCAGGATGAACAGATGGTTGCTGGGATGAGACAGGTCATAGATGATCCTAGTTGCTCTGGTCCTGCATCTCCTGGTGTAGATGTCCTGTAGGGATGGCAGATCAGATCTGGTGCGGCGTTCCGCTGCCCGGATCACTCTCTGAAAAAGACAACATAACATCGCATTGAAAAGCTGCACAATTTTATACTCCAGAAAGTGACTTTCAGATACTCACGACAGCTCAATTTTCCATTAAAGAAAAGTAGATGTTCACTGTAAGGAGTTTGCGTTTTCGAAAAAATGACAGCAGTTCTTCGGCTCTGTAGTCAAATCCATGATTAAAAACTACAAGTCCCTTTGCAGATGTACGGGATCACTTCCGGCACACCGACAATCACTTCTGGGTTGTTGGGGCACACTAACTTCCGCGTCGGTGTTTGTGGTGGGAAAGAACCTGCCGATTGGTCAGCGAGAGGAGCGAGAAAGGCGGAGAGAAAACAGAGTGACGGAAAGATGTCGGAAACGGACCCGAAGTCGGTGCAGGACCTCACGGCCGTGGTGGGTCCTTTTTCGCCATGTTCTCACCGTGTTCTCACTCTCTCAGCTTCTCTGTTGTTCGCAGTGTGTGCCGAGGTGGTTAACCGTCTCCAAGCTGTCTGTTCAGATGAGGCCGTTAATGTCGTGGCCGAATGTGTTTTTGGTTCCAAGATCGTGTACTAATGTTTTTTATCTTTTATTTCCCAGTACGTGCGATTATTATTAGTTCTGCTCATTTACTCCGGTTGTTTACAGCCCTGTTGGCTGGCCTTCGCGACTCCGTTGCCATGGTTTCCGCGAGGCCCTGGGGCGCTGATGTCCTCCGTTCTGTCCCCAGGTGCAGACCCTGCTCCAGCAGATGCAGGACAAGTTCCAGACCATGTCGGACCAGATCATCGGCAGGAATATCCCTCGACGGGGGGCGGGGGCTGCAGCGTGCTTAGAGCTACTGTTTCGTAATGTGAAGGTTATGGGTTCGCATCCCTGTTCCTGCTGTAGGACGCTTCGTCATGGAACTTACCTGAAGTAGTACAGTAAAAATACGGAGCTGTCTACATGGGTAAATAGTGTTACACTTTAATGGCCCCATGCATTTGGACATAGACATAATTCCACGGGATAAATCTGAGAGATACTGAACCAAACGGCCACAAAGTTGTGTTACAAGTGTGTGGTAACCAAATTTTACACACATCTCCATTTGTGAGATTTTCCGGACCTCAGTGTTTTACAAACTGTTGAAAAAATTATTCTGGAAGAAATAGAAAAATCATAAGTTATGAAAAAAAGAATTTAAGTAAAATATAAAGAAAATATCAATATTTAACATTTTAAGTCTATTTGGAGAAAATAATTTAATTAATACATAAAATATGTATTTAAACAAAACTGTGTGTCGATAAAGAACCACCTCACTGTCTCCATTGTCCCTGTGATGGCACATAGTTTGGCAAATTGAGGATAGAATGTAGTATGAACGTATAATTTTAGAAATGTAACTTTTTCAGGGCCACAAAAGCATTGGTACAATGTCACCATTACTGTGCTTTCTTACATTTTCTTTGTATTTTTAAGAAGTTGTGCACATTTTTCCCCAAAATCCCAGATTACCTTGTTGTGAGCGAAATCCCCATGGCTCTGCTCAGGTTAGAGGATCAGGCAAAGACAGCTGTAATGTATTGCGGGTACGCTTGCGCTTTTCCTTAATGGGTTCATCACTTGATGAAATGAGCAGCCGCATTGATGACCTGGAGAAGAACATCGCTGACCTCATGACCCAAGCTGGGGTGGAGGAGGTCGAGGGAGAGAGCAAGGCCCGTGAGGGACAGGAGTCACAGTGAAGGTAGCCTTCCCCCCACATCCATGTGCCTGCATGTGAGTGAGTGAGTGAGTGAGTGAGTGAGTGACAGAAAAGTTTTACCACTATACACCATGCAGGGTGAATCTCACACTGGCCTCATTATTATATATTTTTCTCCCTTTGCAGGTTCAAGACTCAAGAATATTTGCCTATTACCTGTTTATGGTGTATGATTATGTGTGTAATTTGTTTAAATATTATTTTGAAGTAGGTGTATGAAAGCTTGGTTGTATGAGAGCTGCTGATACCATTCCAGCTCCTACACATGCTTCCACTGCCTTTCCTTTGGCCACAACGGATACCCCACTTGCTCTTGGGGAGTGGCTCAGCAGGGGTTTTGGCACTGGGGGGGTTATGGTCCCCACTGTCAGGAGGGAAAGGGACAACAGCAGCGTCCGCTCCACTGTGCATTTGTGGTGCCACCACCTGTTGTTTCCTGAGCTTCAGGTACATCTTCATAACTCTTACAGCTGTGTCAATAAAGGTTATCTGACGGTTACTACTGTTTTTTTACACTTCGTCTGTAGAGGACGTCATAGTGCTCTTGTGGAAAAGCATGCTGGAAAATGTGAGCAGAAAGTAGTATTTTCAATGGACAAACACGGAACACATTTGGGGAAAGGATTGAAAAGTTTTTATGAAATAAGATGCCTAAAAATGACCTCGTAATGTTAGGGAGTCACAGTGATGCAGCTCTTCCTGCAAGTAATAAACGGACTACAGCTCTTCCCTGTGTTTCTGCCTTTTACTTTGTCAAGAACACTTATTTTATTCTGGTGTCTGTCTTGGAGAAGAGGGTGTGCTGTCCCTACACACAGTGTAGTGCCCCCAGTGACTCCAGATTCAAAGTGTGTGTGTGTGTGTGTGTGGCTGACCGACGCTGCAGAACAGATGGGCAAAAACTTGAGCGCGAGTGTGTGTGCACGCATGCATTTCGCACACTCTCTAGCCCAAGTGCCTAAACTCAGTGGCATTAGGATACAGAGAAGGAAAAGAGAAAAGAGGGTTTGAAGCTGGCCGAGGTTCTTCCTCCTCCTCTAAGATCCACGTCTGTCCAGCAGGAGGTGTCGCAACCCCAGCTGAATGATGGTCTACTCGGCAACTGATGATTCATGGAAACTTTAATAACAGCATTCATGAATTCGCCATAAGAGCTTGTTCACCTTTTCAGCCAGGTGCTAAATAACTTCTGCACAGACATTTGCTCCTTCCACGCCAGATAGAATGTGTTTTCCCACCTTCTCTTCTGACATGCGCACTGGTGTGAATTAATACAGGTATGTGCCACTTAACAATGGGGATCCGTTCCGAGAAATGCGCCGTTGGGCGATTTGGTCGTTGCGCATCTCGTCCATTTTGACTTGCATATGGTAAACCCCATTGTTCCTAGGCTGCAAATCCGTACAGCATCTTACAGGAGATGTATGAGGCTGCTGCCGGCATAACATGGCATACTCTTTTACAGTAGACGTTTTTTATAAATAAAAAGAGTACACTCTAATGAGAAAAAATACAGTATAGTAAATACATGAACCAGTAACATAGTTGCTTATTATAATGATTAACTATTATGTACTGTACATAATCTTATGGGACCACCGCTGTATATGCAGTCCGTTGTTGATCAACATGTCGTTCTGCGGTGAACACCTGTCAAAACAAAAATCATCAAACCACCTGATATTTTACAAAGACTCAAATCAAAAACAAGATTCGTGAGAAATCAAAATCAGCAGTATAACAAATGGCATTGACAGCATCTTTCACAGGAGCTACTGGGTCTCGGCTTGCTGGAGGTATGACGGGGAAAGGTGGCACTTCGGAAAAAACCTGCAAAGTTTAGTGAGGTGGAGGGGTAGTGCTGTCCAGCCAGCAATAGGAAAAGGACTGACGAGGAACACGCAGGAGTGCTCTCCTGGGGGTGTTTTCCCATCTCTCACCATCGTCTCACTGAGCTCTGGCACTGGCCACTTGAACCCACAGTCAGATGTGTATGATACTGTGTAGGAAACACACCTGCTCGGTTTCCTGCCAGTACATCAAATGTAGGACATGTGGCTCGGTCTGCGGTGCACAGCAAAGGTAGCACTGAATGTGCTGTCCGCAGCACTAGTGTCCTCTTCCCGTTGAAATGAAGATGAATTGGGGCCACTGCTCACACCTCACCCTCGGGGTTGAGGTTTGGAATGTAGGCTGTCTGGTGGTTGAGGTCAATCTCCGGATTGTGGCTGTAGGTCAGGATTGGTGGGACAGGTGTGTACACAAGGTGTTCATCTATAGGAGAGACCAGTGAGTTTGGAAGCATCACACTTTCTGTGAGAGACAAAAAGAAAAATTAATTTTGCTTGTACTGTTAAGATACCTGTCTGGTACTTCTTGCCTATTTTCAATCCAACTCCAACACTCACCCTACGAAATACACTTACCAACTGTAGTCTTAAAAATACACACTCAGCCACAGTGGGAGGAAATATACCTGTCACCTCAGGTGGTGTGAAGAACATAGAGATCAACGTTGGTCAATCCAGGTGTGCTGTCCTCGTGTGCTTGTCTGTGGGATGGTATCACATACTGTATATTATTACATATACAATCAGGTCCATAAGTATTTGGGCAATGACGCAATTTTCGGGTATTTCACCTCTGTGCACCACCATAGTGGATTTGAAACAAAGCAATCGAGATGTGACTGAAGTGTAGACTTTCAGCTTTAATTCAAGGGGTTTAACAAAAGTATCGCATTAACCATATAGGAATTACAGCCATTCATATACACCAGGGGTGTCCAAACTTTTTGCAAAGCGGGCCAGATTTGGTGAGGTGAAAATGTGTGGGGGCCGACCACTCAGCCTGAAATTCTTTGAACCATTAACATTAAATGTAAATGGAACTATTTTATGAAATTTTTATTGCGAATGGCAAACTTTTCATTTCTTCACACAGAACACAAATAAATCTAAACAAGTTTTTACCAAAATCACTTTGCCTTTCATATTTGAAGACCACATAAAATGAAGAAAAAGTCTGTGTGGAAAAAACTTTTGGGAAGATTAAACATATCTAGGATCATTTTAAACATTACATATTACTCACTATCAAATGCTCACTGTAAACTTCTAAATTCAAAACATGTGAACAGGAAAATAACACTAACAGTTATCTTATTCAGAAGTACAAAACATTGAGGGCCATATGAGTCCGTGTATCAATCATTCTTTCGTTTTTCAATTGATCATCAAAAATCAAAAAATGAAAATATGTTCTTTGATTTTGAATCGGATATCAAAAACAAAAAAGGCTGTGTTTTTCATTATTTCAATTTTAGACTCGGATCAAAAATACGAAACGGAAAAACAGGCTGCCGGACCGAATTTGATTTTAATATTTAATTTGTTGGGTTTACGAGACCCGGTTTGACTGTCAATTGAAAAACAAAAGAACAAATGATACACAGATCGAAAAGACACAAAAAAATCAATTCACTGCGATTTCAGAATTTAAAGCCAGGTCTGGTTCAAAAACAGCGCTTTTGATGCGCAAGATGTCACGCAGGTGAGAGTCACTTAGTCTCGTCCTCACGCGGTTCTTGTTAATGTTTGTAACCGAGAATGTCAAACAAGCTCAGCATTTTCTTAGCAAATGTTCCAATCTCTTGGAAGCTGCCTTTATCCAGCTGGCGGTAAAAGTTGACAAGAGGGAGCCATTGGTGCCCGGTGACTGCGACGCTCGGCGTCACACTGCAGCTCAATGAGCTCCAGCGGCGAGAGTGCGGCCACAGGTCTACTGCCATCTTCCGGTGAAATATAGAATCGCTTTTTTGTACGCGTGTCTTTTATGCTGTGGTCAACGGTGCTGGCGGGCCACATATTATTGATTTTATCACAGAGGCTGTGGGCCGATGGAAACTTGAACACGGGCCGCAATTGGCCCCCGGGCCGGACTTTGGACATGTCTGGTATACACTGTCCCCCATTTTCAGAGGCTCAAAAGTAATTGGACAAACTAAAATGATGATAAATGTAAGGATTAGTTTTAATACTTGGATGCATATCCTTTGTAGTCAATGACTGCCTGAAGTCTGGAACCCACGGACATCACCAGATGCTGAGTTTCCTCCCTTCAGATGCTTTGCCAAGCCTTTGCTGCAGTGGTCTTTAGTTCCTGCTTGTTTGTGGGTCTTTCTGCATTCAGTTTTGTCTTCAGTAAATGAAAAGCATGTTCAGTTCGGTTGGGGTCAGGTGACTGACTTGGCCATTGAAGAATACTACATCTCTTAGTCTTGAGAAGCTCTTGGGTTGCTTTTGTTGTATGGTTTGGGCCATTATCCATCTGTAGTGTGAAGCGCCTTCCTATCAGTTTTGCAGCATTTGGCTGAATCTGAGTAGATAGCATAGTGCTAGATACTTCAGAATTCATCCTGCTACTTCTATCAGCAGTCACATCATCAAGAAACACCAGCTACCCAATTCCACTGGCACCCACACATGCCTGTGCCATAACATTGTCTCCACCATGTTAGACAGGTGACATGGTATGCTTTGGGAGCCCTTTCTTTCCTTCTCCATACTCTTCTCTTTCCATCATTCTGGTACAAGTTAATCTTGGCTTCATCTGTCCAAAGAATCTGGTTCCAGAACTGGGAAGGCCTTTTTTTTCATGTTTTCTGGCAAAGTCTAATCTGGCCTTTCTGTTCTTGAACATTACCAGTGGTTTGCACCTCGAGGTAAACCCGCTGCATTTACATTTATGAAGGCACCTCTTGATTGTAGACTTTGACAACGATACGCCAACCTCCTCAAGAATGTTCATGGCTTGGCTAAATTTTGTGAAGGGCTTTTTCTTCACCAAGGAAAGAATTCTGCGATCATCCAGTTTAGTTGTCTTCCGTGGTCTTCTAGGCCTATTGGTGTTGCTGAGTTTGCCAATGCATTCCTTCTTTTTAAGAATGTACCAAGTTGTTGATTTGACCACTCCTAAAGTTGTTGCTATTTCTCTGATAGGTTTGTTTTGTTTTTTAAGCCTAATGGTGGCCTCCTTCACTTGCATCAATACTTCTTTTGGCCCGCATATTCCCAAGGACCGCATAGTTCCCATGGATAGCTACCAAATTCAAATTCAACACCTGGAATCAACTCCAGACCTTTTATCTGCTCAATTTGTCATGAAATAATGAGGGAAGAGGCCACTTCTGGCCATAAAATTGCATGTCAGTGAGTTGTCCAATTACTTTTGCGCTTCTAAAAATGGGGAATAATGTATATGAATGGCTGTAATTCCTAAATGTTTAATGCAATATTTTTGTTAAATTTAATTACTTTGTTGAATTAAAACTGAAAGTCTACACTTCAGTCACATCTTGACTGCTTTGTTTCAAATCCTTTGTGGTAGTGTACAGAGGCACGATACTGAAAATTGTGTCTTGTCCAAATACTTATGGACCTAACTGTATTGTCACTGTAGTTACTGTTTGTAGAGCGCTAACTCCAAAAAACCTTAAAATATTTCATTTATTTATTTGAAGCTGCTCACAGATGCTGTGCACAAGGTGCAGTTTATAACAAGGCCTTAGAAGTACCTGGTGGAGCAGCGACTGATCTGTGTACTGTACATTGTCTATCTCTGCACATAGTCCTGCAGTTTTTTGGCTCCACTGGAAATGTGGAAATGAAAAGCAGCCTTGTGTGCTTTGGTCTGCAGGAAGGGCTTTGGATTTCCTGTTGATGATTTCAGCTGGAAGTCAAGTTGGGACATGGGAAACACACACAAGTAGTTTGGCACTGCAGCTGGGTTCTACTGGTGTCTGTAAGTTTGAAAAGGGGGCCAGGGTTTGGTCTTCATCAGGTGAGATGGCCTGGAGCTCCAACCATGCCTAAGACATTCAGGGACACATTTTGGAGAAACTGTGTTGGGAGCTCATGGAGATCCTGCAGCTGCCTCTCATTCTCATCTGTGGAGTACTTGCATGCCCAGCAACACTGCCTCATCCCAACACCTCCCTGCTCTCCCTTGGTCCTCACACTGCTCATCTGCTCCATCCTCAACACAATGGAGAATCAGGAGGAAGGGAGGGCTGATGCTGCACACCTGCCTGGGGGTTCTGTCCGGAAGTGCAAACATGCTTCAGCCAATCACATTAGAGCTAGTGCAGCCTTTCTCATTCAGATCTGGGCAAATCCCAGCAAGAGTCACCAGTTCGCTGAACCTTTATACAATTTGCAAATTACACCGTAAACGTAGCCTTAAAACTGCTTGGTGTGTAACGGGGACTTGATGTGTTTTCACTGTTATCCTGCAGCGATGGGACTGAGCGTAAACGTTACCACCTGCCATCACGGACAATGATTCGCATAGTGGCGCTAACTTGTTCATGGTCAACTTCTTACTTATTATGAAATTCCACGTCTAAGTACGCAAACGTACAAAGCTTAGATCACACGAAAGGGACAGATATTTGTGTTCTGTGGCGCCAACAAAAAGCGAGTTACCGCCTCACACGCACCCTCGTTTTGTAAATCGGTAAGCTCATTGGCTGACGTTGAAACGGACGTTGACTGACGGCTCCTGGTGATTCGCTCCGTCAAAACGTCTTCGGGGGGGGCGAGCCAGCGTCTCTCGTTTCATTGGCTAAAGAAAGGTTGATTGACAGTTTTCCGCAGCCCGCCCGTCCACACAGGCCTCCTTCAGCCGCGAGATCCACAGGGCTTCGGGCTGCGGCTTCAGTGACGTGTGCGCTGGCCCTGCGGCATGGCGACCCGGGACGTTTCGGTAAAGGCCGCCGCTTAATGCTACCGCTCGTCGGACGTAAGCGAGTGTGAAGGTTTCGCGGTACGGCGAACGCGGGCACCTTGCAATGAAAGAGCGTTTCCGCGGGAAGGCTCCTCAGCAACGGTCGGCGCACCAAAGCGACGGCAGAGCGACGGCAGAGCGGCAGTGAGTCGACAGTGAAGCGGGCCCACAAAGGCGGTGAACGAGCGCTGGAAGCAGCGGAGGACAAGCCCTTTCTCCTGAGGTGCAAGAGAGCAAGAGTCGGGGCCTCTGGGTTCGGGCCAGCAGCAGCAGCAGCAGCTGCTAACGGGCACTGTTAAAACACGACTGGAACCGCAGAGCCTAGTGAGACACAACTTGTCACACTGAGGCAGCTAACCAGGGCTAGTCAGACATGGCTGCTTAAACACAGCTTGCCACACTGAGGTAACCATAACTAGTCTAATGGAGCTGGGTAAACACGGCTAGTCTGGAAGAGCTATCCAAGCGCAACTCATCACCCTGAGGTAATTCAAGAGAGTTAATCTGACAGACCTGGCTAAACATGGCTAGTCCTGGGCAGTCAAGGATGCTTTATCTTGCTGAGATGTTAGAAGAAGTTCGTATCAATGGAGCTGTATGAGCATGGCTAGTCCCGTAGAGCTTGTCAAACGCATGTCATCTCATTGAGGTAAGTAAACAGAACTAGTCTGGCAGTGCTGCTTAAACACAACTGGGTCCACACAGCTAGTCAGACAGTCCTGGTTAAACAGTGAGGTGGATGTGAATGTGTTTTAATAATCTGTAAACAGCAATGGTCTTGAGATGAGTGTGCTTTAACATCACACGGCATCAGTGGTGTCACCTACTGTGTGGTTGGGGCCAGCACACATACACGGTGGTGACGTCGGCAGTGACACAATCTGTGTTTGCTCCGGTATTCCTGTGGCAAAGGCAACTAATGGTGTAATAAAATGTGGGGGGTTAAGCCATGGAGTCCCTGCTGGATGTCTCGCGGACATTGTGTGTCCAGGTGGACAGCAGACTGATCTGTGGCGGTGAGGATGAGGACAAGCAGAGCAGGATCGCAGCTGCCTGGTTGCTCGGCACATAAATAATGTAGTGGGATGAAGCCGAGTGTTGGCATCCGCACTGCAGCAGTTCCCTCAGCGCGGCGAGTTTCTCAGCCAAACCCTACTGAGCCTCATTGCTTTGTTTCTACCACTTGCTTCTCTGGAGCTCTTGTTCTTCTCAGCTCCACTTTGGTTTTTTGCTGCATTTTTATAGTCCTATGGGATGTTTTGTTTCTTGGGGTTTTTTTTTTTTTTTGTTTCCCACATTCAGTTGGTGTTGTGAATATGCAAAGAGTAGTGGGCTTTGGGCCAGCGTACTGCTTTTTTGGGTTCTGTGCTGTGCTCCACTAAGAGCCTGGTCCCGACCTGCAGAAGTGGAGCAGTGTGAAGGTGGAGCTTCACCAAGTGGCTGTTACTCCAGAACAGCAGCTGATAAAAGAGCAGGAAAGGAGAAGAGCATGTGATTCACAGGCTGGCACCCGAGATTTGTTTCCAAGTCTGTGAAGACTTGTCACAGGTGTGGAGTTGGTGGGGATTAGAGACAGGCCTGGTCCTGCCACTGGCTGCCTTTGGGTTAAAGTCCAGGGCTGGTAAGTGACCTCTATCCTCTGTGTCTCTTGCTGCAGGGCAGCACTTGTCATTTTAACAAATACACCCCTGAAACTGCCACGTACACTTCCTGTTTGTTTGCACACAAGTGTGTGCACATTGGTGTGCCCCCCCTTACCAGAGACCTTTTTACATAATCATTGTACTAAAGCTAATACTTCTTTGCCATCTGTCTGCTACTAAATGAAGTGTATGTTTGTGTGTGCCCATGCTGTTGCCTTAGCTCTAGCGCAGAGCCCCCCCCAGCCATATTGGAGAGGGTGCTAAGCCCCATGTGGTATTCAGAGGTAGTTTTGGCAAACCAAATCACAGCCATGTGCATCTGAGTTGGTCCTTTTGTGCCCTGAGCCTCCTGCTGAAGCCTCCGGGCTCTGGCCTGTGTTTTACCATAGTGGATTAGTTTATGTTAAACTGGTGCAGAGTCTTCACTGTTGACAGCTGAACTTAAGGCTTGACTCCAGTTTGTAAAATTAGAGCATGCCAGCACAGTGAGAGTAAATGAAGAATAATACTTCCTGGGGGCTCTCAAGTGCCACAAACATGGTGCCAGAGTCACCTCCTGCTGGAGGTCCTGTTGTGGTGTGAGCAGCCTTGCAGTGGACCACTGGAAAAAGTACCACGTTTTAACCTTTACGGAGACACCAGACTGTGCAGAGCCACATGTCCTCATTTCCTGCTGCCAGCCTATTTTGCATCCTTTACTCTGGCTTCCAGACTTTGGCGGTGCTGAGTGGTGGTTACCATAGCCATGTGCAAACAACGCAGTAGCGCTGTGTTTTATGGAAATCTAGTGTTTGCATTCTGCAGTGTGTGTCTTCAGCTGTGATCACTGGTTTCTTTCTCTGCCTCCATTCACATTCTGGAACTGGGTGTGTGAGCTCAAGGCAGCATCACATTAAAGTAATTGGTAACTTCTTACCTGAGTGGGGGGGGGCACTTCCAGGCAACAGGTGCCTTTGGTCTGGTTATTGGGGCCCCATAAATGATGTCGCCACAGTGTTTACTGAGATATTGAAGAGAACAAATGGTTGATCTGGACTTCAGCTGAGTTGATGTTCAAACCCAAAAAAAGGGCCCTTCCCCTGAAAGATCAGTGAAGGTCAGACTTTTCTGATGTTCTAGTGCTCCAGAAGACTGTGTTTTCTGTGGCCATGGTTATGGCAGTCATGAAAGAAGCAGGTGGCATTTTATGACATCTTTGTTGTAATGCAAACTGAATCTAACAGCCCACACAAGGGGCTCAATCTTTGTATGAGATTCAGGGGTCTGTGAAGCTGTGACACTGAAAGTGTCAAAATAAAATAAAAAGAATTCCATTGTGCTACTATCTGCAGCATCATCCTTAATAATAAGCTGAATCCTAGGAATAGTCCTCGGTTTTCATCCAGTTCTAGCATCTACGGCATAGAAATTGCTACAAACCTGGGCCATTGTGAGCAGTTTGTGGTACAGGGGGTCAGAATGTCTCTGGAAGGACATGTTGCAGTATTGTTTTCTGAATGTGGTGTGCCTCTGTGCCTGGGTGTGACTAGTTGCCATGTAATCTGAAACGGAGGCTAGGCCATAGAAGGAGGGGCCACGTGATAGTGTTGTCTCTGAGACACCTGAACTGCATGACTCAGCAAGGTGCCTCTGGGGTTGATACGGTCCTGGATTGACCATGGTTTTGGACATAGCTGCTGTCTGCCTGACAGAGGGGAACAAGCTGTAGATGTGTAGGGGGTAATGAGTGCAAAGTGCATGTGGCTGTGTTGAAGAGCTCCTCTGCTGACTAACCACTTGGTAACAGGACACCCAAGGTAGTGTTCCTGGTCTACACTCCTCCTCCTCGTCATCTGCCCCACTGCTTGTTCCACCACAATTGCAGCCTCAGAGTCTCCAGGACAGGGCTGCAGAGCAGTGACAGGGTGGTGTGTGTATTTGGGAGAGGGCTTGTGGCACAAGACTTATCTTTCCATGTCATGTGGGATAGGGCTGCACGGGAACAGTTTTTGCCTCGGGTAGCATCCCTCTTTTTCTCTCTCTCTCAGCCTGGTGTGATTTTTGTCATTTAGTGACATAAAGACATTGTTTGAGTCTTTTCACTATTAGAGATAACATCCGTGAGATAATTATTTTGACCGATAAATACAGCTAGCCAGTTATGCAGATATGAAGATGTTTTCGGGGACTGTGTAGTAGTCCTGCTGTGGCAGCAGACAGCCAGTGGGGAGTCTGAAGGACTCCCCAGTGTGTAACACAGAGATACAGACCGCCAACATTGCTTTATTTCATCAGGCTTGGTTTGAGCACAAGTGTCATTAATAGGCAGTTTAATAATGACATTAATGAGAGATTCTGTGATGTATTGCTCCATTAACTGGTGTTTATACTGTACCACATCACTTCCAGGCCTTCGGTGTAAACCCTGGTCAGTTATCGCCTTTGCTGTGTGCTGTCTTGCATGTGTCCAATCGTATTCAAAGATCCTCTTTAATCATCATTGTTTGCCTCATTTTGTCTTTGCAGGTGTACATGGACTGAGAAGAGTGCCAGAGCCTGTCTTTACGTTTCAGACGTTCCACGCTTTCTGTAGAAGAAGAGGAGGGCCCTAACTGGAAATCATATGGACGAAGGCAGGTTCTGCCCCTGCCCACCCCCTCTACATTTACACGGCCTGAGCCATTGATGGTGCTCTTCTGTAGACCTCAGGCCTCTAGCTGGCAAACAGGGCTTGAAAGAAGCAGGAAGAAATACTAATAGGGTGGAGAATTTGCTGGTTGTCATTTAGCCTTCAGGGTGGTGAAGCTCCAAAAACAAAGTGCCAGAAGATAACAGAGGTGTGTGTGTGTGTGAGAGAGAGAGAGACAGAGTACATAACTATATGGACACCTTTAAGTCATGCTCTCATTCTTTGCTGGTTCCATGCAGAAATGAGTCGCCAGACTGCTACTGCGCTCCCCACTGGAACATCCAAGTGCACCCCCTCACAGCGGGTGCCAGCACTGGCGGGCACCACGGCTTCCAACAGTGACCTAGCCAGTCTGTTTGAGTGTCCTGTCTGCTTCGACTACGTGCTGCCACCCATCCTGCAGTGCCAGAGTGGACACCTGGTGTGCAGCAACTGCCGACCCAAGCTCACGTGCTGCCCTACCTGCCGAGGACCCCTGGGCTCCATCCGCAACCTGGCTATGGAGAAGGTGGCCAACTCGGTGCTTTTTCCTTGCAAGTATGCGTCGTCAGGCTGTGAAGTCACGCTGCCGCACACGGAGAAGCCGGAGCATGAGGAGCTGTGCGAGTTCCGGCCATATTCCTGCCCCTGCCCTGGAGCCTCCTGCAAGTGGCAAGGCTCGCTGGATGCCGTCATGCCCCACCTGATGCACCAGCACAAGTCCATCACAACTCTGCAGGGCGAGGACATCGTCTTCCTGGCCACGGACATTAACCTGCCAGGTGCTGTCGACTGGGTCATGATGCAGTCTTGCTTTGGCTTCCATTTTATGCTGGTGTTGGAGAAGCAGGAGAAGTATGATGGACACCAGCAGTTCTTTGCCATTGTGCAGCTCATTGGCACACGCAAACAGGCTGAGAACTTTGCCTACCGCCTGGAGCTAAATGGCCACCGGCGGAGGCTCACCTGGGAGGCAACACCGCGCTCAATCCACGAGGGCATCGCCACCGCTATCATGAACAGTGACTGCCTGGTGTTCGACACCTCCATAGCGCAGTTGTTTGCTGAGAATGGCAACCTGGGAATCAATGTCACCATCTCCATGTGCTGAGGATGGTAACCTATTTTGGAGGCCCCCTATTCTGATCTTTAGAGAATGTTGGAACCCTGCTGCCCTCTGTCTAGACACTTGGGGGTTTTCAGCATTGCACATCACCTGCATTGCTGTAAGGACCTTCATCACCTTGGGGGACATGACTGAAGTTCCTTGGATGCCCTTCAGGCAAACACTTTGACCGCGAAGACCTGCATGACAGAATAATTCTCCAAAGGAACTGAACATTACGGGCTTCGTTTAGATACCGCTAGCTGTGGTAAGTTCATCTAGTTATGAAGCTGTGTTCACATTTCTGAGAGAGACCTCATTCTCACAAGTAGCTGGGCTCTGTGTTCATGGGGCTTCAGCTGAGGAAGCTGCAAAGACGTGAATGTTGTGTATCCCCCCCAGCTATATTGCAGCGCAGGCGAAACGTGGCCAAATCCCCAAATTGTCTCATTGTTTCCGTTTAAGCCACTGAGCATCAACACTAGGGGGTTCATTTATAATTATATTATTGTAATGATCATTTTGTAATGAATTTTAAGAAGATGTAAAGTTGTGGTTGAGTGTTTGTAACCTGCTTATTTTTCAGACATTGTTTTGTTTTCTGAATGGGTTGCTCATCTTTCAGTTTTGCAGTGCGAGACACTAAAGACCTCCCTTGGCGTAGCTCCGCTGTGACCTCAGCCTCTGTACATTTGTTTTGTTTGTCATTAAATAAATTTATCTTTTTCACACATCTTTTTAATTGTTTTTGAGACCTTTCATGGTTCAGAAGAGGTCAGATTTCCAGGGAAGGAGGATGGTCAGGCAAGTCCAGCTCCCATCCTGGAGGACCTGTGTTTACAGCTGAGTGTCAGTACTTCACTGTGCCAAATGGATTCCTAATGGAAGTGAATAAGCATTCTCTATCAATTCACACACGTGTGCACGCATGCATGCTGTGACCCTTCGTGAATAGGAACACCAGATTGCAAAATCCACCAAAAAGAACAAGCAGTGGAGGAACCTTCAATTCATCTGTCAGAAATAGAAGATAGTACAGCTCCTTCAGTGAGTACTATGAGCACAGCCCTCCCCTACTGGTCTTTGTTGTCCAGCACAAGCACAATTAAATGATCATGGCTGCAATGTGTGAGTTCAACTTTTGTGTTCTGTTCCCCAACGTTCTGCAGACCTCCACTGAGATACATCGCAGAAGGGAGAAAGTGGAGCTGAGCTGAAAGCCTTTTTGTGTTGGGTTGCTTGTAGAAAGCCAGGAGAAACCCTGTGCTGATGGGCAATTGAGATGGAGTACAGCGACCTGTGGTAAGGGAGTCAATGTCATCAGCACCTATTTGCTCCGCACACCCCCACTGCACTGCTGTTGCTGTGGCAACAAGGCTGTGTGTGGTGGGTGCGAAAATTTGTCCTATTGCTCTGCTGTGGGTGCTGAGCGCCTTTAGATTAACTCCTCCCACTTAGACAATCCCTCATTTTCACAGCAGCTGCTGTGGCAGGAATCATGTGCCACTCCATCTGTTCAGATCATGGATTGCACTGTCCCCCTGCCTCCACAAGCGAGAACATAGTCATTGGGGTCAAAGGGTATGAGTAGGATGTTGCAGAGGAGCCTGTCCACCTGGGCCGCGTAGAACTGCACAGATGGAACTGACAGCAAACGGACACATTTGGAGCAAAGTGAAGAAACCAGCACGGGCAAATAATGCGAAGGAGGTGGTCACTATCTGCTGGGCCTGTGTCACTGTGCACTAAGAGGATTGTGGCACAGAAGCCAGATGACTGCCCCTGAGGCTGGGCTGCAGTTGTGCGTGTGAAATAAAGAGGAAAGCTGAACACAGATGCATGCACGCTATGGTCAAGTGACCAAATGTCCACCAAGTAGCTGATGTGCCGTGGGTGCCGGCAACAAGACTGCTGCTGCATGTGATGGACCAGCAGGTGTGTCAGTGGTTAGAGTGGCTGCCTTTCTGCTGAGGGAAGAAAAGTAACAGGTAAATGAATAAATTTGAAACTGTACAGGTGTTAGAGTTCAACCAGAGTGTTGGACATGATTTGAGGAGTGCGATGCAGACTGAAGGTGCAGCTGTGGTGATACATGACCGGTGGCCACGATGACCGGTTTGCATCATCTTAGGCCTTTTAGTGGCTAAAAAAAAAAATCATAATTTCATCTGAACTTCCTTAAGGTTTTCAGATCCTGTTCCAATACTGGGAACCTTTTTGCCGAAGGGGTTACAGAGAAAGGGGCCACATTTTAAGGTCTGCAAAAAGACCAGCTTATTGTCATCTTTAATTTTCACTTGTTGATAAGGCATCATGGGAAAATTAAACATTGTCTGCAACAGAAGCTATGGAGCCAAGGTAAACAAATTGAGAAACATGTAAGGACACTAATTTTACTAAAAATATTTTAATGCCTATACTGCATTGACATTTTTAACAATAATTGTACATTACATTTCACATTTTTGACAATATTGCAATTTTTTTCTGTTCTAAAATTATTTAAAGGAACATTGCATTAGATTATACTTTTTAAAATTATATATAGATTATAATTTACACCAGCTCTCTTACAGTTATAATTTTTTAGTAAAAGCTTTTCCATAGTAAAAAAATATCTAAAGGCAAATAAAAATCTACATAATTTTAAAAAATAGCAAATACAGTCCAGTGTAATGTAACAAAAATACTGTATGTATTGTAATAAACTGTTTTTTTTTTTCCTTTTACAAATTCATCCAAAGCCAGATGGGGATGCACAGCATGTTGTTGTCTTAGCGGCTGTTTCCACCGGCTCTGCTTTGTTTTAAACGTCTGTGCCACCACATTTACCGCATTCTTTAAATAAACCCTTTTTATTTAAATGCTGGTTGTTATGTCAAGCAAAGACAAGAAAGGAACAGATTACTTCGACACACGTTTTCTCTTTGTTCAACATCTCATAACACTTCCACTCCAAAGACCCCCATGTCCCTCTCATCTCCAGTACATAACACAGTGACACAAGTGAATGTCCTGTACTGGGGGTACTGTACCATGTGTTATAAACATGCATATTAATAACATTAAAGTGCAGTTACAGCATATAGGAATTTTTGGATGGGCTGGGAGCAATTTTTTTTTCTTCTCCCACTTAATACACTGGGAAATACTAGGTACTCTGTATTTTTAAAAAAAGTGGGATGCAATAGGTTTTTAGGGACAAATTGGATTTGAATACCAGTTTAACTTTCCCACCAGTTTTAAACCTTAGGCAATGAAAACCACAGAATTCTCTTGAAGAGGAAATATAATTATTAATGACTTAATGATTTAACATCCCATTTTCGAAGATGAGAGTTTATGAAAAGCTGAGCAGATGACTTACAGGTGGCTACATATTAGAACAGTTACGTAATTATTTTACATCATGCATTTAAAAAGCCGCTTATCTTTGGTGGGATGCAACTGGTTACAACTCTGAACAACTGAAGCACAATATATATCAATATATATCAGCTGTTAACTGAACAACACGATCCGTCCGTTATTAAAAAGCGGCTGTGCGTGTGCGCTCGCTCTCCTGCAGCGACTCAAAGAACGCGGACGCGGGACAAAGACGAGACCAAAACGCAGGAGACGCAGAGCAGAGCAAGAGCTCTGGCATCGCCTTTATTCAGTAAAAACCCCATCGTCGTACTGACAATAAATAGAGCGGAAACAACCGGAAGCGGCGCAAAAAACAGTCTGGCAACAGTAACAAAAATAAACTCATTCTTCTGCTTCTGTACACATGCAGGTGGTCCAGACCCCAGCGTGGAAAGTGGACTGAATCGAATGGCGGACGGCAGCCGACCCGACCGGCAGGCGGCGGAAGAGCAGAGCAGCATTACTGCCGTTTCTGCTGGAGCTCAGCGTAGCATCCCGGTGGAGCTGTGGCGAGCAAGCGGGTCTTCGGGAGGAGCTCGCGGCCTCGCCATACGCCCTCCTACGGACGCGAGGTCATGCACCACCGGTTGGTGACCCCTGCTGCGGCTGAGCAGTCCGGCGACCACACGTGGTCTCCAAGGCAGCGCGTGTATGGACAGTGGCACAGGGACATCTGCTGGTGGCACCGAGCTCTGCCGAGACAGAGCAGCCCGCTCAGGCGTCGGTCTTCTGCTTCTTTTTCCCCTTCCTCCAGTGCAGGACGCTACAGTCTGGCAGAAGTAAAGGACAAAGACGGGGGTCAACAGCTGCGTGACGCTGGCTTCCCTGCGGTCCGTTTGTTGCTCCGTGTAACGCCCATGCGCCGGCACGAAACGAGCTTTTCCACCGTGGGCAGCTGGGGGCGGGGCAGACCACGTGGGGACGCCTGGGGGGCGGAGCGTGGCTGGAACCCTGGGTGGACCTCCACGACTTTTGAACGCATGAGTTAAAACGCACCATTAAATGAAAGTTACAAATATTGCCGCTACACATATGGTAAAATATGTTCGCGTTTTCGTCGTCATATCTAAGACAGGCGCCCAGTGCCGTGATGCACGGAACTAATTGAGGCGGCCAGCTGAGAAATTTCACGCGTGCCACTTGCGCTTTTGCCACATTTTCTTGGCGAGTCGACGTCGGACTGCGAGGCTGCGCTGCTTCTAACCGAACGAACGGCTGACTGTCGTTCACGCCATCCCTCTCTCTGGGGGCGACGAGCAGCTGTCGTTCCTCCGCTCTCCGCTAGGGGAGCCGCAGCCCAGTGCCCCGCCCTCGCACGGGCCCCTGCGGCTCGCAGTTGCAACACGGAGACCCCGCAGCACTGCGTGTCACTGGACAGCGGCTCGTCGTCATGCTTCGTGTGGCCCACAGCGCTGTGGTACAGGAGCAACACACACTTCCAGTTCTCCACCCAAATTCCACATCGTAATGCAGACTGTTCTGGAATATTACAGAGTGCTGGTAGCGTGGGCGGAGTCTGGCTGGAATGTGGGTGGAGCTTGGCTGCAGCCTGCGGTCTGTTTGGATTGTGGGCAGGGAGCGTAGGTGGTAGAGTGCGGCCTGTGCGTGTGTTTGTGTGTGCGTGTGTGGTGGCTCACAGTTCTGTTGGCTGTCGCTGCCCCCAGAGAAGCAGTCGCTGAAGAGGCAGTGCATGGTCCTGTAGCAGTTGTCCACCAGGGCCTTGGGGGTCATCAGCTTACGCACCGCACTGTTGGGGTCCCTCAGCCGGGCCCAGATCTCCTCAATCTGCTCAGGGGGCTGTCTCTGCGCACAAGCATACGCACGCGGTACCGGTGGTTAAAAGTCATCGATTCCCCAATTTTCCAAATGAAAGAACATAGATGGCATTTGAAGGACCTTCTCATGGTCACCAGGAGGGAGCAGCAGAAGACCATGGACAGGGATTCTCACCTCTTCCTCTTCCCCGAGGACCTCCTGCGGCTGCTGAAAGACCTGCTGCACCATGCGAAGGAGCTCCTGCAGGCTGGAGGCATAGTGGCGGGATGGGTGTCTCTCTGGCAGCACCTGCAGGATCTTCTTGAGGATCTCCTGGTTGATCAGCAGCCACAGCTCCTGCAGGTCTCTGAGCTCCAAGTCTGGCAATCTCGCAGTCTGGGCAACAAGTACAAGGACAGTGGGTCACATGGGCATAGGAGTGGACGACCTGGGGGGGTTGAGTGGACAGACCAAGGAGCGTGGCCCACCAGCTTGTTGATGTTGTGCAGCCTGAAGACCTCCTGGGGGCGCACACGCACTGTGTAGTTCAGTGGGAAGTTGTGTTTCTGTGGAAGACGTGGAAGATGTAGACATTAGCCACCGTGTTGCTCTCAAACTCAACATCCATCCCCCACCCCTGCCGCCACCACTGACCATGAACTGTCGGCGCTCTCCTGCATCCAGCCTGGCTTTGAGGGTGGCCAGGGACTTGCAGAGCTCTGGTGGGATGGCAGTCATCAAGATGGGCAGCATCCAGGCCAGCACTGCAGGGGGCGGCAAACGCTGTTAAAGCTCTGCTTCATCCCGTCTCAGTGGGGCCACTTCCTGTTAGCGTGGCGGATCCCCCCCTGCAGTTTCGCAAGAGCCCCACATTCCTGGTGGCCTGCCCTGGGGGGGTGTAGCGGAGCATTGACCCCCTGTGAAGAGATTACAGTGGGGCGCCATGCCAAACCACAACAGATTCAGACTTTCCAAAGGGCCACGTGGCATGACCTCTAACCCAGAGCCCGGCCCTCCAGCGGGTCACACAGTAGAGCCCCCACGGGCAGCAAACTCCAGCAAGTGGAGCCCGATGTGCTACATGAGGGGGACTGGTCTGTGCTAAATGTCATTGTTAATGGAGACTCTGTAGATGCTGTCGCCGCTCAGCCACTTATCTGTTAATCGTTTCCTTCCTGGCCTCGGGTTCGAGCTCTCAGGCCTTCTGAACAGTTGCCGTTCCCACGGCATTGGCCCCTTAAAGGTCCACTAAGAAAAAAGGTTCATTTGGGTTCACACACACACACACGCACACACACACACCCTTACCCAGCAGCAGTGTGAGGGGCTGTCTCGCCAAACAGGTCATGCTGCTCACGGTCATATGGTGCAGAATGTTCCGGATGGCGGACTGCGGTCAGACCCCTGTCCAGTGAAGACACAAATATGGTCTAAACCGCAGCAGACAACATTTGGTCAACATTTCAGTTGGGGAGGGGGGTCACAGGACAAGGCATGCATTAAAAAGACAGTTATCCCCCAGTGATTAGTCCCAAATTCAGCCTAAATCATGGGGTCCCGTTTTTGTGGCTTCACCACAGTCCCAGCATCCCTTGCTGTCCTCAGAGACCCAGGTTCTGTTTGCTGCTGCATCTTCATGTCAAGCTCAGGAACTGCAGTCTGTGTGAGATGCTGTGATGCCTGAAGGAGGGGAGTGAGTCTGTTTTGGATCCAGCTGCGGTTTCAACACGTTTCCACGGCAACTTCGGCGCTAGTTTTCCGAGCCCAGGGACTTGTCACCGCTTGACAAATCACGCGACACTCCCCGCCGCCTCCGCTGGGTCGCGGCCGCTCGTCGATCCGAACGCGGGAAACGAACGCCTAAACGGTCACCGGAACGCCGCCGGATCGAGTCTCGCCGGAGGCCCGCGCCGCGGTTCAGCAGAAGCTATCTGCAGCTGGCAGCGAGCGAGACTTAAAAAGCCTCTGGGGGGACAGGTTATGTCCTCAGCGGCCAGACGCCGGGGCCACGTCGCTCTCACCTCGGCCATCCTGGACCACGCTTTACTACATCTGACTCGGTTTTATTCCCGCCCCACGGCGCAAAGGGCGCCATTAGACACCGCCTCGAGTCACTACGCCTCCTGCTGGCCGCGCTCTAAGTGGGCGAAGCCGAACGGGGAACTGACGACGACGACGACAGCGGGGGCGAGCGGTCTCCCACAGCGACATTTCGGCGTCCGCGCTGCCTTCGCACGGCAGCCGCCGCCGCAGCCTGGCGAACGGAGAACCTACCGCTCGTGTCGTCGCGATCCCGTGCGCTCGCGCTCTCGGCCGCCTGCAGCCACCCACTGGACCCCGGCCCGCCTCGTGCGCGCTGATATCCGCGGAAATTTGGGAATTCCCAAAGACCTCCTCTTCCTCCTCCTCCTCTTCCTCCTCCTCCGCTGCCGCTCGTTTCTTACCTGCTTCTTCTGCGCGAGACGTCCGTCCGTCCGTCCGTCCGTCCGTCCGTCCGTCCGTCGCGCGAGCAACTTTCACTTTCGGGTTCGGTGCCGTAAACTGAGCCTCTCCCACCTCCCCGTGAGCCTCGCTCTACGTCGGTGTCCACATAAGTCTGTCTGTTAGTCCATACGTTGGTGTCCACATAAGTCTGTCTGTTAGTCCATACATTAGTGTCCACATAAGTCAGTGTCCACATAAGTCTGTCTGTTAGTCCATACATTAGTGTCCACATAAGTCAGTGTTCACATAAGTCTGTCTGTTAGTCCATACATTAGTGTCCACATAAGTCAGTGTCCACATAAGTCTGTCTGTTAGTCCATACGTTGGTGTCCACATAAGTCTGTCTGTTAGTCCATGCGTTAGTGTCCCACATAAGTCTTTCTGTTGAATCCATATGTTGAGTGTCCACATAAGTCAGTGTCCATATAAGTCTGTCTGTTAGTCCATACGTTAGTGTCCACATAAGTCTGTCTGTTAGTCCATACATTAGTGTCCACATAAGTCAGTGTCCACATAAGTCTTTCTGTTAGTCCATGCGTTGGTGTCCACATAAGTCAGTGTCCATAAGTCTGTCTGTTAGTCCATCGTTAGTGTCCACATAAGTCTGTCTGTTAGTCCATATGTTAGTGTCACGCAGTCAGTGTCCACATAAGTCTGTCTGTTAGTCCATACGTTGGTGTCCACATAAGACTGTCTGTTAGTCCATACGTTAGTGTCCACATAAGTCTGTCTGTTAGTCCATACGTTGGTGTCCACATAAGAATCTGTCTGTTAGTCCATACATTAGTGTCCATAGTGGTGTCCACATAAGTCTTTCTGTTAGTCCATCGTTGAATTGTCCACATAAGTCCAGTGTCACATAAGTCTCTGTCTGTTAGTCCATCGTTAGTGTCCCTATAAGAATCTGTCTGTTAGTCCATATGTTGAGTGTCCACATAAGTCAGTGTCCACATAAGTCTGTCTGTTAGTCCATACGTTAGTGTCCACATAAGTCTCTCTGTTACTCCATATGTTAGTGTCCACATAAGTCTGTCTGTTAGTCCATACATTTTGTGTCCACATAGTCTGTCTGTTAGTCCATACGTTAGTGTCCCATAAGTCTGTCTGTTGGTCCATATGTTAGTGTCCATAAGTCTGTCTGTTAGTCCATACATTAGTGTCCACATAGTCAGTGTCCACATAAGTCTGTCTGTTAGTCTCGTTAGATTGTCCCACATAAGTCTGTCTGTTAGTCCATACCTTAGTGTCCACATAAGTCTGTCTGTTAGTCCATACGTTGAGTGTCACATAAGTCTGTCTACTAGTCACTAGTGTCCACATAAGTCTGTCTGTTAGTCCATAAGTTTGTGTCCACATAAGTCAGTGTCCACATAAGTCTGTCTGTTAGTCCATACGTTGGTGTCCACATAAGTCTGTCTGTTAGTCCATACGTTGGTGTCCACATAAGTCAGTGTCCACATAAGTCTGTCTTTTAGTCCATCGTTAGTGTCCATAAGTCTGTCTCTTAGTCCATCGTTGGTGTCATAAGTCTCTCTGTTAGTCCATACGTTGAGTGTCCTCAAGTCTGTCTGTTAGTCCATATGTTGAGTGTCCATAAGTCCCAGTGTCCACATAAGTGTGTCTGTTAGTCCATACATTAGTGTCCACATAAGTCTCTCTGTTAGTCCATACGTTAGTGTCCACGTAAGTCTGTCTGTTAGTCCATACATTCGTGTCCACATAAGTCTGTCTGTTAGTCCATACGTTAGTGTCCACATAAGTCTGTCTGTTAGTCCATATGTTAGTGTCCACATAAGTCAGTGTCCACATAAGTCTGTCTGTTAGTCCATACGTTAGTGTCCACATAAGTCAGTGTCCACATAAGTCTGTCTGTTAGTCCATATGTTGGTGTCCACATAAGTCAGTGTCCTATACATCTGTCTTTTAGTCCACTCGTTGGTGTCCACATAAGTCTGTCTGTTAGTCCCATACGTTGAGGTGTCCACATAAGTCAGTGTTCACATAAGTCATCTCATAGTCCATATGTTGAGTGTCCACATAAGTCAGTGTCCACATAAATCGTCTGTTAGTCCATACATTAGTGTCCACATAAGTCAGTGTCCACATAAGTCTGTCTGTTAGTCCATACATTAGTGTCCACATAAGTCTGTCTGTTAGTCCGCTACGTTTGTAATACATAAGTCTTTCCTGTTAGTCCATCGTTAGTTTCCACATGTCTGTCTGTTAGTCCATATGTTGAGTGTCCACATAAGTCAGTGTCCTAGAGTCTGTCTGTTAGTCCATATGTTGAGTATCCCACATAAGTCAGTGTCCACATAAGATCTGTCTGTTAGTCCATATGTTAGTGTCCACATAAGTCAGTGTCCACATAAGTCTGTCTGTTAGTCCATATGTTAGTGTCCACATAAGTCAGTGTCCCCATAAATCTGTCTGTTAGTCCATACATTAGTGTCCACATAATTCAGTTTCCACATAAGTCTGTCTGTTAGTCCATACGTTGGTGTCCACATAAGTCTGTCTGTTAGTCCATATGTTAGTGTCCACATAAGTCAGTGTCCACATAATTGTGTCTGTTAGTCCATACATTAGTGTCCACATAAGTCTGTCTGTTAGTCCATACGTTAGTGTCCACATAAGTCTGTCTGTTAGTCCATACATTTGTGTCCACATAAGTCTATCGGTTAGTCCATACGTTAGTTTCCACATAAGTCTGTCTGTTAGTCCATACGTTAGTGTCCACATAAGTCAGTGTTCACATAAGTCTGTCTGTTAGTCCATACGTTAGTGTCCCGCATAAGTCAGTGTCCACATAACTCTGTCTCATTTAGTCCATACGTTTGGTGTCCCATAGTCAAATATTCCACTCGTCTGTCTTTTAGTCATATATTTAGGTATTTTTATAAGTCCCAGTGTCCACATAAATATCTGTCTGTTAGTCCATACATTAGTGTCCATAAGTCAGTGTCCACATAAGTCTGTCTGTTGGTCCATACGTGAGTGTCCATAAGTCTGTCTGTTAGTCCCATACGTTTGTGTCCACATAAGTCTTTCTCTGTTAGTCCATACGTTAGTTTCACATAAGTCTGTCTGTTAGTCCCATATGTTGAGTGTCCACATAAGTCAGTGTCACATAAATCCTGTCTGTTGAGTCCATACATTAGTGTCCACATAAGTCAGTAGTGTCCACATAAGTCTGTCTGTTAGTCCATACATTAGTGTCCACATAAGTCTGTCTGTTAGTCCATACGTTTGTGTCCACATAAGTCTTTCTGTTAGTCCCATCGTTAGTTTCCACATAGAATCTGTCTGTTAGTCCATCGTTAGTGTCATAAGTCAGTGTTCATAAGTCTGTCTGTTGAATCCCATCACGTTAGTGTCCACATAAGTCAGTGTCCACATAACTCCTGTCTGTTAGTCCGCCATGAGGTGTCCCACATAAGTCAGTGTCCACATACATCTGTCTGTTAGTCCCATACGTTGGTGTCCCTATGAAGTCACTGTTCACATAAGTGTCTTTTGAATCCATACGTTAGTGTCCACATAAGTCAATGTCCACATAAATCTGTCTGTTAGTCCCATTCATTGGAGTGTCCACATAAGTCAGTGTCCACATAAGTCTGTCTGTTAGTCCATATGTTAGTGTCCACATAAGTCAGTGTCCACATAAGTCTGTCTGTTAGTCCATATGTTAGTGTCCACATAAGTCAGTGTCCACATAAGTCTGTCTTTTAGTCCATACGTTAGTGTCCACATAAGTCTGTCTTAGTCCATACGTTAGTGTCCATAGAATCTCTCTCTGTTAGTCCATACGTTGAGTGGCCCTGAGTCAGTGTCCACATAAGTGTGTCTGTTAGATCCCATACACATTGGTAATGCTATAAGTCTGTCTGTTAGATCCACTCGTTAGTGTCCACATAAGTCTCTCTGTTAGTCCATACGTTGAGTAATCACGTAAGTCTGTCTGTTAGTCCATACGTTGCTGATGTCCACATAAAGTCAGTGTCTATAAGTCTGTCTGTTAGCAGTCCATATGTTAGTGTCCACATAAGTCAGTGTCCATAAGTCTGTCTGTTAGTCCATATGTTAGTGTCCACATAAGTCAGTGTCCACATAAGTCTGTCTTTTAGTCCATACGTTAGTGTCCACATAAGTCTGTCTCTTAGTCCATACGTTAGTGTCCATAAGTCTCTGTTGGAGTCCATGCGTTAGTGTCCACATAGAATCTGTCCTGTTGAGTCCATATGTTGAGTGTCCCTTAAGTCAGTGTCCACATAAGTCTGTCTGTTAGTCCATATGTTAGTGTCCACATAAGTCAGTGTCCACATAAGTCTGTCTTTTAGTCCATCGTTAGTGTCACATAAATCTGTCTCTTAGTCCATCGTTAGTGTCCCATAAGTCTCTCTGTTAGTCCATACGTTAGTGTCCACATAGAATCTGTCTGTTAGTCCATATGTTGAGTGTCCACATAAGTCCCAGTGTCCACATAAGTGTGTCTGTTAGTCATACATTAGTGTCACATAAGTCTGTCTGTTAGTCCATGCGTTGGTATCCATAAGTCTCTCTGTTAGTCCATACGTTGGAGTATCCCGCGTAAGTCTGTCTGCTAGGCCAGACATTTGTGTCCCTCATGTCTGTTAGTCCATACGTTTGTGTCCACATAAGTCTTTCTGTTAGTCCATACGTTAGTTTCCACATAAGTCTGTCTGTTAGTCCATATGTTAGTGTCCACATAAGTCAGTGTCCTCAAATCTGTCTGTTAGTCCTTACATTAGTGTCCCTTAAGTCAGTGTCCACATAAGTCTGTCTGTTAGTCCATACATTAGTGTCCATAAGTCTGTCTGTTGAATCCCGCTCGTTTGTGTCCACTCATTCTTCCTGTTAGTCCATACGTTAGTTTCCACATAAGTCTGTCTGTTAGTCCATACGTTAGTGTCCACATAAGTCAGTGTTCACATAAGTCTGTCTGTTGGTCCATACGTTAGTGTCCACATAAGTCAGTGTCCACATAACTCTTTCTGTTAGTCCCATATGTTGGTGTCACATAAGTCAGTGTCCACATACATCCTGTCTGTTGGTTCTACGTTGGTGTCCCTATAAGTCACTGTTCCACATAAGTCTGTCTTTTAGTCCAGCCGCGTTAGTGTCCACATAAGTCAGTGTCACATAAATCTGTCTGTTGAATCATTCATTAGTGTCCACATAGTTAGTTTCCACATGTCTGTCTGTTAGTCCATATGTTAGTGTCCACATAAGTCAGTGTCCACATAAGTCTGTCTGTTAGTCCATATGTTAGTGTCCACATAAGTCAGTGTCCACATAAGTCTGTCTTTTAGTCCCATCGTTGAGTGTCCATAAGTCTGTCTCTTAGTCCGCTCGTTAGTGTCCACATAAGTCTCTCTGTTAGTCCCATACGTTAGTGTCCATAAATCTGTCTGTTAGTCCATATGTTAGTGTCCACATAAGTCAGTGTCCACATAAGTGTGTCTGTTAGTCCATACATTAGTGTCCCACATAAGTCTGTCTGTTAGTCCATACGTTAGTGTCATAAGTCTCTCTGTTAGTCCATGCGTTAGTGTCCCGCGTAAGTCTGTCTGTTAGTCCATACATTTGTGTCCCACATAAGTCTGTCTGTTAGTCCATACGTTAGTGTCCACATAAGTCTGTCTGTTAGTCCATATGTTAGTGTCCACATAAGTCAGTGTCCACATAAGTCTGTCTGTTAGTCCATACATTTGTGTCCACATAAGTCTGTCTGTTAGTCCATACGTTTGTGTCCCACATAAGTCTTTCTGTTAGTCCATCGTTAGTTTCCACATAAGTCTGTCTGTTAGTCCATACGTTAGTGTCCACATAAGTCAGTGTCCACATAAGTCTGTCTGCTAGTCCATATGTTGGTGCCATAAGTCAGTGTCCACATACATCTGTCTTTAGTCCATACGTTGGTGTCCACATAAGTCTGTCTGCTGATCCATCTGTTGAATTGTCCACATAAGTCCAGTGTTCACATAAGTCTGTCTTTTTTAGTCCATATGTTAGTGTCCCATAAGTCAGTGTCCACATAAATCTGTCTGTTAGTCCATTGAGTGTCCACATAAGTCAGTGTCACATAAGTCTGTCTGTTAGTCCATACATTAGTGTCCATAAGTCTTTCTGTTAGTCCATCACGTTAGATTTCCACATAAGAATCTGTCTGTTAGTCCATACGTTAGTGTCCACATAAGTCTGTCTGTTAGTCCATACGTTAGTGTCCACATAAGTCAGTGTCCACATAACTCTTTCTGTTAGTCCATATGTTGGTGTCCACATAAGTCAGTGTCCACATACATCTGTCTGTTAGTCCATACGTTGGTGTCCACATAAGTCACTGTTCACATAAGTCTGTCTTTTAGTCCATACGTTGGTGTCCCGCAAGTCAGTGTCACATAAATCCTGTCTGTTAGTCCATTCATTAGTGTCCACATAAGTCAGTGTCCACATAAGTCTGTCTGTTAGTCCATATGTTAGTGTCCACATAAGTCAGTGTCCACATAAGTCTGTCTGTTAGTCCATATGTTGTAGTGTCCACATAAGTCAGTGTCCCTTAAGTCTGTCTTTTAGATCCTCGTTGGAGTGTCCCACATAAGTCTGTCTCTTAGTCCATACGTTAGTGTCCACATAAAGTCTCTCTGTTAGTCCATACGTTGAGTGTCCACATAAGTCTCTCTGTTAGTCCATATGTTAGTGTCCACATAAGTCAGTGTCCACATAAGTGTGTCTGTTAGTCCATACATTAGTGTCCACATAAGTCTGTCTGTTAGTCCATACGTTAGTGTCCACATAAGTCTCTCTGTTAGTCCATACGTTAGTGTCCACGTAAGTCTGTCTGTTAGTCCATACATTTGTGTCCACATAAGTCTGTCTGTTAGTCCATACGTTAGGCATCCACACTCTGATCTGTCAGTCCATATGTTAGTGTCCACATAAGTCAGTGTCCACATAAGTCTGTCTGTTAGTCCATACATTAGTGTCCACATAAGTCTGTCTGTTAGTCCATACGTTTGTGTCCTATAAAGTCTTTCTGTTAGTCCATACGTTAGTTTCCACATAAGTCTGTCTGTTAGTCCATATGTTAGTGTCCACATAAGTCTGTCTGTTAGTCCATACGTTAGTTTCCACATAAATCTGTCTGTTAGTCCATACGTTGGTGTCCACATAAGTCAGCCTAGCAACCAGCATGAAGCCCTAATTTCCCTTGGTAACACATGCTAATGTCCCAAAAATATGCCCTCGCTACATTACCTATTTGACCCAGAACTCTAAGAGTCAAATGCACTCCAAGTAAGACTGTGGCAGAACCAAAGGCATTCGCTAGAGTTAAACACCACGTCCCTTTTCTCATGCTTCACTTCCTGAATCTGATGCCATATTGCACTTGTATGCTCTAAGCATCCTGCAAAACCTGGGATTCCTGCCTTCTGGACAGTGGTATCAACCAGCCTGTTCTCCTGGCAACCAGTCAACCTCTGCGCCACTACACTAAAGAGCTTACCTTCCACATTTAACATCTTGGCCTAAACTGCCCTTCCTCTACCTATTCCTTCTCTCTCCTGCTCTACGCCAGGCCTTCAAATCACCTGCTTGTCCCACACAACTCTGAAGAGCCTCCACTAGAACCTACATCAGGCGCACAATCCCCCTGTTCCAATTCCTAGTGGTGATGTCTGAGGGGAGGCTCTTCTCCCCATCTTCTCCGGTATTTGAGTACATCTTGAAGTGCCTTTCTAACACTTGACACCTCAACTGTCTCTTTCTTTCTTTCTTTCTTTCTTTCTTTCTTTCTTTCTTTCACAAACCTAAATGCATCCTTATCAACAGCTCTGGCCCTCTTTCCTCTTCCTCCTCAAGTGTTCTGCCCTCCTCCTAATTTCTTCCTGTAACACTTCAGCTCCCTGTCTTTCCTCCTCCGCAGGTCTTCCACTGCTTTAACTGTCTTTGCTCCTTCACCAACCTACCAATCTCTTTCTGCCTCCTTGAGCTCACCACCTGCTGGACCTGTGCTCTCTTACCTTCTTCCCCCCAACCCTATACACACCATACTTGTAAATAACATCACCCATCTTCTCTAGCTTAGCCTTCGCCACCTCTTTCAACCCTCCTAACACCCCTCACAAATCATCATCAAGGGTCTGCCATAGCTTCCTTTCACCTGCCCTAGGCCACCTCACTCTAGGTTTCAACCCACAGCTCTTTTCCTTGCCCACCTGGGCCCCACCTACATCTCCCTGTCCGGTGCTCGTCCCTTCCTCCTCCATGACTTAGCTGTGGTCTCCTCCCGGGTTGATGCGCTGCAGTCAACTTACTTGAGCGGCTTCTCGAAAAGTGGTCTTCGGTGTGACCCCCCCTGCACTCCTTCACGCGAGCACCTACTGGTGTCCACATTAGTCCTTCAGTATAAATTACTGAAAAAGGTTCAAATCTGTTATAAAAACATTTATTCATTTAAGGCAGTATGGCGCCACGGTGCCCGGACTGTTTGGGTGAGGGTTTGAGTCCAACTCAGTTTGTATTGAGCTTCAGGTTAACTGGCGCTCTGTGTGTGTGTGTGTCTGAGGCCCTGCGACCTTCGCCAGAATTAATTGTATAGTGGATGGATGGATGGATGGACGGATGGATGGATGGATGGATGCATGCCAGCCCCTGCATTGCTGTGCATTCGTCCTTTGTCCGTGGTCGCCAGTCTTCGTCTCTCCGCAGGGGGGGGCAGAGGCATTCGTGACCCCCCCCCCCAACATCCCACGACTCATGCAGCATGACCTGGCAGCTGCGGTTCAGCCGCAACCGCGTCACAGGACCTTGTTTACCGACTGGACCGTAGCATCACATCAGGGTTCCGCGGGCGCTGCGTCACCGCTAGCAACGGCCGCCCACGCAACAGCTCCGCGCCGCGGTGCCGACTCAGGAACCTGGAGCTAAACCGCCGCCGTGGTCTCCACTCGCAGCGGCCCCAAGAATGTCTCGCGGGAGCGGCTGACTGGGCGCTGTGGCAGCCCCCTCCCCTCCCGGGCGGCCGGCTCAGGCCGTCCGCAGGCGCTGCACAGATGCATGGCTCCTCTTCGGCATCCGCGGCTGGCCAAACACACGGAGGGCGGAGGGGGATTCCGCCGAGTGACCGCACGACGCTGGAAATCCCCCCCGGCGAGGGGGCATAGCGATAACGGCGCACCGCTTCCCCCGCGCTGAGCTCATTTCCCGCGGCGACGGCCACCCGGCCCGCACGCTTTCCTCCGAAGTGTCGGTACCGCCGCTGGCCTGCCTTCCACCAGGGTGTTGAGCGCGGCCTTTTCGCTTTCTGCGTGAGCGCGGTTGGGTCCTGGGGAGCTTTAAGTTCAGCAGGGCGACTGAGCAGTTGCTCGCTAGTTAGCCACTAGTTAATCACTAGTTAGTCGTGGTCATTGCTGCCTGGCATCTGTAAGGGCAGGTAGGGGTCGAGTGGCTCCTTGAGGGGCTTCACTTTTCGGGTTCTGGTTTCTCTCTTTCTCATTCAGCTTTTCTTTCTGCTTTGACTTCCACTGGGTCATGTGTTCCAGTCCCAGGTGTCCCAACAGTAAGACAGATTGTGTGACTGGGGCTTCTTATGGGGCTTCCTGTGACTTCGGGCCCTAAGCTGCTGCTCTGCTCTTGTAGCTGCACTGCAACTGTCGCCCACTGGGGCAGAAAGCGGCGTCACGATTAAGGAACGGGAAGGCAAATCTAGGGTCAAATGTGCAGTGAGACGCAGCTGTTGTGCTTTCAGGGGGGGGGGCTGGAATTTTTCTCAAGATGTCCAACTGTGGAAAACATAAATGGGGCTGCTGGTTAAGGCCCAATATTCTGGGGTCAAATCCCAAACTGGCGGTCGTTGAATCTGCTGCCTTAGACCTAAACAGTTTAATTAAGGTTAGTTAACTTCCTATAACTGACCACTGCTAAAGGGCCTTTGTACCCACTTACTATAGACACTACAGATGGTCCAGCAGCAACCACCTCCACATGTTTTAGCAGTCTGTGGTCACTAGTGGGGGGGGGGGGGGGGCACAAACTGAGTAAAATTGTCCAGAAATGAGATTCTCTGCAGTCCATCATGGACACTGGCTCATGTCACCTAGATGAGGTGAGCACCATGAGCTCTTTCAGCCACACGGTTCTTCAGCTCAGGTGCAGCAGAAAGGGGATCAGGGAAGTTCTGCTTTTGCATCCAAACCCTGCAGCAGGGTGTGTTTGTGCACAGCTGTGCTGAATCTGTTGTGCTGTGGTAAAAAATGAAAGTCATCGCTCGGAGGCACCTGCAGCTCATGCCTGCATCTCACACACACCCTCGTGTTACTGCTTCAGAAAAGTCCTGCATGTGTGACCAAAGGCAGCTGTTTGTGTGCTGTCCAGCAGCACACGGCGTCGGGGCTCCGTTCTACAGATTGCTCATTTCCAGGGACCGTCCTCTGTTGTCCCCAGCTCCTCTGGATAAACCCCTGAATGCCCTGGAGTTGTCATGGTGGCAGCTGTTTATCAGCTCAAACTGTATGTGTGTGTGTGTAGCCTTGGAGATCTGGGTGAAAAACACCCCACCGCTCCGCAACACTGAGTCAAAAAAGGGTGGTGCTCTGCATTGCGGGAATACATAAGCGCACGAGCGCACACGCTGTCAGTACAGCTGTAACTCAGGGACCCCCTGCAGGAGCAGTGAGGGTTCACCTGTTGGACCTTCAGGTCGCCGTCAGTCTTGCTGGAAGAAACTGTTGTTTCCAAGACTAAAATGTGCAGCAGCTATTTTTACCTGCATGTCGTTGTCATACCAAATGGTGGCGCCGCCACACCCAACCTGGGGCCCAAAAAACAGGAGCAGAGGCGTGTCTATGAGAGCCCCCCCCCGCTCCACTCCACTCCGCTCCACTCCACTCGCGACGCATCTGCCTTTCCCCAACATGCGCCTTTATGCTGCCCCCTAGTGGCATGGGGCGGTACCATGCACAGGGTCTGGTTCACCTTCAGAAGCTAAGACCCTGCATCATGTTACTACTAAAGGACCATGTGCCTCCAGAGGTCCTGCTCAGATGGATGAAGCTGGTGAGACTCACTGGGCAGGAGACAGACAACCTGGGTGCTGATGTAGGAGATGCCCCTCACCTGGAGACCCAGAAAGCAGACTGTAGATTACCCACAACCCCTCTGTGTTGCTCATTTACACTTGCATCCAAACACACGCCCACCCCCACGCACACATACATACGCATGCAACAGCATTTGGTCTCACGATCACATCATGAGAGGCTGGCAATCGTCTAGGCAAACCTGTGAGGTCCCCTTTGTACAGCATCTTCATGTGAGCCCCAAGGAGCCCAAGGCAGAGGAAACAGAAGTGTTTGGGTTAAAGTGCTGCTCTGTATGCGTGCGTGCGTGTGTGTTTATGTCGGTACCCACCTGAAGTTCCCCTGATGGAAAAGATGTGATAGACGGTGACTGCCGCAGTCAGCATCACAGGACTGTACACACACGTCAATTTTCTGCACGTGCTCAGTTATGCCTTAATATCCAGTAAGACGAAATGTGAGAAGATCAAGAATGTTCATGAAATCTGTTGACATTTAAATTGTAGTGCTGCTTTTTACACCTCGATACACATGGCAGGGTGAAGGAAAGTACTCTCATCTTGCAAACACAACTGGGGCCAAGTCTTTTCATCGTACGCAGTTTTTTGCTCAACTGAAAATAAAACGTCAGCTCAAGCCCACAGCCTTAGCCTCTGTGCTGTGCTTTACCCATGTGAGATGGTGCTGTGCTACTTCGGTGTAGTTCAGTTGGAGAACAAGAGCGCAGTGCAGAAAGGACAATGAACTGCAAAGTCCTTCACGTTGAAAGTGGACATTTATCACAACACACACACACACACACACACACACTTTTCCACCCTAAGCCAATGGCACCGACATACACAGGGCTCATATTTGAAAAGGATTGTGTTTCGTTGATCTTGAAGTAAATCCCAAGCAATAAGAAACGGATGGAAATCTGTGAAACAACAAAGCAAAATGACATTTCTTTATACAGTAGCAGTGTAAATGGTGTGTGTGTGTGAGACAGAACTCACAGTGTAAACTCCTATAAGAGAGACCACAGCCATAGTGATCATCCCAGCAGGAAAGCAGAAGCAGTCATACGTCATACAGCAGCCTGCGGAACCATGGCTTCATCCTGATGGAGAGGCGAAAGAGCTTAGGATGATATTCTCTCTCTCTCTCTCTCAATCTCTCTCTCTCTCACACTGGGCTGCAGCAAACACTTTACATACTGAAGGTTGTGGCGTGGAATCCAGGATCTTTGACTCAGGATCTTTGTAACAGCAGGTGTGAATGTAGAGTCCCTCACACCTCTGACCTCATTTTGTGTGGCTGATTTAGAGCCCCGTGATGATGGCGACGACGACGATGGTCCACCTTTCCATTAGGCCTCTGTGTGTAGCACTTGTGCAACTCTTTGAGGAAGCCTTGACTGTACCGCAGCACTAGCAAGCAGCGGCAAATGAGGCTGGGCAATGGGAAGGCTCTATAGGGCTCAGTGTTGAGCACCTGCGAAAGAGCAAGTAGGTGAAGTTCCCTCAGTTCCGAACAAGCACTCGTGATGATGCGGGACGAACTGCAGAACCACAAGGCCACTCAGGTGCACCAGCACCTCCGTGTTGATGTTAATGGTTGCAAGCAGCTGGTAGAGGAACCTGCAGGAAAACATGGAGTCTAAGTAAGGACCGCAGATGGTGCAACCAAACTTCAGACGGTAGAGCAGTGAAGGCTTCCTTCTCACCAGGCCAGGGAATAGAAGAAGCCAAGAACGCTGCCCAAGAGTTTCTTCTCCACAGACAAGCAGATGAACATGGGGTAGTGGATGAGCACCACCTCCATGGACAGCAGGAGTAACATGAGCACTGTAGTACAAGAGGAGAACATCAGACAACATGGAACCTCGTGCCGTCTCAGGAGCATGAAGGTCCTCCAAGAGAATGCGGGCCAAGCACACCTTCAAACCAAGAATCTTCAGGTAAGGAAGCACACTTCACCTCCTTGCTCAGAATCGTGGACAGCACCACGTTAAAGATGGCACCAGAGGCCAGAGCAAAGCCCCAGTGGTTCCTGTGGGTGCTGAGGAGCTGGAAGGACCTGTGAGGACTCAGTGAGTCAGCAAGCGTCAAAGCAGTTACCACGCGGTTTATCAGCAGGGTTCACACCAGTTGGTTTGCTACTGTGCTTCACACAAGCAGTTAAGTGGCATTCGGTACCAGTTCTTGTAGAAGCTGTTGTTTTACAAGTTCATCGGCTTGCCGAATCTTGTTACTCACACAGGTCATCCCAAGTGCTGACTTAACAAAGGGAACCTGTAATCCAGAGCGCACTTCGTCCTGCGTTTTTGCAAGAAAGACACCGCAACAGAGCAGAGGACCTGCAACAAGAAAGCGATCACGACAACACGCCGGGCAAACGGCTGCCGCTGAGAAGTCACTCGCCGCGGTCACCAAATTTTGCACAGAGCTTCTCGTCGCCCATCCTGCGGAAGCAGCACAGAGGAGAAACGGGGGAAGCGAAGGCTTTCTTTATCTTTCTCATGGAACACAAGCAAATTTGCGGTGAAACTGCATTTTTCGGACTACATTTGGTTTGGGTTGTTTTTACTTTTACTGAAGTGCAGTTTTAAGAAGAAATTAAGCTTTCCTTGGTTACGCTTGTGTCAACATCATTTTTGTCCCTTAACTTTTTGCACTTCATGTTTTAACGTTGTCTCCTAAAACAAATCTGCTGGGGATTCCCACAAACCATGAGGATGTCTGTGGGATTTACTAGCCAAGGGCCATGGAAAATATATGTTGCAAGTGTGCAAAAGTATGGAACCCATCCAAGAAATCTCCTCACTGTTCGCTTGAGTAAACTGGGTGAGTTTGCTGGTTTTGGGTTAAGCTTCATCCCTCTTTCCAAAGACTTGAATTCAGGAAAAAATGTGTTAAAAGACATTTAAAAGGTTAACAATGTGCTTCGTTCCTTATTTTGACAATGGTATGAGAGAAGCTGAACTTTGTTCCTGAAATGACTTCGCCAGTGCTCCTACTTTATCAAAGTTTTAATGCAAAAAAGTTTATCCACATAAGACAGTTTCAGCGAGAAGCACGGACTTGAATAAACGCCTTTATCGATGCGATCAACAGTGGCTCCGCAAGTGGGAAACATTGTTTCGCCCAATGACACCAAGTGCGCACGCGTCCGCTGCCCGGCCACTCCTTTCGCTCAAACGTATGTGTCTAAACCCATATCCCCCACCTACTGAAACAGTACCGAAGCAAGGGGCCTTCATACTAGCCCAGGTAGGGCGCAGTTAAGAATCTAAGAATAAAATGAAGTCTAAAAAAAATCACTCCTGCTCTCGTGATGAACTAGGCCTTGTTCACCATCATCCTTTGACTGATAGAGAATGCTTTGAGGTACCCAGTGCATCCCATCCAAAAAAAAAACTGCACCAGCAATGCTTGACCCTTTGCTAGCAAACTAGCAGGAGCCACAACACGAGCTAGATGATGCCAGAGAGATGAGGCTACCAGATTATTTGCTATTAAAATGCTTCCATGATAGGACATTTGTGGATGGATCCACCTCCGCTTCTCCAATCTCCCCTCTAATTTTTCAAGGAGACCCTCCCAGTTCTTATTTGTGGTCCGTTTGTCTCTGAGGTACACTCCCAGGTACTTTATGCCAGTCCGTGTCCATTGCAGTCCCCCAAATGGCTCAGAAAACAGAGGGGGCATCAGGCAAGGTACATACTCGAGGGGCTTGACAAAAGGAGCCAGTTATTATGCATGATATGCTAATTCAAAAAAGTATGTTTTTAACCTAGATTTCAAGACAGTTAAGGAGGTGGTAGATCGTATTTCATCTGGCAGGCTATTCCAAAGTTTAAGGGCCATGGAGCCAAATGCACGTCCGCCTACCGTCACTTTGTCGGTCCTCGGAATCGTACCGACTCAGTATTCTGCAATTCTGCCATTTCCTTATGCTGAGATTCAGAACCAACTCTTTTCTCGGGACAATCTCGAATTAAGTCTCCTTCCTGGCCGCACCCAAAGCACTTCATCGGACCAAAACTGTGACAGAGACAAGTGTGGGAAAGAGGCACGGACAGAAGCGATGGCAAGATGATCCAGTCATTTTTCAAATAAAACACCCTGCAGACTCCGATAGTCAATAAAACGGAAATAAAATAAGTTTTTTTTCCTTTCTGTGCGGCCCGGTACCAAATGATCCATGGCCCCATGCAAGAGGGTTTCTGTGCACAGACGGGGGCTATGGCCGCCATAACGGTTACTTAGGAGACCCACAAGAGTTTTCTTGCCACACACACACAAAACATGTGGACACATTTTATTTGCCTCAGGCAGCAGTGCAATTTGGCTGCTTTAATCCATTTTCATTTTTCTGTAAAAACGGGCACAGGAGTTCATTACAGGACATCTACACCAGTAGATGCAAGACCAGAGCAACTAGGATCATCGGTGACCTGTCTCATCCCAGCAATCGTCTGTTCGACCTGCTGAAATCAGGCAAACACTTAGAACGGAGAGACTCAGGAGGAGCTTCTATCCACAGGCCACAAGACTTCTGAACTCAGACATGCCATCACAATCCTCGCAAACCAGGGTCTACAATAACCATTGACCGCTCCCCCTCACTGTCCCCACAATGCAACTTAAGGTTTTTTTTTTTTTAAATTTATTTACCACTTATTTATCTATTTGTGTTTGTTTGACTTCTTGATGTTTGGTTGTTTCATTGTTGTTTGTTTTACTTGTGGAATGGAACCACACACAGTCTCCCGAATCAGGGCACATTTCACTACATGGCATATTTGGTAACCATGTATGTGACAAATTCTTTTGTTCTTTGTAGACATCAAAAGGACCAACAAGCAGCTGCTGAACCCTCTGAGCCCAAATCTCACTTCTGACCTGGTAGTTTGGTGGACAAGAGACCGGGTGTAGGAACGCAACTCATAATAAGATACACAAGATACACAGATCCTCCCTCGCCGACACACAGACCAAATGCACCCAGTGCTACCATGAAAGAGAGAGGGACACACACAGGTTCAATAATATACTCGACTATTGAGACTGCAAGTTATTCATAGATTTATTGAACAGAGCAGAAATTCTTGCACAAGAACAGACTGCAACATTAAAACTAGCCATGAGAATGGTGGCAAAAGTGATGCCACGCAGACAGCGAGCAGCAGCACCCACAGGTAACTAATTTGTTTATTCCTCAAAATGTTGCATAAATGGTGAATGACTCAGTTTCAGCACAAAAAAAACTATGATACAACTACCAGTATGCCAACTGTGTTTTATTGACTATATCTGCACTAAATTGTGGCCAGACCCCGCAGCGACTGGGGCAGGCAGGTACCAAGAGCACTGGATTTGGTGTTACGCACAGATTCAGTTTGAAACGGGACAGCTGCTTGAGAAGAATGACCTCCTGCAGAAGTGAAGACAGCTAAAAGAAAGAAAGAGGTGTGGCCTCACCAAGTGACACCCACTCCCAGCTATTCCTTACCCAATCACAAATCCATGGGTGGGGTTTTGACAAGCCAACAGAAACCCTGTAGCAGTGTGGAGTGCAGAGAAGCTGACTGGACGGGAGATGGCGATGGCAGCATGCAACTGCGCTCCACACAGAGGCCAGTTCTCAAAAAGAGAAGTCCATTTCCCTTTACATCCTCCAGCTGCAATGTGTCTGTCAAGGAACTGCCACAGTTGGGAAGCCTGGGTGTTTGGGAGTGGAATCATGGGCTTTGTTCGTAAGACTCTTCCTGCTTCCTCATGCAGAGTCCAAACCAAACACCTCCTCTTTTCTCTTCTGGGGATTAATTTTGGAGTTTCAGGGAGGCAAAGTCATGAGCTAACTTCAGCGCCTCCTGTAGGCTCTGTGTATTCTTCCCAGTAGCCTGAGCCGACATGTCTTTACCACCACCTTTGCCATCCAGAAGGGGGCACACTTCCTGCACCCACTCACTGGCCTTCAGACCTTTGTTCACCACCTCCTAATGTGAGAGCAAAAGACACACAATGATTAAGGAATGATGTCAAAAGTCATGTGTGGATGTGTACTTTATCACTTGTCACAGCGCACACACCCACCAACACAGCCACACAAACACAAGGTTGGAGGAGTGTACCTGAGGCACCTGACAGAGACAGATGATCTTGCTGGCATCATCATCTACAGAGAACAGCATGGCTGCTGTCTGGGGGGAGTGAGTTTTCAGCAGCTTCAGAGACTCATTCAAGGCCTTTGGGAAAAGAGTCAGAGCCGTGAAGCAGGGGGGGAGGGTCAGACAGTGATAAACACAGTACAGCAGAAGGGTTTGCATCAACAGATGTGGGGGCAAATGTTACAAGGTGTGGAGATATTGAGAAGTTTAGTGCTGTTTTCTGTAGTAAAGCTGTGATACCTTGGCAGAGGCTCCATATTCCATCTCCATGACAATCAGCGGTTGGTTGGGGTTGCTGTCAATGATCTGCTTTGTCTTCTCTAAAACCTGACAAAGAACCAAAGTGAATCGGTCTCTCTCTCACACACACACACACACACACACACACACACACACACAAAACCAAGCAACATCCAGGTACTTTTGTTAAAACACATAAACCATACCCTGACACTCACCCTCTTCTGAACATCTGCCTTGCTGGCACGATCCAGGTCATCCATAGTCTTCTTCAGCCCCTTAAGAGCTTCACGCATCTCATCCTTCTGCCACTGGGAGATCACTGCAGTCCCCAGGGCCTACAGTAGAGGAGGCAATAGTTTCTACTATATCTCATGCATAGAAAAACCTTACAAGAAGCATTTTCCACTTTTTCAGATGACTCACCTCAGTCAGATCAGCAATTTCCTTCTGTACCTCTTTATTAGGGGCAGTCTGTGCTGCCACCTTCTTTCCCATCAAGCTCAGAGTCTGCCTGAGGGCATCTGCTTTCCTCTGGGCCTGGCCAGGAGAGAGCACATCAGGAGAAATGAGCAGAAACAACAGAACATACCATATGTGTCCCTGCTGGACACTGTGGACTAAACTGTCTGCAGAATACACACATAGCCATTCATCTCTTCATGGTCATGTAACCTTGTGTTTCTATAAAAATTGTTCCTCCTGTAAGAAAACCTCTCTATTCAATTCTTTGTCAGTGTATAAATGACAGCTGTCCTAGTCTCAACGCTACAGTGACCTCTCACCTTCTGTGCCTCCAATCCCGTTACCGCAACAATGCGGCGGATTCCCTTGGCAATGGCCTCCTCAGATACAATAACAAAAGGACCAACGTGAGCAGAGTTGTGCAGGTGTCTGGAATCAACATATGAAAAAAGGACATGGGTTCACCTGACAACCACTTCCTGACACTGAGGACATACAGATTTACAAATACCAGACAAGTACAAGAGTTACATAAACCACGTGGTGATGGAGTAGTGAATTCAGTAGCAAACAATGTTCTGTAAGGAGTGAAGTGCTGAATTTCTGAGCAGTATAGACAGGCATAATTTGTCAGGAGCTCAAAAGGTGCTGCAGCCTAGATCACCACTACAAGGCGGGACTGACGTTCCTCCGCAGAACTCAATGGAGGTGAGAGAACCAGCAGGGCCACTGGGGTCAGCCAGCAGGTCAGACACTGGAACCCCAATGGATACCACTCGGACCGGGTCAGGGTAGGTCTCATCGAACACAGCACGCAGGCCTTGGATAGCCTTGGCAGCTGCCAGAGGGACCTCCATGGCATAGACAGGCTGGAGTGGTGATGAGGACATGGATAGGCATGTCAAAAGAGCGGAGTAAAGAGAGAGAGACCTTTAGATGCTGAAGCTGAAACAAATTCTGCCTTAATCTCCTACTTCTACAAAAATAAATACTATTAGTCATCCTACAGAACTAATATGAATTTTTTAACTGAATTGACTTTTTACCTGAAATGACTTGCGGTGTTTTACCCATTCACACAGTTGGGTATAACCCAAGGCCACAACATCCAAACCCTCACCTTAGCGTTCTGGATCAGGGTACAGGCAATCTCCTCTACACGCTGCACCTCAGTTGTGCTCATGGCTCCCTTGGCTGTGAAGTCAAAACGCAGGCGGTCGGCTGCCACCAGGGACCCTCGCTGATCTGCCTCCCCAAGCACACTTCGAAGGGCAAAGTTCAAAATATGGGTGGCTGTGTGGTTGCTCATGATGGGCCGCCTTCGGGCCTGGGGGAGAGGGAGGAGAAAAACAGAAATTTTTGTCAGAAACAGGTGCAGCCATTTTACTTCACTGATTATGGAAAGGTTGGATATAGTGAAAGAGGGACAGCTTTAAGTACCTCATCAACTTGCAGCGTGACACGTTCCCCAACTCTCAGCGTACCGTACACGGTGCCCACATGCAGAACAAAACCACCTCGGACCTGGGTGTTTTTCACTGTGAACTCCATCTTCTGCTCAAGAAAACAACAATTTAGAGTTCTTCATTTTTATGTATATGAATCATGTCATTCCATATTGAACTCCACAAATCATTACACATTAAGCTAATTTTGCCCGTAATGGCTGCTACCCATTCTTACATCCTCTGCAGAGTCATTCTCCTTCAGCATGTAGCCTTCGTCAAAGGTCTGCCCTCCCTGCTCTGCATAGAAGGAAGTCCTGTCCAGCAGCACTCCACACTCCTGCCCCGTTGTCACCTCCTCCACAAACATGCGCTCCCTGCGCAAGGCCAGAACAGTCCCCACAGCCTGCTCAAATTCTGTGATGGACATAGGGGGGCAGGGAAAACATCATACACTGGTAGTAAATCAGGAATGGAACACATATGTATCTTCATATACACATTTGTGTTTGTGTGTGTGTACGCAAACGTATGCCCTTACCATAACTGCCATCCTCACTGGTGTAGTAACTGTACTTGGGTGCATCATCAGTAGCAAGGAGACCTTTGTTGCGCAACTCCTCAATGGCATAGATGTCCAACATGATGTGGTCCTCATCCCCAGATCCTTTTCCCTGGGACTTCAGCTGAGGGACAGACAAAGGTCACAGTTTCACAGTGGGTCTTCACAGCCCCTATCCTTCCTCATGATTGATGCCCTAGTGCTTTCCTATTCTTCAGTTAGCACTGTAATATTGACAAGGTAAAGGAACACTCTTGAGCTCAGTCAACACTGAAAAGACTCACAAAACCTCAGTTTTCATCACCAGACTGTTTCCACTTCATCTAAAGGAAACAGTAGCAACCCCACAACTCTCCCCCTCATGGCTTGCTACCATATCATGGTAAAGGGCCTTGTATATCTCAATGATGCTATCACATGTAGGGGCAGGTCATGGCTGACGGCAGACTAAATAGTATGTCTACTGGAGAAGGAAATGACAAGCCACACGAGTATCATCAATAAAACTTCATGGAGAAAGGCAACCATAAACTGCTGAGAATGACATCAGAAGATGTGCCCAACATACTGTGGAAGAACACAGGACAAGTACAATTAGTCCCAGAGCTAATGATGTGGCTGGATTAAAGCCAAAAGCACATCCAACTGCTGATGTGCCTGGCAATGAAAGGAAAGTCTGGTGTTGCAAAGAATGCTACAACACTGGAAATTGAAATAATACATCTATGTAGTATGAAGGCAAACTAGCTGTTGTTCAAGATGGAATGACAAAGCTGAACATCAATATTGTAGGAGTTAGCTAGTTAAAGTAGACTGGAATGGAACAATTCACAATAGACAATGGCCAGTTTTTCTACTGTGCACAAAAAGCCTGAAGAAATGGAATGGCCTCAATTGTTAGCAAAAGAGGGGCAAAATCAGTGCTTGAATATAACCTGAAAATAACAGAACAATCTCACTCCATGTTCAAGAAAAACTTTTCAACATCATACTGATCCAAGTCTATGCTCCAACCACAGATGCCAAGGAAGATGAAATCAGCAAGTTTTATGAGGCTCTGCAGCAACTCCTGGACATGACACCAAAAAAAGGACATTATATTCATTATAACAGATTGGAATGCTAAATTTGGCAACCAAAGAACATCTGGAGTAAGAGGCAACTTAGGCCTTGCACAACAAAATGAAGTAGGTCATCTCCAGATGGTCAATACCATATCCAGATTGAATATATACTTTGCACTCAAAGATGGAAGAGCTCCATTCAATCTGCAAAAATAAAATCTGGACTGTGGTTCAGATCATGAACTTATTGCAACATTCAGGATGAAACTGAAAAACATCAGGATAGCCTAGACACCACCATTTGATCTTGAAAATATTCAGCTGCAATATGCTGTAGAGGTGAGGAACAGATTTAATGGATTAAACCTTAAGGAGAGAATGCCAGAACTACAGACAGAAGTAAGCAGCATTATACGAGATGTAGCTACAAAAACAAACCCTAAGAAAAAGACCAAGAAGGTAAAAAGATTTTCTGCAGACAGTGGAAGTGGCTGAGAAAGGAGGAAAGCAAAACATAATGAAGATTGCAAAAAGTACCTTCAACTGAATACAAAGTTCCAGAAGATGGCAACGAGATAAGGAAATTTACTTAAAGAAACAATGCAAAGAGGTGAAATGTGTCAACAGAATAGGAAAAATTAGAGGTCTCTTTAAGAAGACTGGAGAGCTGAAGGGAATACTCTATTTAAGAATGGATACAATAAAAGATGAAGATGGATATGGCCTTACAGAAGCAGAAGAAATCAAGATGAGGTAGCAGGAATATACCGAAGAATTGTACAGGAAGGATCACAATGCCAAAGAAAACACCTACAGTGAAGTATTCACTCATTCAGAGTCAGATATTTTGGAAAGTGAAATCATGTATGTATTAGGAAAAAAAAATACCAGAAATACAGCTGCAAAATTTGATCCAAAGTGTTAAAACTCATTAAGACAACATTTTCAAAGTGTTAAATCCTTCTGGAAGGTCATATTATTCTTTTATTATGCTCATTACTGCATGGACTATTTGGAAAACTCAACCATGGCCATTAGACTTGAAAAGATCACTTTATATCCCAAACCCTAAGAAGGGAAATATAAAGGAATGTTCAAATTACAAAAGAATTGTGCCCATTTCAGATGCTGGCAACGAAATGCTAAAGATCCTGCAAGCAAGACTTTACTTCTGCTTTATTGACTACTCTAAAGCTCGACTCGGTAGAGCATAAACTATGGAAAATCCTTAGAGATGGACATACTAGGTCCCCTTATTTGCCTCATGAGGAACCTGTATGCAGATAGAGATGCAACAGTTAGAACTGAACACGGAACAATCAACTGAACATATGAATATATCATGAAAATTGCTGGCGTGGAAGAATCAGACGCTGGAATCAAAATAGGAAGAAAGATTAATCTTAGATATGCAGACAATAAAACTAACCACTGAAAGCAAGCAAGATTTAAAGAGACTTCTAATGAAAGTGAAAAAAGAAAATGTAAAGGCTAGCTTACTGCTCAAAATCAGAAAAACCGAGATCATGACAACCAGCTCTATGGAGTCTTTGCCAATTGATGTAGAGGAAGTGGAAGCAGTGAAAGATTTTGTTTTCTTTGGCAATCAAGAAGTTATAACTTTGATGTGAAAATATTTATACAGTAATATATACTTGGGCTGTCAGTAGCACTCTAATAACCAACCCATGTGACAACCAGCCCTGGTCCCTCAATTCTTTGTCTTTCTCCCATCAGATGCTCACCTGTGCAGCCTTCCTTTCCTCCTCAAATCCCTGTATATCAACACCCATTCCCCGCTCCTCTGCAATGAGTGCTGTTAGGTCCAGGGGGAAGCCGTAGGTGTCATACAGCAACCATGCCGTGTCACCTGACATCATAGGAGAGGCAAGCTGAGAGTGACAGCTGACTAACAATTACAGCATAGATGAGGGGTGTGTGAGTGAGAGAGTGCAATTAATGAGGCCTAATAATTACAGTAGCTTTCAGGCTAAAAAGTTTTTTTTTTTTTCTTCATCCATTACAAGAACCCCTTTGCTAATAAAGCTGTATTAAATGCTCAATTTAGTATCACCTGACTCATTGCCATTTATTTTATCAACAGTTCAATCAAGGTTTATTCACTCCCAAGTCAGTCAATCCAAACATCAACACACAAAACACTGCAGTTAAAACCTCATCTTACCTGGGATCGTCTGACTGTCTCCCAGACTCTGAATCTTGCGGTCCAGGATACGGCGTCCCCTGCTGAGGGTTTTGAGGAACTGTGTCTCCTCATCATTAATGATGTCCTTAACCATGTCTGGGTCCTTCTTCAGCTCAGGGAATGCATCACCCTGCAGACATACAACATGTGGAATTGTGAATAATGAAAGCTGTGCAGTTTATAATAATCTGGTCTTCTGGTCTATGGCAGGGGAGAGAAGAGCTGGGCCTTTGCATAACAGAACAAAAGATAGAAAACCTGTCCGTACCAGTGACTCCACCACCACATCCACCAAGGAGGTGAAAAAGCCTCTCTGTGCTCCCAGCTTCTCATGTGCGTAGCGCACAGCACGCCGCAGGATGCGCCTCAGCACATATCTGTACACACAGTAACAGAGCAGTTACAACCATGATGTATTACCACAGCTGCAGAGGAATGTCAAAAAGCAACACACTACAACACACATCCCTCACCCTCTGCCTGTGTTGTCTGGGCGACCCCCATCCGACAGGGCAATAGTGATGGTGCGTGCGTGGTCGGCCAACACACGGTAGGCCATATCAATGCCATCAGTGTCCTCTGCACCAACCTTCCCTGTGTATGGCCGGGCTCCTGTTCCCTGCACACAACACCCAGCTTTAAAAAATGGCACAGAGACTGACCATCAGGCAAATAGCACTTTCTGGAGAGGAGACAAACACAAACAGAACAATGGAGACTACAGGGAGGAGGGATGGGCTTACCTTCTGTATGGCTTCAAAGTATGGCACAAAAAGATCTGTGTCATAATTGGACATTTTGTTCTGGAGGACAGAGACGAGGCGCTCCAAACCCATTCCTGTGTCAATGCTCTTCTTGGGGAGGGGCTTCAGCACTGTCTCCGATTCACTATGGGGGGCAAAGATGGAGGCATTCGACAAAATGTTCTGCAGTGTGTGTGTGTGTGTGTGTGTGTGAGAGTAGATGAATGACTTAGTGAGAAACATAGACAGGGAGAAGGAGAATAAATTAGTTACCGATTGAACTGAATGAAGACCAGGTTCCAGATCTCCAGCACATTCGGGTCATCCATGTTAACCAGATGTGCAGCATCCCGTCCACCGATGCGATCAAAGTGTATCTCACTGCAGGGCCCACAGGGACCCGTGTCTCCCATCTCCCAAAAATTGTCCTTCATACTACCAGGCAAAACACGGCACTCCTCCATCCTGACAGGAAATTCAACCAAATGGACAGGTATCACAAGGCAGGTGAAGAAAGCAGGCAGGCAAACAATCAAATAACTGATAAATGCACTTAACTTTCCCACTAAACAGTCTATTACAGGCTCCTCCCACTCACTACAAACTGCACTGGTTGAGCTCCAGTGACCCTCCATGCCCACTAACCCCAGGTCCAGCCAGATCTGTCTGCACTCCAGGTCTGGTTCTAGTCCAGCCTTTTCATCACCCCCAAAGTACGTGACGTAGAGGCGCTCGATGGGGATTCCAAACTCCTTGGTCAGCAGGTCCAGAGCCATTTCACAGGCCAAATGCTGCGAGGAAGGGGAGGTAAATGTATGAGAAACCAAGCTGCGCCTTCACGCTGAATGTGACCAGATCCAAGAAAAGAGAAAATATTCTCTCTCTCTCACTCACACACACACACGTCACTGCTACTGACAGACTTAAATTCTCATCTTTACCACAAGACACCGTTTTACTACTTTAGCCCTAAATTCCATTACTGAAGACATTGTTCGTTTTACTCATAATGTTCTACATCCCAGCATGCTATGCAATGACACCTCCCCTGTGTCTCACCTTGAAATAATCTCCAAAGGACCAGGAACCCAGCATTTCAAAGAAGGTGTGGTGGTAGACATCCTTGCCCACATCGTCCAAATCGTTGTGTTTGCCCCCAGCACGGATGCACTTCTGTGTGTTAGCTGCTCGTTTGAGGCGAGCCATAGGATGGGACGGGTCAATCGTATTTAGGAAGATGGGCTTGAACTGCATGGGGTGGGGGAGAAATTTCACTCACACCCTTATTTCCGCAAGAATAAAGTATAATGTGATCAGGTCTTTGAAAGGTTTCCCTTTGACTCTATCAGAAAACCAACTGATGACACATCCAGTTAATTTACCTTTAAACTTCCACTGGCCATAAGCACAGCGGGCTACAAGTGAACTAGTACTGCAACACTGTCAACCATGCTGTAATAACTATTGCCAGCTCCCTGGGGGTGAAGTGAGTTACTGCCAAGGGAAGGAGTATCAGCCCATTCTGTGGCACCAACAGAAATACAGATCACATGACGCAGCCACAGGGACGGAACACCAATGCACCCAGTGCCCTTACACACAACCGAGACAGAGCCCCAAAAGCTGCTCTGGGTTCCTACCTGGTTCATGCCAGCATTAGCAAAGAGCAGCGTGGGGTCATCCAGAGGGATGGTGGAGGACGAGTGGACATACTGGTGCTCGTGTCGCTGAAAGAAGTTGATGAACTTCTCACGGATCTGAGCAGCAGTCAGGAAGGAGTCCATTCTAGAAGGTGCGTCAAGGAGGCTGAAAGCAATCGGTTGTGCCAAAACAGATAATACATAAATAAATGAGTACACAACAAAAAGTGACACACACGTTTGTCTAATAAACATTAAACCATAGCAATGAGCCCAGTCATTCTGACCACTGAGTTCATCTCTAGAAAACAGACAGCACAAACAGGGCACAGCTGTAAGTCAAGCTTGGTGGTAAAAACCACGTCAGAACACAAACTTTGTTTATAACCACGTATAGAATTTATAAAAGGGATTTCATGACGACTTAAAGGTTTTGAATACAGAAAATATATCGGGTTGCACAGCGGTTATATTATATTTAATAATATACAGTTGTACATATCCGCCTTATATTTCTTATTATCTACCTCCTTCTCTGATAAAAAAAATTATATACATCGATTTAATCTATATTCACTTATAAGCAGTCCGCAGTTGGCTGATTCACCTTACACTGCTCCCTGAGGTAAATTTATTTTCAGACCGACTCATCAAGGCCAGTTTTATTCACAAGACATTACGCCATTATATATCATTATATTAAGCATATTGTGACTAAACCTTATTCTTTTTCCCCTCGTTCTTTCTTCTGTGTGTCTTACCGCAGTATACCCATCCTGCGTTCTCGTCATTCTTTCACTCTCCTTAAACAAGGATTTTGCACAGTCTAATCTCAAGCATACAAACAAAGGGAGCACATAAAATCAGAAAGAACCCATGAAACATTTCGAAATTTCAACATTTAAAGAAAACACTCACATTTCAGTAGCACAAGCCCGATAATTCCGACTGCTGCACTGCAGCTCTTGAGACAGCAGAAAGCTCGACGGAAGGGGACGGTCCAGTCCGTAGTGCCCAGACATTGGCTGCTGGGCCGCTGCGCGTCACCACGCTTAGTTGCGTGTGGCTGGACAAGCTGTCAATCAGAGCCGTGCCCGCAACCTTGATGCCGCGCTCAGGCCGCGTGATGGCTGATGCAACGATGCCGAAACGCGCGCTTGCGGGCTTGCGAGTCGCTTCCTCCGTGGCTCAGAATATTAAGATATAAGAGGTTATCACGACTGTGCATTGCTTACCAACTTCGCAGGAATCACTGTAATCCAGATTTACCAGCGAATTGTGACGCACGTTACGTTTGATCCTATTACGCTTTGTATTTCTGGGCAGCGCTTGTGGCGCCACCTGCTCTCCTCCTCTTTTACAGGGCCTTTTCTCAGCAGGTCACTCCGTATTTTTTTTTTTACCCATATTTCATCTCTCTCGTCCCATCTACCCACAGAAGTACCCACATCTAAGTGTAGAAACTTGCCACACTTAGTGCAGACCAACAGCCGGTTTCTGTCAAAAACTCTGGGAAGTTCCAGTCAGTCTGGATTCAAGACCACTGCACTAAGACCATCGTCCTTGCTAGGTCAGCAGCTCTCCGGTGGGGCTACTGCTACTTGTCCCTCTTCTGCTTTCGTTCTTCTCCACCTCTCTGCTGAATTTGACACAATGAACCACCTCAGCTCACTGGAACAGCACGGTATCAGACAGACATTGAACTAGCTGAGCGAATGGACTCCATATTGAGCACACAGATGGTGCTCAGTGAACAGCAAACTGGACCGGTGTGCAGCGTGGGAGCAATTGTCCATGATGGACAAGGGTTTGTTTCGAGTCCTCCTTTTTGCCACTTCAGAGAGTCCAGTCTAATGCCAAAGACCTGACAGCTGTCTTCACTGCCCCAGCAGCACCTCCAATGCACTCGTAAATCTGCGGTGGTGAACAATCTGCTCCAAAGAACCTGAATTTCCTTAGAAAGAAAAGGTGAATCTGGTCCATTGTGTACAGACCAGTCTGTTTTCCAGGCTCCAGGTACATGTACAGCTCACAACCTCCACCTCTTCTCATAATGTTCATCTATATCTTGTTGATCCTTACAGTAAGCTGTACGTTTTGTTTTTTTCTCCAGTTTTTCTTTGTCTTCTCTGTCCTTTCCATCCTACTTTTCATCTGTACAACCTCATATTCGGTCTGACTTCATTCATTATTCCTGTCTACCTTTTTCTCATTATTCTTGTCTACTGTTTCTTTCTTATTGTTGTCTCTTTCACCTTGTAAAGCACTTTGAGCTACAGATTACTGTATGAAAATGTGCTAAACAAATAAATGTTGTTGTAGTCAGTTATGCTTGCGCCATTCAACAAAGTCCTTCACAACATCCCTGTACTCATTCTCCTTATCATTTTACACTTCTTGTACATTTCCCATCACCTCCATTCCACCACTTCCAGTGTGGTGAAACAACTCCCCGTGTCCCTCAGAATCCCCTTATACACTCCACCATCTCGTGCTTGAACACCACCACCACCACCAGTGCCTATAACAACTGATATCCATTATGTTTGTGCATCGATATATTCTGTATGTGTTTCTACCTGTGTATGTATATTTGTATATGTTTCCATATACTTATTATTATAGCTATGCATTGTATTTGCAGTCAGGTCCATAAGTATTTGGACAATGACACAATTTATATATGAATGGCTGTAATTCCTATATGGTTAATGCGATACTTTTGTTAAACCCCTTGAATTAAAGCTGAAAGTCTACACTTCAGTCACATCTCGACTGCTTTGTTTCAAATCCACTGTGGTGGTGCACAGAGGCAAAATACCCGAAAATTGTGTCATTGCCCAAATACTTATGGACCTGACTGCATGGATAAGATTTTTGCCTTCAGTCTATATTTGTATTATCTTTTTATCATTTATTCTCTACATTTTCTTTCCCTTGCTCTGTGCACCATGCACCAGAGCATCTTAATTTTGTGCACCCTTGTATACCTGCTGTATGAAAGTGTTCGACAACAAACAATTGTACTTTAAACAGGAAAAGATGCGCACGGCTTTTTTATCCTCTGGTCAGAGATGGCGGGTAACTCAATAACTCTTGTCTTACCATTTTTTACATTTTATTTAAACATGAAATCAAACACGAAACACAAGTATACATAATTGTAACAGTAAAGTATGACACAGTGTAAACATGTACTGTATACCATCCTAAATACCAGTCTCAGTGTCCCAAGATGTGCACCCCAGATGCCACAACTTTGTTTTTAAAGAATAGTTTGCAGATACACCCAGCAGTTGATTTGAATGAAGTGTTCTCTAAAGCTTCAGGTCTGAGTCTCAACCTTCAGAAATGTAAGTTGCTTGCCTTAAAAGAAGACTGTGCACTATTCTGCATCTATTGATGGCATTCCAGTTAAAAAGACAGCAACTTATTTAGGGATTGAAATATCAAAAAAAAATCAGCAAGACAGAATTCCTCTAAATTTCAACCCCATGACTGAAAAAGTTAAAAAAAAGATTTAATCTTTGGTTGCAAGGGAATCTGTCCTTGAGAGGCCATGCTCTTCTGTCCAAAGTAGAAGGTTTATCTAGGCTCACATATGTGAATTTAGATAATAAAACTTCTGAAATTACAGACCACCTGCTATTTGGTTTTTTGAGGCAAAGCCACAGACATTATATTAGGAAACCTGAGGCTATTGTCTCTTACATGCATGGTAAACACAGAATTTGACTTTTAAAATGAATTGGCTAAAACAGTTTCTCCTGACGTGCGTCTACAAGATAGGGAAACTGCCTGTGGGCTGTCAGCATTTCACAAGCGGGCATTGCCGGCGTGGAAGCGGATGCGCAAGCTCGGTTTTTCTCCCCATCGTTTTTACATTCGGAATAATTGCAAGATCGTGCACAGAAACAAGAGTATTTTTTGAAACTTCTTTTTCTTGTGGGGCAGTTACTGAATTGTCAGGGGAGTCTTAGGACTTTTGACGAATTTGTCTCGCCGTTCAGTTTTCTGGCTCCTGTCAATGAGTTTAGGCTGGCAGTGAGTGCTGTTCCTGCAGGTTGTGTGACTTGAATTCAAGGGCTCCCTCATCCTACTGACCATATTCCTCCTTTTTCGGCCTTTTTTACACCACCAAGTTTATTAGTGAAAAATTATGGAGTGACTTTACTATGTTGTAAAATTATATTCCGTTTGGATTCTTATATTATGATAGACATACACAGAAACAAGCACACATCATAAATCTTGCGTTGATCCCAGCCAAATTCCACATTCATAGATCCAAACGTGATAATAAAAAGCCTCTATTTTGTTTTCTTGAGGACTCTGAACAGTACATTGAAACTCAAACCTTTTTCTAATAAGAAACCTGTTAGGACAATGAGTTACTGTGGCTTATACTAAATTTTTCTGAAATATACGAACAAAATGGAGCAAATTTGAGCACCATCAGAAGCACCTTTTCGTGTCTATTACGTTCATGTGTATTCTTGTTTTTATTTCTTTTTTTATTTTGTAAAATTGTTTAACTGTTCTGTATGTCTTCATTGTTTGTAAGTGATGACATTGTCAACAAAGCTTAACTGACGAAAAAAAAAAAAAAAAAACAAGCGCCCTGCTCTGTCCAACGTCACTTCCGGCGTCTATCCCCTTCCGTTTCCTTCTTTGTTGCTGCGGGCCGCGAGGCGTTGGAAGCAGTCATGCCGGTGGACACGAAGCGCGTACGAGGCCCGGAAGAGTCGCAGTCCCCTCTGCTTTTCTTGTCCAGGGCTGCGCAGCGAGCCGCTGCACCCGCGGAGACGCGCACTGATGGGCGGCAGCGGGACCAAGTGGACGTGCGTCCGGTGTTTGCGCGCTGCGCCCTGGTCAGCCAGGCCAAGGGCTCAGCCTATGTGGAGGCGGGCAACACAAAGCTGCTGTGCGCCGTGTACGGGCCACGCGAGGCCGAGCGCAAGGACGACACAGACATGAAGGCCGGGCGACTCCTGTGCGACTTCCGCTTCGCGCCCTTCTCTTGCCCCAAGAGAGGCGCCTGGATCCAGGGCAGCGAGGAGCGCGACGCAGCGCAGGCCCTGCAGGAGGCGCTGCGGCCCGGCCTCTGCCTGCACCGCTACCCGCGCTCGCAGATCGAGGTGAACGTGCTCGTGCTCGAGCACGACGGCTCGGTGCTCGCGCACGCCATTACGTGCGCGTCCATGGCGCTGGCGGACGCGGGTGTCGAGATGTACGACGTGGTGCTCGGCTGCGCGCTGCGTCAGGACGGCGCCTCGTACCTGCTGGACCCCACGTTGGAGGAGGAGGAGGACAGCGGCGGCAACGGGGGGAACCGTGGGGGCGTGACGGTGGCGCTGCTGCCCGGTCTGGCCCAGGTGTCGGCGCTGCAGGCGGACGGCGAGCTGCGGGAGGACAGCGTGAACGCGGCGGTGCGCGCCTGCATGGAGGGCTGTCACCGGCTCTACCCGGTGGTGCGCCGGGCGCTCGTGCACGCGGTGCGCAGGAGGGCGGCGCCACCCGGGGACGGGCGCAGCTGAGCTTTCCTGGGGCACTGGGCTCGCCGGGGGTGTCAGCAAAACTCCAGTGCCACCCCCGTGCTGCGGGAAGTTTGGACGCTTGAGTGAACCAGCGTGTCACCATGAAAGTTGAAACGGGACGCCAGGGGACGTCGTTTCACTCTAACGTTGAAACACGGTCCCCCGCAGCGGCGCTTGTACCCTGCAGTGACAGCATTGGATAAGTCAGCGTAAATCGGTTAACACGGCAAAGTGTCAAATACAATATTAAGCTTTTTATTTAGCGCCAATACAACGAGCAGGATGTTGTTGGCTCTGGACCCACCTGGTGGCCACGCTGCTGCGGGAGCCCAAAGCGTGGTGCTGACACCCGATAACCGCGGTAAGAGTACAGTGGCGTGTAAATGTGAGTTGGGAATGCAGTCCGAAACGAAACGGCAGCCTAAGCGGCTTCGCAGCGCCCCTGTCGTGTCATGGCGGCCGAGTCGTAAGGCGTGGGGTCGAGTACCACTCCGGACATTAATTCGCGCTCACTTCAAACTCAGCCGGTCACATGTCTTTTCGAAACAGTAATATTTTACCTTCCGATCAGCTAACTTTATTGCAATAAAGCATAGTAAAGTCTGTAAAGACATTGAGGGTTTGTGATCACATGAACGATTAAAGAAACGTAACCGCGCCACCCAGCTGTAGCTCATGAATTTGCACGTACAAAAGAACCACTCGCATTCTCACTGTTTATCCTGGAACAGAATAAACTATGTTCGGCCGTTACGTACACACGGAGACTGAATTATTTATTCATATTGGGTCATATTTAAGTGTTATTAAAGACTGTATGACACATACAAGCAACGGTGTGTGTGTGTGTGTGTGGTTGTGGGGATGCTCCTCCTTCCCTAGGAATGTACACTTTTTTTTTTTGCCATTGCCACGGTCACTTTCTGCTCCTGCTGGAGTTTAAACCCAACTCGTATTCTGTTGCTCACGTGGGGGGGTCAGGGTCTGTCTTTCTCACACACAGCAGGTGAACCCAGTGCACTGCCCCTCCTCCCATTGTTAATGTTCCTCTCAGGTGAGGGCATGGCCACTCCCACCTGATAATAACCTCTGCCCAAAAAGCGAGAGGGCAAAGAGGAGCTGAGGCAGAACCCACACGCAGTGCCAGCCTTCCCATGTGGGACACAGGGCCCCAGAGTCACGTGTTGTTGTGAGTGTTGAGCCATGGCGGAGTTCCCAGCCAAGGTGAGCACTGAGACAAGCAGCCCAGCAGCACAACGGGGGACCTCTGTCTCCAGGCTCCAGTCTTTCCTTGGGAGTTCAGTGGACCTGCAGTTCCTGAGGAGCATCCCAGGCATCTTGCTGTTCGCTGAGATCGTGAGTAAACAGTCATCTGCAAGGCAACAAAGTCAGCTCTGTGATCTCCTGGGAATGTGTGTCTGACTCTGCTACACAGTCTCTCTCACACACACACGGGAATTGGACTTGGAGTTTGTGAACACTGTCCTGTATGATTTGCTTGTCAATCTGCAGGCGTCTAAACGAGCAAAGTTGGTAGATAAAATTTTCTGGTTAACACTTTTTTCGCATTTGTGTGACCCAGCACAGCCGTGCATGTAGCTGTGAGTTGTAGAACCAGCACCCCCTCACTCACGCACACACACACAAAACTAGGGTTTGTTTTTCCACTTCCTGTCCCAGTGACCGTCACAGCACCACCTACAGCCTGTGCACAGTGTATCAGAGGACACACTGCCCCCCTCAGTATACAGTCCAGGTGAGGGCCGCATTCCTTTCCATGCTGACATCCTGGAGCAGAAAGAGCGGAATTCCAAACACCCTTTGTGACAACAAATGTAACCACAGGTAGCACAGTAAACAGCGTGATAAAAATACTCGGGTTACATTTACTTCCAGCGCAACAGCAGAGGGCCAAAGCGCATGTATGTGTGTGTAAGTGAGAGTCTCCACTGACTGCCACCTCCCTAGCAGCAAACAAGTTGTTGTATAAAGGTGTGTCTGCTGAAGTTCCACCCACCTGCAAACATGAGAATGACAGGTGACTTAGGCCTCAGTTCCTCCCAGTTTCCATCCGTGTCTGTTGTGTTGTGTGCGGCTGTGGCTCTGCGCTGCTCGTCCCCGCTGGTGCTGCAACAGTTACCAGGGCAACACAGCACGTACACCCCAGACATTCCCCCCCCCCCCCCCAGAGCAGAGTGACATCTGTGTAGCGGCAGTGCGCAAGTGTCGCAGCCCTGTCCCTGGTGTTAGGTGTCAGCATTGCGCAGGTGGGCTGTGGTTGGACACACGAGTGTGAGCTTTCCGGCATGCCCTGCTGCATGCCAACTGAAGGTTCCAGAAGCTGCACTGTGTCACCACTGTGGTGCCTCTCATCCACACACAGGTGCTGGGGCTGCTAGTGTGGGCGCTGGTGTCGAACACATCCTACACACTTGTGCCGGCCTATGGCTGGGTCATGTTCGTCAGCGTCACAGTATGGGTCCTCAGTCTCATCCTCTTCGCCATACTCGTCTTGGGAGTTCAGCGGTGGCTTGGCTTCCTGCCCTGGCAGCTCCTGGTCAGTCTCCCTGAGACCCCCCAGATATTGATATTCATAGACAATGGGTGTTCCAGATGTTAACCTTTAAACAAACCTGATTTATGGAAAATGACCGACCAGGTGCTGCTTTTTGATGGTGTTGCTGCCCTCCTCTACCTCACCGCCTTCCTGGCCAACGCCACCTCTGTAGAGCTGTACCATGGCTCTGCCGACTACAATCACCTTGCAGCGGCTGCGGTGAGTGGACACCAGCAGAGTGGGTGCAGTTGCAGTCAGTCAAAGGTCCATTTATTCAGGGGTCCACATTCTGTAAAAATCTTGGATATGACCATAACACATTTAGAAAAAAGTTCACATTTAAAATCTTGCTATTTTTAACTTCAAGCTACCTGAAATTAAAACAAAGTTAAAATGTTAAAACATATCTGTAATCTCCATGGCTCACCTTCTGAAGGGTAGCTGTCGTCCTTGCCGATTAACAGCACTGATGTGCAGACGGCATCTGAAACATGAGATGTTCTATAGATGTCTTGAGATGGCTGTAAACGCTGTGGCACTGAGTTGAACAAAAATGGCCCTACAACCTTGTGGTTTGACTGCCCTTTACTGTCATCTGTCAGGGTGAATGGGAAACAGGTTGCATTTGCTTCACAACAGAAATTTTAGTAAACAGTAAATTAAGAAAATGCTATGAAAATTAGTAAGCCGGAAGATATTTGCACGTTAGAAACTCTGAAACTGGACCGAGTGTAACTAGCAAAGCAAATGGTGTGTTCCATGACACACACAGACGGGGAGCATTTAGACACAGGGTTCTTCCAGAATGCACCCAAAACAATGCAATGAACTGATGCCATTCAGACATGCTTTTTAATTTGCTTAAAACCTGTTTGCTTAAAACCTGTTCTGGTGCTGAAGGTGGGTGTGGGGCCAGCATAGACTTTCTTACCTGAGCAGGAGGTGCAAAAAAGGAGTTCCAGCAGTGACCACAGGCCCAAGGGGTGTGGGTGGGTGTGTGTGTGTGCGTGCGTGCGTGAGTGCTCCCTGGCTCACCTGTCTGACAGGTGTGTTCTGTGCCCCCCAGTTCTTTGGAATCCTTGTGACACTGACCTACAGTGCCAGCACCTTCTTCGCCTTCATGGCCTGGAGGGGGGAGGGCAGCAATGCAGCCAGTATCACTGTCCCGGTGTAGCTCCACCCCCAGAATATGGTCTACATCACCCCACCCTCTGGACCCCCTACTAACCCTGAATTTAAACCAGAACTGGAAAACTAATTAATGTAAAGGTGACTTTAGTCAATTTATGTATTTATAAAGTGCACCAACATTTTAAAGACCTGCTGTTTCTGCTTGTATCCTTTACTGACTGGGTGGGGTGGGGGGTATCCTCTCTGTCACTGCTGTCCATGTCCTCCTCTTACACACAGCTGTTGTAACACAGTGCTCATCCACATCACCATGGAGGCCTCACTGTTTCAGACCTCCTTGGGGGGACCATGCCAACATTAAAGAAGCAAAATTACATACACTGAAGTCTGCCAGGATGACAGGTTGAGTCCCAGCGCACCCGCAGCAGTGTCACCCTGGACAAAGGTCATTGGATCAAGTCTCTCAGATGTGCAAGAACAAAGCTGCGTGTGTGGAGAAAACCCTACTGTGGCTCGGTGTCTCCGAGCGGCTTGTCCACAACCACATAAACTTTTCACAGGTAATTCAGTAAAAAACAATTTAAGCACGATAAACAGTTGTGCGGAGGTGCACACATGCAGCAGGCTGTGAGTCGGTGTCCAGCAGTCCCCAGGAGTCCCCGTGGTCAAAGTCCCCTGCTTCTGAACTCAAAAGGACCCCGGTTTGAATCCTTTCTCCTGCTGTACCTTTGACCAAAGTACTGACACAGTAAAACTAGTAAAACCTGCTGTCTCATGGGTAAATCGGTGTAAGCTGCTCAGGAGGAAGTGTCAGACAAATGTAAGTGTAACCACTTAATGACAAAAAAGAAAACTACGTTTTCTGTACTTTAAACAGCGTGTACGGCACGAGCGCTGGTGACATCAAACAGGCCACGATGACGTAAGCATGGAATAAGTAACGCCCCAAGTAGAGTAAAAATGCTGCAAATGATTCCAAATAAAAAAAATTCCTCTTAAAAGTGTAAAAAAAAATTGCAGTAACACATTAATGTAAATGTACAGAATCACATGTAACAGACAGACACGCACAACGCCTTATTTGAAAGGTCACAGGTGACGCCGAACGAAAATTTTAAAGTCGCCCAAAGCAGAACATACAAGAACGACATCCCGTGAAACGATGGTAGCAGGTATCTTGTGGATGGTAATATTTGTTTTCCGGCTGGTTTTAAACAGGAAAAAAGAGCGAGCGACACCCGGACTACACTACCCACAATGCCTTGTAGCGCCACGAGAGCACCGCGAGACAATGTTTGCGTCGGGTCAAAGGTCGACGGAAGGAGACGAGCGCCGCGAGCAGTACGATGGTGGCGTAGTGAAGCGAGGTAAATGTTTTAAGTTTTTGTAACGCTACTGCTTTGACAGCGCTTACAGGGGGTTAAGAGCAAAGAATAATAATGCGAACAAGCGCTTTACACACAAACACAGGACGACGATCAGAGCCCAGCCTGTGCGTCTGCCGCCACCGTGTTGCTGGTTCGCATCCCCCCAGCAGCCGCTTATAGGAGTGACGTTCAAACAGCAAACACGCAGATAATCGCAGCAGATCGAGAGGGAAATGGCCCTCAGAGAGATTGGTTTGAGACCCTTGTTGGATGCGGGTGGGGACTCAGCAGCTCTGAGTGGGGAGGGAGCGCATTGCACCGCGCTGGAGCCAAAATCAGCAACCTGCAGGTCACGACCAGATTGATGGATCGGGAAGCTAGAGGGTTCCCTTTTCTGAAAATTTGAAATGTAGCTGCTGGTCCAGCATCCGAGTGGAGTTGTGAGAGGTGTTGTGTGTGCGTCAGTTGGGCAGAAGGCAGGAGAGACGACCGAGGGCAGGCAAGTGGCGTAAATGAACCGCAGCGGGCCAAATACTGAGCCCTGGGGAACCTGAGACAGTGAGGGACAGAGGAGGAGATGCAGCAAGCAGAAGCTGCCTGGTAAGTGAGGCTCGCATCATTTTCTGCCACCTCACCTTAGACTGCCTGGGGAGGGGGCGCTTGGACCTCCAGACGTTTATTTTCTATTTCTGTTCCACTACATTTTTTTGCCATCAGGCCGATGCTTAGATTTGACCAGCAATTGAATCTGATATTTGATGATGCAGCTGTTGTGTACACACAGCAAGAAGATGATGTCTGGCGTGTGGAAGTTTTTCAGAGACTGACATGAAATGGGTCAACAGCAAGAGGTGGTTCAGTGCACCTTCTGATGTGGTCAAAGAAAAGAGTGTTGTTGTTACCTCCATCTCTAAGGTGGATGAAGTGGTAAGTTGGGGAATTCAGTCAGGTAATGGATATAAAAGAGGGAAAGTAGAGCACAGTTTACACTCACAAATACACTGCCTGGCCAAAAAAAAGTCAGCACCTGGATTGAACTTTGTGTTATGATGTGGAGTTGCTTCAGTTGGTCAGGTCTAGGTTCCGCAACGTTATGTGGCCAAAAAATGAGCAGCTGTCTACCTGAATATACTGAGTGACCAGGTTTTTCTATCAATGGATTTTTTTTTTTCATATTCCAAGATGGCAGTGCCAGGATTCATGGGGCTGGCAAATTGTGAAAGACTGCTTCAGGGAGCATGAGAGAGACATAATTTTCACACATGGGTTGGCCACCACAGAGTCCAGGCCTTAACCCCATTGAGAATCTTTGCTGGAGAAGACTTTACGCAGCAGTCCGACTCTCCCGTCATCAATACAAGATCTTGGCGAAAAATTAATGCAACTCTGGACGGAAATAGATGTTGTGATATTGCGTAAGCTTATTGAAACTATGCCATGGCGAATGCGTGCCATCATCAAAGCTAAAAGCGGTCCAACAAAATATTAGAGTGTGTCACTTTTTTTTTTGGCCAGGCAGTGTAGTACAGCATGTGTTGTTGCAGTAGCAGTCACCCTACTGTAAGGTCAGTGAACACACAACACCAGCAGCTACTCAGGATGAGCCCTGTGGACCTGAACATCATCACTGATCCCCTTCAGTGGACTAAACTGAGTTACTCGGGGTGAATTACTGGACACCCAGCAGCATCTAGTGGTTCAGACAACTGCTCATCTGTCGTTTGTCCTGGGGAGCATGACCACAGTCCAAGGTGACCTACGGTGTCACATATACTACAGTAAACCTCTTGTAGCCGTTCACTCACTTCTATGCAGCAACAGCAGTGTAACACACGTACACACAATGGGCAATTTAGTCACCAGTGTACCCGAAACACATATTTGGACTGTGAGAGGAATTCCATGCAAACTCCAGTGGAATCAAACCCACACCCTCACACTGTACAGGTGCTGTCAGATGGTGTCGCTGTTTGCTGCTCCATTTGATACCAATGCTACCAATGTGAAATGTACACCAGATCGAATGTCAGCTGCTTCATAGATCTTTCCAGATGTTTTTTTCCCCCTTAAAAGCGTAAAATTTGTTTTTTCTCAACTGGCTGAGGGCCATTTCCTTACGTGGATGCATATGATTTAGGCGGTTAAAAAGGACCATGCAGCCCTGCTGAGCTGTATGATGTGAGCTGTGTCATTTTAACCAGGCACACGATACCTTTAACCTTTTACGCCGATGTTTCGTAGAGCTGGTGGCATGCCGGTGCCTCACACATAACCACGAGGCCTAAAGCTGCTGTTGTGTGAAGTCCCAGTTATTTTTATGGACATAACGCAGCAGCACAAGTCTGTATTACTGTACCTAGTGTGACCTACAGTAGACGTTCACCTCTGCTCTCATGTCTTGCTTGACGCTCAAAGGGAACCTGCTTTCTCCCTTCTGTATGGCAACTGGGGCAGGCAGGGCACACGTGACTTTTCCCATGTGGTACCACTGTTAAAGTGGTTGTTCTGTCAAGTTGATCTCCACCAGTTTGTCTCTAGTGCCGCATCTCTGTGTTGCCAGGAGTTTGGCTGATGAGTGTTCAGCTGCATCTCCAGCTGTGTACTTGTGGGTGGAGGAATACTGGTGTGTTTACCTTACCTGAGGTGTGTGCAACGCAGCCATCCTCCAAAACGCTGAATGGCGAAGACCTGTGTGGGTGGATGTTGGGTGGATGTGCAGCCCTGGGGGGGACAGAGAAACAGAAAACCTCTCACTGCAGTCAGAATAAAAACCGCAACAAAGCAGAAGCCCATGATGGAGACGAGCATGCGTGTCACTCACGGGCACACTGCAGAGAGGTTTGTTAAAGTGAGAGACACAGCAGTGAGTTGTGCTGGTGGAGGCCACCTCCCGACAGTCCATTGCAGCAAAGTGATACGAGATTGCTGGGCATGAGATCACAACACCGAGTTTAAATGCTTCTTATGTGCAACTAGGCTGTAGGTTCTCAGTTGAGTCCCCAGTGGGGTGGAATGAGTTCCCTGTGTCCCTTAGTTGATTCAGAATGAAAACGAAATTCCGTCACATAGACACAGAGGGACATGAGCTCATGCCCGACGTACAGACGTTGGCATCACACGTGCACACATACAGTTGCCATGTCGATGAGTGACAGATATTGATATTCATAGACAACGTATGTTCCAGATGTTCACCTGTAAACAAACCTGATTCATGGAAAATGACCAACCAGGTGCTGCTGGGGGGGCTTCATCTACCTACTGAAGAGTCCATCACATATATGTGTGTGTTTGTGAGATCACCCTGTGTACTGCAGCTAAGGGGTTCAACAAGGATTGTAGGTACTGATTTTGGCTGTGTGTGTCTCTCGCAGGTGTTAATCATGGCTGAAGCAGGCTTGGATCTCAGCCGTAAGTTTGTGTCCGAGTCTGAGATCGAGGAGAGGAAGAGGAAAAGACAGGAGGAATGGGAGAAGGTCCGGAAGCCTGAGGACCCTGAGGGTGAGGAATGTTGAGCAGTCTGTGTATGAGCAGTCCCTGCCTGCTCTGGAGCGCCTCCTGTGGTGGCCGCTTCATCCAGTCACTCAGCTGCTCTTTGCGTATAAACAGCCCTCCTTTCCCTACTGCGGTAGTTTGTGGGAAAGTCTGCACACTCAGGGCTTGACAAAAGCATGTCTGAGGTCCCAGGTGGATGTGGAGCTGGCAGAATAGCATCCCGGCACAGTGGAGTAACTGCAGCAATTGTGTGTGAATTGTGTTGTCGCTGCCCTTCCAGAGGCCCCGGAGGAGGAGTACGACCCACGTTCACTATTTGAGCGGCTGCAGGAGCAGAAGGAGAAGAAGCAAGAGGAATATGAGGAGCAGTTCAAATTCAGTAAGAGCCCCTTGCACTCACCCACCTCTGCTTCTTATTCTGACTCATTTTAGTCAGTGTTGTTACATACTGAATGTATCTGAGAATCCAGCAGGGAACGGAGAGGTGTGTGCGAGACATGTAGCTGTTACCATAACAGCATGGGCAACCAGGCTGGATGCTGCTCTGCATAGTAAAGCAACACTATTGAATGCAGTTTTTATACACATGTACAGCTGTTGTCATTTCTCTTGTAAGCATGCAGCAGTACCACCGCTCGCCGCCCCTTCCGTGTGACACACTTTTTGATCTGCGCATGAATTCTTGCCTGCAGAGAACATGGTGCGGGGCCTGAATGAGGATGAGACCAGCTTCCTGGATGAGGTTTCCAGACAGCAGTCGCTCATAGAGAAGCAGCGGCGGAATGAGGAGCTGCAGGAGCTGAAGGAGTACAGGATATCCTTTCCTTCATGCATGTGCCAGAGTCCTGCTGTTAAAGTATACAAACAGTAAAGTATCTTAATTTTGCCCGTATAATGCGGATCACCACGAAGGACCACGGGGGTAGCCAGGGGAACCAGGGTTCACAGTGGTTTGTGCTCCAGTTCATCACTAAGATTGCAAGCTGAAATTTGCAGCTGTTAACCCCACAAATCACCTTCTTGAACTTGTAAGTCACTGGTGTTAAAACTGTCTGCTACCCATGTAAACTGGTTACCAGGTAGAACTCTGCCAGTCCAGGTTCCACAGAGGCCAGTGTTGTCCTCCTTGACCTCCCTCCCCCCACAATGCTCTCTCCAAGCTAACAGCCAGCAGTGAGAGCAGGAAGGAGCCAGACAAGAGAACAGGACCCCGAGTCCCAGAGCACCGCAGCCTGCTCTCCCAAGCACACCTGCTGGCAGGCGCGGTTAAACGGCGCAGGTGAGACGGCGCCCCAACAGGTGGACCAACACAGTTGGAGCCCAGGGTTCAAATTTGTCTCTCCCTCCCCACTGCAGCTCCTCTCAGTCATCGGATGGCAGCAAGAAGCAGAAGCAGGAGGACTCTGATGGGGGAGGAGGCACAGCTCAGCCAGGTGAGTAGCAGTATCTGGAGTCTGTGTGGTGCAGCACTGCCAGCAGGGGGCGTTACAATGCATGACTGAAGTCCACAGGTGTTTTCCGTCCCCAGACTCAGCAGCCGTGGAAGGTGACAGCAAGCAGGCCCCCGTGGTGGGTATGGTCCTGCCCTCTGCAGCCGTGTGTGTGGGCATTCTGCCTGGACTAGGCGCCTACTCTGGCAGCAGCGACTCCGAATCCAGCAGCGACAGTGAAGGTGTGCGCACGCACTCTCTCTTTCTCTCTCATGAGTTTTTGAGCCACGCGATCAAACTCACAGTGTCGTCTTCCGCAGTGTAGGGTTGTCACCGTCGGCCTGTCCGCTGCTGGCACATCGGCTGGAGCCGGAGAGCAGGAGAGACCGATGTTCAAACTGAAGCTGGCGCACCTGTGCCACCACCTTGCAGCCAACGTGACACTGCGTGATTAGGCAGTGAAGTGCGTGTCTGTGTTATGTTTATTTTGGTCAGGATCAGTCATTTTTGGCAGACAGTTCTGTTTCAGCACAACTGCGTGTTTTGGTTGGAGAAAATTTCTTCTTTCTGTCCGTTTAGTGCTATGTTTTTTATTAAATAGATCATTTAGCCTTAACTAAATTGATAGCAAACAGGCTGTGTCCTTCAAAAATGTCATAAAGGTGTCCACCAGAAACCATCTGCCTTTGGGTTTTGTGTCCCTTGAAACAAACGAAAACTCGATTGCCAGTAATAACTGCAGCCTTTTCCCGGGCAGTAAATTCCTTACACGATGAGCCATGCATCCCTCCAAGTATTCACGGTGTCTCTGCTGACAGAGGGAAGGGATGCTGACGCTTGAGTCGTCAGTTTCGTCGGTCCAATGTGACAGTGCACTGTGGAGCTCCTTGCCTCATGTACCGTGCGTACAGCTGCTGGTGTAAAGTACCGTGGTAAAAGCAGCGCTACTGGCCTAAGTGCATCTGGAGCATCAATTGCCTGTATCTGTATGTGAAACGCACTGCTGGTTACGCTGGGCTGTACATTGCATTGGAGAAAAAACATTGGCAAATATACAAATGTGCTATAAAAGTCACAAATTTGGGGATGGTACACTGCCTCTCCCCACTGAGTCAGTGTGGTTTTAGTCCCCTAACAGAAGTGCTTATAATGAATAAGATAATCTAATGGGCCATGCTCAACTGAGGCATTTAACCCCACACAACACATTCATATTCAACATAGGTGCAATAGGAGGGACTGAAATCCTGATTATAACAAAAAACTGCATCACCCTGCAGGTTTAGGCTTAGGAGTGGAGGACAGTCACAAAGCAGAGCTTCACCGACAACTCGGACCTTGGAGATGGAAGAAGCGTTGGATCCTTTACAGCTTGTTCACCTTCTCCCTGCTGCTTTCACACTCTTGAACAACTTAAGGCGGTGTTTCCTGTTGACGTTGTCTGTCTCGACTGAGTGGCACTGCGGTGGGCACAACACAATATATGAACCTGCACTTTCATGGTTCATTTAAAACGGAGCACCAGTAAATGCACCACACAGGCTTGGGTTTCCACTCATCTTGCATTGGCAATAACCTCAGGCGACCGACAGCTCGAGAAAGCGGTGCAGCCCAAACAGCCTCGCCATCAGTGGGTCTGCCTCCGTGCTCGACCTCAAGAGCACTGGTTACTCTCAGTCAGCACCATCCTGTTTTGCAGCAGGTCAGGGCAAAAGAGGCTGGCAGCCCAAGCTGCTGTTGTGAACTTTCAATCCATAAAGGAACACCTGCAGAAATTTGGGTTACTGTGTTCCAGTCCAGCAGCACCATGGCAAACAACTATGGGAAGCGTTAAATGTTGCGTAATAAGCCCCATTGTCACCTTTTCCTCATCTGCCAATGGTTAAAAAGGAATTAGCATTTGCTTACCTGAAGCAGCTGCTTGTCCAGGACAACACGAAGTTAAACATGCAGCGAAGCGTAGAAGAATGTCTGTCCACCTGTCCCCAACATCCAGCAGCCTGTATCTACAAACAAGCCCAACTGCCCAGGGCACCATTTGGATCAGTGAATGTTTATTGACCCTAGTTTGGGGGGGGGCACACACCTGAGTACAAAAAGTAGAGCAGGCACACAAAAGTGAGATTATGATCCACTGCAGAATGTGGTTGTAAACATTACCGCAAAACTAAAAGACCAACAACAACACATGTTGTAGCAGTTTTGTCATAAGAAACAAGGGTTTAGTGTCGTCTCTTCGTTCATTTGCCTCTGGGTTGAGAAGGAAGTTTACAAAAGACAGGAAGTTGTTCAGAGTCCCATGGAGCACTCGGTTCAGCCCGGTGGGGCGGGGGCGTGGCATCAACATCGGTGTCTGGGTTTTCACTCCGGACCACTGTTTGCAGGCGACAGGCTCCTGTGTTTGAAGTACCCTGCGACCTGCTGAGGCAGCTCTGCCAGCACCGATTTGGCCAAAGTCTCCCTGGGCGCCTGTAAGAAAACAGTGAAAAAGCTGCAACTCTCCTAGGTGAATCAGCTCAGCCCACATTTGTCCTCTGGGCTCCAGTTCCCACGTGGCTCCCCCAGCAGAAGCCAACAGAGGCTCTTGGACCTGACCTGAGTTGCTAAAGAGGAAGTCAGTCAGATGCAGAGACTATCTCATACCCCTGTTCACATACGTGGAGTTAAGACCAGGATCAGAAGGAGGGAAACATCTGCATTTTCAGTCAGTTTGCCACTTGTGAATCAATGACTTATCCTCTTCCCGATTGTCACTACTGAGTGGCAGCAGCAACTTTGGAGCTACAGACAAAAAAAAGTTACCAATGCACTCGCTTGCTTTGCTGCCACACGTTTGTAAGTTGAGGGATCATACAAAACATAATTCGAATAGTTTTCAGATTTGGAGACATAGAAACACTCACGCTGCGGAAGTCCCGGAAGGGGACGAACTGGACAATGTCCCTCGCAGCCACCTCGCCTGTGTACGACCGCAGCAAGCTGTTGTCGCTGTCCAGGAACTCCATGGCCGAGAAGTCCGCGTTTCCGACGCCCACAATAATGATGGACATAGGAAGTTTGGCCGCCTGCACAATGCTGTGCCGGGTTTCGTCCATGTCGCTGATCACACCGTCCGTGATGATCAGGAGGATGAAGTATTGCTGTACAGGACAGACAATGTGGCCTTTACAGCTGCATACCAGCAACTCTCTCCCCCAGGACTGGAGAACAGCCCAGTAGCATGTGGGGCCGCAACGAGTGATGCCGAGACCCCCCCACCGGTCGCGTAGCAAGGGAGAGGGGAGACAACCCCAAAGGGGGCACAGAGAGTACAGAGTGAAGGAGTGGTTGTGGGGGGGGGGGGGGGGGGTGAGCAGATCCTAGCAGTGCCTTTAGCGCCCGTGTCAAAGCCTGGCATCCCCTCTCCCCGTCCCCACAGGTCTCCCTGGCAGTTATGTTCGAGCTGTTCACAAACAGAAGAGCCATTCATCTGAGTGAACCTCATCCCAGCAGTCATGGCTTTCCATCCCTGTGGGAGGAACACAGGGTTCACTGTCCCGCCAGGGGAGTCACAGCTCATAGAAGAACGTCAATAGAGTCCAGCAGGCGACAGTATGGCAACATTGGTGCCGAGAGCTGCCTTATTCACTGGACCGAAGACTAGAAGGTGTTGGACTGCAAACCCAGGGAGGGGGACTGATTTCAGACCCATGATGGCACAACTACAAATGAAGAGTTTTTATGTGATGCAGTTTAGTAAAGGAGCAGTACTGAGTCAGCGCTATGCTGGTACTAGCAACAGTTAAGAGCTGAACACTGCTACTATGGGACCCTGGAGTTGCAGGTAGATTCAGAGCTCCTGCACTCATCCTGGCACAGCGGGCACTCGACTTACCAACGCAGTCTGCTGGTGCTGGGCCTGGGCAGCGAAGCGCATCACGTGGTTGATAATTGGGGCAAAGTTGGTGGGTCCATAGAAGCGAATGTGGGACAGGCAGGCGGTGTAGGCCTGAACAATGCCCTCCACACCTGGCAGTACAGTAGATGGGAGGGACATCAGATCAGACTGTCCTATAGAGCGTTCCTAATGCACCACAGTGCAGCTGCATGACCACAGTCTCCACACTGAACACCATGTCTGGATGGAGTTATGGCCGCTTCACCTGTCACTCACCTGAGCAGAAGGGGTTGCTGGGATTGAAATTGATGGCAAATTCATGTGAAACCTTTGAAAACAACAGGAGAAAAAAAAAAGAAAAAAAAGAGAACCACAAACTTCTTGGTAAGACCAAGTGATCAATGATGTTTTCCTGACAACAATCATAGTGACCAATGTTTACAGAGCATGGGTGCAGCACAGAACAAAGCAGCAGCGAGTCTCTCCTCGATCTCCCAACAGAGCTGATTTCGAGACACCATTTAAGTCAATTTGATGCAGCGCATCCATTGGTTGTTCTCTGACTGCCTGTTTTGTGTGCGATTATAAACAAATTTTAGGACCCATGTTGGACCAGAAATTTGCCAGAATCGTGGCAGAATCCCCCAACTGCGAGTGGAAACCCAAAGAGCAGTAAAGTTGTTAGAAATATCACATTGTTTTGTTCATCTTGTGGAACCTGTCTTTCGGTGGCACTTTGTTGACAACCCTGTGACGATTTCTGCAGGGACACTGCGCTTGAATAGGACATTATCCTTTGACTGACCTTCCAGTCCGGTGGGAGCTGGGCTCCAAACCCCAGTGCTGGGAACATCTTATCCCTAAGGAGCAGATAAGGTGACAAACAAACAGAGTGATCCCACTGTCATCAACTTGTGACCTCTCCAAACAATCCAGGGCATTGTCACATCCTTGCAGGTACGCAGTAGTGCAGAGCCCCTTCAGTGTCTTTGCTGCTGTATCAGAGTATATCTGCCAGCAACATACAACAAACATGCAGTGACTACGCAGTCATGTGTTTCCAAGACCCTGACTTATCTGTAGCCATCATTTTATCTCACTCACGAGTCGTAGTCCTGGATGATCTGGCCCACAGCCCAGATGGCAGCCAAGTACTCGTTGTAGCCCAAGGGGTTGATGTAGTGCAGGGAAGAGGGATCGTGTGGGTTCCCGTTGGAAGCAGTAAAGTCGATACCCACCTTGTGGACAGCCAAAAATGGACACTTATGGGTGCGTGAGCATCCTTATATCCTTATTCATTACACACAGAACGCCAAGATGCATGCTGGTGAGCACCCGCCACCCCCCCTGGAGGCACCACCCATCTCTGCAGGCAGATGGTTACTACAGCAACCACAGCAGCACCCTCCCAGTCTTTCTGACAACCATGTACCAATAAGTGCTTTATTCAGGGAACTTATTCACTAGGACAAGGTGAACGGTTCAGACACCAGAAAAAACCTCCTGGCCCTGTTAAATTAACATCCTGTGACAACATGGTGAATTTGTGTCATGGAAAATGTATGCAGAACAAGCAGTCGCTGTGAAATGAAACATGGATGCCAAAAGGGTGAAGTCACAAGGGACACATTCACCTTCGGGCTAAAGGCCCGAGCAAGTGACGCACTGACAGTCAACAAGGAGCCATACGGGCAAAAAAAGCAACAATTCAGAGCAGCAGGTAAGCGGGTGGAGGATCAGAGGACTAAGCCTGCTAGCAGCGAAAGGGGTGAAGTCATCATGAAGTACGACTCCTTACTCACAGTGAACATGAGCTGACATCCTCCCAAGATGTAGTCCAGGAAGGAGTATTCTCTGTCAATCTGCAAAAAACAGGACATAATGACTAGGACAAGAAACCGAGGACTGAGCTGCATTTCATTACCAATGCACATCGATGAATGTAGTATGAAAACTTCCATGAGATTCCTGTAATGAAACCACTGAAGAACTCCATCGGTTGGGCAGAAGGTGGCAGAACGCTATGGAAGCAAATGCTCAACAGATGGCCTGACACACATGGCCTCCCGCCTTCCTTTGTGGCTCAGTGTGAATGAGTGCGAATGTGCATAGCGGGGGGTCTCTGGAGCTGGCCTGCTGACTGCCAGGATGTCTGAGGTGTGTGTGCTGCCACGGGTCGGAGGAGCGCTCTGATGATCCTGCGTTCCCCGTGGTGAAACAAATTGCTCAAGCCCCCGCACAAGACAGGCAGTATACGTCCTCTGAGCGAGAGCTTTTCCTGTCTCTTATCCGTGCAACTAAAGCCCCTCGTTGTCTTGTCCGATTCCACTTCGCGTGCTGCCTCTGGACTCAGTGCTCACAGGCCTGAAACCCACCTCCAGCTACGCTATGACAGTCTCCAAAAAGGTATTTATCTTGAATCGACTGAGTAAAAACATTAATGTAGAACCAAATGTAATGTCTAAGAACTGCATTAACATTTCAAAGTAAAACTGTGTAACTGGATTTAAAAAAAATAAATACATTTTTAAAAATTATTCGGTATCCATTTTCAGCGTTTAAACTGTGAAAAATACGTGAACCTGAAATGACAAGCAATCAAAATGCAAGTTTTTGCTAAAAAGAGATGACTTACTTTTCAGCAAAACTATAACCTTCATCGCTCTCACACAGCACAATCATTTGACCACCATCTCCACACATCTTACATTTTAAAAAACGGTTGTCGCTGAGGAGTCTGGCAATGTGTCCACACCACCGTAAGCAGTGAGTGTTTACCTTGCATGACCTCACAACGATGACTCCGGAGTTTCTATAGCTCTTCTTCTTCTTCTTTTGTTTCTTGGGATTGATGCATTCAAACTCAACCTGAGGAAACCCAAAACAGCGACATGAACACCCCCCAACCTAATCTTGGAACACAGAGGATTGTGTACACACAAAAAAAACCCAAAGCGGATGACAACAACATCCACATGCAGTTTCAAACAGCACTTCTCTGTTAAGTAAGCAACTTCAGGTGGTGGTGAGTGCAAGTAGTGCTCAATGGACCCTGCAGATACTCGATGCCCCAGGAGCAAGCCGACACCCGGTGGAGATACCGGTTTTCCTCGCAGTGGCTTGGCTTTGGTCGAGCTGTCCTGAGGTCTTCCTACCTGCAGCGAGTTCTGGGCTTCGCTCATCTTGGCAACAGTGGTGTAGAACTCTCCGATGAAGTCGTGACCACCATCATTGTCATAGTCATAGCAGAGCACCTGAGGAGGATGAGCCCATGAGTGAACTCTCAAGATTCTTCCTGGTCGGTACAGACCACCTTATCAGTATCAAGAGCACATCTTAGAAATGGCGAAGCCAACCCTTTTTCCATTGTAAGTAACGGTTATATCATGTGGAGAATCAGTGCATTCACTCTGGTTGCTGAAAGGGGTGCAATGCTCTACACTGTGCAGCTTACAGACAACAGCCTCTTATACGCAAACATTCATGGTAAAAATAAGCAGGTGCTTCTTGATGCACAAGCAGAAATGTTCAGAACGACATTAAACTGGAAAGCGTCACCAAGGAGTTTCCTGAGACAGGTAGGGATGAAGCAGCCCCTCGGTCGAGCTCCAACTTGATGTTGGATTCCCCCGGTGGAAATCAGTAGATTAACTCAAAATGAGGAAAACCTCACCACCCCCACAGAGGCCGCTGAGACCTCCAGGAGACCCCTAATGGTGAGATCATGGCAGCCCCACCTTAATGTTCTTCTCCACATCGCCATTGCAGAGAGACAGCAGAGGCACAGTGAAGGGTTTCCACACGGGGTCCAAAGTGTTCTTAATCACCTGGAGCGCAGAGAGGCAGACAAAGTTTCCAACATCGATGGCCAAAATAATGCAAATACACAGAGTAAGCGAGCAAGTACGTGCTAATGGCCTTCACCTCGGTCCTGTGAACCAGCATCCAATTCCCATCATCTCCCTCTTTGTGGAACTCCAGATACGGATCTGATTTGCCAAAAAAGTCCTGCAGCGGTAAGAAAAACAGTGAGCTAAGGCCCCGCCTTCAATATGGAGAGTCACTTCAGTCAGACCCACTGAGCTCAGGTAGCCTTTGCCACCAGCCCAATTTTTTTTAGAGTGATCCTAAAGGCACTGTTTTTGTTCCACCGAATAGAAAATCTCATTTGGATGTAAAACATCTACCTGTATAGAAAGGCACTGAAACCCAATACAACTCTTGTTCTAAACAAGAGCGAGAAACACCAAAGGAAACCTGTGGACACTGCCCTCATACTGATGCAGGTATGAGGGCACTACGCAGGTGCAGCATGCAGACACCTCTCACCTTCTTGTCCAACTTCCTTCCACACAGACTAAGTGTGATCACCCGGTTGTCTGACAGCTCCTGAGCCGTTATCTGCAGGTGGACAGAAGGAAACCACAGGCGATATTTGAAATTTCCCCCTCCTTCCGGAAGCTGCATGTGCCCTTTGTGCTGGACTGTGAGGGAATGTGCACAAAAGAGTTGTTTTACTTCTCTTACCGTGATCATCCCTTTCCCTGCTGGCTTCCCACTGGCCAAGAGCAGTGGTCGATGGATTTTCTTGCTTGACACAATCTGAAGACGACAGCAGAAAGAGATGCAAATAGAGATGTCACGAAGGGCGAACCTTAAGTTTAAGATCAACAGACCAGCTCCTTCACAAATTTAAACGTATTTGTTCTTTTAACCACTGATGCCACCTCAACATTACGCACCTAAATTAGCTACAAAAATCACAATAAAGCCAATGAGCCACAATATTAAACCCAACTGCCTAACATTGCGTACTTCCCCTCCTCGTGCGGACAAAACAGCTCTGACCCGTCGAGGTATGGACTCCACAAGACCTCTGAAGGTGTCCCGTGCTACCTGGCACCAAGACGTTAGCAGCAGATCCTTTAAGTCCTGTAAGTTGCAAGGTGGGGCCTCTGTGGGTCACATGCTCAATCTGACTTAAATCTGGGGAATTTGGAGGCCAAGACAACACCTTGAACTCTTTGTCAGGTTCCTCAAACCATTCCTGAACAAAGGATCACTGCCCTCAGGGAATGCCATTGCCATGAAGGGGTGTACGTGGTCTGCAACTATGTTTAGGTAGGTGGTACGTGTGTCAAAGTAACATCGACATGGATGGCAGGACCCGAGACTTCCCAGCAGAACTTTGCCCAGTGCATCCTGCTGCCACCTCTTCCCAGGTAAACGACGCACACACACCCGGCTGTCCACAAGATCTAAAAGAAAACCCGATTCGTCACGCCAGGCCACCTTCTTTCATTGCTCCATGGTCCAGTTCTGATGCTCACGTGCCCATTGCAGGCGCGGTGGACAGGGGTCAGCGTGGGCACTTGGACCAGTCTGCGGTGACGCAGGCCCATACGCAGCAAACTGCAATGCACCGTGTGTTCTGACACCTTCCTATCATGGCCAGCATTAAGATGTTCAGCAATTTGTGCTACAGAAGCTCTTCTGATGGGCTAGCGTTCACTCCCCACACATATCAATGAGGTTTGGGTGCCCAGGACCCTGTCGCCAGCTCACCGATTGTCTTTCCTCGGACCACTTTTGGTACTGACCACTGCGTACTGGGAAGCTCTCACAAGACCTGCTGTTTTGGAGATACTCTGCTCATCCAGCCATCACAATATGGCCCTCAGATTCTTACGCTTGCCCATTTTTCCTGCTTCCAACACATCAACTTCAACAACTGACTGTTACCCTAACTAATACCCCCCCGACCCCTTGACAGGTGCCGTTGTAATGAGAAAAATCGATGTTATTCACTTCACCTGTCAGTGGTTTTAATGCTGTGGCTTATCGGTGTATAACTGTAATGACATTTTTAATGACAGCCGACAACTGAAAAATATCTAAAAGACAACAGTGACGTGAGACTTATTAGAATAAATTCACAGGGATAAGTGGGAAGCTGGATGAGGGGTGAGAGACAGGTGAGAGGTCAGAGGTGAGCGTTCGCACCGCCCCAAGAGTGCAGGTGAGTGCCCCCAGGAAGTCATGGTCATTCAACTGACTGCTGCATTTGTCCTCATCAAACATGGAGAACTTGAGCTTTTGGATCTCTTCAAAGTGGTAGTCCACTTGGAACTTGACCCCAAACACAGGGTTTAAGTTGTTCATCACTGTCTCCGTGCGTCCGATCTGGAGGAAAGGCACACAAACATCAGACCCTTCTCGCAGGATCTTACCGAAGATGCTTTTTCAAGTCAAAAAGCTTGTTTCCACATAGCACATAATCACGTTTATTTTTGCATACAGGACACGGCATGAGATGGTGTGAGCGTGCGCGTCTGTTCGTGTTCATTTGTAATGAGCAGAGTGCAGAGCCGAGTAAGAAAAAGTCATTGCGATTCAGTTTGAGGCATTTATCTGTCACTCTCTCACTTGGCTTGAGGTGCAGATATATGTGCAACACACACACACACACACACAGAATGGAACCTGAACCACAGCAGTTCCTCTCTAAAGCAGGACAATCGGTTCGCGAGTCACAGCTGCAGTCACATCACATTTTGTCCAAACACTTTCACAAGTGAACCCACTCTCCAGGTCCAAGTCTTTATTATACACTTTTATCCACCCCTCCACTCTTCTCACCTCCTCCCATTTGCCATCCACCTCCAGGAAGAGCACACAGAAGGGGTCCGACTTGGAGGTAACATCCCGGTCCAGCAGACTGGTGCCGCAGATGGAGAGCTCCACCCTGGTGATGCAGTACTGGGACCCCCCAGCAGTCCCCACATCGGGCCTGGAGCTGAGTGTGTAGGCCATAAAGGGTGGGAAGATTTCTGAAATCCTAGACATACAAAGCCATAAGATCCATTCAGTGGAAAAGCAGAGCCTTTTAGCAATTTTACATTTTGCTATGAGCTAATGGTTATATATGCATCGCACACTTGCAGTCATGCTGAACCAAAACTTTGGTGGGAGACAAATTTATAATTGCAAATACTATTAAGGCACAAAAATATGTTTAGAACACTGAAATGGACAGTGAAAGGCCAAAAAGGGTCAGCAAAAGTCAGCATAGGAAACAGGAGTGTGAGACCCCAAATCAATTCACCTGCTCGTGTCTCAATGTGGCTGACACAAGGGCAGTGAGCGTACTGTTAACATGGATACCAGAGCAGAGGCAACAGTGGCAAGAAGACCACAACTGTTGCACAACAAACGGGATCAAACAAGTCTGCAGAAAGTGCGCAACAATGCGTTTCTGTCCTAAAACAGACTAAAGCAGGCTTGTTCCATTCTTATTTATACAGTAAGTCACATCAGTGAAATGAAAAGAAAATGACTAAACATTCTAAAAGTTAATATCGCAGTTGCGAAAAACAATCACAACCACTTTGGATAAGTAAAGTCAGAACCGTGTTTGTAAAGTGGCTCAGGATAAAACTTTAGAAACCATACAAATCACACAGAAAGCTGACAGGCTGCCACCTGCGGTCAGGTATGGTGGGTTCAGCTAGCACCCAATAAAACCTGCTGTTTCCAGAGGATGCCTCTGGTTGGAAGTGCATTTCAAACTTGTGGAAAAGTGAGTTAGTTTTTGTACCCTTTTCCTATTTCAAGCACCATATAAAGATCTTTGCATTTATGTATGCATTGATGTTTATGTCAACTTACACCAAAATATCAGTCTTGTTACACCTGTTATGTAGTTGAACTACTGCTGCTCAGCTGCAAGTGAAGCCTGATAGAGAAGATCATGCAGAAGCTTTAAATAACCTCAGCAAGTCCATTCTGGGAAGTGCTGTCTCAGGCTCAATGTGTGCGAGAGAGAGAGACAGACAGACATTGAGCTTCCGGCTGAGCACTGCAGCAGGAGCGACTCCAGCAACCACGGGAGTGTTTGTGCATCTGTGTGGTTACACCCCAGAACGTGGAAATAACCAGATATTTGGCCAAAGTTATACCAAAAACAGGTTCAGTTGGTTAGAATAAACGCTAACCAACAGGTAAACAAAAGTGGGAAACTATTTTCCAAACCTGGGTCTACACACTGAGAGCAGTGGGGTAAGGTCTTGGCTACAGTACAGGTGCTGGTCATAAAATTAGAATATCATGAAAAAGTTGATTCATTTCAGTAATTCCATTCAAAAAGTGAAACTTGTATATTAGATTCATTCATTACACACAGACTGATCTATTTCAAATGTTTATTTCTTTTAATTTTGATGATTATAACTGACAACTAATGAAAGTCCCAAATTCAGTATCTCGGAAAATTAGAATATCAATTAAGACCAATGCAAAAAAAGGATTTTTAGAAATGTTGGCCAACTGAAAGGTATGAACATGAAAAGTATGAGCAGGTACAGCACTCAATATTTAGTTGGGGCTCCTTTGGCCTGGATTATTGCAGCAATGCGGCGTGGCATGGAGTCGATCAGTCTGTGGCACTGCTCAGGTGTTATGGGAGCCCACGTTGCTCTGATAGTGGCCTTCGACTCGTCTGAATTGTTGGGTCTGGCGTATTGCATCTTCCTCTTCACAATACCCCATAGATTTTCTATGGGGTTAAGGTCAGGCGAGTTTGCTGGCCAATCAAGAAGAGGGATACCATGGTCCTTAAACCAGGTACTGGTAGCTTTGGCACTGTGTGCAGGTGCCAGGTCCTGTTGGAAAATGAAATCTGCATCTCCATAAAGTTCGTCGGCAGCAGGAAGCATGAAGTGCTCTAAAACTTCCTGGTAGACGGCTGCGTTGACCTTGGACCTCAGAAAACACAATGGACCAACACCAGCAGATGACATGGCACCCCAAACCATCACTGACTGTGGAAACTTTACACTGGACCTCAAGCAACGTGGATTCTGTGCCTCTCCTCTCTTCCTCCAGACTCTGGGACCTTGATTTCCAAAGGAAATGCAAAATTTACTTTCATCAGAGAACATAACTTTTGACCACTCAGCAGCAGTCCAGTCCTTTTTGTTGCGAGACGCTTCTGACGCTGTCTCTTGTTCAAGAGTGGCTTGACACAAGGAATGCGACAGCTGAAACCCATGTCTTGCGTACGTCTGTGCGTGGCGGTTCTTGAAGCACTGACTCCAGCTGCAGTCCACTCTTTGTGAATCTCCCCCACCGTTTTGAATGGGTTTTGTTTCACAATCCTCTCCAGGGTGCAGTTATCCCTATTGCTTGTACACTTTTTTCTACCACATCTTGTCCTTCCCTTCGCCTCTCTATTAATACGCTTGGACACAGAGCTCTGTGAACAGCCACTCTCTTTAGCAATGACCTTTTGTGTCTTGCCCTCCTTGTGCAAGGTGTCAATGGTCATCTTTTGGACAACTGTCAAGTCAGCAGTCTTCCCCACGATTGTGTAGCCTACAGAACTAGACTGAGAGACCATTTAAAGGCTTTTGCAGGTGTTTTGAGTTACTTAGCTGATTCGAGTGTGGCACCAGGTGTCTTCAATATTGAACCTTTTCACAATATTCTAATTTTCCGAGATACTGAATTTGGGACTTTCATTAGTTGTCAGTTATAATCATCAAAATTAAAAGAAATAAACATTTGAAATAGATCAGTCTGTGTGTAATGAATGAATCTAATATACAAGTTTCACTTTTTGAATGGAATTACTGAAATAAATCAGCTTTGTCATGATATTCTAATTTTATGACCAGCACCTGTACATGATCTGCATGACCTACATGATCACAGATGTGAAGCATTTACAGTCAAACCACCGACAGTTCATCTACAAAAGACAGACACAGCCCGAGACTGGGAAGGGACACAAATGGGCCCAAAACAGCTTAGAGAATCAACTGGGACCAACTTGTAGTCACCCTGACAGGGGCCAAGGAGTAAGCCTATGCTACGACATATTTGACCGGTTGGCATAAACCGGTTCATCTGATGTTCCCCAAAACACACAAGAAATCATAAAATGAAAACCGATTTGATTTGTGCTGCAAAATTGCAAGGAAAAATGTCGAGTGTTAAAAAAAAAAGCAGCCCAATAACCAACACCTGCGAGTTTGTAGACACCACAGAATACAAAACACATCATGCAGCACCAGAGCACCTAGACATCCCCAACACATAAGCCTAAGTAGTGAATAACAAACCCCGGTTGTCATGACGCCCCGAGGAATCCCCAGCAGAGAACCGCCCCGATTCACTTCTCACCAGCCTATAAAGTGAGACTAAACCCGGATCCCTGGGTCTGTGTCCTCTTATCCCACAAGCCAGCTTTCACTGAAATGTCCAAATGAACGAACAACCATTGGGAAGGCACATTTCTGCAGGGGAAGCACACAGCATCACGGAATGAGGATGGCGAAACCTGACCTCCTAAATACTAACAATCCGAAAGTGAAAAAGAAATATCTGAGCCGCTGGACCGCCGCAGGCCAGGACCACAGTAAAGCCCCAAACAGCGCAGCACACTGACCGCACGCCGAGGGGAGCCGCGGCAAAGCAGAGACCGAGCGGCACGGAGCCATGGCGGTTCGGGCGGAAAACATAACCCGAAACACAAAAGCTCGCCGGAGCTTCAGCCCAGCGTAAAAAAAAGTTAAAAAGTGAAGTGTAGCGAGGTACCATTGCAGTAAAAGTCACGGAAGACAAAGATACGAATGAAGTGCGATCGTACGTCGAAACATTGCTGAAAACTCCCACCTGTGCCGTCCTATCGCTCCCTGCGAGTCTGGAGCCCAGCTCCTCCCGGTGACACGAGTGGACCAGAAGGGGGGAAGAAGAAGAAGAAGAAGGGCGGCCCTGCCGTTCCCTCCCTGCGAGCGAGCGAGCGGTCGCCCCCCGCGCGGGTTCCACTGCAGTCGCGACGCCTTCGAGTCTGAGATTTGTTCTTTTATACGCAGACTTGTGTGAATTCGCCACAAAACGAGATTAAACTCCAAGACGCAACTTTTTGGGCAAAAAAAGTTGGAGAAGCGGGAGTAGTGACGTCACGCGAATTCGCGCAGAACCGTTAAAGGGAAACCGCCCGCGCTGTTCTGGACACAAAAACCCGCACAACTGAAACTAGGGCTGAAGGAGCCGGACCTTTTGCGTCTCCTGTCTTTCGGGTTTCCTCCTCTTCCCCAGCAGAACGCCGGACCCTGGTCCACCTTCAGGGCTGGGATCACACGTTGGGGGCCCGAAAACAGTAAAGGAAGATGAGCGGGACAAGGGGCGCCGAGTCAAATATGGCAGGGTTTGAGGACCATATTTGAGGTTGTGCATCCGTTTCGTGCAAGCGCTCGTCCCCGGACCATGAGGCGACAAGTCCAGGACGTCGCTGGCAGACCCGGAAGACGCAGGGAACGGAACTTGTGGCTTCGAGTCGCGCCCCTGGCAATTCTGCAGGTTGAGCCGAGACGGCACCGATCCCTTCCATGGTTTCGGAGCACTGTAGAGCCATAGGTACGTGGGGGCGACCTGCTTATGCGTTGCGTTTACTATAGTAAACCGCTTGAACGACTTCTTGTAGGCGCGCGTATTTTAAGCGGCAGGAGCGGCACCTGCGCGCGGTTTCGACTGCGCTGACCGCGTCCGAAGTGTGGCGACACCGCCCCCTGCTGGTTGGGACGGGCGCTGCCGCCGCGTAGCAGATCGAAAGCAACAGCAAGATGTGCGAGATGCTGGAAAAAGACTTTAATGGCACAAAACAAAACTGGCTGAGGTGACAAAAGCATGGTGAGAAACAGAAAAGGTTGACCCTGAGAGCCCGAAATTTACCATCGCTAATGCGTCATATATTCTGTCTTAATAAATACGAGAAAGAATGGAGAACACAAGGTAGATGTGGCCAGGGAGGACCTTGAGGTTACCACTGCTGTCCATCAGCCTCTGCTCAGGTAACGTTCCTGTGTGGACGTGACCGCAGCAGACACAGCCGCCACTACGGCGGGGTGTCTGGCATCGCTCTAGTGACACGTTTGTCAGCAAACCGATCAACTTGGTTCAGATTCTTGTGAGGATGGGGTGCTTTTCTTTACGATGACGGACTTGCGCCCAAGACAGAAACAAGTTCGAGCTTCGGAGGACAAGAAAGAAAAACAGAGTGATAAGGGATCACATCCCTGAGAGATAATGGAGAGCTGTGGTACAAGAGTCCTCCCCCACTGGCCGGACTGACTGTTGATGTTTGTGTTATTGATGCTTTTTTCAAGTCATTGTGTTCTCCGTGTACATGCAGACAACATATACTTCCAAAGTGACACTAAAGTCCTCCCGAGTCCCTGTCGGGGCTTGGACCCAATCAGTGCAAAAGTGAACAAGATGCAGCAGGGAGGTGCAGAGCTCAGCACAGGTGATGGCAGGTCTGCATCACACTGAGGAGAAGCTGAGTCTGGCCTCCTTCTCACTGAGTTTCTGGAGCTCCTCTGTGGCAATTGGGTTCTTCCACAGGCTGTAAGGACAGAGACACGGCATGAAGGGTGGCTGGAATTGACCCATTTGGTATCTGTCCAACCCAGTGTGACTCCCCCTGTCCAGCTTTACTAATCTCCACTACTTCGCGTAGCCCATTTGTAGGAAATGGCATACAACTAGACACGATACTCTACGCACGACAAACGCACACTCACCGGATGACCTGGACCGATAAAGAGGATTGTAGGCCAGCAGCGAGTGCCTCAGCTCCTCTCAAACTGATACTGTTGGACTCTAGACTATCAGTCGGAAAAGACACAAAAATCATACGATGGTCAGTGAAGGTCAGCAAGGTTCATGTGAAGCACTCGGTTAGGGTTCACTCACTCTACTCTTTTCAGCTGTGGGCAGAGGGGCAGGACTTCTGCCAGACTCTCGGCTACATCGTCTCCAACTCCGTTCCATGCCAAGCTGCATTGTAAGAGAGAAAGAGCGCACAAAGAACAAATATGCAGTTAAAATCAGAGGCAAACAGATAGTTGTTCACTCAAGAGGAGGTGAGAGACAGCTGCTCCATCTCACCAACTCCGCGTGAGCTTGCATATGAACAAATTGGCCAAGCGTGCAGCACCCGGTCTCTCCTCGTGCAACTTAGAAACCAAATTCCTACTGTTTGCAGATGACCTGGTCCTGCTGTCCCCAGCTACAGAGGGGCTACAGCAGAACCTGGACCTGCATCACGGTCACAGTCAGACCTGGCAGTTAACCCACAGAAAACAGAAATACTTGTGTTTCTCTGTTAGGGAACAAAACACAGCTTCTATTATTATTATTATTATTATTTATTTGACTGTAAACCCATAGCTCACCTGATATCCTCTATGGAGGTGCAGCTTCCCAGGCTGGCAGCCAAACTGCTGAGCTCTGCGGTCCCGACAGACACAAGGCTGCAAAGCAGAAGTAGATGGGAGGTCAAGACTCAGCTGGCAGAGTGAGGGTCTGTACACAACTCCCTTTGTGTTATATCATAGCCAGCAGTAGCTGTGCTGTTAAATCTATTATTATTATTATTATCCTTAGCAAGTGGTTTTTTATGAAGGAGCAGCCAAATGGTGTCGCTGCTTAAATGGGAGCACCTGTAAAGTCTGTAAAGTCTTTCAGAACTTCATTGTGCACATATTTAACAAACGGTTGAGAATCTTAAAACCAATCTATTGGGTTACTGAAGCCGATCAGGCCCACTTGCGCAGTCAGGCCCCAGTTCACACAGTGCTGTCCCCATGGGCATCGGAACCCACAAAGTTAGCTCTACACTGAGCAGTGGCTTACTGCAGTTTGCGTAGGGAGTGCAGGCCAGGCAGGGCTGCTGACAGCTTCTCTATCCCCTCGGGGCCAAGGCAGTTCTCGGACAGCCTGTTGCGAAAAGGGTTTAGAACCAAACACCTTCTGTAAAACACACATAATGTGTTGGGAGAAGGAGTAAATGGCTTGTGATGTTCCGGACCATAAATTTCTACAGTACTTACAGAATATCTGTCAAACTTCCACAGTGCTGGAAGGCCGAAATGAGAGCATCACCCCCTGCTGGACTGAGGCAGTTCACCTGCAGACTGTACAGGACAGGAGCCCATCATAGGGTCAAGCACAACACACACCCTTTCACATGATGTATACAGGACACAATAAGAGTTTTGTGCATCTTACTCGAGAACACGAAGATGGCTGAGTGAGGGCAACAGCTGGCCTAGCCGGCATGCGGTCGTGTCCCCAAGGCGGTTCCTGGACAGACTGGGACAAAACGCCACCGTGAGGCCTCAGGGAGGCAGCAACTGCACAGCATAAACTCACGTGAAGAGCTTTTTGGCTCCTACTGCAGTGTGGGGTGTGTGCATTAAGCAGACCCCACCCCAGCCTGCTGGACTCACATGACCTCCCCTAGGGCGATGCAGTTGGACAGAGCATCCACTAGACTTGCCCCTGTGCTGTCTGTGATGTAGTTGTTACACAAACTGAGGACACACAAACAAAACTGTATCACACACTGGTGTTCCTCTCCCAAGGAAGTCCTGTTAACAACTCCTTCTCCTGCAGTTGTACCTGATGCGCCGCAGCCCTGTCCAGGTGGGCAGATGTTTGAGAAGCTTCTTCACCCCTCGGTCCCCCATCCACATCTCATCCAACCTGCAGGATGGAGACATTTACACAATAGACACACCACTTGCTCAGCTCAGGGACTGAGGGGTCTGTGTCCTAACAGTCAGCGGTTGAGGAAGGGGGTTGTGTGAATGTGAGGTCAATCGGCAGGTAGGAGGGCACTCACTCTATCACCTCGATCCCTTGCAGTTGCTCCACAGACTCCAGCACAGGAAGAACAGCCGGAGACAGTGGGTCCGAGCTGCCTTTTGCCACAGGAACCTTACTGAGGCTGCACATTGAGGACAAACATGGCTTCAGTTCATCTTTGTCATCATCATCATCATCATCATCGTTGTTATTACTACTCACATGAACCGCTTCACAGAGGTCATGCTGTGGAGCCCAGTGGCCAGACAAGCCATGGCTTCCTTCTCCAGCTTCAGGGCTCGCAAACTGGGGACGGGGAGAGGGATGAACACACAACTGAGTGTGGCCGAGTAGTGATGACCACATCAAGGACAATGTGACAAATGGCTGTACCTGATGTCCTGTAGCGAGTGGCAGTGACTCAGTGCGGTGACCAGGTGACAGGCCCCCACTGCAGTGAAGCCAGAGCAGTGGGACAGACTACAAAGAACAGGGAGATACTGTGACGGTCAGCACACGCTTCTCAGAATGCTTCTGAGCCTGTCAACTCAGGGTAGAGTAAAAATGCAGCAAAACAAACATTGTGCAATTGCAAGGTACTCTAGTAAATGCTCAGTTCTTACTGGACAAGCAGGTTACAAGCAGGTCTGTGGTTGGGTCGCCGGTAAGAACCGACCGATCACCGAAATCGCCTCACGGGGGCGGAGCGCTCACCTAATGGAGCGAAGTTGTGGCAGCCTTGGCAGCATCTTCGCCAACACAGCAGCCGCTTGGTCATCTAGCACATGGTGGTCCAGCCTGGAGAGACAGGGTGGGTTTGGACTCCATTCACTTCAGTTTTCAGAGGAGGGAGCAATGTGCTTAGTGTGTGTGGGGGGGGTGTCACTGTTTACACCGTATGTCACGGCGGTCATGATGCGCTTTCTTTTAGACCCAACTGGACGCTGGGTTACAGCCCCTGAGGTGCAGGACTCAGTTACACTCCACGTCAGGGGCACCGCATCCTCTGCGGGTGCCAGCCAATCAGCTGCAAGTGCCAAGTTCAAACTCTTCCACTGTTGTACCGCTTTGCCCAGGGGTGTCGGGAAGTGGTCTGTATTGGGAGTTGGTCGCTGACTGAAACCGCAGAGTAACAGGCCACACAGGATCACCACGAGCCCAGGGCTAAAACATGTTTCTGCTGCGTGGTTTTAGCACTTGGGACCAGGCTGTCAGACTGCACTAACAACAACGACGACGACGACTTCCGGTTGTCACCTGAACTTTCGGAGACTCCGGAGAACCGGAAGAACCGATGAGAAGAATTCTGCTCCTTCTGTGCCAATGCTGTTATGGGAGAGTCTGAACAGGACAGAGAGAGAAACACAGTTACAGCGCATAGGCCCCCCCACTATACACACACACACACACACACACACACTTACTCCAGCTCCAGTAGCTGCGGACACCTCTGGCAGATGCTCTGCAGAAACACCAGGTGTCCACCTTGCAGGCTGCAGTCTATGAGCCTGTGGGCAGGGCACAGCATCCCAGTGTCCGTCAGTGAGCATCAGCCGATGAGAGCAGAAGCGCAGCAAAGCTGAACACCTTTTCCGTGGGCAGAACGCAAACTGGGGAGAATGTTGTTCTGCAATGTCTCACTGTGCTGTCTGTGTGCCAGCAATCCTGTCACCCTGCTTCTTCTAATGAAACTTGCTCATGGTCATAAGCACCACCACCAGGGCAGCAGGAATAGTGCAGAGTAAAGCAACCCCCCCATGACATCATCTCAGAGAAGTGAAAATGAAACTGCAGGTGACCACCATGTGACCAGGCCTTACCCAAGGGATTTGACCGAAGACACAACAGGCACCACATTGGCAGGATCAGCTCTGAAAAACACAGCAAACCCAGCAGCAGCTGCATTACTCTGTTTACCAGTGTACAGAACCCTGGAGAAACTCTTAACACTTGATGGTCACATTCACATTTATTCATTTGTGACTCTTTACTCCAAACTATCAGTAGCAGATGAAGAGCTTTAAATAGACAGGATGGTGATCATAGTCCAGCATGTGTGTCTGCCATCACTGTGTTGCTGATTCGCATCCCTCAAGCAACTGCCTATAGGAGTTCAAACAGCAAATGCACAGATAGTCACAGCAGACAGCGGTGGGCTGGCAGGAGGGAAATGGGTCTCAGAGAGAAGGTGTTGGAAGGGGACTCGGCAGTTCTGGGGGGCACAGGGAACTCAATCCACTGCATCAGGATAAAAATGAGACCTGGGAGGCTGATGATGCAGGACCCAGCTTGTGAGTGGAACTACCAAGTGGCCAGAGGTGGAGGAGCTCATGGTCTCCCCACTCTAGCAGGTGGGATGCAGGTAATGCAGGTGGTGCTGCGGGATGTTACCCTGGTATAGGCAGCTCTGTACACCGCTTTTCCTGGTCATCTCCACTTGTCTCTAGGGTGACGCACAGTGCAGTTTCCTTCACCCTGAAAGAAAATGTGTTTCAGGTTTGCCGGTTCAGCAGCCACTTTTCTACCTGCGGGACATTTCAGGACAGTGAAAACCTCCAGAGTAACAGTGTGAGTGAAGCTGGGCTGCTGTGGAATGTAAAGCACAGGTGGACACAGACAGCACCCTAAGCAGTGCCACAGACGCACACGTGAGCAGATTTACACTTGTTCTCCATTACTGTAGAATAGAATAGAATAAACCTTTATTATCCCACGAATGAGAAATTTAGGAGCAAATGCTTTCATGTGCACCACAGGATGAACATATTGTGATCACTCAGTGAAGAAGGATCATCTACTTCTACAGCTGCTCTTTGACAAGGTGTCAGGAACAGGTAAGAAAGTTCCACCGGTGAGTTACCTGATGTGTTGTATGTTGGGGTTTAGGGTTAGACAGCTGGAAATGAGATTCACAGCAGCTTCTGCCTTCAGCCATGGCTCCTCCACCCTGAGAGGAAGAAGATAGAATAACATCAGTGACCTTGAACACCTGGGACAACCTGTTTGACTGTTATCCTGCACATCTCCATCCCCCAGAAGTTCCCACCTGATCTCCAGGTGTGTGGGTCTACAGTGAAGCTCCCTCAGCAGGTCCTCAATCACCTGTGCAGTTACTCCATTGTTCTGCATTCTGGAAGAGGACAAAGAAATGTGTGTAAGAGTATGGCAGCAGGTAGGTGTGTGTGTGTGTGCGCGCGCGCACGTGCGAGATACTCACTCAAGACTCCGTAGTGTGTTCAGTTCACTCAGTGTTTTCAGCAAAACCCTTAGTTCATTGGGTAGTTTGTTACAGGACAAGCTGCAGGAGAAGTTAACATCAGCGCTGGCTTCACCTTCATCATCAGCTCCATATCAAACATTGTCACTGTAACCCCCTTGACCCCAGACTGGCCCAGTGCACCTGAGCCTGCACCCGCAGCAGTGCCGCCAGGTCTCCACACTCACTTCAGTTTCTCCAGGCTGGGGCAGCAGGCTAAGATGTTAGTGAGATTCTGCAGGTGGTCAGGGCCAAAGTGGCACTCTCTGAGCCTGGGGGCAAGAGACACGCGTCCCAGGTGGACACAAGAGAATGGGGAGGTGAGGAGAGACATTTGTGGATATAGAAGGAGAGCTATGGCAAAGGGGGTGGAGGGGGGCAGATGGAAAATGCAAAAGTGGTGCACAAGACCAAGACGGAGGACCAGGTCCTGCTGCTCTACCTGAGAGACTGGCGGAGGTCACAGCTGTTGCTTAGAGCAAACCGGATCATAGACCTGTCCTCCTGTCCCAGACTGTCCAGAGGAGAAGTCAAGAGCACGACACTGGTGAAGACTACACCCAGAGACGGCACATGCAAAGCCTGCGAGGTGAAGCTACACATCTCGGGCACATTGTCACTATCACAATGGACTACACAAAAGTCACCAGTATGGTACATGAAGGTCTCACCTTACTTCCAGCATCACCAGCTGCCCACAGACACTCATGGCCTTCACCAGGTCCAGTGCTCCTCTCTGGGTGAGGTTATTATTGTTGAGACTGCAGAGACCAGAGAAACAAGGGCTACGAAAACATGGACATTGTGACCAAAACACGGCAAAAAACATCATCATCTCTGAAAAACTACAGAGTAAATAAACAGGACTGAGGTCTGACCTCACTGAGGCTGAAGTGTGAAGGCCTGGGAGTAACTTCACAAAATGGCCGATACCTTCATCCCCAAGCAGATTTCCAGACAAGCTGAAGAAGGCAGCATTCGGTCAAACTGGTCAGGATCAATCCTGCTCAAGAGCAGCTTAAACACTTAGGAGGTTAAAAGAATTAGAGGTAAACTTTGGAATCGGAACTAAAACAGCCATCGAGGTTAAACGTCATCATCTCACTTCAAGAGCTTCAGCCTGGTCATCTGAGGGAGGTGTTTCAACAGGTTCTCCATGGTGCTCCTGTCCATGGATCCGCCGCTGAAGCTGCAGGAAAAGCAGAGGCAATACTGCTGAGTAATGTAGACCAGGTCCAGGCCAGCAGGCGTACGCTGATGGTGGACCAGCACACTTACTCCAGCTGAACAAGACCTCCACACTGAGCCAATCTTCTACACAGCTCATTCATGCTGCCAGGTGTGACAGACGTCTGCTGGAGGCTATAAGACAGAAACAAGCACATCTAACTGACGGACGACGCACGCAGATGTTCTTCAGGTTCTACCCCCTACCTGAGGTTCTAAACAGGTGTTGTACATTTTCGCCCACCTGAGTTTCTTGAACAGATGCAGCCCATTCTCCATAACAGGGGGGGGCTCAGGGAGATTCACTTGTGGCCACCTGGAATTAAAACGTAGGCTGCATTGGAAAGTGAAGCGAACAGAAGCATTTCATCTCTCCAGAAATGACAGAAGGTGAGAACTTTACCTTTTACTAGTGTGAAACTTCATGATGATCCTCTGCTCTCCTCCGTGGCTGAACACACAGCAATTACAGTTAAGGACGGGACTGAACTGAAAGGACTTGTGTGCGAGAGGGCGAGGAGCTGAGCAACACGCCGACAAGTCACAACAGCCAGAGTGACGGAAAATTATTAATAATCATTAATAATAAAGCCATTCATTGCTGGCAAAATGCACTTTTCCACCACAGAGTTGGTCATCACTTTGGAGGAAAACGTGCCGGAGTCAAAGAATATAAAAGCAACTCGGATCGCCAGAATGAGAGCGTGTGTGTGTGTGTGTTATTTGTCCTGGAGTCATTACCTCACATCCACATCTCTGAGGTGCCTGCAAGTCCTCAGCGTTTCTGCCAGCAGCAGGACTCCCTCCATGGTGACGCCGTTGTTGCTGGCGCTGCAGACACAAAATAAAACGCAGCAGAGAAGATGGCTGTCACGCGTGGCTCCTTCTGGACTACAGTTCTGTTCATAACCCAATAATTAAAATGAATAAAAAGATGTCCTTTCATTTGTTAATGGCGCTCATCCTGGGAAGCAAATTAATATAAAACCCGCAGCGTCCGTTGACTTTGGGATGCACTACAAAGTCTGAGAAAGCTCCTTTTCAGCCCTAGTTGCTGTCTGACCACACAAATGTGTGCAGTATTTGTCAGCTTCTGGTCGCTTTCAGCTTATCAAAAAGTTTTAGGGTTAGGGTTAGGGTCAAAAAAGTTTTCTCTTGCCATGACTTACATACTTAATAAGTAGAAGTGTTTTAAACAGTAAGCAACATTTAAATGAGAGAATAACATTTAAGTTTCATTTTCTGAGGTCAATTTGTTCAAGTTTGGTGAAATACATTTACTGTAAAAGGGTGGGGAAAAGACGGATGCTCGGCTATGATAAGGCTGTAGTGAGACCTTCGCCTCGCAGTCACTGCCTTGGTTTCTTTTCACTTTGCTACGTCAACTGGCAAATAACTTCACTGCTGCAGATGTGATTTGCTGAAAGACTGCTGGTGATGCTGATGAAGTTAAAAATCCAAATTTGGATCTAATTAATTGAATTATTGAATAGTTTTTTTTTTACCTTTTACTCAATATTTTGAGTAAAATATTGGAAACCTTGTAAAATATTTATACTTTTATATTTGTAGATAAAAACTTTTACCAGAGTAATATTTAATACATCTGTACTTTAAACTGAGTTACTTTGGCTTCTCTGCCTGCCTCTGCTGATGCCGTCCTGCTCCATGATCAATTTTACGTGGACTGTAACCTGAGGACAGAACCGGGTCACAGTCCTGCGAAGACCACAGCCCACTGACTAACTTGCATATTGGGAGAGACGAAGAGCAGCTCTGTTCATGTGGTGTTCTGCTGAGCGCGCACGTGTGTGTGTGTGTGTGTGTGTGTGTGTGTGTGTGTGTGTGTGTGAGGGGGGATTTCTGTTCAGCTGTTTTTTTCTGCTCTCTCTTTCTCTCTCTCACACACACACACACACAATGCCTGTGCATCTCAGTTGTCCACGAGACCTCTCTTGTTTTAAGTAAAAAAAAAAAAAACAAACTATGTGGTTGTCATGGTAACATGTACTTGATCTCCTGGATGGTGCAGAGCTGAGGCAGGACTTCCAGAAGCTTCTTCAGTCCACGGTTCCCCAAGTTATTGCTGGACAGACTGGAGGGTCAAGACAGCAGACATCAGACATGTCTGTAGCAACCACACACACACACACACACAACCTGAAAACCAGGGAGCCAACACTGAACCCAATGAACCATATGAAGTGGTTAGAGCCTAAAATGAAAGCAACCAATACATTCTTCTGCATACGTGTGCACTGAGACCCCAAAGTATGCTGGGATATGCATTCATATACTCACTCCAGCAGGGTCAGCTGAGGACATCCACTGAGAGTCTGACACAGTCTGTCCACATGCGTGGGATGCAGGTCACAGTGCGTGAGCCTTGGGGAAACCACTGTCACCATCAACACCACCACCAGCATCATCATCATCATGACCCTCATGTTTGTTTCCAACCGTGTACATACCGAAGCCTCTTGGACGGCAGCGCAACCTTCTTCATGGTCTTCTCACTGTGATGATGAAGAATGGGACATGGGAAGTGATGTTACTCGCCTGCCCTCATCTGACACCCCACTGTCCCCACGACGCCATGTGGAGCCTCAGCTAACTCTGCACACTGACTGCAGCCTCATGCACTTGAAAAGTTACAGCTCAGTGACAACGCTCACTAAGGAGACATCTGCTCACCCAGGGCTCTCACGTTCTCCATCAAACAGGACACACACCTTTGGGGGGTCCTCCAGTCTGAGGGAGAGAAGAACATTTAACGTCAGCGTAATAAAGCGCAGCGGGAGTGTGTGTGCATGTGAATGAAGGCTGCAAATGTGTCTGAAGTTTGTCACTTAATGTATCGATCTTTGTCGGTGTGGCACACGTAGGCACGCACACACACGCGCACACCAGGTCCGTCTGCTCTGTCAAATGGTTCAACTGGGGGCCTCAACTCGTCATTTTTTATTTGTGATCGTGAAACTTTTTCTGAGAAAATTCGGCTGTTGTCCTGGCCAACGTACCTGGCGTTCACCTCAGCCACCGCGGAGCACATGGTCAGCAAACGGCTGAGAGCAGGCAACCCATCCACTGTCAGTGAACTGCAGCTCAGCCTGCAGAGAAACAGGCGGAACACCAACGCACCGATTCAACCACGTGACTGGAAGTGATGACATAACCATGCATCGCATGGCAGGAAGGGGTCTCAAGGCTACACAGAAGGTGTTGGTGACAGTGACTTCACGCCCTCCTTTCCAGAATAATCAGCATTTGGTCATATTCAGAATTCATGGAGTGTACTTGTGATATGGAGAATGTTACCATGGTAAACAGGGTGCAGACGGATGCGTCAATCTTACACTATGTGTCTGGACACATGGAGTTTCGGCAGCGAACCACACAGCACCTGGAGAGCGTTGTTGCCAACCTCCCCTCCAGACAGGCTATCATCACCACACCAGCAGGAACACAGGAGAGAGACGGTGGCAGTTAAGAGGAGAGGACCATGGAGAAACAAACACAAACACACACACCCTGGTTGCCCATCAGTGACACAGAGGAGACATCGCTTACTGGAGTTCAGAGAGAGCAGGACAAACGGCCAAGATGTCACATAGACGGGTCATGGTGTCCACAGTGAACCTGCAGTTGGAAAGGCTGCAAGAAAAAGACAGATTTGGTCACACACACACACACACACACACACACACACACAGCGTAGTGTATAAAGTGGCTGTTTGAAGGGGTAAACAGGAGAGCTAGAGCCAAGAGGCCCGGCTAAAGACAAATGTCCTGCAGCTGTGCTTGTCCACAAGCTCTTCAGCACAGTCCTCAAGTGATCTGACCCTGAGGAGCCTGGGACACCACCAAGTGACGCATGCCTGGGGACTGCAGGACTGTGGTGGCCCTCTCACTAATATTCTCATTTCCACTGTTGTTTGCTGTTTCATCCTCACTATTTTCCTTTACAAATGCACTTCCTGAGGAACTCGGCGACTCATCTATCGTTCCTCTGTGACACCTGGGCAACTCGGCACGTTCGCATCTGACAGTTGCAGAATGCCACCACTTTTAACCTCTTCATGTCTGCGATTCCCCCATACCTCACAGTGGGGCCTTCGGCAGGGCCTCGGCTGCAGGTGCAACAGAGAGAGAGAAGAGTTATATGCTGTCAAGACTTTGTGACAAGGTAAACAGGGTGCAGACTTTATATTTGTAAGACCCACCCGGGCGAAAGTAACACGTGGATTTCCTTCATGTCCTTCGGACCGCTGCTGCAGGAGCACAAAGACAGACAGAAATGTGTGAGACGACTGGTTGCCTACAGCCAAAATGGCCAACACACCAGATGGGGGCCGGAGGGGCTCACTCCACATGAAGCTTTCGGAAGACAGGACACATGACCAGCTTCTCCGTCAGGCAGAGGATGCCATCCAGGGACACGCCATTCTTCCCCAGACTGAGAAAAGATGCAGGTCAGTACAGGATGAGATGTACAAAAATGTCCAACTTACAGTAAATGTCAGTAAAAAGTGAAAAGTCTGAAGGTTCAAGTGTTGGATTGATTCACTGTTACTGTGAGTGCAGCTCCTGTGCATAGCAGAATATGTGTGTGTGTGTGTGCGCGCGCGCGCGTTTGTGTATGTTGACCAGGTGTACTCACTGGACTGTGGTCAGCCCAGCCATGTTGGGGATGACGTCAGCGATGTGCTGGAGCCCCCGGTCACTCAGGGTGTTGTCACTAAGGCTGAGACAAAAAGCATGTGAGCACCTGCATCACGGTTTTACCGCACGCAGTCCACCTGGACACTGGAATGTTCTAGCCGAGGGCACGGTCAGTACTTGAGCTCAGCGATGTGATCGCAGCTCTTGAGCGCCCTGGCGAGCTTCGCCGCTCCAGCTTCTGTGACGCTGCTGCCCATGAACCTGTGGGGGAGAAGCATGGAGCACAGCAAGATGGGAGTTTGGTAACATTTAAATGGGTTTTAGGCTCGACTGCTTTTTGCCCGATTATTTAACCATGAAATCAGAATAATGTGACAGAGCACCAACCACCAACTCACATCCACGGTGTTTACCACTGATCTTCATTTGGATGTCGTATTTGTCGAAGGTCACCGCCACTAGGACTTAGCTCAGCTCAGCACATCACTGCTTCTGGGACTCATGCTTACCACACCATGCTGTTCATCAGACTGCACTGTGTTGTGCTCAACACCCTCCTCCTCGCCATCATCATCATCATTTTCATCTTTAATCTGATATTTTTCTTTAAGAGAAAAAGGCAGCGCCAGGAAGTCACTCACTCCAGTCGTCTGAGGTTTGGCAATCGAGGGAGCACAGCGGCGACGGCCTCGGCAAACTTGTCCTCGTACTTTCTGCTGCGGAAGCTGAAAGTCGGAGTTTATGCTTCATTAAAAAATTATTTGGTAACAAACAAACAAAACAGACAGACAGACAGACAGATGGGCCCACATCTCCTATAAAGGCAGAGACTTCAGTATCATTGAATAAGTTTGTCCCAAAGCCATTTGTGAGCTGTGTGACATCCCTGTGCCCCCGTCAGTGTTTTAATGACAACTCGAGCCAGAAAAGCACAACACTCTTGAGAACAAGAACAATCTTCATCAAATAAAAGCCCATAAATCAATAAATTGCTAAAATAATAAATGGATATAATAAAACATTAATATTAGTGTAAATATAAATATATACGTCGACCCGTCTCCACACCCATGCTGTGCTGCGCAGTCTCTGCTTTGCCGCAGTTCCCCTCGGCGTGTGGTCGGTTACCGCGGTCAGGTATTGTGCTGTGCTGTTTGGGGCCAAACGGCCCAGCAGTTACTGTGGTGCTTGCCTGCAGCGGTCCAGTGACCCAGATATTTTTTTTCTTCGCCAATTATTTGTTAGCCACTCATTTTTAGGAGACTGTAAATTTTTATGACTTTCTGAACCTTAATAACCAAACAATTTAGGGCCTAATTCAGCCCAGCAGCTGCTCTCAGGCGCTTTTCTCTGCATTTGAGGTCACATTCACAAAAGAGGCAGGTTTTTGTTCCGTCCTGGTTCGTGCGTCAACCCCAAACTTCACTGCCAAATAAAGCAATGAGTTCACAAACCGAATTCATATGCAGCCGCCTGATGGCACAAAGAGCCGCCTTCACTTTCTCTTTCACTTCACTGACATTGGCATTTCCATTACAATTCATTTATTGCCCGATCTGTGATATTTGCTGTGGCTTCGATCTCTTTACTGCCCCAGGGTGACAACTGCTCCTCTCTCTGTCTCCCCCCCCCGATTCCCCTGATCAGTTTATTTCCATGTCCACCCTTTGCCCCCCCAATTTACATGGAGCAACAGCAGCACCGTGGTGCTCCTGGCAAGCAGCCCTTCAGTTTCGATTTCACATAAATGCCCATGAATGTTTTGCGATGCGGAGGATCTGGCCTCCATCTTGCACCGCGGATAAAACAGCAATGTGCCTGCAACGCGGCCCCCAGGGTCACACCAGCTGTTTGCCCTCAACTTACAAACACAACTGACACTGGAAGTCTATCTGTAACTTGATTTGTCTGTATTCCCACATTTTTTTACTTTTACTTACTATTACTCATTGCTAACCCCATTTAGCAATGAGTAATAGTGAGTAAAAGTAAAAAATACAGATGCCGCTCCATTTATTCACGTTGGTTTCTATGAAAACCTCAGTTGAAGCTATAATACATTTTTAAAATGCTTTTTAAACTCCTATCTGTCCGTTATCCAAAGCCGGCTGTCCAGTGGAGAGTTGTGGTGGCTGGGATGCCAGCCTGTCCCATTATCACTACAGAGAGTCCTGAACCCCACTGAGATGTTGTGCAAAGACGTGAAAAAAGCTGCTGAAGCTGGACAACTTTCAGTGTTGCTGAACTACAGCAGATCTCCAGGGAGCAGCAGTCTTTCTTGAGACCCTGGTCAGCAGCTGCAGGAGATGTTTAGTTGCAGTCATTGCAGCTAAAGGGGAAGCAGCCAGGGACTGACGGTGAGGGGGGCAGTTAGTTTGTCACACCTATGATGAACATATTGTTGTGGTCTACACTGTGGAAATGATGGAAAAACAACACTGGGACTGACGGATACATCTGATCACGTTTACCGCACACAGACACGTTTCTCTTTTCAAAACCAGCTCTCTCGTGGCTCTCTTAAATGTTCTCCAGAACATTCTCACCAATTTTAATGTCCAGAAGGACACTACTTTAGCCCTCCGTAAAACGTCTTTTTGCCTGGGATGTTTCAAATGTCTAAGAGAGGAATCCAGAGCCCTGTTCACTTTGTTGCTCTACCCGACTGACCGTGAGACTGACCCCGCCTGACCCCGGGTGTGATGGTGGACTCACGTGAGGCAGCTGATGTGGTGACAAGTGACCAGGACTTCCAGACACTCCAGGTCCATGGTGCAGCCCCCGAAGTCAAGGACGGCGCTGCGGCCACCAGCCAAGATGACAAAGACCAGGGCCTCGGCGTCCAGGCAACTCAGTGGGATGTTGCGCAGCTCGAAGCGGTACCGCAGTCCCACCGTCCGACCCAGGGCCTTGTCCTGGCTTTCATAGGCGCAGCGGCACAACTCGAGCACCTTGGGCCCCGTAAGGGAGCCACTGCCCGCAAACTGCTGCAAGACCTTCAGCACAGTGGCCTGCCGCTGCCTCACCAGCTCTGCTCTGCTCCCCCCTGCAAGCTGCTCCAGGTAAGGCGTGCAGGCCGGAGCAGCCAGTCCGCACAGGAACTGGTGGACGGAATCTGTGAACACTGACTTGGGGTCGGACCTCGTTGTCCAGCGGCTCTTGAGGTTCAGCTTCTTACGCAGCTGTGCTTCAGTGACGCCCTCACTGATCATGAGATGCAGTGCGCCCAGGAACTCCTGCATGGTGAGGTGCATGAAGACACACCCTTCCTCGCAGGACCCATCGGGGCGCCGCAGCTCCTGGGGGGACAGCAGACCAGCCGCCACGGCGAAAGCACGGAGATCCCGTCCCATGTCTTGGGCCAGAAAGACAATGGTGCTGTTGTTGAGGCCCTTCAGTGCCAGGCGGCTCAGCTCCTTCACCTCGGTTCGGTAGCTCTGCAGCAGCGGCGTGTTCTGGACTTCAACCAGACGTCCACCAGCCTGGCTCAGAAATGCCATCAGGATGTAGATGTATACCTGGGTCATGGTGGCAGGCAGCAAGGTGGCACTGCTAGACTCTCTGGAGAACAGGTGATCCAGGCAGACGCAGCAGATGTGGCAGAGTGCAGGTACGCTGCACATGGCGAGCAGGTGGCGGCTGTCTAGCAGGTGGTGCACTGCCCGCTCACTGTGACCTTTGCCCTGGAAATACTGCTCAGCATACCGCATCACACGAGGGAGGTCAAAGCCCAGCAGTTCGCCCACGTGCTCCACGGCACCGTCGGGCAGGTCCAGCAGATCCCGGCTCCTGCAGGTGACCAGCAGCGAGCAGCCATTCAGGATCGTGCGGCTGCAGAGTCCTGAGAAGAGCTCTGTGACTGGGAGCTGCTGCCGGGGGTCACAGGGGGTGTTGAAGGCGCCCAAGGGCGAGAACCTGGCGTGGAACTCATCGTAACCGTCAAAGATGATGCATATTTGCTCAGGGTGGTCGAGGACGAAGGTGAGCGCGGCGTCGGCCTCCTCGCGAGCAGACCAAGACCACAAGCCTAAGAGCAGTTCCATCAGGGACAGACGCTCAGGCGCCATGTTCAGCTGCCGGAACTCGAGCAGGAAGAGCAGGCGGAAGCACGGCAGGTAGCCCTGCGCCCAGCGAGAGGCCAAGCAGCGCGTCACCACCGTCTTGCCGGAGCCGGCCGGTCCCACCAGTGCCGTCACCCCCGGGCCCAGGCTCAGGAAGGCCTCTGCTGTAGTAACATGCTCCGCACCGCCATCGTCTGTCTCCCGTGGGCGCCCTGACATCTTACGCAGCCCCACACGCACCTCGTGGAGCTGCACGCTCCGCGCTACACCCCGGCACGACCGCTCGTAGCGCTGCAGGATGTCGGCCTTCACCGTGGCCTCCAAGTGTTGCACCGGGTTTGTGGCCATCACTGGGGAGAACGGAAAGGGGTGCGGTCAGTGGAGCGGACGGTGGCAGAGCCCCCCTGAAACAAAGCACGGGGCCACTGCACCTGCCGGCGAATATTTCCTTTTGGGAGGTGGCGGTGAGGGGTCCTCATGGTCCGGGTGCTGCTCTGCGCTGCTCTCTGAAACAAGGCAAAGCTGACCATCACACACACAGGTGCCTTGCTCACTGGGGTCCCCTCTCACTGCATAGATGGGACCACCTGAAACAGCAAAGTTCATGAGGCAACCAGACCCCCTGCCGACCACAAGTGCGCAACCGTGTGCGACAGTCAGTCTCACGGACAGAGTCTTCCGGTTCTACGCTAATGTCAGCTGCAAGAACAGTTTGTAAGACTCTTCATTTTCATTTTGCCAACTTGGAGCCGCACCAAAATGGCAGCGTCGCCGCCGCACTTACCGCACCCGGCGGCCGACATGAGCTGCGACTCGAGCTGCAGCGGCAGGTTGCAAGTCATGGTGAGCGCGTGCACGAACTGCGTGCACTCGGCGACGGGCGCGCTCCTCAAGCGTTCCACGAGGCGGCGGATGCGCTCCTCGAGCTCTGCCCCCCGCCGCCGGCTGCCACCCCCGGGCAGGGGCTCCACGGCCGCGAAAAGCTGCTCGAGGGCCTCGTCGGACTGGTCCTGCAGCGCGTGCACGAGCTCGTGGGCCACCTGCGCCAGGACGCAGCGCACGTCGGGCACGTGGACGTCCTCCTCCATGGGCGGTCACAAGGGCGGCTCGGTCGCCGCGAGCATCACCGCAGCGGGTCTGTCGTGGAGCACGAGGCCCAGGTCACCGGACGCCCCGTGCGGACTGGAAACACACGGGGGAGATGAGACTCTGGGGGGGGTGTCGGGGGTCACTGGTCCTCCACCCCCAACACACACATTACTCATTCACTTACGCAGCGGGCTCACATCACCGCAGGCATCGCGGCAAAGGGCGGTGCAGCAAGGGTGGGATTCGAACGCAGTACCTGCAGGCGGATGGCGGTTCCGAGTGCTACGGCGCCGCATTCACGGCTTAACCATACAGTATTCACTCCTTGGCCTGATTTACCCCTTTACGCAGACAGAGAGGTAATATTTACCGTACAGTCCAGGGTGAGTACCGGGGTAAAGGGAAGGCTAGTAGCAGATGGGATTTAAACCTGGAACCTCCGAGGCCAAACGCAGGCCCAGCGCTACCGCCCCCTGCTGCCCTGGGATTAATAGCGCGGATAAAAAATTATTGATAAACGGCCAGGTTCAAAGGTGATTCATAGGGTTCAAATAATGGAGTGTTTTAATTTGCGGTATTATAATAATAATAATAATAATAATAATAATAATAATAATGTACCTGTTTGTGCCTTGTGCTACACAAGGTGTGCGGGTCCAATTCACGTTTATACTGGTGGCGCCTGGGCTGTTTCTCGTTTGTCAAAACGACGTCATGGGCGAACCGAAGAGCCCGCAGATAATGCAGGTGTAGCTGCGCGCTTTCTACCGAATTTTGGCCAAACGGCCCCCCATGGGGCCTCGCGCGCCACGCGCCCAACCCTTTGTGCGCCGCCGAGCGCGTGACGGCGGGAAATTCAAGGGCGCAACGTTGGCGCTCACGTTAACGGCGAAGTGAAAAGCGATTCACGTCGCGGGCGGCACCGAGGTCCAAACATCCCACCGACAAATGCAGTAGAACCGGCGAGTCTGCGCGCGTGAACCGTACGCACCGCGCAATCCGGTGGCCGCCGGTCGGCGATCGACTCCCGTGCGTGTGGGCGCACGAAGGCGCGGAAGCGAGGCAGAAATGAAGAGGTAAAAAGAGGTAAAAAGAGAGGGAGATGCGGGGCAACTCACCGCGCGCCGCAGACAAACGCATCTTGCGGGACGAAAGTGAAACTAAAGTCAGGTTTTCATTTCAACTGCGCGCATTCGACGTCGAAACGAAGGACGAAACTCGGAACCGCTCCAGAACAGGCGGCCTTTCATACTCTAGTATCACTTGCTATTACACCTTTATGACATATCACACTAATACTTACGTATAATAATAATAATAATAGTAATACTTAGTTATTTACTATTTTCGTTGCCATTGCTAGTGCAGTCTGTAACGATACAAGTAGCAACAGCAAAAGCCGACTGCCCTGGAGCGGTTCCGTTCCAGCACTTCGCCAAGATTCGATTTAACGGAACCGTCGGTGCCGTGAACAATTCCCGCGGGGGGTCTCGGCAGCACAGTGCCCCCTCGTGTCCCCGTAGCTCCGCTCGTATCGGCGCTGCGTTCGCTGTACCTCAAGCCGAGAGCGGGCTGTATTTTTACTACTTTTATTAGTAATCGGACATTACGTTGCAAGGTTTGCAAACTGAGCTGCGTGCACCGATTTGCCCATCTACAGAGCAGGTTGCTGTACGATTTAGGGAAAGTACCTTGATCAGGGATTCGAACCCATGACCGGCGCTCAGGGAGGGATTGGGCGGGGGGGCTGCAGGCTCAAATCCTTGACTGCACGGCTCGCACTGCGTCCACGCTTTTGCCTGTGGCCTTGACTCGCACCTGCGTCTGCTTTATCGAGCTTTACTAACCCCCTGTTGCTGCAACAACAAACATCCCGGTGCGATATGGAAGGCGGGGCCTGGTCCCATATGCAAATAAGGAGGCCAGGTAAACTGAGCCCGTGGATGGGTTAATGTCGAGTTGCTCCTCTGGGCCTCCATTGGGCGCTACAGTAGAGCCTAATTCTGTGAGCTTCACCTCAACTTTCAGATGAAAGGGTTCTCGTCTACAGAACGGCAAATAAAGTCCACTTTGGCTGTTAGAAACACCCCCCCACCGCCCAGCACACAGAGACCGGCTTCTGTAGGACAGCAGCCTTGCCAGGATGAGGGAACTATCGCACCAGTGGGCCTGACCTGACTTCAGTACTGTTACCAATTCAGGCTGCCCACAGCAGGAGGTGAGATTCACCAGGCTGGCAAACCTTCTGAGAACCTGCAGCAGGACCCCCCGTCTTCCTGAGCTGAAGATCCTGGGTCGTAGGCAGCAGACACACCAACACAGTAGTCCGTCCACAACACCCACATACAAAAACCTCAATCGGAGACAAATGTGTTGGCCACCATGAACAGTAACACATTTATAATGTATTAAATCATTCTTGCATACTTAAGCCATAATTTGAAAGATAAATCAACATTTAAACAATTGCATTTAATGAATAGCACTATGAAGTATTCAAGCGGTGACATACATGTGGGTGGTGCAGCGCTGCCACTGAGCGCCAGTATCCTGGATCCTGTGGCCAACAGTATGATGCCACCCTGGTGTTGTGAAGTGGCCGGGGTCTAGCTGGTGTGTGGCATCGGCCTGATTCACAACACCAGCTGCAGCACGCATACCCAGCGCCAAAACACCGCATTGCGCCTCACGGGAGGGAAGTGGGCCTCCTTGGGCATCAGTCATGCTACCTGCTGCATGCCTGCTGGGGACTGAGTGGGACCTGAACACAAGTGTTTCAGAGACCTGACCGTGACCTGCAAGAGGAGCAGTCAAGGAAGTGTGCTTGCATACATAATCTCTACCGTTACCCACCCTGGTCCTGAGCAGCTTCTCAACACCGACTAACAACGTACAGATTTAATTCTGTATATAACCAGACATATGGTTCTTTATTTTTAAAATGCATTTCTATGAAAAGAAACTATTTTATGCACTTGAGACTTCGAAGTCCAAAAATAACATCTTTAAAGGATGTTAAGAGTTCTGCTTTTCTGTTGATTTGCAGAAAGTTCACTAATAAGGTTACACCTTGCAGTTATTTCAATATCACCTGGTACATGAAGCCCATGTCACTGTCAGGCTCCAGCAGATGTGATGTGTACAGTCCGTGGGTACCGGTGCCAAAACACCCAACCCTCACTGGCAGGTGGCACAGGACACACTGCTGAGTAGCAGCAGTCACAGGGCTCTCGAAAATGTACAGAAATAATCCAAAACAAGAGCTTTTAGAAATAATTTCTACTGCTTCTTAGACAAAATCTCATGAAGACCTACATTCACGTGGGTGGGTGCTTGACTCCCCTACGGTGATGTGATACAGTAGACCTGGTACAGAGCCACTGATCTCAACATAAAGAGATGGGGGGGGGGGGGAGGCATTTTCTTGTTGACTAAAAGGCAACACTTTGCTGCCATCAGCCAAGGACACAGTACTACATATGTGCACACAACTCAAATTCACAAACACAGAATTAACAAATGAGTCTTGTGTTATAAATTAATTCCAACAGATAAATATGATTAACAGAAACAAAATATGAACAAGTTGCATTTATTCTTCAAATAAATGAAAAATACAAAATCAAACTCAAAGTTGCAGACAAAAGCGACAGTGGGCGGGACGATGGCTGCCTATGATAGAGTATCAATGGGGTGGAGTGGGGGTGGTCTGGACTGCAGCAGCGACTCAGTTCATCAGGACTTCCATCTGCACAAGCCTTGCATTGGTGTCACCAGCCATGCGGTATGGGATCATCCCAGCAAAGGTGATTAGCACCCGGGCCTGGCTGCGCAGCTGCTGTAGGTGCGAGAGCAGAACAGGTACATTTGCATGTGTGCACGCGTATGTATGTTCATCTAAGCAGGGCTTCTTGGCAGTAATTTCTAGTTCTTATCCTTGTTGCTTTTAATGATGCCAATTCCCTCCCTCTGTTCTACATTTAATGCACAAACTCATACCTCAGCTGCGCGTGCGTCTGCATGCATGCACGCACGCACACACACCTTCACCGAGCTGACTTCTCCCAACCGTACCCTTGCACACACATCCAACCAACTATTCTCCAAGCCCCAAGTTCTATACTCACAGAATCCCGGTCCTCAACAGAGCGCTGCAGCCGGCCTGGAGTACCCGCTGCTGCCCCCTTCAGGCGCTTATACTGTGTGAAAAGGATGTTCATGGTGGCCAGGAGCACTTCTGACAAGTTGTGCCGGACCTGCATGAGATGCCACAGGAAACAGAAAAGGGCAATAATAACTAGACTGCAAAATCAGAATTAAACAAAAAAAATAAATAAATAAAAGTACTGCACATAAGAATTCCAACGCCATGTTTAACTGTTCTAATTATGCACAGGGACTCTCACCTCATCACTGAAGTTCCGGAAAGCTGCCACCCTCTCCTCCACACTATCCTGACTGAGGGGAACCAGCTTCAGCCTCTCCATGATCTTTCAATAGGAAGACAGTAGAGGAGTCAGACAAATGGTTGAACCAGAGCAGGGAAAGCGAGAAAAGAATTTAAAACAGGCCGTGGTCTGCATGGGAGAATTGAAGTGAGACACAAAACTGTAGAATGGAGCGCCATCTTTCTCACACTCACATCGTAGGCACGATCAATGTGACCCATATGATACTCATCAAAAAAGGTAATTAGGTCCAGGAGCAGGTAAAAGGTGCTGTCCACAGCCTTCTCTGCAGTCACACCTTGGGCCCGGTACCTGCAGAAGGGAGTGCAGCTGCTACATACTTACTGAAAATTAACCAACCTAACACGAGCCTCAAACAAGTAAAACAAACTTTGCTGTGAGTCAGTTATGATTAATCATAGTGAAAAACCATTATAGTCTAGTGTAAAACTCTAGCATCCATTCAAAAGCAAGAGCTCCAAAAAAAAAAAAAAAAGCCCTCAAGGACAGCCAGTTGGATACAGAGTCTCAGGGACTGACCGCTCCGCGATGGCCAATGCCATGTTCTTTAGCCGCTCCTTGTTGGACTGTGGTGCGCTGACCTGGGCAATGACTGGGCTTAGCAGCCTGTTCATCAGCTCCAGAACTTTGTCTGGGTTCTGAACCACAGCAAATCAAAAAGAAACAGAAAGAGGTAGAAGTGAGCGACTAAATAATCTCAGCAGATCCCCATTTTAAAATGCTAAAATGTATTTAATTCACTTGGAAAAGAACAAGTAGAAAATGACTGCAACCAAGTGAGGTTTATGGAGGACAACATGACATCCTGTACATCACCTTGGCGAGTTCATACAGTTTCACGGCTTCCTCAAACAGACCCTTGTTCTCTGCCTCTGATGCCACTTTACCAATGATGGCCCGTGTGTCTCCAGCAAACTTATCAATAACCCCTGGCTGCAAAGTAATCAGACAGGTTTTTAAAAACACTGCAGACTTTGATACACAGGATACAGACACAGAGGACACTTGGTGATACCTTTCTGCTTCCATCTTTTTCCAGTCTTCCCAGCAGCATGTCAAACTGTACAACAGTGGGAACACAAATAAAGGCAGATTTACTTTTTTTTTTTTGCAAAAGACAACTGACCTGAAAATATGCTCACACACTCGTTCAGTCACTCACACTCACCTCACGGCTCTCAATGACAAGCTCACTGATGCACCGCATGAACATGTTTTCCCCTTGGCTGTCCTTCTCCTTCCTGAAAACCAATCAGAGGAAGCAGAGGCAGGAGAGTTGGAGTTGAAATATCCTCCAGGTAAAGGTTAAGAATGGAGGAAGAGAATGATGATCCTACCGCAGAAAATAGAAGTATTGCAGTGCCTCTCGGGGGTCTGTGGACTCAAACTTCCGGGTGTATAGCATCAGCAGCCGGGTAAAGTTGAGCCGCCGCACCATAGGGGGGTCTCCGGGCTCTTGACTCACTGAACCCGGACAAAGCAGGACAAAAATGAACTTTGGACCCCTTTTGTGACAGACAAAACAAGACTTTTGTGAAACTAAAATGACAACGACACTTACACAATTGGGCGCTCTGACCCGAGGATTTCAGCAGCATACGCAGCTCATAGAGGACCAGGGCAACATGAACTGCATGACTGCGCAAACGCTCAATGCGGAAAAGAAAGGCTATAGCTGCCTCAAACTGAGCTGTCAGGAAAAGCACCTGGAAATAGAGGAAGGGCTGCTGGCTCGCTGAGAAATGTGACTCGCCTGCAGACAACAGCAGAAAACACATGAGATGGATCCTTGTGTCTTTCACAGGCTAACACCTGAAACATACAGACAGCCAGCCATGCACATACAGAGCTGTGCCTCACCATAATCCTCCAGCAGCTGTTTCTGCAGCTGAGGCAGCGTCAGCCGGTCCTGTGGGGAGGAGCTTCCATCCTCCTCAAAACACAACTGGTTCAGCTACAAGCACAAGAAGACAGAAGTCAGTGCAGTTCACCCTCCTAGCACAAGCGCCTGCGATGCTGTCCTAAAACAAGCTGTGATATTCGGCCCCTTAGGCTTTATTCTTTAACTGGACCATCTCTAACTCCATTTCCTATCCAGGCCCTCACCTTCAGCCACAGGTAGTCCTCAGTCTTGTCAGCCACCTCACTGTGGTTATCTGTGATGTCACACTTCCCGATGAGGCAGTAGACAGCACGCTTGTAGGGGTCAGCACTGTTCCGCAGCACACGACGGTAATGAAGGCGGAGCTTGTTCTCTGTAGCTGGAGCCAGACTGGTGGGGTATGAAGGAGGGTTCAGCTACAGATCTGTTCCCAATAAAAAAAACTAAATTCTAAAGTCAAAGTAGCAGCAGCACAGTTCACATGGGATCATCGGTAACCATAGTGGAAGTGAGGGAGGCAATGGAGAGGACCACCCGCAAAGACTATTATGTCTCATCGGTGTCTCACCGGCGGTCCGGACTGTTCATGTACTCTTGGAACCAGTGCTTGAACTCGCCGAGCTGGTGTTGAGCTCGACACACAACCTGCATGGCAGCAGCCAGGTCCCCACAGCGCAAGCAGTAGAAGATGAGAGCCCAGACAGGGTGGCCTTCGACCTCGCCATCCTGCCACAGACACAGTCAGGGCACACTTGTGAAGACCCCCACACATATGCATGCAGCAGGCTGAGGGGTAGTGTTAGCAATACCTGCATGCCAGGTGGTGGTGTGGCCAGCTTGATGTTGAGGAAGCTGTGTACCAGCTGGAAGGTTCCAGGGATGCCCCCCAGCAGGGCCTGCTGCAGGTTGCCACACACGGTCACCATTGTGTAGTTCTTGTAGCTGCAGAAAGGTAGTGTATTGGTAGTTCAAAGCTGGCCCGGTAGCTCTTCTCCCATTACAGTCCCTGATAATGCCCTCAGCTGGCCCCACATACATACCTGTTCTCCAGGAACTGTAGTGCCTGGTGGACAAAAGCCATCTGTGTGTCAACAGACAGGCGGCTCTTCAGCGTGTCTCTGGCAGGTACTAGCAGCACATCTGTCATTTGCTTCACCATCAGCCACATGTCTGACACATTCTGCATGCAGGCACATATGACACAGAAATGTTATTTCCCACAACTGCAACATTACAAAGGTTCAAAGGAAATTCAGCAAGGTTCTGGCAGGTCCTACCTTGTCATCCAGACCTTGAGCCACTGAGGCACACAGATCTCCAAGGCTCAGCTGCACCTGCCCACTCATTAGCTTCTCGTTGAACACATAGATCTGCAGGGAGGGAAGCGCTGTGCAGGTCAGCTCATTTACACCCACCCACACTCTCACATGTTAGAACTGACCCCTGTACCTGCCCCAGGGCTACTACATCCTCGATGAAAAGTGGTGGATGATGAAAAAAAGGATGAAGAGAATCATGATGTTGACCAGGTCCTCAAAAAAGAACATGAAAACGAGGAAGAAAACACCACAGGCAATGTGTCGACACATGATCACTGTCTGCAACTAAACAGAAACCCCAACCTCCCCCACATAAGTAGTGAGCTGCACTGTCCCAGTATGCACTACTGCGTCCGGCCCACCCTGCAGCCCATTGATTCAGCAGTGCTTGTGTGACATGAACACCAATGGGCAGAGTCCTAGCTCCATGCTTCAGGAACACGCGGACAAAAAGTGAGTCACTTTGCCAGTGAAGTCACTATAAAAACAAAAGGATTAATCAGTTCAACTTCAGAACAAGATTATTTCAAAATATATACATTAACGATTCTAAATCTTCTAAAGATTTTATGTGAACCACTAGGACATTTCTATATATAATGAAAAAGTACATTTGTTTATTATAGTATTACAAAATGTTAAATGGGTTTGGTGCTATTTGGGTGATTTATTGAACACTGAATGATCTGACATTGCCGGAAAGGTGGGTGGGTGCAATAAGGGAAAATGGGTCATAGAACCATCGAGACCGCCTGTCGTTGTCATGGACACAATCAATTCTACAGTGATGTCACAGAAATGATGAGAAAAGCCTATGGCCTTTGGGGGAGGGGGTGAGTGCTGCATGTCAATATGTATTTGGAAAAGACTGCCTCCCCAAGCCCTGTTCTAGCCAGCCAATCCACATCCTCTAATTTCAGTGTATTAGCTACAAATTGAACATTAACATCAACAAGTGGTGAAGAACAGACATTAGCAGAGTGGCTCATGTCTGCCATTGTATTTATAACAGAATAAAAGAGAGTAATCTGTGCCCAGGAAGGGTCCAATTTATTCTGCAAAGCAAAATTCCAGCTGAGAGTTTAAAAGGATACAGACACACCAGCAGGCACTGTGTTCTCATTAAATACACACATGCATGTCAACCACTCCAATTGGCTCTTTACCTGCCTCCCATACGCCACCTCCACATTGTCCATGGCGCTGCGCCCAGGTGTCCCCACATCGCTCAAAAAGCTTGGCTGAAAGAGATGTGGATACAGGTTTCATAATGAAAACGAAGAGGAACTAAAACAGACCAGCTTTGTGTGTCTGTATGCGCAATGTACGTACAGCACGAGTACACATGTACCCAAGACCCACCCACCTCAACCTCTTGTGTGAAGTCGAGCGCATCCTCGCCAGCACCCAGCAGTGTGTGCAGAACTCGCTGCTTAACCTGCTCCCAATGGACCAGCATGGACTCCCTGTGGTACTCCTCAGCCAACAGAAATGTCTGCACAACAGTCACCAGGAAATGGGTGTGGGTTCAAGTCTCATCTGGGTGATAGGGTATGGGATCAAATGACTTACATACACATACTTTGGGAAACAGGCAGATCACTCACCCTACGCCTCGACTCTTCGATGGCCGATAGCAGGGCGTTGTCCCGCTCATTCTTCAGGAAGCCCTGAAGGGGAGAGGTGACAATTGGAGTAGAGTTGCACACCTTACTCATGCCCTCCATGTGCACACATATCCAACCAGCTGCTTTATCACTGTCTGTGTGAGTATTGATATTGCACTCCCTCCACAACCTTGAGAGGACAACGCTACAGAGTCAAACCTGAAGCTCTGCAGTAAACCTGTGTGAATATCTCTGACAGCCAAGATAAACTGGAATGTTCTGGAGAGCGAATTCTTTATCACCCTCTGCTCACAACCTCCTGATTCTGGCAGTTCTCTCAGGTGCAGTACTTCCCCCTAGTGCTGAAACCACAGTACTACTGACTACTGCTGAGTACAAACATTGAAAGATCCCCTGTTGATCCACATACCTCACACCCCACCCTTCAAATTGCTCAGATGGTCTGCAAAAGCTCCTCAGAGCCAATGCCAGAGAAAAGGTAACAACACAGAGCACTTTCTTGTCTGCATTGCAGCGTTGCTCTTCTCAGCACCAACATTCACTATTTCCACCCATTCCCTCTCAAACTGTTAGCTGGAGAAAGTCACCCGGAGGCAGATGACCAGAGCCCACCACTCATGCCTGAAGATCACACCCACAGTGACTCAATATAGACACAAACTGCAAACACAGTGACGCAGCAAGTGCTCTATCACACGTATGCACATATCGACATCATGCACTGATGCAGGTGGTCTGCCTGCGCTGCAAGAGGAGTCTAGAAAATATACAGCCCACAGTATGTGGCTAGAAAGATAGACAAACAGACAGAGATGGACACCCAGGGAGAGAGGGCACCTGTGGCTTCTGTCAGTCCATGCCTGTGAGGTCAGCACAGAGCTGGTCCTTCTACCCCCACACCCCCAAGGTGAGGTGGGCAGCGTTCCGCACCCGGCAAGAACTGTCTCGGTACAGGTTCTTGCAACTTTGTGATTGGTCAGAAGAGGACCCTACCAAGTGAGCCTTCAGTCTTGGGGTGTCCAGAAGCAGGAATACATTCCTTGCAATTACATCTTGCATACAAATAAACCTGTCTGCCCCACAATCATATCATTATCCACAGGTCATGGGATGAACAGGTTACGTGCCTCCCACATTCCACAATATAACAAGTGACCCAGCAGACAGGGTAGTGGGGGTATCTCTGACCCACCTGCTGCTGCTCCTGTGAACCACTTACAGAGCTGGGTTCCATAGACAGCCGGCACAGAGCTGCTTATTCACTGCTGACGTCAACACAAATCTTCAATTATACATACCACCAGCATTTTCCCAATGACCAACAGCTTCAAACACATTCATCACTAGCATTCACACTGCGGTTATGTCATCATCAGTCAAAATAGCAGGACCCAATTCTATGGTAACACAGCGCTGTACCTGGATGTCTGTGTCCTTAACAGGTTCGAGCGGCTCAAAGGTGGTGGTGGCGCTGAGACTCTCCAAGCGCTGGGAGATGTGGAAAATATCCAGACCTCGAGAGCCAAGGAGGATAGACCTGGAGGAGAGCAGTGTCAGGATAGCAGTGTCATGGAGCGCAAACACACACAGGCACATAGCGCACTCTCCGGAAACTCACGCCTTGACGTCGGCAGCGTCCTGTGACGTGCGTGACAGAGTGCGTGAGCGCAGCCTCTCTCCTGCCTGCTGGATCTCTTGCAGGTTGCGTTCGACGTGCGGCAGCTCAGACACAGCCTCCGTCTCGGCAGCCAGCTTCTCGGCCTGCTGCAGGAGTTCACCGAAGCCTTCCGCGTCCATGGCGCCTGCAGGGGGTGTCACAGTCATTCAAGAGCACCGCTGCACGGCTCTGTGTCAGCATTTTGCTAACTAGGGGATTTTGACTCAAACCACAGTTGTAGGACTTTACTGACCAGGTGATGGTGGTGACTCTTCGTCTCTCGTTCCTCGTCCTCGCAAACCGAGCAGAAACGCGTGTCGCCCACTCGTGTCAGTAAGATAATAAACCTTACGACGTTACTTATTGCTTCGTATAAATGAACATACCTCGCGATGCTACTCGCTCCCTCACTGTTGGGTATGGGTTTAAATTTCGATCTTTTGTACTGCTGAACTTAAGCGTAACACGTTCCTCCTAGGTCTTTCCAGTTGCGCGCTCATTGCATCGCGTTCCTCCCAGCATGCTGTGCGCTCAGCGAACCGCGCTCCCTCCAATGAGCTTATAGCTCATTGGACAATGCTCCTTCCAGTGTTCTCATCGTTCATTGGTCCCGGCTCCTTAGCTGCGCCTCCCTTGGAATATTAAATCCTAATTTAAAATTCTTAACAGACTGTGTTCCCTGTCGAGTAAAAATGTTTGTATAGTCTCTGCTATTCCAGTAGTTTTACATATTTGCATTAACATGCACACAACTGTAAATACGTGGACTTTTCTGTGGTTTATCAAAACGATCGTCTAAAGTAAGGATAAGCAGCAGCTGTCTTGCGTGCGCTTGGCTTCCAATATTTAAAACGTACTGGAGAGCAACTTTGTACTTAAAGCTGGGCTACGGACTCATTTTATTCACTCATGCCGCTGTACTTCTTCACTGCCCGCACCGCTCAGTCTTTGTGACGGATTACAGAAGCACGTTGGCAGTTAACGTTTGTCACGGTCCTCCTATTGCAAACTGCTGGCCTCAGTAGTTAAACTCACTCCTCGACCGCCTGTCTCATTGCGAAGGCGGCAATTTCACGTGATGGCCGTCGCGCATGTCCAACCACGTTTTAAAATTGAAACACTACTGGCTGTTCGGAGTCATTGGGGGGGGTGAAACTCCGTCTGAAGAATTGAGACGATTAAAGTCAGACTGGGCAGCACGGGCAGACAGTGGAAGTAGCGGACCCGGGCGTTAAAGGGTTTTCCCAGGGAGTGCGTGAGGCTCCCGTGTTCAGAGGAAGTCAACTCTGTTTATGAATACCCAAGGGATCAGCGGATTCTCGGTTCAAGGAGAAAAACGGAAACGAGTTCGAAATAAGCAAACATTTATTTCATTTTAGAAAGCACACCTACAAAACAGCTCATTCGAGAGAGACGAAACGGTGGGGGGACACCATGGCTGCACGTCACTGGCGACGTCACTGGCAGCAGCTCGAGCCGCACGCGCCGTCCTTGCAGACGCAGCCGGAGGCGCATTTGCTGCAGCCGGACGGACAGCAGGAGCAGCAGCCTGGGGAGGGGAGAGGAGAGAATCGCGCGTCCGCCGTCAGTCCACAACACTGTCCAGAGGGGACACAGCATCACCACCGCGAGTGCGAGGAGGCGGCGGCTACGCGCTTCGTTGTCGCTGTTCGCATGGCGCGAGTGACGTCACAGCAGCTGTACTCACTTTTCTTGCAAGTGTCGCACTTGCAGTCTTTGCACTTGCAGGCGTCGCCGCAGCTGCAGGATCCGGCTGGAAGGGAGAGTCACGCTGTTACCACGCCGTTCTTACCGCAAGAGAGCAGGTAGAAACATGGTAAACTACTCACTCTTGGCACAGGCGCACGGGTCCATGTTGCTGTTGCTGTTGCTGTTGCTGTTGCTGTTGCTGTTGCTGTTGCTGTTGCTGTTGCCTCCTAACCTCTTCAATCCCCGCTTCTTTTGAGCCTCGCTTTTATAGCATCACGGACGGCGAGGCCGGCTGCAAAAGTCCACTTTGCGCATGCGCCCGGTGCACACGCACAGACGTGCGCTGCTGCCTGCACACGGGCGCCGCCGGAACAGAGTGCAAAATGTGGGAACAAACAAACAAACAAACACGCACAGTCATAGTTTGTGTACATAAACACTTCACGTCAGAACCTGTCCAGTGTCTATTATAACTGTAGTCTGTTAATTTGGTTTATAAATGCCCGTGTGATACAGTTCGCATTACGGTGAAGTCTGGCCATTCAGGATATGAAGCCTGTGTGTGTGCGTGTGTGCGCACGGACCGCTGTCCTGGTACTTTTCCACCGCCGAGCGCACAGTTACACTGAAGAATGAAATTCTGCAAAAAAAATAATGCTGAATAAAATATCGCGTAAGCAATACTAACTCGTTAACAGGATAAATAAAACCGATGTACATACTGTAACAAAAAAAACTTCAATCAAATGACTGAATAAAATTAAACTTATAAAGGAGTCTTTAAAAAGTCCACTTTGAAACGAAAGGACGTCACACTAAAATTTTATCGCAATGCAGTTTCACTGTAGTGGACTACTTTGTTTAAAATTTACCCGACATATTTCTACTGTCATTTACAGGTGGAGAAATCAGGTAGCGCATATTCTGTTGTACACAAAATGAAAAACTCACTAAATATAATTACTGATGCGCACCGTGACAACTGAACGTGAACCTGTACTGAACACCAAATGATATTTGTAAACGTTTGAACCGAATTGAATGGGACTTTGAGAAGATCGAAATGTTTCATTATAAATATAACAGCAGTGAAACCTGTATCATAACGTTCTGGAGATTATTTCAACATAAATATAAAGTGCAGGCTATGTCGCGTCCAGCCCCCGACAGAACCATTACAGTTCGTTGTTTAGGAAAATTGCCGACACCGCCTGCAGCGCTCCGGGCAACGCAACGAGTTCGTGCATTTTGAGTCAATTCGGCTCCTGTAGCGGCCTCGCCCAATCCAATACGAGTAGGCGGGGCTCGCGGCGTGCTGCTGCCTTACGGTTGGTTCAGATAAACGTCAGTCCATCCTCGCAGCCTTCACAAGGGACACTGCTATTTGCGCGTAACTAACAGTATTTCTGCAATAATGTGTTACTTATTCTATTACATCAATTGTATTTAAAAGCAAGCATTTTAAAACAAAATAGTAGTAAGAACGTTTCAATGTACAAAGGATGCACCTTTATTAAGGAAATATAACATTTGACCTAAAGTCTTTTTCTCCAAACAGATCAAAGCAGGAATGTAAGAAAATTTGGCAAAAATGGCACCGTAACAATGACGCAAATTCTGTAGGGATCTGACAGACTGTACAAATCAGGGATGCCGCAAAACAACCCAGTACTTGCAAAGATGTATTTTTAGGAAATAACTTAAAAAGTAAAAAAAAAATCAGTTCCTCACAAAAGTATTCAGACCTCGTGAAAGTTATCAGCAATGTTACAGATTCTCATTGGAATTGAGGGAGGTCGGGACTTTGCCTGGGCCACTGAAGGACACCCACCGTTTTTCTGTGTGAAACTGACACCATGTAGGAAAAAACTTTCAATGTGAGCAGAGTGAAACCTGTAGATGACATGGTTCCAGCAGTTTTCATGTGGCCCCTAAACCCACTGGGTAACTGGGATTGCAGTTCCACACCACTGGCCACACACTGCACCCCTTCGGGACACTCAGGTCACCAATCCTGCAGATTCAATCTGGACTTTGCGACTGCATCGCTCAACCAGGGGTGGAGGGCTGCCAAGACCAGGGCTGAAAATCTTTAATGCACTAAGAGTGTGAAGGTGTGTAAATAAGATACATGCACAGCACTCGGGAAGAGAAAAGATGATCACAATTTGAGTCCTTTTGTCCCTCTTGACTGGAGCATCGCTGTACTTGTAAAAATAGTTACAAAGTGAACATGCTGGCTTTTCAGACAATATCAATAAATCAATAACAGAAATGTCTCTTTTTCCACATGGAATTGCTATACTCTGTACCGTTTCATCTGTCTGTGTGTGTCTGTATGTTTACACCTGAGCCCTCAATTTTTTCACTTTTTGTTGTCATTGTGACCAAACGTATCTAAACTATTAAGTCATGCAAAATGATTTTAAGAAACACAAGAAGCAAGAAGCTATATGTACTTTTATTTTTTTTTTTTTATCATATTTGAAGGTGAAATAGAACAGCATCAAATTTTTTTAATCGGAGAATCTTTTCCAGCTTGAGATTGCTGTGGTCCTACAGCCCAAGGCACAGCCAGTCCATGATACAGAGTAAGCAGTCCACTTATATACACATCTTTGGACTGTGGAAGAAACTCACGTGAACGGAGAACATGCAAGCTCCACACAAACTGAGCTGGATTTGAACCCACCATCCAAGGTGGGAAGCAGCAGTGCTACCTGCTGTACCACCTCTCCGTTGGAATGTTGTCCCTTGTACATATGTGTAACCTGGTGCTGTGGTTGGTGAAGCTCAGTGTTCAGTTGGAAACATCATATCCCCTCACACCCACTGTCATGTTCTTGGCCAAACATGATTTTTGAGCAGTGAGATGGATTCAGTCTCAAGTCGCCCAAGTGCATCAACACGCACCCATCCTCCCTCCCCTGCTGACACCGAGGCTACACTGTGCAACCTTGCTCTCCATGCTAGCGCATCTTGTGGGTGTCAGTGTTTGCCACAGTGGGGGCAGGGCTTGGGTTCTGCTGCCGCCGTGCCTGAAGGAAGGGGGGGGGGGCACACAGCATGAGAAGCAGAGCATGGGAACGACCCTAACCCTGATGCTACCTGGTGGTATGGCTGAAAATGCAGTACACAATCTGTCCACCATGGGCCGCTAGAGAATTTGCCCTTTTCTGGTAAGAATTGCAGTTACTCAGGAGGGCTAAAAATAAAAAGCTGTCTAAGCTCTCCCCTCACCTCCACATCCTCGCGATGCAAACGGTCTCTGTCTGCAAAGTCCCGGGTTCTCCGCACCTCCTCTAATGCCTGCTGGGCCAGCAAGTCCTCCTGCTGCAGATGCACAAGTCACAGAGTGTGTGTGTGTGTGTGTGTGTGTGTGCGTGTGTGTGTGTGTGTGTGTGTGGGGAGAGGAATTAAGATGTGTGTGAGACAGGGCTCAGGTGAGCAGTGTCATCAGTACCTGAGCCTTCTCGGCATCGAACTCCAAGCAGCCCATGCCATCTAGACGCTGCAGGTCAATCCAGCCCCGCCAGATAACACACACCCCATTCAGGATCATGGGAGCTTTCAGATACACCTAGAGAACACACACACACACACACACACACACACAACAAAACCACTTTAAGTCCAAACTACAACTGTTGTTCAGACCCTTGCATTTCCTCCCATCCCCCTCAGTTGAATACACAACCCCCCACCGCACACACAGATACACTTGACCCTACCCACAGACTGTGGTGCCTTAGCCATTTATAACAGCAGTGTAACAATCAGGGAGAGAAGGCAGACAATAGAACTGAAAGAACCCGACTACAGACTTCCTCCAAGTCAAATTGCTAAAAAATGCATTTCCTTCCCTGTCTGGTGGAGATGAAGGACAGTGTGAGATAAATCTCTCTCTCTCTCTCTCTCTCTCACTCTCTCTCTCACACACACACACACACACACACACACACACACACACAGCTGAGCTAGGAAGGACAGGATGAACATTTTTTTCTAGAGTGGCAAAGGTGTTGCTCCGGTGTTTCTTACTACAGCGTGTGTCAATACAAAGACCCCCATTCCTCATTACAAGGTGCGTCCAGACCTGGGCTGGGCTTGCAAACAGATAGTTACTGCGGTAAACCAGTCATTTACAGCTGCCACAGTAATCCCACTATACTGGAAAAAGGCAGAAATAACCCACAGGTCCAAAGAGCTGCTGTGTTGAATGTGCAGCTGCTGTGGTCACAGTGAGCGTGACCGTCTTCCTCCGTGACCGAGCATCTCCGAAAGACTCCGTGCCGAAATGTCCACTCAAATGAGCTTGATCGGTCCTATGTGTTCACTAATTTATGGCAGGTACGTACACGTGTGTATGTGCATGCATTTGTATGCAACATCACCAGCGGACCACACAGACCCTTGCAGTCACTCGTGCTCAGTGCCACTGACAATGGGGCCTCGTGCATCCGAGTCACACGGCGGCTCCATTATGCTTTCCGCATTTCTAGCCCATAACCGAGCCCTGCGCTTTCCTTGTAGCCTCCTGGAAGAGCCTCCCTGCTGGGGGTGAGGGCCCCCTTTTGCCCCTGTACAGGTCTCTCCCAGACAGCCACGCTTCCTTCCCCAGGTCTGACTCAGCAGTCTGGGTCCTGGATGATGCCATGATGCCCCCCCCCCGCCAATACGGGCCAGTCAGCCTGAGCTCAGTGCCTGGCTGTGAGGCACTGGCTGCAGAATGTCGGTCCCTGGGGCGTTTTGTTAGTTTGTGCCACTTCAGCATTTCCACTGTTCATAACTGAGCCTAGTGGGGCCAAAACTGATCGGTTCTCCGGTTTAACAGAGATCTGCTGAGCAGGACCTTTCACTCATTGAAGGGTCAAAAGCAGAGTGAGATGACAGCATTTACAGACCCTTCAGTCCCACTTCATGTTCACATTTATCCACTCACCTGACAGTCTGACCCCAAAACAACTTACACACTTAAACAATTTTTGTACCATCTGTACAACATGGTAAATTTTACTGCATCTGTTCACGGTAAGGAGTTTGGACTATGACAATTCAGGAGGGGGGATTCAAACCCAGCTTCTCTAACTGCAAGGTGAGGTCACTAACCACTACACCACCTGCTGGTCCTCTGGCATTTTACAAAAGACCGTGGTAACAGAGATAGCCGCACCTGGGAGATCCCTGTTTTGCAACCATGCTTGCATGACCCCAGTTGTGAGGGGTGTGACCACAGACACACAGGTATGCAGGGGTAAAGCTGGCTGGGACTGCAGAGCGTGTTTCTAAGTGCTACCCGCCCCCAAACCACAAGGTCCGCGTGTCTGTAAATGTCCTGTTTCACACCCCCCGATAGCCAGCAACTGCAGTTCTCCTGTGTGTTTCTGTTTGTCATGTGATCAAACGGCACGATGCTCACGAAGCTGTTGTTCCAAACACAACACACATGCGTGTGACTGCAGGGCTGAATGCAAATGTGCGCCTTTGGTGACAACGCCGAGCTGCAAAGCGCCGCTGCCTCAGTCTGCCTCAGAGCAACACTGACACAGTGACACAGAGAGAGAGAGAGAGAGAGAGAGAGAGAGAGAGAGACACACACACACAACTGAGGACACGCACGCACATTCACATACAGCAGATGGGCTAAAACCGTAAAGACCCCCGATGGTGTTCAGAGAATACTGTGTTGTACCATGATGATGCGGTCAACACCAAGCAGCCATTAACATCCGCACGGGACAGCACTCGATTGGAGCCCCCATACACACAGCTGCTACCCCAGCCTTCTCGCCCCTTCTTTAAACCCAGCAGCACTCAGCCCCAGAGGACTGTGGGAGACAGGGCAGCCGGTGTAGGCAAGCCCCTCATTTCCCTGGAGCAGTGCCGTTTGCGTGGCCAGCGGAGCATCGTCGCTCACAGCCTCCACATAAACCATATTCAGCCCACCTGAAGCCTGCAGTATACAGTATGCAGGAGTGTGGTTATGAAATATTACTGTTAAATCTTATTATTTGCGCAGCTTAATTAGGAGCAGGGCTGAAGACAGAAAGCAGTGTAGCGTACATAGGCTCTTCACACACGCGCGCCTGACACCTGGCTCTGCGGGGAGGTGGACACCAGGGCACAACACATCAGGGCACAAGAAAGCATCTGCCTGCCGAGCGAGCGGCGAACATTCGGTGCCCCCCCATACACACACACACACACACACACACACCACCTTGCCCGTCTCTCGGTCGAAGTCCACGTAGTCGTGTGTTGGCCCCTGCCGCTGCTCGCCTTGTGAGGGAGTGGTGAAGAACTGCAGCGACAGGTTGGTTCCAGTTGCCACGAAGGCCTTCAATTAACAGAGAGATCAATAAAATGGGGTCAGAAATGCAGTTCGTCCATAAATGAAGCAGCCCGTCACTTTTTTGACATGATAGTGTGTGTGCCTGAGGCCTGCGGGGGCAGAACAGCAAAGGAGCCCCTCTCACCACACTGCAGGTCATTGGGTGTCATTGGAAGGAGGGCAAGGCCAGCTATGGGGAGGCTGTCACGTCAAAGGGGACAAATCAAGAGTCCGTAGATAATGACCCTCAGCAATGTCTCTGGGTCACCAGATTGAGGGAAAAACACTAGGCAGGGTGGACACGGTCATCCACCCCTATTTGTCCAGTCGTTTGTCCCTTCTAACTGGCGACATGTCCTGTGCCCACCTGAACCGGGTGTTGCACCACACAGCATCATCGCGCACAACTCCTTCTCTCAAATGAGCTTTTCTGTAGCGATGTGACAGCTGCTGTTAAATGACACACACAGTGTGGATGCCCAGTTAAAGTCAAAGGGAAACTGGGGACACCGAAATCATGCAGTCACACGAGAGACAGAACCAGAGCTCCACCGCAGCTTTTACTTTACAGTAATTCTCACCGGAAGAAATGTCTGCAGATATTGATCTTATCATCGAACTGTCACAGCTGGGTGGTTCTGTGGGGAGCAATTGGACCCTGTGTGGCTCTGACAGTCACTTTGACACATAAGGTGTAAAACTGTAACATCTTTCAGCTGACAATAAGGCCAGAGAAGTGGCAGTTTTGCACGGAGCTACAATGTTTTGGGGGTCCCATACAACACACAGCACACAACCTTCACAAATTGAAGCACAACGACATAGGCTGAAAGGCTTTACACCCAGCAGCGCTCAGGTATTACTGTGGTATTACTGCGGTATTACTGTGGACTCACGATCTCGGAGCGGCCGTCCCGGCACGCACTCTGGAACCGGCCCTGGCGCTCCTCGTGGGGTCTGTCCCGGAAACCCGTGTACCTGACCTTCGGGCAACAAAACAGCTCCATCAGCACTTTGTCCCCCGTGTGTGTGAGGCGGGGGGGCGGGTGACAATGCGCTCAAAAGTGGAACGGAAAGCACTGTGAAATACGTCATATTTTATACATCTTGAGCGTTCACTCTCTTTCTCTCTCTCACGCACCTCACATTCTCGGCTCAGCTTCCGGAAGAACTCCTCATTCTCGAACTTGCTTCTCTGATCGGGCACCACGCGGGGCATCGTGGCTCGGATCGATGAGGCTCGGTGATCGATCACGGCTGGCCGGTCGCGCTCCTGTTTGTCCCGCCGAGGGGTCTGTGCTCCGGTTCCGCGCGCGTCCCCGGGTGCAGCTCAGCTCTGCGCGGGCTGCTGCTCTGCTCGCCTAGCGGTCCAGTCGGTGATGCTGTCGAGCCCCGCGGTGGAGCACTTGGCCGCGCTGCCCGTCCCCGTCCTCGTCCTCGTCTGCCCCGCTGCGTTGCACTCTCTTCTGCGTGTCTTCCTCTTCCCCGCGCCCCGAAGTTACTTCCGACCGCGCCGCGCCGCGCCGCGCCGCACCGCCCTGCCCTGCCCTGCCCCGCCCCCCTGGTTCAGACGTCCCGCCACCCAGCAGCGCCACGAACGCAGCAGCTCTTAAAGTCCTCCGTTATGGACTCGACCGGACAGCAACACTTTCTTCACCAGCTTCGGCGACAGGGCCACTGCGTTGTCACCGTCCCGCTTTAATGCTCCCAAAACTCCTCTAAGAAAAGTGCCACCCAGGCGCTCTCTCTCTCTTTCTCTCCTCTATCGCTCTCTCTCTCTCCCACTCCCACTCAAACGCTGTGCGCGCGTCTTTCTGCTCCCGGAGTTCCTGCCGCGCTCCGTCCCAGTTTTAGCGCCACTTCCATACTTTTGTTTCTGCTCAAAGGACAACTTTTGCCGGGGTGAAATATGAAAAATTAACGAGGCCCAGCAGGTGGTCATGTGACTAGACGCCCCCCCCCGCGAGCTCCGCTTCCCAAATTATTTGGGTTTCCTTTCAAAAGCGCGCGCGCCGCCAACAAACGGCGAATTTGCATCCGAGTCGCGCGGCGGGGGCGGCCCACATTTGGGAAGCGCGGCTCGACGCGGGGGATCAATAATTCAGAGTCTCGAGCAGGAAACCCCGGACGGCGGCGGCACGTGCGGAGCGCGAGAGGAACAAAGTCACGCAGATGAGGAGACGCGGCGGGGGGGGGCAGGGCAAGTGGGTTGGCGACTTGCAAGGCTCGCAGCTCGGGAGGCGGAGCTACGGGACGTCAATCACACAAGCGCGAACGCGGCTGCTTAGAATTAACGTTCCAAAATATTCCGGTCACTACAGTTGGCCGCTTAGCGCTGCTGCCTCACAGCTTGGCTGTGCATTCGGACGCGGGTCCGAGCGCGGCTTTCATGCGCTTCCTGTGTCTGCGTGGGTGTCTTCCGGGTGCTCTGGTTTCTTCCCACTGTCCAACAACACGTGTCACCCCAAATCGCCCCCCGCCCGTGCCATCAGCTTGCAAACTGTATTATTTCTGCCAGCAACATGTTTGTTCGTTTCGCCTCCCCCACTCATATTTTCTTTCGTTCAGCGACAAAATATTACAGCGTCCGAAAAGTTGCCTTTTGTGTTGGCCGCATTGGTCCAGCAGAGGGCGGCCTTTCGCCCGGTCCTCATCCTCCTGCCGGGGTGCCGAAGTTCAGGTGCGTGGCCTCAGACAACAGGCCAGGTGACAGGTGAACAGCCAGATGCTGAAACTGTGCTACTGTGGTTAATATAACTCGCAGACCCTCTTCAGGAGTGAACTACAGCAGTTTTGCATCTCTGCTGTGGTTACAAGGAGTTGCATTGTGGATGGGCCTTCAAAAACACACGCATGGGCACAAGAGCATAACTGGCTCATTGCACAGTACTGTTTTGTTCATAGTTCTGACATATAACAGCTTAGCACTGCACTCTGTGTGTGTGTGAGTGATGAGGGCCCCCTGCGGAACAGTGTGTGAAGAGCAGCAGGAAAGACTTTTCAAAGGAGAGAAACACTGCAGCTGCACCTTTGCTTCCTTCATTGCAGATGCACACGATCGCAGCAGCTGCAGCCACATAGCAGTGTCACACTAGAATTTGCTTCATCTGAAAAACTTGATGTGAAGTTACCCGAATTAACTTGAGATTATGTTTCAAATGTTCCACTTGTAAAATGAACATAAGAAATTTTCACACATTATTAGCATCATCCAGTTAAATGTACTAACAATTTTTGTTGGACTCCTAACAGCAGTAATGGTGTTGAGTGGGGGGGGGGGGGTCGAATAATAAAGAAAGGATGCAGAACAGTTGTCATAGCAACTCTAGATTCAGCTATTGTATCTCAGAACTTTGTTTGGGCTGCAAGTTTGTGTGCATGTATGTGAGATGTGTGAGCTTACTTTGTCATAATGTATTTTCTGATTTATTAAATGCAAGTTATTAAAATTAACTACTCACAATAAAACAATCCACAGTGCATGTAAAGCTCCACACATCAGGATCACACACCAGTGCATTATGTCCCTGGTTCTATTCTAGTTACTGACCTTCTGTAGACAGTCATGCTCAAAATGGTCATATGACTGACCTTCAGAGGATCATATGCTGGAGCTCCACAAGCAAGACAAGGTGCTATGCTGGAATCCTGGAGAACATCTCCTGCCCATTTTGTTCTGCAGCTGTGATGCATACCTTGTGGAGAAAACACTGGGATGAAGGGCAGTCAGATGTGCTGTCTTTGGTGACTCCATCACAGTTTGTGCCTAGGGGATGGCCCAGAAGCCAGAACTGGTTGTCTCCCCGGTGGCCATGTGCTCCCCACTGACACGTGACCTGCGACCGAGTCCAGCTGCTGCCACACCTTCCTGTCTGCCGCAGTTCGTCTCACCTGCTTTTCCTGCAGGACAATGAACAATCCCCCAAGGGCTGCTCCAGCTGGTTGTGGGTCGCATCCATCCCCTCTCTTCCACAGCCGATGTTCCCTAACGGTCATTAGTTTTCCAAAGTAGACGGGAGCTTCTCCTGCCCGCGGCTGCTATTAGGCTACTAATTGCTCGTTTCAGCATCTCCTTCAGGCTCGAATCTGACAAGCGGAACACAGAACCGACCCAAGAGCAGACCCCACCGGGACCGCGCATCCACATCTGCTCACACAACTGACTTTCTCTCTGCATGTAAGGAGGGAAAAGAACATCAAGGAACATGTTTTTCTGAGGAATAAAAGCTGAAAAACATCTCATGTGGACAAAACAAAGACCCTTTTTATAAAAATTAATAACACTTAAACTAAAAGTAGAAAGACTTTTTTAATATTGACTTTTTATATGTTCATACCAGGTATGTGTGAGACAGGTGGGTAAACTGACCCCCAAACTTGGGACAAAAATGTCCTGTATGAAAATGCTGACAAACCTGAAGCAGATGCATGATCGGGAGCCTCACAGAAGCCCCATTTGTCCCTGTTGCCCACAGTCCCCCCTTCTAATATCCTGCTAGAAACCATACGGATTCATGGGAAGAGTAATTTATTATAAAAACAACCTAACAAATTTACAGTTTAAAAAAAAACAAAACAAAAAAAAAAAAAAAACTACATCTATTTTTCTTACCTAAAAAACAAAGCGACAGGAATTCTTTTTAAGTGACTAAATGTCACCTAGAAACATTTATAACAACATTTTTAAAAATTAAAAGAAAACAAAAAACATCACATTAATTAATTTTAAACATTCCCTAAAGTATTTTCACAAAGCAGTTGTGAGCTGAGAAACAAGGACTTGTGTGGGTCTGTCCTCAAGTGTCCATCCTGGTCCCACAAAGACAAAGAAACAGATGTGGCCCAGATGTTCACTGACACCTCAGTTGTAAATGAAGTTGAATCTGTAAACATGAAGTCACATGGAGTGTCAGTACCAGACAGACACAAGTTTCTCTGCGGATGGAAACACACACACACGCACGGGATGTCAGACCTGCTGAGGAGCTGTGGCAGACTGGAGATGATGGGGCCGTAGCCAGGGGCGTTGTCATACAGCTCAAACAAGGGGGCTGCCACCAGCTTGTAGTTCTTAGGCACTGCAAAAAGAGCTGAGACACACCATCAGGTTGTAACGCACAAGTGCGTGCACGCGCACACATACACACACACACACACACACTTCTATGGTAACACAGGGATGTGAAAATTGTCACAGAAACTCAGCTGCAGCTTTATTGAAAAGTGCCTCTAAAATGAAACCTTTTTATCAGTATATTTTATGGAAAATGAGGAAGAACTAACTTACTGAAGGTCACCAGAGTATGGGGCTTGAACCAGCAACATACAGGTTGTTAGCCCATCTCTTTAAATCAGAACCAAGTGAACCAGCCTAGTTTCCCCACCTATACGATTGATCTCCATTTGACCATCTCCACTAGTCCACTACTTGGGACTAAAATGTTCCCAAAGACACAGATGTTGCCAGATGATCTTACCTTTCTCCTGCAGCTGGACCAAAAAGAGCTTCTTGTGTTCTTTGGGTTTAGTGATGTGAGCTGGAATGTAGGGATACTGGGGGGAGAAAGACATGGGTCAATAAATGAGGTTCTCAGGGTTCTTATTTGCATGCTTACTGCTCCAAGTTGTGGTGGAAGTCCAAAAGTCCTTCAAAGTGTCTCAAACTAAAACATTGCTGTGAAAAAGTATCTGTTTTTGCAGATTTTGTACAGTAAATGCGATCAGATGTTTTCCTCAGTTCCAGTTGTCAATGAATGGAGTCTGAAGGGGAGAAAGTGACACAAGTGTTGTTTATACATCATTTCCACAGTGCAGAAGATACTGATATGTTCATCGTAAGTGTAGAACCACAACTTCTCAATCAGTCCCTGGCTGCATCACCTTTAGCTGCAATGACTCCAACTACTCACCTCCTGAAGCCACTGACCAGGGTCTCAAGAAAGGCTGCTGCTCCATGGAAATTCTCACCACAATGGTACTCGGTGCTGTCAGGTGTGAGTTGATGTTCCCTGTTTGCTCCTAATAGATGGTGATGTTGTGCAAATCTGGTACTGGATGCTCACCTGGGGGGGTTCGAAGTTGGGTCTCCACCAGTTCCCGATGCAGTCGTCAATCACCCAGTCCTGCTTGACCCCATCCTGACGACCCAGAATCTGGTGTTGGGACAAAAGGATGGGTCACCAAGGGCAATGCCTTGACACGCACACACAAAGGTGTAACAGAACCTGGACTGAGAGCAGCCTGTTTATTTGACACAGTGTGATGAACCAGAATTCAAGCGGCCGTCTCCTCAAAAAAAAAAAAAATCACTGAGTTCTGAAAAATGATGGGGATATTTTTACATTGTGAAATATTTCAATTTGTTTTAGTGGACCCGGGGAAACATACAATGTTTTAGAGTAAAAACAGCCAACGGAACACAAGTACCTCAGTCATGAGCCGCTTCAGTCCTTCCACTTCGTCCTCTCCGGGGTTCAGCTCCCCCCCAGGGCTGCGAGCACAATGCCAACAGTCACTGCAGGGTTTCTACTCACAGCGCTCTGCAAACACCTGGTAAGCATCTCCAGGTCTGCTTGGTTGGCAACTCCTATCCTGCCATTCACACACACACAACGCGGCAGCTCTCTAGCCACTGTCACTCTGTCACTCACAGCTTGAAGAAGGTGGTCCCCAGCTGCAGGAGCAGCACGTGCGGCAGCCGGTGCTCGTGCACGATGAGGACCCCCTCGACCGTCCGCCGCATGCCGATCTTGTCGAACTCCTCGCGCATGCGCTGGAAACGCGCGGCCACCGAGCTGTCCTTCTCGTACAGCGGCTCCTTGGTGCCGAACGTGTAGTTGGTCAGGGGGTACCTAGGGGTGCACAGTACCTGCTTAGAAACAACGCAGTTTGCACACTTTGCAGCTACATGCTCACGCCGCTCTTGAGCAGCTGCCCGCTGAAGTAGAGACGAGACGAGACAAAACAAAACACACGAACGGAGCCACTGAGAGAAATAGCCGCTCACAGGTTGATGGTTCTCTCCAGCGTCAGGGGCTTCGCCGGCGGGCTGATGTACTTGTTGCCGAACTGATTCACTCCACGGGGCCAACCGGTAGAGGATCGGTTCGGAGGCACGACTGACATAACTAGTCCGGCAGCCCGACAAGAAACGCGAGTAACAGCAGCAGCTCTGAAACGCGAAGAATGAAGGGACGAACAAAGCAGTCTCGGAACCCAACGCAGCGCACTCTTCTAAGTTGAAGGAACTACATCCGGTGGGCACCTTTTCGTTTCCGGGGGCAAAGGGCGACCCCAGTCACAGCGTCAAAATAAAAGTGGCCAAACGGGATGGGACTTTTAGCCTAGCAGTTTCAACAGCCTTTTTTAGGGAATTTTAGGACGTCGTTCGGTCTTACAGTGCATCTGCTGGAGTGTTCTGCGAACGAACAGTAAGCGAATAAGAATAGAAACGCTCGCATTCGGACTCACGGGTGATGCACTTTGCCACCAACTTGAACGAGGAGCTCTTAAGCCCCGAAACTCGTATTCGAGCCGCGAATCTTGATGACGTCGCAGACACGAGAGGCAAAGCCGTCCTGGAAGAAATGTCGTCCTTTTGCATCCTGGTTAAAACCATTATCTGTCATAATACAGTAATGATCTCCGCGGTAAAATGAACGCAAAACAAGTTCTTAAGATGTTGGCAGGGTAAAAGAAGGCTGAAACACACGTTTGGAATGTGGGAGGAAACCCAAGCGGACATGGAGAAAACAGGCTAGGATTCAAAGCCGTCCGTCAACACACGATGATGCATGAATTTTTTTTCCAACGATGCTGAATGTGAGCGGTGTTTCCATGGTGACGAAAGCGGCAGCGCTCTGCTTGTGCAACTTCAAGAGAGACAGAGCCTGGGCGACGAGCCTCCACACACAATGAGCACACATGTATCGTGTGACCAAAACCACGTGAAAATGTGCTGTGCATTTCTTGCCCGCACACTCCGTCCCTCTTGTCGTCGTCGCTGCTGTTCACATCTATCAGTCTCCTCAACATGCCCCTGCCTGACCCCTCCATCTCCAGTTCCTCCTGTCCCAGGACCTGGCTTACAGCACAGTGTTGGGTCTCTGCTTCCTGTTGGGCATCCGTAGAAAAATTCGTGCTGATCTTGACGGTTTGCCGTTCCAGGAAAGAGAACTTCAGAAATGCCGTGGCTCATCATTCCCAGTTTGGATCTGTGCTGGAGGTGGGCGCTGCAAACTGCTCTCCTCCGTGATGCACTGCAGCCTGTTTGCCGGTGAGGTGCTCGCCACTCTGTAGAACGTTCACCGCTACGCCTGTGTGCTCCCCTCCCACTACTGGCTGAGGCTGCATGGCACAGGAGGAGGTCCTGCTGGCTGCCCTGTGGCTGGTGGCCTGTGTCCTCCCACTCCCTGCCATTGTCACTGGAGGTGTGGTGAGGAAAGATGGACTGCTCAAGTGTTTCTGGATTTACCAATCAGATGAGCAGAAAATGGCCACTTTGCTCCAGTTAACTGTTTAGTTTTATCATCCCCTTTCCTGTCAGCCAGAATTTCTTCTTCAGAAACCAGAGGAGGACCAAACTGGTCATGAGTATTTTGGCAACCATCACCTTCTCCTGGATTCCTGTGCATGCTGGAGGTCTCTTCTGCACTACTGCATGCATCAAATCCTGAGGTGTCTGCAAAGCTGAACAACTTCAGCCAGATGCAAGAGATGCAAGTAAAGTGCTGAGCTGTGTGAACCCCTTCCTGTACGGCTTTGCCTCACGAAAGCTTTGCCATAACCAGGGTGCAGAACGGCGAAAGCTCCAGAACAATCTGCCAGCAGCTTATGCAAACCATTCCTGTTGTATTTCTAAGCCAAGTTTTTAGATGGCAACAAAAAAATTCTGTGAATTTCATGTGAAAATCGTGTCTTTTTACATAGTGCTTCACACATGAGACTATGAAGCAGAGAGAGTGCAAAACCATTTTCCAGCCGTTTTCCAAAGGATCAGCAGGTGAGAGGAGACCAGGCTACCATTACTATGCTTGTCATATTTCTAACGTGGAACAAAATGGTATTCTGTCCAGGGGCATTCCCTCTTGGCCTTGTGCCCAGTGATGCCAGGATTGGAATATTTATGAGAGGCTCAAGGGATAAGAGTAATATTCCAAATATAGCAGAATTGCCAAAAATGTCTGACTGTTTAGCTAACTGGTCATGATTCAGTACCTTCATATATTACTGCTCAAGGTCAGTGCAAGAAGAGTGCAGGCCGTGGAGGCTCTACCTCGTGTTCAGCAAGATTGCGTCTTGGAATAAACTTTGAGAAATGGTCAGCTCTGGTGTTTGTAGTCTCTGCATTCCTGGCATTTCCTTACCTGGTCTCAGCCCATGGTGAGAGGACCTCAGTTAGCAGAAGTCCAACAGGTATGTGATGCACAAACATGGTGTCATAGTGACCAGTGGCAACAGTCTGGTGAGTTTCGCTGATCGCAGTTCGAGTCAGGTCACGGAAACTCAAGTTGACCGTTTCACTAAAACCCACGTTCAGGAAAACTCTGCTTCCTTAGGGTTCATCCTGCTGATGTGGCCACTGCTGCCCCACAGCCAGTTTACATAGATGCACAAATGTAAAATAAAGCATAAAACCCCTGTATAGCAGGGTCCTGTTCAAGAAAAAGTTTATTAGCATTAACAAGTTCCCATAAAAAGTAGAGGGAATAAAAATGAAAAAGAAAAAAGCCAGCTGTCTCTATTGTGATAATTGTGGCTGAAGTTATTACAGAAAATATAAGGACAGGTGAGTAAAAACAAAGTTCAGATATGAATACTGTGGACCAACTGGAAATTGTCTGCTGTAATTTGCTATTTATTGGTTATCAATTTTGCATGTTGTGTTTTGTGTCCTCTGTTTAAGCTGCTGTAGGGGTGAATCTTACCTGTTTTATCCTGGCTAAATAAATAGAAATGACGTGCAGCCGCATCGCTGTGTTTTCTCCTTAAATACGTAAAGAATCAAAATGGCTTAATACCCGGGCTCTTGTGCTGCCCTTTTTCCAATCGCAGACTCACAAGTAACCCGACAGGTTACGCAGCAAACTACCCTGGATTTTAGTTGTGTGGAAGCTCATCAGGTTCAGGTGAATGATATCTGATGGAGGTTAGAGATGACATCCTGTTACACCCACAGGGGCTACAGGTCTCTCACAAGTCAGACAACATGCCGCAGACACCCCCCCCCCTTGACACCCCAAACAAAGTCCAGTACAGCAATCATAAGCATCACTGTGAGGGACAGAGCAGCAGAAAACTGTCAGCAGGGGTTCATGAACACCAGCATGGCGTGAGGAGACCCAACCCTATGTCACTCATATCTGCCCACAAAGACACCATTGGACACAGTGTGAAGGTTCCGGCCATACTCAGCTGTAGACATGGCAGGGAGTCCCTGGACATCGATGAAGCAGTACGCTGATGTGGCTGCGGACGTAGGCGCAGCAGGGCCGGAAGAGAATGAAGCACCTAGAGACCAAGTCGGATTAATGGTGAAAGGTCAAAGCGTGTAGAAAACCGGTCAGCCAATGGCAACCGGCCACCTATCGGGGCCACCGGATGTACAGACAGTTTACCCCCCTTCTCCTGTTCTCCATCCATGGTGGCATCTTGATTGATGCTGAAACCGAGTTAACACAAAATGCTGCTGTAGAGCTGTCACTCGAACCAGGAAGTGTGACCACATAACACTGCTTCTTAAGTCTTTGCTTTGGTATCCTGTTAAGTACAGCGTAGATGACAAAACCTTACTCATGACTTATAAGGTGGCGAGTGGCTTTGCTCCAGTTTTCCTTACTGAGATTATTGATGTTCATGCTCCACAGCGTTGCCTTCAATCCTCAGTTGCTTGTCGTTTTAAAGAATCAATAAGGTTACAGCAGGAGGACGTGCCCGTAGCCACAAAGCAGTGGATCAGTGTGTCGGATACCAGGAATGACCCTACAGTCTCAACTTTTAAATCCAGACTAAAAACTCACCCATTTGCCTGGGCTGCAAGACCAACACTGCTGCTGCTGTTGCTGAATGTGCGTACTGCACCTCTGGGTCTTGTCATCTAGCACAGTCTTTCTGCTCGCACAGCCACCTCCGTCTGGTCTTTTCTGCCACATCGGGCGATTGGGGCTACAGGTGATTCACCGCTGACATTCTTTTCCAGGTTTCTGCACTGTGCTTTGGAGATGTTCAACTGTTGTGCAGATGTGCCTTTGTCAAACCTGACTAGTTGCATATTGGGGAGGGGAGGGACACATGAGATATGGCAGGTTTTTGTAGAAGTGCTGTTAAAACACACATACACACAGCTCAGCAACACTTTAGAAAAAATTTTTTTATTTTTACTGAAAATATACTAAGCAAATACCTTCCAGTTATGTGACATACATTATGTTTTTAAGTTTGTCAGATACATTTAGCATATTTCAAACAGTACATAAGAATGAAAAGGTGTGGAGAAAAACCACATACTGTTTTTGTACCACAGAGCTGCTGGAAGTCTGGCCTCACACACACACACTTTAAACCCACTTATTCCATTTTTCTTTTTCTGCCAAGAGTTGCAAGACTGGACTGTAGTACATCAGAAGAGCCAACACACGTGTGCACACATAGGCGTGCGCGCGCACACACACACACACACACACACACACAACAGTTGCCCATTGTAACACAAGTGTGAAAGGCTCCCACCGTCCATCACCACATACTGAGAAACATGGTATTGCAAGGCCCGTACCATATTGTTGACGTCAAACACCAAAGGAGGAGACCCCCCTGGCCAGCAGGGGCAGCATAAGGAGACAGAGAGATGATGGCAAAGGTTGAGTCCTGGAGGATCTTAGTGGCCAGCAGTCAGAGACACTGGCCACAAAGGAGCCCTTCACCACTTTCTGTAAACTGGAGGTTGGGGAATGTCCCCCTCAGTTCCTCACTACATCTGGAACTCTGAGCTCCATCTTCCTGCATTCAACAATACTTGATCAAAGATAAACCACAAAGCCACGTTGTTGCCTGGCAACATCCCCTCTTCTCCTGAGCACCACCCCCTCCATCACTGGAATTGCAAAATGAGAAGCTGTTTCACTCAGAAAGTTGACTCAGAGGAAATTATTAGCATTAAGACAATTTAAATTTTCAAATTCACCCTCTTTAATAACAGTATTCATAATCATGTCTATCATTACATCGCAAGTACAAGAATAATATCAGTTCAATCCAATAAACTAGCTGAATTTTTCCAAAATGTCCAGCACAATCCATTATTTTACCATGGTTTTCACAAACAGGAGCGCTTGGGTTTATAATGAAGTGTACTAACCGTGGTCCTGCACGCACGCACGCACACACACACTCTCCTCTTAAAATGCGATAACAGTTATGTGACGAGATGCTCTGTATGCACACAAGGCCTTGTGTCCTCAACTGGTGTGTGTGTGATGCAACCCAGCTGTAAACCTCAAGTGAGCACGGTTAAGTGGGCATGTCTGTCCCCTCAGGGGTCACATGGTGGCCAGCTGCCCTAGGAGCAGGCAGAACTGCTGGGTACACATGGCCAGCTGGGCCACCCTCTCGAGGACATCGCGCGTTGCGCTGGCTGACGGGAAGTGGAGCGCCGCCGTCTTGGTGCTCAGCACAATGTCCTTGAGGCGCTCACAGAGGGCACTGCTGTGCTGCGTGGCGCAGGCACGGATCTCAGGCGATTTGGCCTGGCGCGACAGTGTGTCGCCGATGAAGACGAGCTTGTGGGCGCTGAGGATCACCAGCTTGCTGTGGGCCACGAAGATCTTGGGAGGCTGGTTGCCATTGATGGATGAGTAGAAGGCGTCTACAGCGTTGGTGAGCGCCGTCACGTTGGACTCGCACTGCTCCAGGTAGAAGAGCAGCAGCTGCCGGTCACCCAGACACAGTTTGCTTCGCGGCGGGGGGCACGTTGGGGGCGGCGTCCAGTCTGACAGGTCACTGTTGATTGGTTGAGTCACTTCCTTTTCCAACTGCTCAAACCGTTTCAGCTGTCGGAAGGGCAAAAGTAAAAATTACGCTGCTGCCTTACAGGGGAAACTGGTGCACGCAGCTCCACACTATATGTTGCTTGAGCGAAAAGTAGAGAAATAAATGAACATTTGGCAAGGCAATAAATGAGGATCCTCTTTGAAGCAAGTAGCTGTAACGCGCGGACTGACCAGCAGGGGTCACTGCAGAGACAACGCACACACACAACCTGTTGCTGTTCCAGCTCTGATTTATTCTGCAGAATGATGTTTCCTTTCTCCAGTAACTGCTTCTGGCTCTTCTCAAACTCCTCCTTTCCCTGCAGACAAACACACATGGCTGTGATACACAACGAATGAATTCAGTGCACACACCTCCATCACACTCCTCTGCCAAGCAAGCACACAGCAACCGTTTGCTGGGGGGGTCTCTTTAAGCACCGCATAGTAAAAGTGAGCAACAGGAGGCCAGCGTGAACCTGCTGTGGTTACAGTGAGGGTCTGAGTGCAACCAGAGGACTGTGGAAATGGCAGCAAACAAGAAGCCAGAGAGGTTCAAACAAACATTTTCCACTATATTTATTAATTGGGAGTTTGTCAACACTTTATTTGATGAAAATGAATAAATAAATTTTAAATAAATAAATAAATTTTTTTAAAAAAACCCGCCAGTAGTGAAATGCTCATGGGACAAATTCCATCCATCATCCTTAACTGCCGTATCCAGGCCAGGATGGAGTTCACAAGAGAATCATTATGAAACTACACTCTGGATACCCTAAAGTAAAATAATAATATATTGTTATTTACTTTAGTTTTCATTTTAATCTCTAGTGATATTAAAAAAAAAGTACTTAAAATTCTTAATATTACTGCACAGTGTTATTGTTAACTATAAGCTTCCATAGTTTGTGACTCGGTGATAAAAGCCACTTTGGAGCAAACAGACAGATGTGAACAGACGTCGATTCCCAGTTGTGTTTTTAACTTGAGGACCAGCTGGACAAATGTATCACATGAGACCGTCCACAATCGTCATCATTCACAACCCCAATAGCCCAAAAACCTGGTTTTCTGTTCCCATTACAGTCTGTTGTCCTGTAAAGTATTTGCTAAATAATGGAATATTGAAACCGAGTGGAGGACCGCAGCTCACACCAAGGTGACTGTACTGTCAACGTGCAACAGTCAGCTCCCTCTTTAGTGGGAGTCCCTGTGTGGCAGTGAAACAGGGTGCTGATCAGGGTAAAGCAGCACTGCACTGACCAGGTAAACATGGTAGGAGAGGGCATGATGCAATAGCAAACATTAGGTGGTACAAAGTGGTTTGAAGGAAAGGACAAAGAGGCCCAAACCACGTCTCTTCGTGTACTTATTTAAAGGAACCAAATCCATGTTTAGCTCATTTCTGCACGTGACCATTACTGTATCTGAAGAGCCCCCCCAACTGCATTTCCAAGACAGACATTTTTTATGTTTCACACTGTATAACAACTACGGCATTACAGCAGTGCTCAATATACCGTGTTTTACCATACCTGCAGGTGCACGTAGTCGTAGTCCTCCATCCAGCCGTCCTCAGGAGCCTGTGGCCGCCTGTCTGCTCTGTCCTCCTCAGCTGAGAATTTGGGCGGTGACGGCAGGGGGCGGGACTGGATGTTTGTGCGCTCCAGGCCATTGGGCAGCTGCCCTGACAGATGGCTGCCATTAGGCTGCGCTCCCTGGGGGTCAGCAAGCTGCGGAACAGGGGGCAGCGGTAGCTGCCGAGTCCTTCTGAAGAGAAGCGAGGCATTGCCGTGCAGGAAGGAGGCCAGCTGCTTAGTGTCGTCAGGGATGGCGCGCAGGCACAGCAGCAGGTGGTCCAGGTCGTCCCCACCCCCACCCCCCAGGGACGAGGCCTGGAGTGCACTAGGGGTCCATCCCACACGGTCCAGCGCTTGACCGTGCTTCACCAGGCTGTGATAGCTCTCCTCCATCTTTTGCAGCTGCCGGGCTAGTTTAGGCTGCAGTGTGCGGTCGGGCGCCTGCGCCGCGCTGGCCACGACCCCACGAGAGAACTCGAGCAAGTCCCGCACAGCGGCCCGCGCTCGCTCCGCCCCCTGTCGCATGGCCGGGAGACTGGCCTCCATGCGGTCGGCCGAGCGCCAGCCTGCGCTCACAAAGGACACGAGCAGCGAGACGGAGCCCTCGACCGCCAACTGCAGCCGCGCCAGCCGCTCCATGGCCTCGTCCGCTTCCAGGTCCAGCCGAGTGCCAGCCTCATCCGCTTGAGGGGTGGGGCCTGCGGCCACGTCGCGGACCACCTGGGGGGGGACATCGTACACGTAGTTGTTGCCCTCATCGCCCCCTGGGGGCTGCTCACGAGGAACATCATAAATGTCTCCTTGCAGCTCTCCGGGAACGGCTGCACGCGCACTTGCCGGAACATCATACACCTCCTGAAAGTCAGGCTCTTGCTTCACTGCCAGTGTCGGGGGTGGGATGTCATACACCTCATCAGGGATGGCTTGGGGCACAACATGCTGCTTCTCTGGAAGCTTCTTGACCTTTGAGAACTGGGGGGGGACATCATAGGTCTCCTCGCAGTCCAGGCTTTCAGGCATTTCCTTGGCGATCGAGGGTGGAAAGTCATACCCCTGCAGAGAGTACCAGTCAGAGCCTCTGTGTGTGTGTGTGTGTGTGTGTGTGTGTGTGTGTGTGTGTGTGTGTGTACTGAGCTCTCACCGTTTTCTTGGCCAGCAGGAAGCTCCTATCTATACTTGGGGGGGTGTCATATGTATCCTGCCCATCATCCCACTTGGGGGGGCCCTTCACTGCCATGGGTGGGGTATCATAAACCTGGGGGGTAATGGAGAATAGAGCAAGGAAACAAGGAAATAGCATCTGTATCTGGTGGTCATGTCACAGAAAGCACACTCACCTGCTGTTGGCTCCGTGTCGGCGGGACATCGTAAACATCCAGGGAGGGTGCTTGAGGTCGTGGAACGTTGTACTCATCCTGGTCGGCCTTCACCGTGTCAAACACATACATCTGTCCCACCCGTGTGGGAACAACCACCTGCAGAATCGGGGGTAGTGCAGTACAGCGCGTTTGTACACCATGTGGACATGAGCTCCATACCTGGAGGGCACTGCCAACACAACCTGCAGTGGGGGGGTTGCCATAGGAACATGTCTGTCTAGGACCTGTTAACATAGGCAACCCCCCAGTGGGAGGGGGCAGGGCTCTGTGGGACTGGAAGAGTTTGCCAGGCACCACACACTCGGTACTCTAGGCTTTACTTCGGGTCCTTCGTCAAATGTGGCTCCGCTCTTAAGCTAAAAATCAGCACTCTGTACGTAAATAAGCTTAAACTGCACACACCGTGCACCGCATTGTATGCGTCATATTTATTTTACAGCCACATCGCTGTGTTTCTGAAGGGTTCAACACGGGCCACATGGGGGACACGGTGGCACTGTAGCTAAAGCCAGGGTTGCTTGGTGGCACTCCGCTGTCTGTATGTACACTGTTCAGAAGCCATAGGGAACCCCGGAGGGTCAGATTACACATCCACTCCAATGCACTCAACAGCAGACATCGCCATCTGGAGGGCAGCATGCATTTAGGCAAAACGGCCGAGGACGTGAAAGAACCTCTGCAGCGGCGGACAGGACAACAGCTTCCTCACCTTTCCTGGGGGCTCCAGGGAGCCCCAGGTCCTCTTCTCCATGGGGGGGGGCACCTGGTAGACGTCCTGCATGGGTGCTGGTCCCCCTACCAAGGTTGGCACCTGGTACAGATCTTGAGGAGTACCCCTGGAGCCCTGGGGCACCTGATACACACCTTGTGGGATACCCTTAACATGGCTTGGTGGCAGCATGTAGACACTGTCCAATGGTGTGATCCCAGAGGAGGGGCCTGGCGTGGGCGGGACCGGGTGCATGGCAGTGTACTGGGATGAAGGTGGCGGCTTGATGTAGGCGCTGGGTGCAGTGGCCGGCTGGCTTTGCGGTTGCGTCTCAGCACCCTGGTGCCGGTCATACATGCCAACGAGGACCTTGAGGCGGTTGCCAGGGACAATGCCCTGGCGCCCGTGCAATGAGCAGAGCCACCAGCCGTCAAGGCCCTGTGTGTCACGCTCCAGCACAGTCAGGATGTCCCCCTTACGGAAGGACAACTCGTCCGGGGACTCAGCCACGTTGTCATACAACGCCTTGGCGAGCATGTTCTGCACAGGGCAACAGAGAGCAGCACCTTGTCAAAGAGGCAGACGGGGTTGCGCTCTCTCTCTCTCACACACACACACACACACACACACACACACACACACACACACACACCTCACTGCCCCAGTGGACTACAGTTCACACTACAGTGTGTCTCCCGAGGGTGGCGTCACAGCAGGCCATTACTCATCATGCCCATCGCTGACACCATCTCTGAAGTATGAACTGGACACACAACTGTCCATAGAGTGCCATCAGCTGCACAAGAACAACAAACAGGAGACACACAGCTGTACTGATCCTTGACCCCAAGGTCATAGGTCAAAGGTGATTCAGCTGGGCCACACTCCCATACTCTCCCAAAGGCGGAACGAGTTGCAATGGTGACAGCGAAAACACAGCTGAGGAACACATCACCATGGGCAAAAGGCAGGAACAGACAGGCGCCACTATGAGGAAACAATGAGCATCACAGCCTCACAATAGCCAGTGGTGCCAAATGTTGATTACAAACCGCGAGGTCTGTGTGTGTGTGTTTTCTTGTTCATAGGCATCATTCTGAACTTCAGCTGAACATTCCAGCACCTCAGAGGCATGTTCAGGCAGCAGAGGGTTGAGTACTCTGGAAAAACTCATACCTGGAAGGTCTGTGTGAAAGGAGAAGCTGGGGACACAGCATTGAATCTGGCTGACTGCACAGACAGAAAACATAAACCTATACCTGCATTCCCCCCAGTCCCTCAGTGCTCCTCCTTACCCAAAAATCCTTGTACCTATGAGGCTGTTGACAGAATTTACAGCAAGGGGTACAGTTGTGGCCACCTGACACACACACACACACACACACACACACACACACACACACACATCCTCACAGTATCAGAAGCTCTTCATTCGGCTACAGGCCACTGTCCTTGTTCTCCTGGCTCTGCCTGCAACATCTCACACTGTCAACCACCAGACAGCTTAGAATCAAAAGAACAGCACGGAGCCAGTTTGAATCTCACCTGTCAGGTAGATCGTAACCAGAGAGTCTGGTGTGGCTCCATTTTCCCCTTCATCGTTCTCACCAGGTTTTCCCCAGGGCTAAGTATTTGTCCATTTATTCTTCTCCATCTCCAACTCTCCCCTTGATTCTGCTGTCTCCTCTCACAGGTTCTCCTGTCACTGCTGTACTGAGAATATTCAGTTCTTTAACTCCCTCAGCTAAAGATGTTTCCTCTGGCATTGCACCTTCCCTCTGATACATCTGTTTGGATGGTTGGCATCTACAGCTCAACCTCTCCAAAAGCAAGACCCTTCACCTCTCAGTAGGTCTTGTCCACCTGTCTGTAACTATAAAACTAGAATATCTGTTCATCTCATCTGCCTCATTGGTTCAGATCCTAACAGGAACAATCAAATCGCTTCTCCGCTTCTTGCAGGACACTGAAGCCATCACCCGGTACTGCACAACACCCACAGAATCCACCCTCATCTCACAATATTCCTCCCAGCTCCTGGTCCAGACCATGGCATTGGCCCACCTGGACAACTGCAGCGCTCTCCTGTCTCACCTTGCAGCCTCCACCAGCTCCAGCATCCAGAATACCACGGTATGAACTGCGTTCCCATGATTCTCCTCCCCTCGTCTCTCCACTGGCTCCCTGTAGCTCCTATGCCAAGTCCAGCACTCTGGTTCTGATCAACAAGACTCCCACTGGACCTGAACCCTGATGCTCACGGGACCTGATCACTCTGAGCTCCTCCAACTCTGACAGCATGATGGTCCCAGTCACAGGGGGTCCATGAGTCCCTCAACATTCAAGAAAGCTCTGCAGCCCATCTCTTTCAGACCCACTCTGATCTCCTGACAGCTACATAAACTTGCATCACACCACCTGTGACCATCACCTCTGTGTCAAGCTACTGTTTTATTGCACCCTGGTAAAAACTGTGGTTTTGGATTGTGCGACTTTGCATCTATATCTTCTCATTGTTATCTGTAAGCATCTTCAACAACACCCCCCAGCGAGCTCTAGGGAGGATTAGGCTCACAACACAGCTTTCTCTAGGTGCAAGGAGTCGGAGCAGAGGTACTGCCATGGCCCCACCTGTACTCTACATCATTCTCAAGAAACTGGAGCTCAAGACACAGAAGGTTAACAGGGTAAATGAGGACAATGAGAAGCACCACACTTCCACTCTCCAGAGGGACTCTGGTGCAGGACCTAAACTTGCCCAGTAAAGTGGCTACAAGATGCTCACCGTCTTCATGTCAACGTGGGACAATTTGGAAGGGCAATGTTTCTACTAAGATGGCATTCACATTTCCCTCAGAGTGAGCAGAAACGCAGGCACCTTGGTTGGATATCCCACGCTAACATGGCCACTTTAGTGGAGAGTAATGGCTGTCAGGATGAAGGTGACACAGAAACAGGACCATGAAGATGAGCCAGATGATTATGAGAGAACATGTCCTGAGCATAGTGCTTCACAGGCCTGCAAGTCTCTCACAGATACCTCTGCTGATAGTCCTCAGGTGGAGAACATAGTGCACGCACACAAAAGCAGGAGAGTTTTATAGAGCAGTAGTTGGGGGGGGGGGGTTATCAGCATCATGTTGCAGACTCCTCATGGAGTCTCAGAATGTGGAAATTTCTCATGTTTATTTCTCTAGTTGAGCTCCCTGACCACTGTGCCCCCTGCGGGACTCAGAAGACTGGTGTGTGTGTGTGTGTGTGTCCACGTTTCCGACCCGCAGTTTCAGCTGTTGACTGCTTAATCAATGTCTCAAATCACATTGACAGTAAAAACAGGGGATGCAGTACAGTTTAAAAATACAAATCAAAATGCTAGTGTGTACATGGGGGGGGGGGGGGTCCCACCTGGGAACAGGCAGACCTCTTTGTCCCCACTGATCTTCTGCTTAGTATTCTCTTACTATGTTTTTACACAAAGTACAACAGTGGTGAAAAACACACACACACACCTCCCCCACTTCCTGCCCTGCTCCTGACACGTCTCCTCCTGCCGTCTCCTTCCTCTTTACGATCCTCTAAAGAGTGAGGCATCCAGCCCGTCCTTCTTTCGTCTCTCGCTCTCTCACACTCACACACTCACCAGATAGTTCATCTTCATGCCCTGTGTGTCAGCAACTCCAAATGGGAACAGAAGGCCCGACTGGGCCACCTGGATCTGTGGTGCCGCTTGAGCGTCGCTGACTCTCGGCTCGGGTTCGGCCGCGTTCTCCAGCCGCCTGACCTCACCGTGGAGGAATGAGTGTATCCCGTTGCCTTCAGAGCACCGCGTCCTGCTAACCCCCCCACCCCCCCATTGCCTAAGGGGTGGGAACATCCCATGGTAACTCGACTCCTCCCTCCGACAGCCCACCCACTTCTCTTCTGCTGGGTGCTGATAGGTTGGAGCACCTCTGTGCCTGCAGATGGGGGGGCCTTGCTTTCCATCCATCTGTGTGGAATGTCGAATGTGTGTCAGTGTGAAACCTGGGGAACCCCCCCGTCTCATCTCGTCCTCTTTGCAGGGTCAGGACTTGTGTTTCTGACATGTCTTTTCCACCACACACCTGAACGACAGTGTCAAGAATGTGAGCTGTTTTTTTACTGTTTGTGATCAGTATTCAGCAGCCACTCAGCCCAATGTCCCTTTTACAATTATATTTACACCGAATTATCCCAGTACAGCTAAACAGTTGTTACTTCTTCATTTCAGGGTTGGACAGAAAGGCGAGTGTGGTAACCACTCCCCCACTTGCTGGCCCATTCCAGGTGACAATGCTGAGACAAGGAAACAGGTGACAACCTGTTGTATTCCAGGTGCTGCCCACTGAGGGCGACACAGGGCATCAATTACTCACAAGACAGGAAGGCTTTGACACAGCAGCTCCCTCATCTCAGACACCAGTTATAATCCATGCTTTAATGCCCCTCATTGGACTGCTCACAATGTGACTGTGCCCCTTTAATGTGGCTCTGTGTTCAACGGTCACCCACACATGTCACATCGCCGTTGCCACACCAGTAAAGCAGGACCTCATAAATGACACCGCCTCGCACTGCCCCGTGGAGGCAAGAGCACAGCTGGAAGGCAGAGTTCTTAGACACAACCCACAATCCCCTGCAAGACCAAACACATCTGGCTGGGAGCATCTGGATGACCACGAGGACAACGAGCACAGACCTGGCCAGGAACCTGGATCCATCTCACTGGCTTCATACTCCATTTCAACTGCTGATGTCCTATTTCTGGCTGTAGGGGGCACTGTGAGTCCATTGCAGTGCTACTCCCTGGAAATATGCTGACGGCAGTGGAACCGCAGTAAAGGTGGTTTTTAAGTGACTTTCCCATAGGTCAGGGCACCCATCAAGCAAAACCTCATTTTTGAGGGGAGCATGTGCACTGGGAGAGAGTAAATCCTCCTGCTGACGTGTTCATGAGTCTGTTTTTATCCTGTAATCTTTCATTTTGCGCGTGTGCGTGTTAGCATCTTTATGGAGCTCAGAAGTACTTGGCTTTTTCCTCTTCCTCTCTTTTTAGAGTCATGCATATTTGTTAAAGAACAGGAATAGAACCTGCATCACACAGCTAACATACTAACAGGCCAACATGCTATTAAACTAACATAGCAGTTAACTAACAAGGTGAGTCCAGACCCCAGAGCCCTGCTCAGGTATAAGCAACACCTGTGTAACATCTGCAGAGCTGCAAGACATGACAAGAGAGAACAAACAGCAACGCCTCCACCCTTTAGGAACTACACAGCCAGAGGCTCATAGCACTAGGGTCCAACCCAATGATCTGACACACACACACACACACACACACACACACACACACACACCTTCCGTACGGTTACAGGTGACTGTTATTATGGCAACACAGGCATTCTCCATGCACTGGGCCTTGGTGAGCACACACTGGTACAGCTGGGCCAAACACACTCCCAGAGGTCATGGGACAGAGGTCAGGCTCACACCTACCTCTGTGGCAGCACCCTGCAAACAGTGGAAAATTTTGGAGAACACCTGTGTAGGGGGGGGGGGGAGAGACAGGGCAGGTGAGGAGAACTGCATTTTATCATGGTACACTCAGCTACTTACAGTATACAGTACACACCCAACCTGAGCAGTGCCTCTCAGTGGACCTCTGACCCCTTAAGTTCTTGGGGTCAAAAAGTGAGGCCAGCAGTGCCCACATAAGAGCTACAGCTTGGTAACAGGCACTGGCAAATGTGACCGCTTGTCTTTCTTGCCAGATGTGCATGCATGCACACAAAAGCAGGAGACTTTTATAGAGCAGTAGTTGAGGGGGGGGGTTAATCAGCACCATGTTGCTGACTGCAACCAACTGGGTGTGGAGGCAAAGTGACATCTTTGGCCACTGCCTGTATGACCCCTTGACCCTATAACCTCTAGCCAGGCAGAATGGGCGCTGGTAACTGTGGATACCACATGGTTCTGGAGTCTGGTCCCACCCTGTTCCAGAGCATGCTGGTCAGCAGTTCACATTGAAAATGTACTTGACTGTAGAAGTCCAGTGATTATTACTGCAGGTGATGCTGTGCAGGTTGTAAAGCAGCACACCTTAGGCTGTGTAGCACCACCAGAATGACTAAAGTGGAAGCTGCAGCACCAAGAGTTGGAAGAGGTGCATGAAGAAGGCAGTGGGGTTAAAAATCCACAGCAGAGGAGGGTCACTGAGAGGACTAAGATGAAAGAGTCAGAAGTGGCTCTGCTCCATTGTCTGTCCCTTCCATTGCTGTACCTGTCCACCTGCCTGTCCTGCTGGTCTCACTGCTGGATTTCAACACCTCTTTCAAGTCCATGTGTGTTCACTGACTGTGGGCCCTCAGGTGCATTCCCTCAAACATTACCTCCCACAGCCTCTGCCCCACACAAGCAGAGACATGGTAGCACAAGTCTGCTGTGGCTTAGTTTGCCTCATTGTGTGTGTGTGTGTGTGTGTGTGTGTGTGTGTGTGTACGTGAGAGAGAGAGGGACAGAGAGAGAGAGCCAGAGAAAGAAAAACCACCTTTCAGCACAAAGCAGTGGAGAGGCCATCCTTCAGGCAGCTGTTTAGGGAAAATAGCAAAAGAGGGTAACAGCAAGGGATAAACAATGAGCTCAGCACTGTGGACTCTGCGTGTGTGTTGGGAGATGGGGTGTCAATGCCTTGCAGCTGACACTAGGTGTGTATAATGGTGCTTTATGGCACATAATGATGTCATCATGACTGGCTTGTGGTTCTCCACCCTGCCCCCTCTGCGCATCATCAGCAATGACTGTCTGCCTAGCACTGTCTCTCTTTTTCTCTCACACACACCCCTAGTGAATCTGGCCCCTCCCTCTGGCCCAGTAACCCCCCCACCCCCATCCAGCTATAAATACCTCACTGTTGGACAGGAGCTGGAGGTGAGTGCTCATATAAGCAGCCCTGTGGCTTAAAATAATAAAAATACACAGTAGCCCCCCCCACACACACACACACACCCACCCCTAACCCCCTACAGACAGATTATAAAACACCCTCCAAAACAGCCACATGGGGAAGTTAAAGGAATAACTACTTTCCCAGCCATGCCACTGCACCCCCCACCTTGCCACAAACAAACTGTGCTACCATGACAACAGGGGCAGACAGCCTGGGGAAATGAAATTTGAGGACAAACACCACATCTGGCATTGTACAGGGGACCACTGAACACACCCCCTCACATCCACACACCTCAGCGAGTAGCTGGTCTCCTGCTGATCCACTGTCTGAGGCCACTAGGAGCCAGCACACCGAGTGTCTGGGACATGTCATCATGTCAAGAAGTTCTTGGTGGCCTGGTGACACTGAGCTGTGTTTAAGTGTCCCTTTCATCACACACCTCACAAAACCAGAAGACAATGGTGACAGAGTGCTGATACCTTGCATTTTGTGTGACCTTTGACCTATAGCAATTCTGCCCCCCCACTTGACTCCTCCCCATTAGCAGCCAGGTTGCACAGAGTACAACTGTCTCCATGGTGACAGTGCAACCAAACTGGAGACTGTAGGGTGACCCTGAGCCCAGCAACATGGAGGGACCACAGGCCTGCTGAGCAGAGTGGTCACTATCTGAGTATCAGACACACTGAGGGGGGGGGGGTCAGAGTGGTCACCCTTCCATTGAGTCCTAGGTCATAGACCACCACCTGGGAAGATGAGTGGGCAGCACCTTTCACCTCGGAGCCCATCTCTGCTTAGATGGCACCTCCACACACAATCCAACAACCCACCCCGCCCGCAGAGAAATGATGTGGCCTCCTTGGGTACTGGGTGGTCCAACAAACTCTGCTGAGCGCCTCGGGCCACAAATACCACAGCCAGAGGAACGCCCTCCTCAGGTGAGCACATGCCTGTGTGTGTCAGCCTGGCAGAGATACACAATGCGCGCACACACACACACACACACACACACACACACACACACACACACATAGGCAGGCGCTGGAGGACCCCTGTCCCCCCCGTGGCTCACCGCCGCGCTGTTACTCACCGGGACAGACATGCTGCCACGTCGTTCCGTTACTGTCCTTGCTCCTTCCCCCTCTCTGTCCTCAACACCTCGCGGCTTCACAGACTTCTTCTCCAGCTGCTACTCCAAGTCCGCCTCGGCCTCCATGCCAGCCGGCCGACGTGCAGCTCTGAATTACACCGATTTCACACCCTGGTTGCCCGGTCCCGGCCAGACTCCCGGCCTCTCCGTCCTCCTACGTCCCCTGCGCGAAACTCCGTCGATGGCAAGGAGCGAGCGGAGCGCTGGAGGCGGTTCTGGGTTCTGGGTTCACAGCCCCTCTCGCCCTCGTGCTGCGCTCCTCTCCAGCTACGAAGTGCCGCGCGCTCACATCACGGATGCTTTTAAAGCGCTGATTGGCACCCGCCCTCTTAAAGGGGACGATTTCCTGTTGGCAAAAACAAGGGCACGCAATGGTCCGTCGAGCGTCTCGGTAGAGGCGGGTTCCTTTAAGGGGCGTGTCCGCAAGCCTCAATTGACAGCAGCACAGAGTGGCGCCTTACAAACACTGACAAATAACAACACACTCACTATTAAACATGAAAATAATATAATAAATACTATATGGTAACAATAAAACAAGCAGACGTTAATGAACAGTAAAGAGACACTGTGAACCTCCATCCACATGCTCACCTGCCAATAGGCCTTTCCTCCCTTTGTGTGCGTGCGCGCTTTGTAAAAGCATCCCAAATATTGTCTGTTAGTACAGTTCTCATAACTGTGATGGTTATAATTATCCTGGGGGGGACATGGCCTATTTGTAGTGTTCCACACTTCCTGACAGACAGCTCCACATGCTGCAGTGACAGACATACTTGGCATAGCGGTGAGAGCCTCCACACACACACACTAGCATTTTCATTTGTATTTTTATACTGTACCACATCCCCTGTTTTTACTGTGATTTCCTCTGGGAGGGGCTTGTCAGTGGGTGCTGAGAGGAAACGTGACACAGATCACAGACCATAAACAATGCTGTGTGTGTGTGTGGCTGTGTTCATGCTGCATATGTAGGTATACTGCCATCTCCTTCTTTGCCTCTAGCTGACATGTTGCAGGGGGTTCATTGCTGCAGAAAAGTTCACCAGGTCTTCACTATAATCGCTCCATCACAGCATGAACTTGCTTGGTCTTCCCCCATAATGCTACCACCAGTACCAGGGGCTGGACAGGGCCAGGACAGTTTGAGCAAGCATCCGTGATCTCCAGTGGCACCAGTATCAGTTCTCTCTCCCCCAGGGCCCATGCCCCCCCCCACATACTGCTAGCTGGCTGGCTTACCACCCCAGGTCCTGTTGTTGGACTGCAAAGCCACTCAAGCGGTGTCAGCCGCTGTGCACAAGGCCCAGTTTGATCACCAGGCAGTCACCTCACACTCAGCCTCGAGTCCCACGTCCCGATGACACAGTAAAAATGACCCAGCTGTGTAAAGAGCAAACCAGCATAAGAATGTTAACTGTAGGTGTACTTGCTGTGTGGAAGGGTGATAGAGGTCCTCCGGCACCCCCTGGCTGGCAGTGGAAGCAGGGAGGAGCTGCCGGCTGCCGATGTGGCACAGTGGATCAGTTATTTTTACACGGTGGTTTTTACTGTGTCACTGTGCCCCACCCCACCACTTCCTGTTAATGACATCACTGGATCATAATGTCCAGCACAGAGGGGGTTAAAGGTATCCGCCCTGCAGGAACCCCACAAGGACTGTGTGTGTGTGTGTGTGTGTGTGTGAGAGAGAGAGAGAGAGAGAGAGAGCGAGAGAGAGAGAGAGAGAGAGAGAGAGAGAGGCATGCTCTGTACCCATAATGCTGTTAGACTTGCTCAAAATCCTGGGTCAGTGGACTCTCTGGTGCCCTTTTCAGGTGGACATGTCCATCCACCCTGGATAATGCTCTTCGGGGTTGGAGAATTTCACCAGGAAATCCCAGCAGCACTCCTCTTCAGGTACTGCTCCATGTGCTGTGGACTTCAGTTGCTTGGACTTGTCTGTTTGGAGGACAAAGGGCATCCAGCTGCACCACATGAGCATCATACAGGACAGCAACATGACCATTTGGACCTCAGTGTAAATGCCAGATATATAAACGCTTCTCCTGGCCTGAAGAACTGTGTGTTTCCTGCTCTGCAAAATGATCCAAGTCCCAGCAGTCCAACAGCAGCCCTGATGTTGGACCAAGCAGCAGCTGAGACTGTCCCCTCAGGAGCTCCTGTGTTACACTAGATCAGTGGTTGCGGGGGGGGGGGGGGGGGCATGGTGCTGAATGAATAGTATTTATACATCAAGTCACAGCAGCTGGTTCCTGACAAAAGATGAGACTTAGGGACAGTGACAACACAGGGACAGTAAGACACGAGGACAGTGAGATGCTAGTTGTGGTCAGTTGTGTCTCTTCATGCCCCCCCCCCACACACGTGCAGAGAGGCTTGCTGGCAGTTTCCACAGAATTCTACATTCCTCACTTTCCTGCTGGACTCTGATGGCAAAACCACATGCAAGAACCCCCTCCCCTTACCATGGTAACAGCCGCAAACAGTAGCCTGAGCAGGAAGGGGGATGGGGGTTCTGGAGGGTGGGGGGCTGGACTCTCAGTGGGTCACAACTGGGGATGAGGATGGGGTTGAGGGCAGGTGGAAGAAGACTGAAGCCCAGCAAAGAAAACTGCACCTACACTGGATGCCTATGAGCGCCTCATTGGAAGCTGTGACCTGGAGGAGATTTTGGTGTAAAACTGCTCCTTTGCTCTGTGAAAGGCAATCGACTAAGGATTAACGTGGGATGAGCAGAAATTGACTGGATTTCCTCTGGCTTGAGGGACAGAAGTCTGCGAATTGAATTGAAAAAACAGCATGCACACACACACAGTGACTGCTGTTAAAGATGTTATTTTCACTTCAGTTGAGGTGGTAAAAATAAAATCTTTGCACAGGAAGGTACAGTGGTCTCAGGATGTGGCTAACACACACACACACACACACACACACACACACACACACACACACACACACACACACACACACACACACACCATCAGCAACTGGCAGTAATAATCATCCTCAATGTCAAGAGACAACAATGACAAAGAGTGAAGAACAGACACTACTTTTCTTCTTAGTCGCACACATTATTACTACTATTACTAGTTGTTATCTTCAAATTGGTGTTTGCAAAGGAGAGGGATATGTTGAGACTCCAGTGCAACCGTCTCACAGTCACAAGCCCCTTGTACCCACAGCTCCATCTTGTTCCACACAATGCCTTTATATTCTAAGAGTGTGTGTGCTCCCCCAGGGGGTGGGGGCCCCTCAGTCCCTCTCATGGCCAGAAGGTGGCCAGTGGCCAGGGGACACAGTAGAGCAGTGCTGATGGATTCAAGGATTCAAGGATTCAAAGGTTTATTTGTCATGGGTGAACAACACGGCGTAGCAGTGTTGTCCCCATGAAAAGTTTCGTTTTCGTTTCCAGGCATCCTCAGTGCAATTATGGACATAAATACATGTAGTCGGGACAGGAGAACAATAAATAATAATAAATAGATTAATAATAAATAAAAGAGCAGAACAAACGGTTAATAAATAGGAATAGGTATGTGGGGAAACGGATATACATCAGGGATTGGCGGGGGGGAGAAGACACAGCAGCCAAACCAACAGCACACAGCAACCAGCAGCTCCCCTCCCTGGTAATAACACAGTAATAACACAGAGGAGCTGCTATTTCGGGTTCTCTGATGGGAGGAGCTATAGTTAGAGCTGCAACCCTGTGAGTCACAGCCATATGGAAACAATTAGGCCAGTGGGGCGGGATCTCAGCACACATGCGTGCACTCCCACACACATGCATGGAACCTGGGCCTTGCAGTCTATAACCCAGCTCCTCCACAGTGAGAATGAGGATGAGCTTTATGTTGGTAAAATGAATGTGTGTCCTTGTAGGGGTGGGGGGGTGTGCAGGAACATAGAAATTATACCCCCCACACACACACACAAGTCACCACAGGGGTCTGACCTTTTGAAAGGACTTTCTTTCAGACTGATGACTTACTGCAGGTAGTGACAATGATGAGGCCCCCCTCTACAGCACAGCGGCACCCTGGGGCTGGAATCGGGGGATGATGGGAGGGACGACAGCGCTGCTGAGGAGCCTCTGCTGTCTTCACAGGAAATACTTTGGTGCTGATAACTTCCTGTCCACACAGCCTCAGAGGAAGGCAGCACCTCCACCTGCAATTAGGCGCCATGGCGACAAGAACACACACACACACACACACACACACACACACACACACACCAGGCTCTGTGAGGTTCAGCTGGAGGACATTGCTCACAGTTTACTAGAGGCGAAAGAAAGCAGCACAACTATGAAGAAGATACTTAGGGGGACGGGGGCCAGAGAGGGATGGTTTAAACATTAAAAATTACATTTATTCATTTTCAGACTTTTCTACAAAAGAACATACACGTCAAAAGCATTAAACAGAGGAATCGACTGCATTTCACCAACAGAGATACAGATGCAGGTAGTTGATGCTCCAGCAGCGCTGCTTTTACCACGGTACTTTACACCAGCAACTGTATGCATGGCACATGAGGCGAGGAGCTCCACGTTGGGCCGACGAAGCATCCCTTCCCTCCGTCAGCGGGGAATGTCTGGGTTTTGCGCCCCCTGGCGCTCAACGTGCATTCTGATAAAGTGGCCCAGTTTGGGGGAAACGGGTCGGTTCCACAGCACATGAAGCCCAGATGTTCGAAGAGCTGGGATGTTCAAGAGCTGCTTGAACATCGTAATCGTGTTTACCTCGTAGGGGCGGGCGGTGGAGCTGTCCATCATGGCAAACAGCGGCCCGCTTTAAATCTGGCCTTCATTTTGTTGCTACTGTTTGTTCTTGCATAGTTTTTTTTATCTGTCAATATCTTTCACAAATCACCATCATTTAAATTAATTCAGGTTAAAGAGCATTAATGTCCTTGAAAAGTCAAATTGCATTCCCAAGTCTCTAGCAAAAAGTGGAAACTGTGAATCAGACACCAGTCTTGTTTTACTCTGGAAAGTAATAAATCCAAACAGTGGCTCATTTGGGATTCGTGTGTACTTAGTAACATGGACAGAATATTAACACTTCAGCAGGATGCAAATAAACTTCAGCTTTCAGCACCTTTATGATGAGGCAAATGCAGCAATGAGCAGTATAAAATGTGGCAGAAGAGTCACAAGCAGCTCCCATAAGTTTCCCCTCTACATGACTCTCCAGTGGCTTCCTATAGCTCCCGTATCAGGTCCAACGCTCTGGTTCTGATCTGTGAGTTTGTCAGTGAATCCAGGCCCTGATTCCTACTGTATCTGGTCACTCCTTAGAGCCCAGCGACAGTGCTGTGCTCCTCGGCCTCTGGTCACTTGGTGCTGCCACTTAGAAGGGTTCCATAATCAAAAACCCAGTTTAGATTTCAATTTGTCCCTCAGAGCTGCTGAGTCCCCCTGAGACCCATTTCCCTCCTGCCAGGCACGTAAATGAGTCCACCACCGTCTGCTGCGATTTTGCTGCTTTAATGTCACTCCTATAGACGGCTACTAGAGGGACGCGAACCAGCAACACGGTGGCGGCAGACACACAGGCTGGGCTATGATCACCATCCTGCGTCTGAAGTGTGTTTTCATCACTACTGATGCACTTTGTTTACCCTCGAGTTGAACAGCACGTCGCTTTAGAGACTGTTTCAAAAAGAAACATTAACTCAAACTCCTCAGACTGCCTGATTTAAGAAACATAAGTGAAACAGCATCGCTTTGGTGAAGACGTGGGGTCCTGGGCCCAGCGACAGGAAGCCAGCAGAGAAAGATGACAAGAGGACGTATATTAGTGCAGAGAAACGCCTGGCACTGCTAGATTTCATAAACCTTTAACTACTGCGTCCTACTGTAAATACTGTAACGTTTGCAGACTTCTGACCGCACATTTTGCCGCTTTGCACTCGGACATGTGCACATCTGGCTGGGAACAACCGAGCAGCGGGATGCGTTTCCTCGTCGGACAGAAAACACGTGCGGACCGCCCACTTCCGGGCGCGGGAAACGGACCGTTCAACATATAAACTTTTAAAGCAAATGTATCATCTTTTCTTTTCCTAATAGCGTAAATTACTTGCAGTTACACAATGACTTGCGCCTCGACGGACTGTCACTGAACTGTTACATTTTCCTGTCCTCTGCCGGTAAGTAGGAAAAGTTTTGTGTGTAACTGCTATGCCGAGAACTAGGAAGTTGATGACCTCCTTTAGAAGAGCCATTCTGGTCCGTATTTATTTTAGAAACTACTTTTACACGTGCTGAATTTAATATGAATTTAGTTGTCATTTACTAGACAGTTATTTTTAAGCTCTTTAAGTAGCGATGAGGTGAAAAATGAGTTTGAAGGCACATTCTCACCTGGTGTTCTGAACAGACGCTTTGACAGTTTTTACCCTGATAGCAGAGTCAAAGTGAAATGACGGATCTTTTTACCGGCATTTCTGAGCATCGGGGCAGAACGATGGACAAGGAGGGGGGGAAGCCGACGGGTCCCTGGATCGAGTCAATGATCCTGAGATACGGCTCCCTGGACAGCTGGCCACGGGTCAAAGCCCGAATTTTAGGGGTAAATCCACTCATTCGAACCGAGAGCCATCCTGCTCATTGTTGTTGATTTCATTTGGCACTTTTACCAAATTGACTTACACATTCAAGTTACTTATAATTATTTTACCATTTGTTCAGCAGAATAGTATTTACCCAATCCAGTACCTTGATCATAGGTACTACAACAGGAGGTGGGATTCGAACCAATGTCTCAGTACAAGGAGGCACCTGTAACCATTGTGCTACTTGTTGCACTGACATTGTGACTCTTGATCTCTTGGCAGATCAGCAAATCACCTCATTTGCAGAAGGAGCTGGTCAAGAAGCCTGGACACCTGGTCTTTGTGTCTGATGATGTAGTGCAGATTCCAGGGATCCTCACAGCCACAGCTTGGGAGAGACTGCAGAGGTGTGGGGGGGCAAAGGAAGGTGAGGGAAGAGGTGCGTGACCTGTAAGGGAATCCGTTGACTGTTCTTTTCTGTTGATCCCCAGGATGGAGGAGCGTGAGTCACTGATGAGCCTCAGTAACTCCACAGTGTCGCTATGCCAATACAGCCTGATGTTTTACGCGGACCCCGAGAAAGTGAGTTATCCCGTTGGACTGCGGTAAACACCACAGTGGGCAGGGCACATCACTGCTGTGACTCAGGTGGTCCATCTCTCTTGTCCTCTTAGAGTAAATCCAAGTTCTTTGTAAACATTGACAAAATGATGACCCTGGAGTCGGGGTCTATTAAGCACCACGTTCCCAACTGGTGAGTGGCCACTGTTTGTTTCTTGTTCTCTTTGTTGTGTGAGAACACAGAGCCGTGTTCCTTAACTGCTCAATGCAGTCACGCATACATTTCTTTTTCAGCATTACGCTGCCCGCGGTCCGACAGAAGATATGCGAGATGTGGCGGTGAGGAGAAATTGGGGGCTGCCCAGGAAGGGCAATTGACTTGTCCTCATGAAATTATTTGTTGATGCTGAGTGAAATGTATGCCGCTCTATGGTGCATTATGTTGCGCTGTACTGCCCTACATTGCATTACACTGCCCTACAGTGGTCTGTTTTGAACAACACTGCCCTACGCTACTCTTAATTACACTTTACTTTCTTGTTCCTGTCTCCATGTTGCAGGGCCCTGCAGGATGATCATTCAACTGCTGCCATGGACACACAGTCAGGTTTGACATCCAAAAGTCATTCTCTCTCTCTCTCTCTCTCTCTCTCACACACACACACACACACACACACACACTCCTCTATCCCTCGGCCTCACTCCCTCACTGTACACCCCCCCCCCCCCAGGGTTCTGTTTGACAGATCTTTTGGCTGAGTGGCATCAGGACAGGATTAACTCCCTGCTAAAGGAAGTGGTTGGCTGTCTGCTGCCCCTCCGCTGCTCCTTGCACCCACAGCCCTCAACCTCCCACCAGAGCCCTCCACCCACCCCTGTACTGTGCAATTCCCACCTCAACACCCGCTGGGATGCAGACAGAGTGCGGTACAAGGTGGGCTGTGACACATCAGAGCATCCCAACAGTCTCCATTGTGTGTGTGCGCGTGCGTGTGTTGTCTTTGCTCTCATGCCCATCTATGATTGCACATCTGTGTTTCTTAGGGTGATGAAAACTTCACTGTACCTTCCTTTCATTTACACATTCCAGAGCAGGAGAGGCAGAGACTTGTACCCCAGTCAGGTGAGACCTTTCTTTTTAAATCCCATCTGCTTGTAGACTTCCAGTGAGGCCACACCTGTACATGCAGCTCAGGTGATAACAGTAAATACTGAACATTTATGCTGCCCTGTGCTTTTGCTCAGAGGAAGAGTCTGGTCAAGGTACCTCAACGTGTGTAGATGCCCCTCTGGATGGAGACGGACGCACAGATGACAATGGTACCATGGATCCCAATGTAAGACTTATGTCAGTGCAGAGCTCCACCCTCATGTTAATGCTCTCACTTTCCCACTCAGTGGAACCCCTGCACTTGTCTCTGCTGGATGAGGGACCGCAAGCCGAACTGCCCGTCAACCCATGGGATGTGTTTGGCTCAGCTGGTATGGACATGTCATCGCTGCTACCTGCTGAGGGTATGACGGGGGGGAAGCAGAGTACTGCTCTCTGCAGACAGACTGCAGCTGCAGCCACTCCAGTTCTCTGATTGTCTCCCTCAGGATCTCTGACCCTGGATGATGTATCTCTGAAGGACACGCACAGCGTTGCCATCCCATCCGCTGCTCCACCACTAGCCGCAAACATTTGGACCCCTGATAGGACTAGCAAAGAACTTTTCCCTTTTTCAGACCAGAGCAGGAAGAGGACAGTCACCCCTGTGTCCCCCCATAGTGTCGGTATAGGGCCCCTGCCCCCTTCACCCGCCTCCGTCCCCTTGTCATTGTCCCTGCAGAGGTTAGAGGATGAGAGTCTGCCCCCCTATCAAAGACCTCACTTCTTCAGCACAGAGTCCTGCCCCAACAAGCCACAGACCAGCAGCAAAGGGTATGAGGAGAAAGAGGAAGGACCAGTGGCCAGGATGTCCTGCAGTACCAGCAGGGGGCAGCAGACTGAGCTGAAGAAACAGGCAGGAAGGCAGACTGGATCTGCAGGGTGTTCTGGAACCAGGAGCCCGTGGTCATGGCTACTAGGAACTTCAATCCATGGCAGGGCCTCAAGGTCAGGAAGGATGGTGCAGGACCAGCGACCCCACCGAGCCACATCCCGACCCAAGCCTGTAACAGTAAGGCTGACAGAGTGTGTGTGTGTGTCTTGCAAAGTCCCTCCAAGCAATGAAAGGCTAAAGGTTTCAAATGTAATGAAGCTGCTGTGCAGAAGTTCACAGAACATGGAAAATATGAGCTGGTTTGTTAGAAAAAAGATTTTATCGTCCAAGTTTTACTTAATTAGTCATTATGATTTTCAGCACAAAGTATGTGAATGAGCAGTCTGGCTGCAGTGATACTGAGCTGCACAGTGGCAGGTGGACGTTTGGACTGTTTGCTCTCCCACCAGATCCATGCAGACGGGGCACCATTCTCCTATACCTACCAGGCCACAGCGCAAACTGCCGAAGCCCTCTCTTCCTTCAGGTGAGCCTCACCCACACCGCTTGACACTCTTCCACACCCATGGATACACTACCCCAGTCGCTGTTTGATTGTGTTCATTTGTATCTCTTTTCCTGTAGCATTCCTGATGACCTGCTCCAGTGGTCAGTGCACTACCTGGCCCGCCATCACCATGAGGAACACCAGGTTACCACCTCCACCAGGCCACAAGATGGCGCTCTTTCCTCTGCACGGATAGCTACAAATACCGATTGACTTTATGGTTGTATTCATGCGCGTTTTATGTGTACAAGTGCTGAGGTGCAGTTGGTTCTGTGATCTTTGAGTGGTGCTATGATGTTGCTGCAGAAGCATCACACAAAGAAAAGTTCTAGAACTGCTTCACGTGCTGTGTTTTGGTGCTGCTGGATAAATCAGCAGGACTTGCAGGTTGGGTGATGTCATTTCCGGGGGCTCTGTAGTGGCTATGAATAAAAGGCAAATTTTTTTTGAAAAAGTTTCTTCACTGGGCAGGTGGTTCTGCTGCAACACATCTTGAGTTCTGTTTCTTTTTGCAACAGTTTATTTTTATTGGATTATGATACCTGTTGCTGAAGCCAATCACACAAGTTTGTACACTGAGCTTCTTACCTGGATTTACCCATTTCTGCAGCAGTTCAGGATAAAGTAGAGAGGTCCCAGGCACTACAACAGGTACTGGGATTTGAACCTGGGTCGACTCCAAGGCAGCAGCTCTGACCACTGCACGCCTTGCTGGCTATGAACTAAACATTTCAACTGCCTTGAAGGAGTAATGCACCACACTACCCAGTTTATAAAAATCAGTTATTTTAATAATAAAAATAAGAACACATTTTGTCTATTATCTACACGCAGTGTAGTTTTGCAGCGAGGGGTCATGTTGCTTTCGCTGCTTGAGGCTCCAGTTCCATGGTGGCATGGACCCCCCCACTACCTGAAGAGGGAGGGAAAGGCAGGAAGGTGTATGAGACCTGGCGATCCTCAGCACAGGTGCTATTGTAACACAGTTCATGAATATGAATTTAAAGCCTCAGTCTTGCTGTTGGTTGCAGTTCTTCAGCAACTAAAAATGGAAATTTGGGTTCTGGCTTCATGTCCGCTGCCATGTGGTTGAGGAACTGGACTCACAGCTAAAGGAACAGCTCTTCTCGGTCATCGGGGGGCAGCTCCTGCAGGGGGGTTCGCTTTCGAGCCGGCAGGCGTGGCTGTGCTGATCTCAGTGCTGGGGGATTGGTGAGACAGGGACAGTGTGAAGATGAACACACAGCTGAGCCATGTGGCTATGAGGTCAAGGGAAACTTTTGGGGGAGTGTAGGAGAAGGGCGCTCACCCTGGGTGTCCAGTGACATCATTTGCTCGTAGAGTGCCTCCTCGTGGACAGAGACAGCTCGGCGGTGGGGCGCTGGCTTGGTGCGTGGCCGTGGTGTTGGGAGCAGGGCTGCATGGTCAAGGAACACACGTGCATGCACAGTCAGATGCACGGTACTCACAGAGTCTCTGCAAGCTGGGTGGATTGTTTGTCACCTGTACCTTCGGTGATGGACTGTGCTCGGTCCCGACTCTCCTCAGCTGCCACTACTTTGGGAGGCAGAGGAATGGGTGGAGCCTCCCTCCGGGGGCTGGGGATCGGGGTGTTTTTGGCAAGGGGTGCAGGAATCTCGTGGGATGAACTCTGGTGGTTTGGTGCTACCAAGGGGGCAATGGTAACTGCAAGATCCCTGGGCTTCGCACCTGGTCTGGGAGGGGTGAGCGGGCAGTGCCGGTTGGACACGAGGGCCGTGGCGGTTCGCGATGGCCAATTCAGGTCTGAGCAGGAGGGTCAGAGGAAGAAAGGAGTGATGTCATCTGATGGTTCAACACAGTTGTTCAGTTTGTGTGTCTGTGTGTGTGTGGGGTACCTGCTGAATTAGACAGCGTACACAGCTTCATGTGTGCTGGAGGGGGTTCAGGTTTACAGTCAATGATTGTTCCTGTAACAAAAGGGCAGTTACCCCATCATTTCTGCATCGTAGACCTGTGTCAGTCACCAAGTGACATTACTGAACCCCCCCCCCCAAGGGAGTCAGATCTAATGCTCTACTGGTCAGCGGTCAGAGGTCGCCAAACCCCCCACCGTGGCCTAAGCAGCTCAGAGTGACATTGAAGTTCAAACCCTTTGCTTTAACATCTGGACTGTGAGTCTGCAGTGTTTTCATCAGCCACACACACACTCGGTGTTAAACAAGTATCATCGGGTCTGATCGATACCAATCAATGACCACCTCGTTGCCATGGAGACAGTGCTCCGTGTGTGGTTTTGTCTTACCCTCTGATCCTGCCCTCCGCAGCTCTGCCTGGGTCTCCTGGAGGGATGAGAAATGCGGTTAAGGAGCAAAATATTGGCAGTGTATCTGTGGTGTGAGTGTGTGTCACCCTGCTGCTGCAGGACCCCAGCTGTTCACCTGCTCCGTCTGAGAGTCTAAAGGAGCAGCTGTCATCTTGGCGACCCCCTCGCGGTCTGCGTGTTCCTTGTCACACGGGACCCCCGATAGCTGCATCTGCAGAGAACAGCCATGGGTTCCAGTTGAGCTCCACCCCCCACAGAGCATTACACTGCAGCCAGAACCTTAACTACCACCCCACACCCTCCCACCGTGCCACAGCCAGGCAGTAGGATGAGCGACTGGGACTTGGCTTCCCGCAGGCTGCTGGACGGGCCGGGCTTCCGCGTGCTGGCTGGGGTGAAGCTCTTGTGCTCCAGCATGGGCCAAGGGACGGGGCCAGCGGTGGGAGGCGCTCCAGCAGGGGCACTGTCCTTTAAGAGCTGCTCCTGGTCCTTCTTCCTGTCCCTGTCGGTGCGTGTTACCTCCCGCAGGGGCCGGATCAGGTCAGCGATGGATGTGTTCTTCGTCCTTCTGGAGTCTTGCGAGTCTGGCCCCGCTTCAGCCTTGCGGCCCCGCCCCCCATACAGCTTCTTAAAGGCAAAGAAGTCCCCGATCTTCCGTCTCATGTCCTTGGAATGGGCAGAGGCTCTCTCTTCAGTGGGCTGTGCCTTCATAATAATCCCCATTCCTTTCATAGTCCTAGGGGTGGGAATATTAATAAGCAGATTTTGACTACTGCAAGTCGAGGCAGTGTGTGTGCGTGCGTCAGGGAGAGGGGGGGCACTCACAGTACATTATCAGAGATGACCTTCTTGTTGAAGAACTCTTCTACTCCCTCATCCACCCTGCCTGTGTGCTCAGGAGCTTCATCTGCCCCAGCAGTGTGCATCTATACACACACACACAAAATGAGCCACGGTGCTTACATGACATTCACATCAACAGAGGCCTGTGTGGGCAGAGGTGTGGGCTGCTGGTGTGGACGTAGCTACACCTTGCTGGGCACCTGCCGGTGTGTGCGCTGCGGCCGGGGCCTCAAGTGGGTGCAGTGCTTCAGCCGCTGACCCTCCACAGGAAGCTCCAGGGACTGGGGCAGTATGGGCCCCGGGTCACAGGTAGCATCCTCAGGTAGGGGAAGGGGCCGGGGCTTGGTCTGACCAACAGTGACAAGCAGAGGAGACAACGTCCTCACACCACCTCCCTTTGTTCTTGCCTCCAGAGTCGGCTGGGTCTCGTCGGTCTGCTGGGGGTACGTCTCCATGTCCAGGAGGCCTGTAGGGGAGAGAAGGGCCGCTGGTACTGCATCCCTGAAAGCAGATGCTGCTGAGGGTGGTACGGTCCTTCTAGAAGTTTCTAGGTCTCGGCACTTACTTTTAACAGAGGGTGCTGGGCGGATGCTCCCAGTGGGGAAGCCGCTGCTCCAGGAAACGGGAACATACTGTGGCGAAGAACCTGGAGTTACAACTAGGGTCCAGCGGAAGGGAAACCTGGTTTGTGTATTTAGCATTTCCCCCCCATTAGATATTCTGATGCATGTTTTCAGGATTCGTGTTTTTCCACCTTTGTAAAGTTTTGTGTTAAAGGTGTGCTATTACTGTAAGCGGGACTGGGTTTTTAATTCTGTTCATGTCAAAGTTTTTTGAGTTAGCGCTTATTCTTTTAGCTTTGATGGCCTTGATCAAGACTAAGGAGGTGCAGACCATTGCACAGTGGCTGGACAGGTTTGCTGTGGGCCTAAGTGTGGGGCTGCTGTGGTGTCAACAGGTCAGGGTAGGAATGAAGCTTAGGATGTGGATCCCCTTTGGAGCACTGGTCCCTTTATTAGCACTTTTTAGTTTGTTTATTCATCTTCAGAAACCTTTGGAAATGCTGCACTGAGGATCAACGGGGCTCTGTGAAAGTATTAACCATTGGGGTATTTGTGCTGCAAAAATGTCCCCTTTCGCCATAGTTGTCACTGATCACAGAGCAGCAGTTTGGTGTCGCTGTTGACATCCTGTATTTGTTTCCTCTGCGTCTCCCCAGCAGTGCAGGGGGTCGGATACCTGTTACCAACATCTACTGACCTCATCTGTGGGAAATTCCGCCTCCATCACCCGCAGCTGGGGGATGCTGGTCTTGGCTGTGGCTGAGGATGAGCCCCCCAGAGGCTGAGTGAATTCCTTAATGTGGCGCTCCTGGTGGGGACACAGTGGGTGCTCGCTGTTGGTTCTCTCTCTCTCTCTCTCTCTCTCTCTCTCTCTCTCTCTCTCTCTCTCTCACACGTGTGCACACACTGCTCACCAGTTTCTGCTGGCACACTGACAGGTCTTGGACAACTTCAGCGATGATGCTGTCCACCAGTGAGCTGCTCACAGCCTGTCTTAGTTCACTGGGAACACAGAGGAGAGAGATTCATAACACAGTGTATGTCTGCATGTGCTCACATGTGTGTGCATGGGTGTGTGCACGTGCACACATGGTAGCATACCTCAGCTTGTTCTGCACCAGCTTGCCCACCTGCTCCACAAGTGCCCCCTGCAGGAAGAAGGCCGCTTGCCGGGACGTCCTGGCCATGCAGGAGGTGAGCTGCTCACTGACGCTGAGGCGCTGCACGACGCGAGGACACACGCTCTGCGCCGCCTGCAGCATACTCTGCATGAGCTCCTGTGACACACAGGGGGTTCCGTTTCCATTTGTATGGACATTCCGGGACCACCCGCAGTCCACAGAGAGCCCACACACAGGACATCCCATCAAAACCCGCATTAAGAGTTCACCGGGGGGCCGAGGGGATGCTTTCTTCCTCTGACGGCCTCCGCTCAGTACCTGAATGTCCTCGACCACTTCATTGGTGACCACGCGAGCCGTGTCCCTCAACACATGCTGCAGCACATCGCTTCTGGGGGGCGCTCTTCCCAGTGCAAACAGGGTGGGCAGCAACTGCAGGGAGACACACACAGCACGCCAGTCATAGACCATCTGCTTGTCATGAGTATGGCGCCTGCAGGGGGCGCCGTCTCCACCGGGACACGCACCCCCACCGAGGTCCTGGCGTGGCGCAGCACTTCCTCGGCAGACAGGATGTCGCTCTGCACGTCCTGGAGGCTGCAGGTGGCCAGCGGCCGGATCATCTCCTGCACTTTGGCACAGTGCTCCTCCACCAGCTGGGGGCAACAGTACAGGTCCCTGAGAGGGAAGCGCTTCGTACACCCAACTCCTCCCCACGACACCGCGGTACCCGTCGTCCACCCACCTTCTCTGACTGGCTGGTTTTTAGGGCCTGCTGGAGCTGCAGCACGTGGTCCGACATCACTTCCTGACGCTGGCTGTTCCTGTACAGGTACATCTGGATCTGTTGGCCGAGAGACGGGGGGCAGGTGACAGTGGGCGGAGCGCCGAGGCCCTCCAGGGATTCACGGTGGACAGGCGTGTTGCTGCACGAGCCTCAGACACACAGCTGCTCACACCTCACACAAACGTGTGTGCAAATGTACACAACACCTACGCATACACCTGTGACTTACCCGGTTGAGGGCCTCCTCGGTTTTTTCTGGGCTGCTGCGATATGCCTGGGAGGCGTCGCTCATGGGGAGGGCCATGGTCTGTAGCGTGGAGTTCCTGCACACACAGACAAAAGAAAGAGGCAAAATACAGAAAGCCGTCTCTCTCTCTCTCTCGCACTCACACGCAGAAACCCACCTCTCCAGAGCGTTGGCCACGTCCGTGAGTCCGGCTGCCGTCACGTTGTTTCTGTCCCAGACCAGAGTCCTGTGTGGGGCAGAGGAGCTGTGAGGATGGTCCACCAGCAGAAGTCGCTGACAACGGTGGGGCCATCAAGGGACGCACCTGAGTTGAGTGTTGATGAGCAGCGCCTTGGCCAGCATCTTGGCGCCGGTATCGCCGATGCAGTTCCCGCTGATGTCGATCTTGCTCAGGCTCGAGTTGCGGCCCAAGCTGTTGATGAGGATCGTCGTTCCCGTCTTGAGCTTGGAATCCGACACGGAGAGCGACTCCAGCGGCTGCAGCCGCACGACATCATGGGACATACGTGGCAGAGGGGGGGTGAGGTGAGCGGGAGTGCAGGGTGACAGTAAGGGGAAAGTGACAAAGGGGGGTTTAACTCACACACTCCTCCTCCTGGATGAGCTGCACGATGCGGTGCAGCACGTCAGTCAGCGCCCTGTGTGGAGACACGCCCATGAGGTCCTTAGCACCGCCCTGGAGACCCTGCCCCCTGTGTCCAGGCGACTGGTGTGACTCCTCGACCGACCCACCGACCTTCTCAGCATCTCCATCAGTGTCTCACAAAACCAGGTGCTCACCCCAATATGCAATGCCCTGGCAGCTGATGGGAGGGGCCACACTAACAAGGGAGGCGGGGCTTCTCCAGCTCACCTGGACTTCATAGCAAAGTTGCGTCCTAGAGCCAGGTGTCTGATCGAGTGACTGCGTCCAATTGAGAGGATTAGGGTGACCATGTCATTCTCCAGACCTCAAGTGTACACACAACGACGAAGAGGGGAGTAGGGAAAGATGAGGGTACCAGTTACGTCACAGGTCACATGCAAATGAGTCCATTTGTCTCATACTAATAAACACCTTGTTCAAGCGATGACAGGGCACCTTGTTTCACCGTTCAACCCTAAACTGTTGCCAACCATTTGAACTGTCAGCCCCAAACCATCAACAGAGACAGGGAGAAAAAGAGAGAAAAGGGGGGTGTGAAAGGGAGAGTCATCTGTCCTACCGTTGTCTGACAGGTCCAGGCTGCTGATGGCTTTGGCTTCAAAGATGTGATCCTGAATGACCTGCGCACCAGCTGAGCGCAGCTACACACACACACACACACACACACACACACACACACAGAGTATGAATACGGTTACAGGCCACGCAGGTGTGTGTGTGTGTGTGTGTGTGTGTGTGTGTGTGTGTGTACACTCATGCCTCTATTTGTGCCCCATCTCACATACCTCACAGCAGCTCAGATCCACCTCCAGTCCAGAGAGATGAGTATTTGTGGCTAAACCCTGTAGCATCAGTCTGGACACAAACACACACACACTATCCATAAGTGTTCACAAACATACAAACAAATACATAATTCTCCCCTTCTCATATTTCCAATGGCACCCTGTAGCTCCTGCATCAAGTAAAACACTCTTTTATGGTAAACAAGATGGTCTGCAGGACCTGGATGCTCCCTAAAAATGTGCTCATTCCAATGATCTCCCTGCTGTGTAAGCTTAGCATCTGTTGTGAATGCACTCTGGTTTGGGAACAGCTGTGCTCGAGACATCAAGACACTGCAGAGAGTGATCCGGGCAGCGGAACGCCGCACCAGATCTGATCTGCCATCCCTACAAGACATCTACACCAGGAGATGCAGGACCAGAGCAACTAGGATCATCCATGACCTGTCTCATCCCAGCAACCATCTATTCATCTTGCTGAAATCAGGCAAACGCTTCAGAAGCATTATGGCCAGAACGGAGAGGCTCAGGAGGAGCTTCTATCCACAGGCCACAAGACTTCTGAACCCGGACATGCCATCACAATCCTCACAGACCAGGGACCTCAATAATCTCTGACCCCCCCCCCCACTGTCACTGTCCTTCCAGGGCACCTTAGGGTTTCTTTACCGTTTTACCTATTTATTTATTTATTTATTTACTTACTTACTTACTTATTTATCTATTTGCTGTTTGTTTCTATTCTTCTTAGTGTTTGGATGTTTGTTTGTTTTATTTTCCATTATAGATTTTTTGCACAGTCTTCCTGGATCAGATCAGAGCACATTTCAACACATGGTACACAACCATGTACCTGACAAATAAACTCTTTTGACTGTTTTGACTCTTTGACTCTGTTCACTTAGAGTTGGAAAAAACTGTTTGGTAAATAAACACATAATATACGAAAATAGGAGAAAAATTCCAACCCCTTCTCATATTCCAACCCCCCCCCCACCACACACACACACACACACATACAAATAGCTTCTTACCGAAGTGCATCTGCTGGAAGCCGGGTCCCTGCCAAGCCCAGGTACTTGAGCTCCTCGCTCTTGCTGAAGAAGTCCCTCACACTGCGGGTCACCTCTTTCGCCTTTCTGGGACCAGAGAGAGGTCAGTTCAGGTCACCTGAGCCATCATCTGTCCTCGTTGATGTGACACCACAGCCACCTCTCATCATCATAGCTGTCAGCAGGTGGTACTCACCTGTGCGAGAAGGTGTTCCTAGACAGGCTCAGGTGGCCCATCTTGGAGCAGCATCCAGCTGAGAGGGACACAAACAGCTGAGGGAACAAATGAAGCACAGACTAAGGGGTCAAATGTCACTGACAGAACACCCGCTGCAATGACACACAGGCTCCAGGGGTCAGAGGTCACTTACAGTGTCCAGAGGGCAGTCTGTCCCACTCAAATCGAGGAAAGACACGGCGTTCTCTCTGGACAGGAAGGTGAACAGGCACTGCGGGAGAGAAGGGAAAATCTGAGCCGCGAAGGTTCTGTCTCTACTCCGTCTGGACCAGGTAACCTGCTGCAGCCCCACCCCGAGGCTGACAGTGATCACCCCCTGCCTGGTGCTGACCCGCCCTCACCGTGGCCTCTTCTGTAGCCAAACAGCCTGGGTTTCCTGAGAGGTCCAGGTGGTGCAGTGCAGTGGAGAAGGACTTGAGGGAGAAGGCCTGTGCCAGACTGGCCACACCTGTGTCTCACACACATTCACAGGAGTCAAGTAAAAGTACTTAGATCAAGTAGTAAAGTGTGGAATTCCTCTGATTCAGACCTGACTGTTTAATGTGGACATCCATTATTATTATTATTATTAATAATAAGAAGAAGAAGAAGAAGAAGAAGAAGAAGAAGTTTTATCGCAAAATAAAGAACACCAGTCAGGCAGCTAAGCAGCTGCAAAATTAGGACAAAGTGCTGAGGCTCAGCAACATGGAGCAGAGGTTTCATCTGAACTTGAGTGAGCAGCTGGGCAGTTCTCATTAAAACCAACAGCTGCTTCACTTATGACTTCAGCTTTTGCAGTAAAAAAACCTTCTATTGGAAAATTAAACACAGCTTAAGCTTAAGTCACATTTTTTCCTCACGGCTTTGTCAGCTGTCAGTCAAGGGCGTGCGACATTCATAAATGTTGAATGGTGAGCGCTGAACTCTGATTGGTCGTTGCAAACAAATGACTGATCAGCACCGAACTCCGATTGGTCCGACTATCCCAGAAGAATATTAACCCTTGATGGTACCAACTAATTGCTCAAAGGTTGTGGACTGTTTCCCAGGACAGGTGAAAGGAGCCCAGGTCGGACCCAGAGCGACTGTCGGTCATACCTCTGGGAGAGAGAGACACCTTGGCCAGAGACAGGTGGGTGAGGCCATGGGGGAGTTTTTCCAGCTGTTGACTGAGAGCCATAACACCTGCATCCAGGTAACAGGGCAGGGCCAGGTGAAAAGGGAATTACCAACAATACATTCAGGAGAAGGAATAAGGCCACAGGTGCACATGCATGCATGCAGGCATGCACACACACAACTACCTTTGTCCTCAATCTGATTGGTGGACAGGTTGATGGTGTGCAGCACAGAGCCCGCATGATCCCGTAGAGCGCAGGCCATTCTTAACGCAAAGTCCCTTCATGGAGACAGGAAAACTGCAGTAAGCCTTCCTGGTAGCCCTGCTGACACACACTTACGTCCCTCACAGACTGATGGAGCTCCAGCATTGTGTGGAGGTGGGGGGTGTTGGGGTGGAGGACTCACGATCTGAGACCACTGCTCTCCAGACACACCTCCTCCAGCTTGGGGGACCTGTTGACCATGTAGAGAATCTGCTCCTGGATCTCTTGACTCTAGAGGGACACAGAGAGAGAGATTCTCACACACACAAACATGCACACACGCTGCAGTATAATTCTGGTAAGGATCTACCTGGGCACCTGGATGTGGCTCTCAGTCAGTCACACACCAGTGTGGATGCTGTACATGTAGATGTGTAGATGCCGCTGGTGTGTGAACTTTGAAGAGCACAGCTGTGTGTGTGTGTGTTTGTGTGTGTGTGTGTGTGTGTGGGGGGGGGGGGGTACATCTCAGTGTTTTTTTATGAAACCAAAAGATGTAAACAGCTTCCCAGTGGTTTGGGCTCAAATGCGGGAAAAGGAGAGGCCTGGAGGTCAGCAGGAGTTCCCTCCCTCTTGCTGCCAGAGTTTTTTAAAGGCCCACTGGGGTCTGTTATTACACTTCATGCAGCTGTGCCCTCACACACTGACCGCGGGAGGAGGATGCAGAGGAGCAGACTGATCTCCATTTGACCTCTGTGAAACACCTACCAGTCGGACATCTCTGTTGGAGATCTTGGTGAACCAGTGGTTGAAGGAGAGGGCAGCAACAGCCAGGGACACGTCTCTGAGGGACAGGGAGAAGAGACGCTCAGCAGTGACACTGGTGACCTCCCCTCAAGAGCTCAAAGCATCTTCTTACTGCCACTGCAACACCAGAGCCTCAGCAAAACTACACCCCTTCTCCACAGTGCAACTGGATGACTGGAATTTCACTTCTGGGCTGAGCTCTACATGCGTCCACCAGTCCACCACGAAGATCCTACAGCCCTGGGATCTATCAGTCCACCCACAGTTCTCTATATCCCTCCCCTCCTCCGGCTATGTCTCACTGGCTGTCCAGGTGACTGAAGTCCACTAGGTTGAAGTCCCGGGAGTTCTGGACATGGTAGATGTTGTCCACATCCTGAGCAAGAAGAGAGATGAGGGTGAGGAGAACATAAGGGGTAAACAAGGTGTCTCTGCTCACACAGAAGACCTTCACTCTCAGATGGACCTGTCTGCAGGTGAGCAGCAGAGAAGTGGAGGCAGGAAATGTTTGCATCACTACATCTTAGCCCTTTTAGTACGAAGGTCCCCAAACACTGACCCACTTGACCTCCTCTCGACACGGAAACTCGTTGAAGTCGCACAGGGCAGCGTACGTCTCCGAGAAGCCGCCTGAAAGAAGGAGCAAAGGTTGACCTGCTCACCCGTTTTCTCATCTGCTTGCACACCCAAATGTGGGCCGGCTGCCATGTCCCATCCAACACTGACAAGGACACCTGCTGTCAGCCACGTGGCCTTTTTGATGTTATGGGTGGCGCCATCTTACCACAGGGCTCCTGGGCGCCGCTCAGTTGGTCTTCTACACTGGCCACCAGTTTCTGCAGCTGGTCCTGCAAGTCGACTGGGACCTTCTTCAGGAGCCTCCTGTAGAGCAGTGAACATTCCCACAATGCACTTGAGTCTCATATCTCCCAGCATGGCCTTTTCTCCAAATAGAGATTCTAAATACAGTCAGATGCTTCACTCCAAAGTGCATCAACAGCACTCGAGGAGCTTTAGACCCAAACACAGGTCGACGATCAGAGCTCAGCCCGTGTGTTTGATGCCACCGTGTTGCTGGCTCGCATCCCACCAGCAGCCGCTTATAGGGGTGACATTCAAACTGCCAACACGCAGCAGACAGTGGTGGACTCATTTATGCAGCTGGCAGGAGATCCAGGTGGAGAGATGGGACTGCAGGAGGTCACGTGACTCTGAGGGCTCACAGACTTCCCCGCGTTCCAGGGAAAACCACAGACTCTGTCCGCTTTGCTTATGGAAATTTATTCTGTTCCCAGTGCTGCCCTTGGGGGCCGGACCTGCTGTGGGGAACCAGCCCTGGCCAGCGGGTCCAGTCACAGGGGGCAGGAAATCTCCTTTGCTTCCTGCGTATTTGCCTGCAGGTCCCATCCAACATTGCATTTGTGACTGAGGAGTCAGTTGGGCAGCCAGCAGGGGGGGACTGTAAATACTGCAAGCTGCTAAAGTAAAAAGCAGGGTGAAAGTGCACCCCCCCACCGTTAATTAACTGTAAACTTGTTGTAGTTCCTCAGGTTTGCCAGGTCAAAGATCATCCCTGTGAACCACATACAGTATGTGAAAACCTTCTAGAAAGTTCTGCCCTCCGCTTGAGTCCTTTACGCTGGAAGGGGTGTGTCCTTTGTCACAAAGACTCTCTGTCTGGTCCATCAGTCTGGTTGCTACGCTTCACCTTGTCCTCTCCAGCGTTTCCGCCCTCTTTGCCTTTCCAGGACAGTCCGTCCTTCTCACGACTTTGCCCACAGCGGGACGAGCCGTCTCCTCATCTGCGCTGCCAGCGGCACTTCTGGTTGGATCTGAGCCAACACCCCCCTGCTTGTCTGTGTCTCGGCATCCTCCTTTGTTAAATCTCGCTTCCTCTGAGCAAATGTGTATTTAGACAAAGGAGAAGGATGGCTGCGGTCCCAGTAGCTGCAGCGCTGATGCGAGTGCAGGCGGCTGCAGTGAGGATGCGGTGGCGGTCGGCTTGCAGGCTGCTCACTCGCACAGGAAGTGGAAAAACTCTCAAATAATTTGCATTGTTGTGGCCGACGGACAGAGAGCAAACAAACAGCTTTCCTGGGCTTTTTGTAGCTTTGCTCTTCGCAGTTCTGCTGCACAAAACAGTTGGTGACACTTCTTGCTCCAGCAAGATGATGGTGAGAGGCGTGCGGTTTTCCCAAGATGACTCGCAGAGGGATGGCATCGCAAACATCTATCGACAAGTGGGACTGCAGCTGAGCAAAGGGCAAACTGCAGCAGCAGACGGGTGCGCGTGGGCTCCAGTGTGACGGCGTCATCGGTGCTCGACGACTGAGGGATGAACTTCAACCCGACTGGCCCTCTACTGAGAATGGAGACTGCTGGTGCCACGAGGAGCAGCAAAAGACACCTGTGAACCACCTGAGGGGACTTGCTGTGGACACAAGGGGGACATGAAGAGGACATGAGGAGACAGACACGGGGGGGGGCTGGCACTCACCCTGGCGATGAGTCGGGGAAGATCTTCTTCAGGGAGGTGGTCACGTGTCGGACTACGGTCTCGAGGTCCTCCATGGTCATGAGGGTGAAGGTGTAGCTCTGCCTGTCCGTGTCGATGGTCAGCTGGGAGACACGTGCGCAAACACACACACGGTGACAAATGACACATTAAACACACGCGCACGCACCAAACACGCACCTCAGTGAACCACGTCTGAACGCATCAGAACACAGATCCCTACTGTCTGGGAGGTGGGCGGTTCGAAGGCAGGCAGCCCCCCTGCAGTGACTCACACTACACACTGTGGCTGTGTGCTGGGGAGGATGAACATCTCAAATGACCTGCAGCGCAGCACCTGAGCTGGAAGCAGGAAGTAAGGCGGGAATCCTAGTGTCTGTTTTCGTCAGCTCTGCATTACAGCATTTTACCACGGTAAGGGGACTGAAGCTGTACTGGCAAGCTCGTGGGGTGGAGCCCAAGTCAAAACAATTTTTAAAGTGTCAGGTGAGTTGGTTTGCTTACAGTAAAGAAAGCCATCTGGCTAATCTGTAACACGTACGGAGTCAGAGCCATCTGGCAGGGTATAAGGAAAGAAGTAAAGAAAGGACGCACAGGCAGAGGTGGAAATATGACAGAGTGAGGAGGTTCCACCTCACTGTAAAGTTACCGTGGTGATGCTCACAGTTCAGAGTAAAAGGGAGATGCTTTATTTCCCTCACAAGTGGGCTTTGTGTGTTTACATGCATGTTGGAGAACATGGAACCTCACCCCTGTGCAAGGTCTTCCCTGGCCCCACCAGCAGCCCCCAGATGAGGCTCTAAAACACACAGGAAGAGCATGACCCCCCCTACCCCTGGTTACCTGGTACAGGTCTTCAATGTTGATGGCATAGATCTCCAGGTAGCTGAAGGAGCTCTCCACCTTCTCATACACACACAAGGAAAGAGAATGGGAGAGCACAAATGAGCCACTCTTATCACTGCAACAGTGAGCATGCCATCTCTCTCTCTCTCTTGCTCGCTCACACTCTCTCTCTCTCTCTCTCTGAGCAAACTACCTCAGTGACTCAGATAAGCTTGTGAGAGGATGGAATAAGAGGCCACAGAAAAAGCAGGGAAAACACCTCCAGTTACAAGATGGAAACTCTTAGTAGTCTTCCTGCCTCTTACCGTGTGTGTGTGTGTGGCATTTCAGAAAACATTTTTCCCAGAAGGATGTCAAACCTCACAATCTAGTTGTGTGTGCACAGCTCTACTTTAGTATAGACAGTTGTGTGCTTCCTGCTTTGTGGCCACACTTTGGGGAAGCTCCTTTCCTTATTCGGTGTGACTGTGAACACGAGCTGGACCTTCTCACCCGACCTCACTGATGCTCGTGTGGCCGAATGGGCACAAATCCCAAAATCTGGTGCAAAGCTTTCCCAGGAGGGTGGGGGCTGTTATGGCAGCAAAGGGGGGAACAACTCCATATTAAGACCCATGGGTTTGGAATGCCAACCAGCACATGTGGGGGTGATGCTCAGGTGTCCACACTCTTTTGACCACATCGTGTACCACAAAGCACCTGAAGCACAAGTAACTCTTTGCCACTAACACCTCCCTCACATCTAATGAAGCTGCATCCCTGTTGACCTCACTTGGCACCACAGGGCTGCACCCCCAGATCCTTCAAAAAGTCAAAAGAGTTTATTTGTCACGTACATGGTTACCGAGTATACCATGTAGTGCCTTATGCCCCAGCAGTGGTGTGTGGGGCCTGGGGGTGCCAGGATAGATCTACCCCATGACAGCGCTGCCCAGCTGTGTGAGGTGGCCCTGTGTCAAGGGCTTCGCTGCCAGCGGCCAGTGAACATTTCTGTGTTGTGCCACATTTTGTTATAATAATGCTGCACGTTGGTAAGCAAGACCACACATGCGAGGGCCCGTGCACACACACACGCATGCAGTTACCTTACACAACCATTTATGGGCCATAGGCCTTCCTTTCTGGTAAAGTGGAAGAGCCAGCAGCTCCAGGGTTACCTTGACAGGTTGTCTGCAGTGGAACATGTACGCCCTCCACTGGGTCATCACCTGAGGACACAGCACAAGGAGGACAGTCGCATGCAGCAGGAGCTTAGATGTTTCTAGAAACCTCTCCCAAAGCCTCACACTTCCTCATGAATGCTGGGAGAACACGGTTCGGTCGGGGGCCTACATGGCATAGTGCCCTTTGGTGTCAAAGCGGAGAGGGGGACGGTCAGGGTGGCCATCCGGGGTTTCCTGGGAGGACGCTGAGTGTGTGAAGTGGCTGCCCCCTGCTGTGAGACACATGTAACTGCAGCTGTGTGCCATGAGCTCCTGTGTTACTGGGGCGTCCTTTGTGAAAGCGGTGCGTTTCTCTTGTTCCATCGTCACTTTATGGCCCAGTTGTAATGGCTAAAGTATGTGGCTTAGCTCGGACTTTTTAAGCAGGTATTAAATGCAAAAAAAGTACTTTGTCTGACTGAACACGACAGGTAATTACGTTGCAGTGATGTGCAGGGCCTCTGAGGGCCACGAGAGAGGAATATTCACCAGAACTCTGCTGTCCACTCCAGACTTGGGCTGATTCAGCTGGACTTGCCTCAGGAAGAGGATCTTCTGGGCTCGAAGAAGCTGCATGATCCCATCTGGAGACACAGAGGATGGATAGATGGGCAAACACACACAAAGATGATGACTGTGCAGACCGGTAAGGATGGGAACCAATTGAGCAGCGGAAGTGAAGCAGGACACTGGTCCGGTGCAGAGGAAGGCAGCACCTCCAGCTGATCACCAACAAACCTGATGGGCACAAAGTGATGCTGAGAAGCCTCCTCGCTGCCCACGGCGCCCAGAAGTCACACACACGTGCAACCCACCGGCACGCCGTACAGCTCTGCCTTCACAGCCATCTGCTTACGCCCTGCCAGTTCAGAAGGCCACCCTTTGCATGGACGCAGTGCCTATAAGCTGGGCTCATGCTTAGCAACACCTACGGTGGCAAGTCCTACGCACCACGTGGCGCTCGAGTGCCAAGAGAGAGCGAGCCCTACCTTGGAGGCCACGGGACACCTTGCTGGTGGAGGCCATGGCAGCTGCGCGTGGGTCCATCCGCAAGACCACGCGTGGCAGCAGGACGGAGAGTGGCAGAGGCAGGCGGCCGTGTCGCTGTGTGCAGGACAGAGACAGACACATGCACACATGCAGACAAACGCACACATCCTGCCCTGAGTGAGAGAGAAAACACACACTCAGAATGAAAGTGTGGCAGCCAGGCAGTTTGAGAGGAAATGACACCTTAGTGCACAGTGGTGCTCCGACAGAGGTTTGCCGGAACGTTCCTCCGGCACCACAATGACCTAACAGCACCTAACAGTGTCTTCCCCCCTGTGCTCTGGGCAGGTGGGGGCATTCGGTGCAGAACGCTGCAGGGAGCTGTGAGAAAGCAGTTGGAGGAAGACGCCCAATGACAGTTAAGGTGGAAAAGGAGGGAGGCGACCTTGCGTTGTACTGTAACAAGCAAGGTAACCACAGGGGCTGCTGTAGCGCAGGGTGGGTTTGCCCGAGTTCATGCCACAAACGATAAAAACACTGCACCAAAACAAAGGAGACCTGCAGCTCAGCTCGAACCTCCTGCTTCCTGCTCATGTGGAGCTTCCGCTCGTACTTGTGGCCTCTTTCACTGCTCATGAGTTCGCTTGCTTTCTTTTTCAGGTCAGAGTGGATCCTTCAAGGACAAACAACACATTTCCACTCAAAGCCAGTTTCCCAGGGAAACGCCAGAAGAGGTTGCCTCTCGTCTGAGGTGTTCCTCAGGGTTGACCCGAGACGTCTCCTCCTCAAACCTCACACCATTCAGTATGATCCCTGAATTAACTGCAGGGTTCACCCAACCAGCTCTTGGTGCGGCATATCCCCCTGAAGCACATAGCAAGCAAGCAGAGAACAGGCAGACAACCATTTGTGAACAAACTGAGCCTCTCAAAGCCTGACATCCTGTTGTTCTTCCTGCTGACCTTCCAGTGTCACAGAGGAAACCTGCGTTTGTGGGAAACTTTCGTGATCCCCTCTTCTTCATGTCACCCGCTTCCCCTAAGTTGGCTGAACTTGGTCTTCACGCACTCTCCGGCAGGCATGAGAACTGCACCCTTCCTGATGCACCAAATCTCTGACAACTTCCTGCTGCAAGGCAACAACTTTTTCTCAGCTGACCTGAGCCAGCATTCTATGTAGTGATCTGATTTAGGTTCTGGACAGACTGCCCGTGCGTGACCACGATGTTCAGGAGGGACACCAGGACTGTGGATGGAGATCACCAGCAATGGGTGGTACAGGAGACAGTGCAAGCCAACTGGCAGCTTGGAGACTGAATTCATTGCAGTGCTGCGTGTTTTTGTCTCATGTACATCTCCCCCCCCCAAAACAATTGCTTTTTCCAATTTTCAGATTTGTTAAGAGATGTTGATGTCCAAAACCAACTCAAGAGTAATTCCGGCAACATGCTTATCCAGTGCTGGATAGATGACCAAATTCCATAGTTGCTCCCAAACCTACACATATGCAATGTCCAACTCTCAGTCCTCAGTGCACCCGAAACACAAGTGACGCTGCAGGGCACGTTGGGTTCAGGGAGTGCTGACTCATCAGCTCGCACCAAGTTTAATCCCTTGTACCGCATTCGGTTTATTAAATGACAGTAACCAATGAAGCTCAAGTGGCTCTCCCTTCCTAAACAAATGGCTCCTAAGATTTCTCAGCAGCAAACAGGATGAATGCAGTGAAGCAAAACTCGGAACGTTGCCAGATTTGGTCACTTGAACGGAACCGTGCGGCACTCACAGCTCAAACCTGTGCTCTCAACCACACTCCACCCTCAAGCTCTGTGCCACCCAAACAAATGGCGGAAGCTGCCGCTCTTCAGCCTGTCTGTTAACCGTGCATTCTCCCAGGTGGCTGCACCTGGCACTTGGTCTGCAGCAGGGCACGGGCTCCCGTCTGCTACCGCTCATCCTTGGAGTGCAGGAGAGCCACGGGCAGAACGTGCGAGGGATCCAACCCACATCCCCCAACAAGCTGCCGCTAGTCTGCATGTCGCTGCCACCGGGCCCCATGTTGTTCCTGTTAGCGCCCTGCTGTGTGTGCGCTGCTGGTAGGTATCTGGCCAGGCCCACTGCCTGCCCCACCTCGAGTTTTTGCCATAACAGCAGGTGGGGCCAGTTAGACAAAAACAAGCAAGCAGCGGCAGGCGGAGCGTAGCTGTTGCCGATCTGACAGCATCAACACGGCCTTCTTCCTGCAGTTAAGTGAAGTTTTGTCGTTCACGCTTTGGGGATTTTTAATGTCCGCATAGCCCCTTCACAATTGTGTTTAAACTGAGTCTCCTGAGGAGGCAACAATAAAACATTTTGTAGATCCACCCAGCACGGTCCCTCCTCAAACTGGATGCTCAACCCCATGTTTGGTGCAGCAGCTGGGAGAGGTCTCTTGAAAGCACAGCAACGTGCAGACATGCTTTCCTCCCGAACCACCTACCCAACAGGCCTCTCCTCCCTCTGCGCAGCCACCATCTTCTGCTGCTCCTGCGGGAAGAGAGAAGGCAAAAGATGGCTGTGACCTGTTGCTTGGTGCTCAAACCACCCTAAGTGGCAGCAACTCACCACCTCTGCACCTGGTGACGGAGCACCAGACCCATGAGCATGCAGAGGATCCTCGTCCCTACCTACCTGTTACTGAGCCACAGGTAGTGTGCAAGAGGGACGTGCAGACTGATACCAAACTGGGTTTTGCCCCAGGTTTCATCTCCCACAAGTTATTGCACAGCCACTTTATTCTAGATAAAATGTTTTACCCTTAGTGCCAAAATCTTTACATGAACTTTGTATTTCACAATTCTACAAGGATTTAAGCATATTTGTTGCTTCTTCACACCCGCTAAGAGGGAAAATGGTTGAGTTAATCCTGGAGCATCCGCCAGTGTTCCCTCCTGCTGAGGACACCGGTTGAATCAGATGCAACGTTGAGCAAACGGGCTGTTCTGCTCACCTTTCCAGCAGGGCACCCAGACTGAAGCGGCCATAACATCGCGTTGCTCAGCTCCCAAGCTGTGATTCTAACCTTTTCACTGCATCACACATAGAACGAGTGCACACACAGTAAAACATGGATAAATGGTCAAGTTCATGCCTGGGAAGTCTTTAAAAAAGGAACAGCTGAACAATGTGGTCAGTTTTGTTTTTATTAGCTGTACAGCAGTACAATCTCTCCCAACCGTAAGCATCAATAATTCCATGATCATTGGTTTTCAACCACTGAGAATCAGTACAGCTAAGTAAAAAAAAAAGAAAAAAAGAAAAAAAAGCATCAACCTAGAATTTAAGAGCGTAACAAAAAAGCTATTTTAAAATGCAGTTACATAACAGTGGAAATGTCATTCTGAGTTCACTAAAACCTCTGGAAAACTAGATTTGACAGCTCTATACAGGCAGTATCCCTGTCCCCGATCCTCCCCACAACAAAACATGGCAAAAACGCTGAGACCGACCATGGCGGTAACTGACCAGAGGGAAAGTTGAACAACGTGTCCATCAGTTCCTAATTTTGATGATGTGGTCAGGGGCTGGCACAAGTCTTCCGCTTACATGCCGCACGTCCAGGTGTCTCCCACAGCACCACCCTCACTGGGTCAGCTCAATAACACCTCCCTAAGGCACCTGTTCGTAAGCTGGTACGCGGTTCCTCCACTCATCCCGAGGACTCTACCTGACGGGGGTCGATTAGGGGTGGGGACGCCTGGGCTCCCTCCCAGCATTCTCTGCATCATGCTGGGAATGCTGTGAGCCAGAGAACTGAGATCATTCCTCACGCGATCTTCCTCTGTAGCTCATTAACACAAACCGACAGCCGAGGGATTCCATAACTACCGTTAAAATGCTATCCATAGAAATGTACAAGATCATCAACTGCTAGACAGAAGATTAAAATATTCTTAAAAATATATGTACAAACAGGAGTAAGTGAAATCGCTTTTGTACAACATGATCACAGGCGTAAAGCATTGTGGCAGATGCCACTGTCCCAATTAAAACGTGCGCATCAATTGGATTCTCATCATCGCAGCAGAACAGAGTTCATCTAATATGCAGGAAGACAAGGGGGAGGTGGAGACATGGAGCTCCTCTGTTCTGCCACGAGCCGACGTACAACAACATGGGAGACAAAGGCCCCATGCAGACTCCTCCCACCTAACTGCTTAGACTAAACCATGAAGAAAAGGAAAAGAAACCCTCGAGACAGAACGTCACAAAGTAAACTACACTGTGGTAAAGTGAAGGTGGTGGTGGTGGTGGTGGGGGTAAAAAAAAAACGTATAAAAAAAAGTTAACATTTCAGGCAGTTTCATTTTTAAACTGACAAAGCGAGTGAGAGAGAAGAGCAGAGTACGAGATGGGGGCGTTCCCATCACCGGTCCATCATACTAAGGATCATCTCTGGGGTGAGGTCACCGTTGGGTGCGGCCTCTACGACGGGCAGCTGAACAGTCTCTGCCCCCACCTCGCTGTCTTCGGTGTCAGCTGCCCCACCAGCCTGCTCAGTCTCCGCCTCTTTCTTCACAATGATGTTCTCAGCTGCCCCCGTTCCCTTGTCCTGCACCTGGATGATTGCGGCTGCTGAACAGAAACAAGAAACAGAGAGACTTAGTGCAGAACTCAGAGAAGCTTTTGCTGTCCACAAGCCATTGAGCACAATGCACCACCTTCAGGTGGTCAGTGGCACAAAAGGGTGGCCAGAGGCAGACTCAGTCACTGCACGTCAACAACGCGGAGGATCAATGTTTGACCACAGGACTCTCAAGTATCTGCCACTGCACTTCATGACTGCAGAGAGGGCAACAAAGGGGGCCACCTAGTGGACAATAGAGATACTCACGTGGAGCGGGTTTGGGCTGGTTGGTCCTGCCCGGTGGTCGACCTCGCTTTCTCTTTACTGGTGGGGGTGGGGGTGTCGGGGCAGGGACAGGGACTGTGGGAGGGGCCTGATCCACCTCCATCTCCACAGGGGTCAGCAGCTCTTCCTCCTCATCCTCTTCATCGATGTCGTCGAGTTCTGGTTCGGCATGATCTGCCACAGAAAAGAGTCAGAGATCACAAATGCTTACTCTGTCAGCCAGTTGCACAAAAATATCAATCCTTAAAAAAGAATAGAATAAACCTTTACTATCTCACGAATGAGAAATTTAGGTGTTACAGAGCTCTTATCACAAAGGGAATATAGGAGAAGAACAAGGAAGTTAGTAAGAAGGACAAGAACAATTAAGTTAGTAATCTATGTACACAAATAAAATAAAATAACCCTATATACATAAATAAGTTATAAATAAATTAACCAATTTAGACTGCGTTGTGCAGTCTGACAGCTGCTGGTAAAAATGACCTGCGGTAGCGCTCCTTCCTACACTGTGGATATAAGAGTCTGCTGCTGAACGAGCTATAGAAATCCAGCAATGACAAACCGCTGTCATCATCGTCATCGTCGTCATCCCTCCTGCTACGCATTTTCCTTTTCCTTCCCCCTCTGGCTTTCCTTGGGGGAGCGCCATTCTCCCCGTTGGCTGAGTCTGGGCCGGAGCAGTTCTCTGCATGTCTGGCCATAGTGTTCTGTGGAAGAGAGCTTAGTGAGCAGGTGGGGACCAACAAATGCTAGTAAAGCAGTCCCAAGAAGGAAATACCTGACCACCTACCCGGCGCGTGAACGTCTTGCCACACTTGTTGCACAGGAAAGAAGATGGCACAAAGTTGGGATCATGGTAGCGCCTGAAATGCATGTCCAGCAGCTGCTTCTGCCGGAATGTCTTGTCGCAATGGGTGCAGGCAAAGGGCTTCTCCCCGGTGTGAGTGCGCCGATGCATCACCATGTGCCTCTCCTGAGACGGTAGGAGCAGATTCTTGTCTCTCACCCCCACACACGCGCACGCACACGCGCACGCACACACGCACGCACGCACGCACAGGTGCTCCACTTGGGATGGTTAAGTTTAACTACAGGAGGACAGGGACTATGCCAGAGGTCTCTGAAGTAGTCAAACTAACTAACACATACAAGGGCCTGCTCTCCACGCCCCAAGTCCTTCTCTGACTGATGTGACAGGAAGAAGAGTTGGGTGTGGCTCACCTGCCGACAGGCATAGTCGCACTGGTCACACTTGAAACGCTTCTCATTCTTGTGGGACTTCTGGTGCTGGATGAGGGCATAGCGCTCATGGAACACAGCGTCGCAGTACCGGCACTTCCTGCCCTGCTCGATATACGAGTGCTGCTTCCTCAGGTGGACACCTGCAGAACAGGAAGCTCAGTCTCTCTCTTTCTCTCTCACACACAGAAACACACACACACAGGAACAGGGGGCTATTGTGGCTCACCTAAGTCGCTCTTGCGGGCAATGACCGTGTCACAGTGCGGGCAGTGGAACTTAGCCACGTTCTCTGTGTGCTTCTGGAGGATGTGCATCTTCATTGTTCCACTCTGTGTGAAGCGAGCATGGCAGATATAGCACTCATAGGGCTTCTCCCCTAGCATTGGCCACAAAGAGAGAAAAGAAGAAAATGCACAAGGGTGAGACAGCAGCACCAAACCAAGTCAAAGAGGGAGTGTAACAGCTGAACCCCCCCAGGCTGACAGGTGAGTCTTGCACTAGGTACCCTTGTGGTGCTCCCCACCCCACAAAGTACTGCACAAAGCAGCCAGTGGAAGAGACTGGCTGTAACCATGACAACATGACAACGAGCACCCACACCTGCAGCGCGATGGGACTCGCGGGCCTATGCTTCTGAAAGAACGTTGGCCCACTTCCTGCTGCTTACCCGAGTGTGTCCTCATGTGGCGCTTCAGCTTATAGGTGTCCCTGCTGGCGTAGCTGCACAGGCTGCACTGGAAGGGGCGCTCCCCCGTATGTGAGCGGATGTGCCTCTTCAGCTTGCTCACCTGCACAGGGCAGCATGGATGTCATGAGTACAGAACTGCAGGGAGGGCTGAGTCTGTACTCTGCAGGTTTACCTTACACCATGGTACTGAGTAACCAGGGTGAGAGACACTGCTCAGCTGAAAATGTGTGAATGTATTATAAATAAAAAAATGGGGATATTATGCATAACAGCTGCTGCTTAAGGAAGCACTACAGTAGAATAATAAATACAATGTGGGTCTTGCAGACTCGACCCAAATTGCACCATGGCAGGGCTGAAGCCTGCACCTGCTCTGCCCTCTGTAGGACCCAAGTGATATTACACCCCTGCGTCCCCCTGACCTCCACACTGGAGTAGTCGCACATGGAGCACTTGAAGGGCTTCTCGTGAGTGTGCTTGTAGCGCCGGTGGCGGACAAGCTCCCCGCTGGTGACAAAGGCCATATCACAGTCTGTGCACTTGTGAGGTCGCGTCCCTGGGGAAGGGGGGGGTACAAGAGCACTCTGTGACCTGAAGCTCAAATGATGAAGGTATGTACAGCTCCAGCAAAGCAGAGTGAATGCATACCTGTATGTGTATTCAGGTGGTTCCTCAGCAGAGTCACAGTCCTGAAGGCACGGCCACACAGGTGGCACTTGTGTGGCCTCTCATCCGTGTGACTCTTCATGTGACGGTCCAGGTTAGAGCGGCGTGGACAGGTATAGCTGCACAGCTCGCACTGGAACGTCTTCTTCACCCCTGGACAACATAGCAGTAACACAGTGGTAACAGCTCAGGGATGAGCTCAGAACTGCTTAGCAGCAAACTGCAGGCAGATGGACTCACCTTTCTTCTTGATCTTGGTAGGCTTCGGTGGCTTCATGTTGCCCACCACCTTCTCTGCATTAACCTCTGACAGCAAACCCTCCTGCTGCTCTTCCTCAAAGTCATACACCGAGACGTCCATGTCCTTGCCCTCCTCCGTGTTGTAGCGCAGCTTGCTCTTCTTGGTCTTCTTGATCTTCCTGGCAGGTGGCTGGTAGTCAGGATCCTTGGCCCAGGCTGGGTCCTCGTTCTGCAGCTCTGGTTCTGCCTCCAGCTCGGGCTCTAGTTCCTGGGGAAGCTCATCTTGTTCCACTGTCTCCACCTCTCCATTTGCTCCCACCTTAACCACCTGGCGGCCAAGAACGGCTTATTATTCCCAAGAGCACCAAGGAGCATTTAACCAACAGTAGCACAGGGTAGATATGACAAAAGCAAACGAGTAAAATCCTAACATCTCTAGATGGGCTACAGCAAATGCATCTTAGCATGGACTGACCTGGAAGCCCTCGGGTAGCGGCAGTGTGTGGCAGATGACGGGCTCCCCGTCCTTGGGCATGGCAGTGTTTTCCACATAAGTGCCTTGCAGCTCCCCCACTACTGCAGCATCGCTGGCAGGCATCGCAGGGACAGTGGGCACAGCGGACACAGGCACCTGCACCAGCTGCAGTTCCCCCAGGCCCATGCCAGCCTGCTCTTCCATATTCACCACCTGCAGAGTGATGATCTGTGTGTCGTCCACGGCTGCGGTGCCGGCCACGCCTGCCTGTGGGTGAGCCACGCCTGCTTCCATCCCCTCAGGCGGCTTCATCTGCAGCAGCGTTGGATCCAGGGCATCTACCACCATCATCTCCATGCCACTGTTCACGCTCACCATGCCTGGCACCAGCTGTTGGTGGTGATCAGCACTGGCTCCTCCTACCTCCTGGGCAACAGCCAAGGCCACATTTGTGGACTGAAGAAGCTCTGCCCCCAACTCCTCATCCTCTTCGGCCCCACCCTCACGGCGCCGTTGATAAGTCTTGCAGTCCTTGGCCTTGAAGGCATCCCCACACTCATCTGCCACGCCATCAGTAGGTTCTCCTTCCATGGGGACAGCCTGGAGGACACAAGATTGGTTCATTCCTGTCTAAAACTGAGCTAAACAATCGCTGCTCCCTAAGGGTCAGTCAGTTTTCTTAGACATTTAGAAGAGATCCCTCCCTGTGGGGCTTCTCATTGTTAACCAAAGTGGCTGATGACTTGTTCTTGCTCACATATGAGCTTGCAGTGTCATTCTTGTACAACTACAATAAAACGTGTACCAAAGTGATGCCAACAAAACGGAGAACCACAGAGTCACGTGAGTCACTTCCTGTACCACCACCAGCACTGTGCTGCACTTTCTGTAACCGTTTATAAATTTTTTTTTTAAAAAAGTGCCAACAGGCAGACATTACCTGTTACATAAACTCAGAGCACTCGTATGTGTTCACACTTCTCTACAGACTCATGTTAAAAACAAAATTAAAATTAGATACAGTCCAAAGAGAAACAGAATGATTAATATTAATTCATCTAAAGCCAATTACATGGTGGCTGACATGGTTCAGAAAGACACTTTGCATTAAAGTATTAAGCGTTAACCATATATAAAACCGCCTCTATCATTCACCATTCCACAACCTTTAATTTTGCGTTGTGCTGATTCTGTCCGGTGCAAAGATTTGTCTTAAACGGTCACCAGCTGACTCCTGTAAGGAGTCTTCCACACCGTGTAAAACCCTTCATAATTCTCTTGGACAAAAGGTACCAGCTAAATAAACAATGGCTGTGTGATATATAGTATTCATTTATTAGATCAGTCATGCAAGTGGTTGAGCAAACAGAATGAAACACCACAGGTGAGGTGACGCTGAAGCACTGGGACCCTGACACACCCCTCTGTGCACAAACAAGTCTCTCACACACACTGTTACTCAAGATCACCGTTTCCATGGCCCTGCTTCCCTGAGCTGTTACCTGCACCAAAGGTTCATGTCTCCTGCGTGGCGCCCCCTGGGTTTCAGGCTCTGGACAACCCTAAATAGCTTGCTGGTCGTTCCTGAGCGCTGCCTACACCTGACCCTGCTGGAAAGGGAACAACTTTCAGCTGATTTCCACCCACAAACGGGGGCTCAGAAGTGTATACGTGACTGCAACAATGCAGCATATAAAGTGCCCTTTGCGTTACAAAACATCACAGTTTATTAAATTCCATCAACCACAGAGTGACTGACCCAGAACCTGAACTACAGGCTGATGTTCTCAAGACCACTGTAGGCATTTCCAGTTCTGTTTCTAAGGGACAAAATCTGCCCCCTGCGTTACCAGGAAATGATTTTTTTTCCCATTTATATGATGCTTATCTGATTTAATCATCTTACCCCAGTTTACCCATTAATACAGCTCAATAATTTTATCCATCAGTTCAGACAGAGCGTTTGTGTCTCCAGAAACACGGTAATTTGGCCCAGCTCTGTCCGGTGCAAAGATTTGTACTGTATTGTCTTAAATGGTCACCAGCTGACTCCTGTAAGAAGTCTTCCACACCATGTAAAACCCAGCTGAGCTGTCAGTGCTGCTGTCCCCTTAATCTGAGTATTGCGTTTACCTGTTTCATCTCTTCAGGTGTCTTATGTCACTGCAGGTGTATCCCTGCCATTTGGGTTCAGAGGTGGACTTTGAAAGGAGTTTCATTTAACAGGCTACTTTGGTCATCAAAGCATTTATTTACTCTTATGGTGACTGACTGTGGATGTCACCGTACCTTCCAACAGCTGAGCAACGTGGGTCTGTGCCACCATGCAGTCTTCTTCAGTTACAGCTCTACTCAGGCTGTGTTAAACCCTCCACCTCCGTTTGCTAGCTTCACCTGTGATGTCAGTAATCACAGTCCCCCAGATCAGCGTGTTTGTGGGTGAAATCATTTCTACCATTTTCACTGTGTCGCTGCAGTGAGAAGAGTGCTATATAAAAATAAAATTTTATTGATTTCCTTTCTCATTACAGTTTTTAAGCTTTAACAAAAACAGAAAAAAAACAAGTGTGATGTTCTTTGTGTGTTTAGGCATACTGAAGGCAACAGGTACAAAAGAACTGAACGTGACAAGCTATATAATAGAGTAATTAAAGACGGGGGACTGCCTAGGCATGGCTTCTTATAATAACCAATATGGGCAACTCAAGTAATTGTTTCCATTTTAATGGGATTGTTTATTTTGCCAACATTAGCTACGATTTTGACGTTCAGGAACAGTGAGCCTGAATTTACCGTACACAGGATTTTACTGGAAGTTTTGTTTACCCATGTACACAACAGCAAGTACTCTAACCAAATACCCTACCGCAGGAAAGGGATCTGAACCCAGGGGAGCTGCACCACCTGCTTCCCCGCCACCATTCTTGAAAAGCGACATAAAAACGCCTTATTGTGAGTTTTGCACACAAAAAAAGGCAAAAAAACTGAATCCAAGTGTGACGTTCTGGGGGAGGTTATGACGTCAGCAGGTGATCTGACCCCCCCACACACACACGCCCACCGCCCGGACAGGTGCCCCCTGGCGACAGTTTACCACCACTACCGTTAGCAGCGTTTTTATTAGCAGCGATATTTTCATTTTGGACTTAAGTACCCGGGCTCGCTGGGAAAGGCGCTATCTGGGGTGGCTTACAGTTACTAGTCCTGTTGCTCTTGCTTCACTAGTAGCGCGACAGGACTAGTTAGTACTGCGCTGATGTCACTCATTTTACTGTTTTGTGCCATTTGTGTCGTTACTGCCCACGGCTCTACTTCGCCAAGTCTCACTTCAGCAGGGACGAACGGTTAGTTAACGATCGAACTCGGCCGAACCGAACCCATCCGACACCGGGCCGTGAGCCGAGCCCCGGAATCCCACGCGCGCCCCCAAGTGAACAGAGCAGCCGTTGGAGCCGGGAAAGACAGGGCGCATGTAAGTCCCAGGGGAACCCGCCTCGGGGAGTCCCAACGCCGGGGTACCGCAGCCTCCGGGCCGCGCGCGTCTCTCCAAAGAGGAAACAAAGAAGAGAGAAAATGGAGGCTCGGCCCGAGGAGGCCCGGGAAACACTGCGGTTCCGCGATCGAAGCAGACCGAACCAGAGCACGCTGGGCGGTCGCCCCGGGACCCCGCCGCAGCCACGACATACGCCACTGCCGCCTCGGTCGAGTTTTTCGCGAAATTTTCGATAACGATAGAGGGAGACAAACACCCGCCGCCATCCGCCGCCGCCACCGGGAGCCCCATCGTGACACCTAGAGGCCGAACAAAGCTCCTACAAAAATGTCCCCAATTTCTGGGGGCTCGCGCGGTTTTACCTGCTCTTATCCGCTTGCTTTCTCGCTGAATTCGAGCGAAAGCCCGGCGGGTGTGCTCTGTTCTCTCGGCGGCGGCTGAGAAAGGCGCGGCTCCTCCGCGGTGCTTTTAATCCTCTCGCTTTGGCCGAGGAGCCTCTGCACAAAATGGCGGCCTCGGGCCAGGATGTGCGCCTGCGCGCTCAGGTCGATCGCGGGCGTTGACGAGGGGGAGGGGTGTCGTGCGGCATTGTGGGAGTTTTTTGTTTCCGGCGCCACATTTGAATTGTTGCTTTTTGGCGCGACAGCAGTAACAGATGGTTTACAAAGTTAAAAAAAAAAAAAAAAAAAAAACCGCTTCGTTTTTCTTTTCGTTGGAATCAACAGTGCGATTATTACCCCTGGGAATCCTCCAATACTTTATCTAGGACAGTGTTAACATTAACAGCGAAATACTGCCTCAACAGGTCATACATATGTATCGTATGGACTTGCATCTGATACATTTATTTTGTGCGCTACCACATGAGGGAATGTGTGCCTGTGCGTCCATATCCGCCTGTGTGAAATTTATTTTTGACTACGTTTTTCTCCGGAGCCACATGCATTTATAAATTACTTACAAATAATTTACACAGCTGGGTATTTTTACTGAATGTGATGTTGAGTCCAAAGGCAGCAGCTCGCACCATTCTTCAACCTGTCTTTTGCGATATATAAATATTTCGCAGAAAAATGAGACCAAAAGGTGAGGTGAGCTGTGCTTCGTCGACAGATACCTGCTGGTCCCTATGACCTGCACTCTTGTGGGTCATAGCTAGTTTGGTGCTGGGGAAGTTGAAAGGAAGACGAGGTAGTGGTACAACGCTACCTGCCCCGCCTGCAGTCCCATTCGGACGCCGTCAGTTCCGCCATGGCGGACGATTCCCCGGAAAAACATGTAGTTTACAGGAACTTAAACTACAGCATGATCTTAACCAAAAGGCCAAAGAGCTAAACACCACAGGGCTGTAACCAGTGGGGTGCTTGGTCAAGCCTTACTTTTCGCTTGTGCTGTACCTTTGAAGAAGCTACTGAATTGCTCTGGGATTTATTCTAAACCGGCCAAAGATAACTAATGATATGATGGCTAAATATTTCTAATTGGAATACAAACAAATCAGACCTCTAAAAATGCTGTGTCTTCAAAATGTGTAGTCATCTTTATAAACATGTTTATTTCAGCATTACATAATACAGATCTGATCCGTTTGTGACTGCAAGCATTACATTGATTTCAAACGCAAGTCGTCATTCAGGCACAAAGTGCCTTTGGGACACTGAGCATGTTGTTGGCATCGGAATTTCCCCCGGGATCAATAACGTTTTTGTCGCATCGATTATGGGAATTTGCGGCGGAAGCCCGCGCCTTCGGGCACGCCCCCATCCACACAGACCCGCCCTTCATCCTGTGGCCACGCCCCTCCCGAACACTCGGGTTTCCCCCCCCCCCCCTTTTCTATTCCGGAAGTGGTGCTTCATCCGGGTCCTGCGAGCCTCAGATCTGCGCTAAGCTGCTGCTTAAAGCGAGTTTTAGATTTTGTCTTGCGTTAGAACGTCGTGTCTTCACACACTGTATGCGATCGGTTAGACATTTTAATTATATAGCTTTAAATTGTTAAAATTAAATCATTAGTTGATCCTTTTAAGATATTTAAGTGTCACTAAACATTGCTAAGTGGAGCTCGAGAGTAACACAGGTGTGACCCCCAGCAGCCCTCGTTGGAGGTCTCAGCTCATTCAGCAAAGTGTTTATGCTGAGCATCATACGTGGGCCTCTGTACGTAAATATTAAAACAATCATTTAATAGACAGCATTGTGGAAACAGGAAAGACAAGTAATTTAAATAAAACATTTGAATTGCTTTTATTTTAAGGCAGGATTTTTGTCAGGAGACATTTTTAGAGACCTTTTATACTGCATTTTATACTTAAAAATAGAAAAACTGCAGTTTGTGCTGGAGTCTGAAATCATTAAATGAAACTTTCCGATCATCAAAACTCTAAGTGTAACTTAGGCACTTATCAGCTTCCTCTCTTTGTCCTCCAGGTCCAACAGAAGGACCAGTGCAGCATCTGTTGAGAGTGGCTTTGGTCCCGGAACCCCTCCACCTCCCTGTGACAGCATCCCCAGAGCACCAGGGCAATCTGCTGCGAGCCCAGTGGGTACAGAGGCGACAGGAGTCGCCAGTCTGCCAGAACGTGACAGAGGTTTACAGAAAAGTTCATTATTGGACAAAATCTGAGGCCAAACCCATAGGAGCAGTTCCATAGAATATGAGCATTGCAGGATTATTGGCACTAATTACTTTCCCAAAGCAAGCAGGCAGACTGGCTGAAACCTAGAGGCACTAAACACTCAAAGTAGCTCGTCCACAGTGATCCATTGGACCACATTAGTCAAAGTGCACATACTGACCCCATGTGATCTCTCCTCCATGGTCTGCCAATAATGCAGGGAGATTCTTACTGCATCCTCTACTGGGCAGCTTCCTTCAGGACTTCACTGTGTTGCTTTTACCCATGCTATGTTCAGGTATAATAATTACACTTAAATATTATGGTTTAATGTTTAACGTTGATATAGTCAGCTTAGTCTGTGCTGGCAAATCTACCCCTCCACAGGCTGATAGATTCGCATGCGTGAGAGAGAGAAAGAGACTACAGCAAGCGTGGGCTGCTCCAATTGGATGAGGTCTCCATTGCACTGATGAGACAATGTTGCTGTGGTGCTAGGAGCTGCCAGGGGCCATGAGCTATGCTGCAGAGAGAGGAGAATTTAGAGGTTTCTTTGGCTGCAGGAGGAAAACATCCACTCTGTGTGTGTGTGTGCGCGCGCGAGAGAGAGAGAGATCTCACCCTTCTTATTCAACTCATGCATGTGTGTATCCAAACTGTCCACACCCTCAGACTCCAAGTAGCTCCAATAGTGGAAGATGGTTAAAGGTTCACAGGCCACTTTGTCCTCGTCCCAAGATAGCTCATGTCCCAGAATCCTCTCTGTCAGCCGAACGAACACTGCAGGTGAGATAGCATGTGTCAGGTGTGAACATGGCCTTAGCCACTTCTTCATAACAGTAATCCTTCCTGGAAATTGTCTGAACAACACAGGGAGGTTAAGATTAGCAAGACTGACTTCTGAGTGGGGTGTCCCGCTCTGCACTGTACCTTTGTGAGTGATGCCAGCACAGGTTTCACCGAGTTGCTCTTTGTAGGACGCAGCGAGCGCGTGCAAAAAACTCTGAGCAGAAGTGATGTACGCAGTGGAGCCATCTGTAGACTGTTTCCATAGTGATGCAGCTCCATGGCACCGCTCCAGGTCCACTACACCTCTAGCAGTGCAGTGGGTCAGTTCTTGTAAGCAGAATTTGGAGGTTGAAATTAAAAACTAGCAAACAACCACAGTCTGTAACTTTGCTGGAGATTAGTTATCTAGATAATTTATCACATTTACTGCACCATCTCGTAGCTATAATTCAGGTGTGCACTAACCATATGATAGCCCATGTCCACATTGGGGGGCAGCGACATGACCGCTTGTATCCACGGTGACCCGGCGGATGAGCTCCAGCAGCCGTACTTCCTTCTGCAGGTGGTCCAAGAAGTTCAGCTCATCACCACAATTTGTCCCTGAGCTCACCAAGGCCTAACGGGACACAAGGTGGATGCGGGTTTGAGCACCTCCCCCTGCTCAGCACTGTACATTACCACACCTCTTATTACCACTCACACGTGTTGCAAAGCACACAGCCCAAACAGGAAGAGGCACATCTCCAGTGTCCACATTTATCACAGAACTCCTTTTTACCTGAAGAAAGGAACTGCAGTTTCTCAGGTGAACCACTAGTGCGTAGTCAAGAGCCTGGCACCCGGTGCTGATAGGTTCAGTTGAGGCCCTTTGATAGTTCTTCTTGCAGCCCTCATCCCCTTCAAGCCTGCAAGGGCTGCCTTGGGCTTCACTGCACACAGTAATAGAAGAGGGATAAACACAGGCCTGTTGTGGCAGATACTGCACACAGTGCAGCTCAGGAGGAGGGGCTATCTGCTATGTCTGTTGCTATCTGCTCAATGTAACAGGAGGATCGTAACATTTAAAAATTACATTAATTCATTCATCAATTCATTTTTCAGGTGCTTTTCTCCAAATCAACATACAATTTAGGGTGAACAACAATGTATTTTACCAACAGACCGATACAGAAATGTGATTTTCACAATAACTTGAGTCCAATAGCAATATTTTTTTAAACCAAGGTACATTACACCAGGAGCTGTATATACTGTAGAATTTAAGAGGATCCCCAGACCACTCTATGTCACATTTAACTAATGAACTTTGAACAATGAACCCGCTCTCTGTACCAAGTAAATCTGTAAATAGGGGCCCGCTGTATATATTGTCTGAACTCAAAGGATCCAGGTTTGACTCTTACTCCTGCTGTAGTACCCTTGATCAACATGTTGATATAGTAAAAATAACACAACTTGCAGTGCACACCCTACCCACTGGGTGGGAGCAGAGGGCAGTACAGCTGTGTTCCTGTGTTATGTCCTTGATATGACACCAAAGGGGGTAGGAGTTCATGGGGTGGTGGGGAGGTACCTGTCAACAGGGTTCCATTGTTCTTGTTCCTCTTCCTCTTCTTCCTGTACTCCCTTATCGGCATCTTGCTCCTCCTCCTCCTCCTCCAGGAAATCAAAGCTCCCAAGAGCGTCTTCCACAGTTAAAGTAAGTCCCGTAGAGCAACTGCGGTCCTGATGAGGAAACACACACACACACACACACACACACACACACACACACACACACACACACACACACACACACACACACACACACACACACACACACAAAGAAGCAACAGATACACAGTGAAGCAGTGTGATGAGATTACAGACCAGGATAATGGAAAAACTGGGTGGAGCATGACCGTTGTTAAACATAGTCACTTACCCTCAGTGTCTCCTCCAGCTGTCTTAGCTGGTGCTCCACATCCTGCAGCTCTGGAAACTGCTCCAATAAGTTCCCCAGGATAGAAAGAACTGCATTCAGAATCTCATGCACCGCACTGTCCTCCACAACCAGGTGGCACCGTGTCTGTTCTGTGCCTCCAGTCTGCAAGGCTGTCGTTGGAGATGCAGGTCTGTGGCCTGCAGCGCTGTCCGTCCCTGACACACCTTCAGTCTCAAAAGTATTACTGCAAGGCTCCTCCCCCAACAGACAGCACTCCACCTCCGGTGGAGGAGACCCCACCTTGGCCTCTGCCCCCAGACTGCTCGGTGGTAGTGCAGCCATTCCCTGACTCTCCACACTGAGCTCCTCATACAGCATGCTGCTCTGGTCATTCTGACAGTCTGCAGGGGTTGCTGAGGAGCTCTCAGTGGGACTCTCCAGCAGGGGCTCAACATCAGCTGACCTTGCTGTTTCATGAGAGGCAGGGTGTGACTGCGGTGTTGGGAACGAGGATGCCTCACAGAGCACAACAGGAGGCTCTTTTGCCAGCATTCCCTCATTGCTGCTGAGGGGGTGTTGGCAATCAGTGTGGCCATTGGGCACCATCTGTTTCCCAGAATCCTCCTCTCCACTGACAATGCTGGCTTCAGACTCCTCCTCCTCCTCATCCTCCTCCTCAGGGTGGCTGCAGGTGGTTGGGTCACGGGGGGTGAAGGAGATGTGGATGGCGGGCAGGGCAGCATGCAGCTCTGGCTGGACTATGGCCTTGTGGGTGTGGCGTGTGCCCAGCGATGGCTGAGGGCTTGAAGAGTCGTCTGATGATTCAGAGGAGCATGACCAGGCAGGGCTGTTGTCCACATCCTCTGGTCTCCGCAGCTGCCTCTACAGGACACAGAAGGATGGGAGAAGGAACTTCACACAGGCAGCTGGACATTGGCTAAGGGAGGGGTGTGGCCAGCAGTGATATTTAAATATGAAGGGTTAGAGGTTTGGGGCTAGCTTGTAGACCATTGGGTGGTTTAATGACTAGACTAAACAGCATTGTCTGTCCCAGGTGAACTGTCCCCACCATCATGGGACATCATGCAAGGTGTTTAATACTCACGGAAAAGGCATGTTCACGCAGCGCTGGAGTGTCTGGAGGGCTCTGGCCGTAGCTCGGCAATCGCTTGCTGACCGTGGCAGCTTTGCTGATGGTGCCAGCAGAAGATGTCTGGTCCTCTTTGTCAAAGGGACTGTGTGACAGACAGCATTAAAAGCAATGAAAAACAGATCACAATATAAGGATCAACACTAAAAAAGACTGAGGCACCTACATAACTAATGATCAACAGCCTTTATGGCAGAATTTCACACAACTTTGAGACCATTTTTCTGAGGCTCCTGTTTGACCATTTGCTCATCTTGCACAGAGGAGGGGACTCACTTCCAGGTGACCTCCAGGCTCAGTTTGACTGTGCCCAGGTCATTGATGTCCACTGCGACCGTCTGTGGTTGGGCTGTGAACAGGTCCTTGGTCTCGCAGGATACATTTCCCACAACCACGTGACTTGCCAGGCTCTTTAGCTCCATTACCTTGGCAACAACAGCAGAGGACACTGCTCAGTGTCCAACAAGTCACATGAGCACCAGCGCAACCAAGTGCAGCAAGGTGGAGCCTGCAGAGGCACTGCCCACTCTCACCTTGATCGACAAGAAGTCTGAGACAAGCGGCATGAACACCGTTTCCTCGCTGTCCCACACCTGCCTGCCATTGACCTCTATGCGACCCCGCAGCTTCCAGCGCTGCCGTCCATATCTCATGAGGATCTGCTCAAGCGGAGAGCGTGAGTTTCGCATGAGCAACCACAGGCCAGGAAAGCAGCACCAAGAGCTTTACCAACCACTCTTGAAAGCCATCAACTGCTATTAATCCCCCTCCAATGTGGTCAAGTGACACCAGCAACACTAGAGACCCCCAGAGAGGGACACACCTCATACTGGTCTCCTGCACAGAGCCTCGCAAACCCAGCCAGTCCTGCAACACAAGAAGGAAACAGCCACACACAGGAGTGCAGACACTCACCAGGCATAACAATAACTTTGTACATGCATGCGCGCTTGTCCGTGCACGCAGAACTCACCTTTCATCTTGATGTGGAATTCGCCCATTAAGGCCTCCAGTTCACTCTCCAACTGGCACATGCTCTGCAGGATGAGGTCAGACAGATGCAGACAATTCATTTAACATGGTTCTTAACGTGTAAAACATAGTACAGTACTCATGGTATGTGGTACAGTCTAATTACAACTTTTAAGCTAGACATTTTCCAGTTTATCTACTTATTTTAATTGCATTTTCTATTTTTTCTCAACAACTTTCTGAAATCTCTGTCTGCTGCACAGCGAATGTGGCCTCAAAATCAATAGATGGCAATAATAATGATCTGAACTAGATAGGAGTTTTAAACAAACTAAGGTTTCCCTTAATTCAACTCACTTCCACAGTGTCTACAACCACTGTCTGGTATTCTTGAGAGTTGATGATATTAAGATGAGGACTGTTGCACAGGGTTTTAGGATAAGCCCATCATAATCAGCATTGAGTAGGAGTTTGTGGAAACTACACATTTTCCCTTTTGAAAGGGACTTTGAACAGACTCCTGGTCCCGACTGTATGTGTAACATGAGCCAATGTGTATTTACATAATGCAAAGAGCCCCACTGAATGTCCACCAGCACTCATCTAGTACACATGTAGTATGCAGTGAGAACCTGGTGAGGAACAGACCCCAAAGCCCCACCTCAGTGTACTCGCGGTAGCCTTTGGTCGCCTCTGTCAGGCTCTCTCTGGCCTCGCGGCTACTGGGGGTGGAGCTCAGGGCTTTCACCATTTTGTTGGCGCCATCCCGCAACCTGTGCTGCATGCAGTAGGCCTCATAGAGCTCGTCCACCTGTGGAGGACAGCAGTGTTTCAGCAGGTGGATGGGTGGAGCACCTGTGTGTGGCATGTTTTTCTCTCACACACACAGTCACAGCATGAGAGAACACCTGCTGCTAGAGGAGTACAGAGCTGGACATACCTTACTGAGGTGAAACTCCAACCTTCTCATGAACCTTTCAATCACCTTCACCTGCTGTTTGGGACACACAACATCATGAGCCTGAAGGTGGCACAATTCTCTCCATCACATGGTGCATCTAATTCATTGTGACAGATGGACCCGGCTTCATGGACACTGGGTGTCAATTTTAACTTAAAGAGAACACAACTCACCTTGTCCAGTTCATAGAGAAGTCCCTGTAAAAAAAAAAAAAAAAAGGGGGTACCTTTAACCACAATTATTAATTCAATTCAATTTTATTTTTATATAGCGCTCTTCTCACTGCAGTGTCACAGAGCGGTGAACAGACATGACAAGGGTATTATTCATGTACAGCTGGTATCTGGCCATGCAGGAGAGGAGAACAAAAAACTCCTTTCTACTAGAGAATAGGAGAAAAAATAAACCTCTGGGGGTCCGCATGCCAATGGAAGCCCACGCCTCCTGGGCATTCTATACATGGGTAATAGCCAAATTATTAATAATAACAGGAAGCACACACTGTTAACAGGAAAGAGCATCAGGGCCTGAGCTTCCAGTCTCACCAGCCTGGAGTTCCTCTTGCACTCAATCATCTGAACACTCAGACTGTCCAGCTCCAGCTGATGAACTTGCAGGTAGGACCTGGGGGTGGGGCAACGTACGTCACTTCCCAACTAAACACACTCATTTGTACAAATATGTATACATCTGTAGTGTGTGTGCTCGCTCACTCACTGCAGGCCTCTCCTCAGTGCCTCATACACTTCATCCAGCCGCTCAGGCTGCGGCACCCTAGAGGGGGGAGTCTTAGAGGAGAGCGCGAACATCCTGCTTCCTCACACTCTGCAGTGTGTTGGGCCTTTGTGCGAAAACACAAACTGTTTAGATGGGATGGAGCTCTGCTTCCACAACACACTCTCACACCACTCTGCCTGACCAGGGTTCAACACCAATTACAGTGCGTCAGACTTGGATGTACACAGCAGCAGCCACACCCATCCGGACTTCCTACAGGCTTCCTCTCTGGGGGAGGGGGGCTGAGTGGCTATAGCCAAACAACATGTTTAGATCAGCTCACCCACCTGCAGGACGTGTTGTAATGAAGGACTCCTGTGAAACGCTGGCTCCTAGCTGTGGACGAGGAGAGGGTCCAGAAGGATGTGCTGGGTGCAGCTCCAGGGGGATGCCCTACATGTAGAGAGGTCACAGGTTACACATGGGTAGAGGATGTGCGTGAACTCACTGGTCCTGGCCGCCCTCTTGCTGTGACAACTTGCTGTCCCTTTGCTGCTGTTCTGCTGCTTCTGCGGCTCCAAGGCTAACAAAGGACCGACTTCCACAGCAAAGCAACAGATAAGCTCCTCCGCTGCACTGCTCTGGGGGACAGGAAGTGACCAGATGAGGAATAACTTTGTGCAGATTTGTGGTTCTTATTGCTCTATATTGAACTGTGTACAGGCCAGCCCTACTCCTGCCACTCAGTAATGCACACCCTCCAAACCTCCACGCTGCCTCAACATCCCCTTCATGAAAACCACAAACACAGGAGCCCAGACGACTTCCTTTTGGCGGAGAACATCTTGGACTGAGCGCCTACACCGCGGCCACAACTGTAGCTGTGCAGACCCCTCCATGAAGAGGCCCTGACATCACACACTACTGTCTCCAGCTGAATACAGCATGACTGCCTGTTCCACAGCCAGAATCAAACCGCATTGTTCCTGCTGAACCTGAGGCTCCACCATCTGTTGTAGCCTCCCCTCCAGCACCACAGCACGCTTTCCCCAGAGCACTAAGAAGTGTGATCCTTCAATAGTCGCACTGCCTTCTCCAGCACCCCCCTCCCCTTAAAATTGGGACTCAGCATCCCATTTGCCCATCCCTAGGTTCTGTGCCAGCTATCCAGGCAACACTGAAGAGGTGTCTGCCGAGAACCCTACATTCACCTGGGGCCTCCTAGGTGGGACAACTACAGTGAAAGTAAGACGCCACCTCTTGTTTTGAAGCCAACAGGGTGTGTTGGTAAGAGCAGGGATATCTAGTGAGTACTTTTGTACCTCCTCCTCAGCTCTGGCTCCTTTCCTGCCTGTCTGGCCACACCTCCCATCTCAAGAGCCAATTTCCATCTAGTTGGTCTAAGCCTAGTCAATGTGTCCTGCCACTAGCCGTCACCCCCAAGGGATTGCTGCAGACCCCCCAGTCACTGCACTCACCCCAGCACCGGATACTCACAAACTGGGTAAATGCAGGCCAGCTGTGGTGTTGCTGGTAGCTCCAGTAAAGGCAAAATTGAGATTTCTTGACCAATTATTAGGATTCTGTTGGTCTGATCCCTCACCTGCCCATGGTGCCAAGGTTACTGGCAAATGAAGGGTTGGGTTGGATGTACTTTTTTTAATTTGTGGTTTAATAATTTACCCAAATTCGTTCACTCTCAGGTCTCTACATGTTCCAGCAGGGAAAGCAACATACAGCAGCATCCGAAACCTAACCCACATGCCTGTCCACTGTCTGCCTGCTGTGCCCCCCATCTTGGAACCAGGATTCCTGGTTCCTGTCCTGCCATTTTCGTCTTGGCCGCATTATTATAGGGTAAATTAGAGGGTCTGTATGCTCCCCCACAGGCTGCAAAAACACCTGGGAGGACAGAGTGACACACTTCTCCAGGTTGCAAGTTGAGGTCACACTTCTGTCATTTCTGCCACTGTAGTGTCACACCAAGGTGGCCTTGCAGATGCTATTCTCACAGATTGTACTGCTCTCCTCCCACATGCAAATTTGTACTTTGGAGCAAATGTGGAAGCGTGTGTGTGTGCGCGCACAAGTGCCACCAGGATGACTTCCTGTCTAGTCAGTTGTCCCTGCTTCCATTTCAGGATGCTGAACGAATACAAGTTAAATCACCCAAGATGGAAGTCCAAGCAGAGGTCAACGTGTCTCCCTGCTCCCACATGGGCTGCAACCTTGAGCCCAGAAGCTGCTCAGATGGGGAGAGAAACCATTGAAATCCCAGTTCATACCAGATCCATTGCAGAAGTTCTGCCTCAGAGAGCAGTGTAGCGTAAACAGGGTGCAGTTTGTAGATGTGCAGCACCGTGTGTGTGTGTGTGGAGAAAAGGATTACAAGCACACCTCATTGTGAAGGTGCTTTGATATGTGGAGCACAGTGTGTTTCAGAAAGGTTTAACTTCCACATATCAGTAGATAACTGCAGTTACACACACACACACACAGTCTTGCTCTACTTCTTGTTTCACACCAAGTTGGCAAAGTGATTTAAGGAAGCACTGGTTTCCCTCAGACCAGACAGCTTCAGCCCCTTGAGCAGAAACATGTTTCATCATCTCCAGCATGACTGTGACCCAGAAACCACAGCCAAGGCTAAATCCAGCGCTCCAGATTTGCTCAGTTCGCAGCAGCAGCATGAAGATTTCCTGAGAAAGGAAGGCATGATGGGGAACAAGGAGCTGAGTGCTGCTTATGTGTTCCTCACAACCAAAGCTAGTCACTGTGTCACTGCAGTGAGAAGGGCGCTACATAAAAATAAAGTTGAATTGAAAGCCATTCATATGGTCAATAAAATGTGCTTTACACACCGAATAAAATGTGAACGTGCGCTCGTAAGGCCAATCTGAGGAAACGCGATGCCAAGGTTCTGTTCCCGCTGGCCGCCGAGGACACGGGACAGCAAATGGGCTCTGAGGTCACAGCGGCTTCAAGAGCGGTGCTTCCTCCTTTAATCCTCCGAGTCCCGAATCAAGCGGCGCCCCACCGTGCTGAGGTGGCCGACTTCCTGCTGCTTCCCGGCTTACTTCAAGAAACCCTCTTAAAGCTTGCGGCTACGGTCACACGGTCAGCCACGGTCAGCCACGGCCCAAGCGTCCAGGCCTGACTGCCACACCCACCCAAACGGCCACATCGTGGGGGCATTTCCTGGGGTCCCATCTGCACGTTACAGCTGCCACCTCCTAGCTGGAGGACCTGGGTTCGAATCCCACTCCCCTCTTAGCTGCCTTGAACAAGGTTTTCCCCTGAACGGATGTCCAGTAAAAACAGAGTCCAAGGAGCCTTGGAGAAATCGGTCAGGTTATAAAACAGCAGCAACGAGGCATGGCTCCACCATCGATGAGCCATCGGGCCGATCGGTCCCGTCCATGGGGGCTGTGGGGGGGCACAAAGGGTTTATTGTCCGCCCCGCGCAGCCAGTTGCCCCCCCGCAGGGCAGCAACCCCGTTTAGCGGACCGTCTTGAGCCGTTACGACCCGACTTAAATGGCAAAGAACGCTGGCGACTCAATGCAGTCAGGCCTAAACTCGAGCCCAGGAGGCACAACAGCCGCCATTAAACTGTGTGTGCGCCGGGGGGTTGTTTGAAACCCCCAAATTCCGCCATAGGTGCCAATGTGCCCAGCGGCACCGTTCGCTGCTCCGTCGCCTCTCCTTGTTCCTCTGTCTCCTCTCCTCCCCACGGAAAGGCGCCATGAAACCCGTTCGCCCCCCGGTTTACGTACATGAGCTCGGCGGGATGAGCCTCCCTCGTAATCCGGATCCGCACGGACGCGGCGCGGCTCCTTCTGCCTTCGTGGATTTTTCCCGCAACAGCAGAAACTGCGATGCCGCCGCCGAGCGACCGCTCCCTCGTGACACTAAAACGCCGTTAATCCCCGTTAACCTCCGTCAGCGTCGGTCAGCGTCCCGCCCCGGCGGCCAGAAGGGCGGACGATCGAAGCGCCTGTTGATCGTCGGGGCAGCAGCTTCATCGGCGCCCTCTGCTGGCCTGAGACCTTTACAGCAGCTGCTGCTTTAAATATAACTCACTATAATTATAGATTATTATGAAGTAAATTTGGCTGCACGGCGATGCGCTTTCTCACTTATCAAAATAAATACCAACGGCCAAGTGAGGAAGGCAGGCAGAAGGTCCTTAAGATCATCAAGTGAATTCTCCCAAAAAGAACTGGCAGGGGGATGGAGCCATAAAAAGATGACCTACAGGCACTCCTCCTCGCTGCGATTTTCCCATTTATTACCTTTCCTGTTGAGAGCAGATTTTCTCCAGACCGTGCTTAGAAGCTGACTGACGCTCTCTCCTCTGAAGCTAAAGAGGGAGAAACAGTCTGCAGGAGGGTAGGCAATCTGCAAGGCAACGTCTCCCATGTGAGGAGGACCTTCCGGCCTCTGTGACTGAGCTTTCTTTGTCTCCGAGATCGTGAGCTGCTGGCCCATCTACTGACCCCCAGGGACCAGGGGATGATAGAGATTTGCTGTCTAGCATGTCACTCGGTGCGGTCGTACTACCCCGTTGCCTGGTTATGTTTATTGGTTATGAATGGGGTATTTTAGCCGCCCTCCTAGCTATTGGTCTTCACACACACTGGGGGGGGGGGTTGTCATGGTGACAGTGACTTCTTTGCTTTCTGACATTGCCGGTACAGCCACCAACAGTTTGCATCTCAAATTCTCGTTGCTCAGTCCACGCTATCACTTTGTGGCTCGGCACACATTCGCCATCCAGTCTTGGGGGGCAGACACACACACAAGGGGGCTCAGCAGATCCTCACATGTACCACCTGAGGCAGCGGGCGAACCAGAGAGCATCCCCGGTGTGACATATATCACAAGGAAATGATACCTGCAAATGATAGATGTTTTCTTATGTCGGTACACTTTTCAACCGCAGGAAGGACACTTCACCCTGGGGTCCTACGGTCCTACTGACCGTGAAGACCAAACACATGCACACACGAGGATCCTGTGGAATGTTGGTTCATTTAAAGGTGCCTTTCTGCTTGCTGAGGAGAGACATATGTCCTGAGGGGCGTGGCCTGTGCTTGTGTGACAACGAGGGAGGGGAGTGGCCTGTCTGTAAGGGGCGGGGCAACAGTGACAGCAAATAACACTCGACAGTTCGGGTGGAAGAAGGGAAAGCAACGACACACAAGAGGCTAAGAGGAGGAAAAAGAGATGTGGCAGAGTCTCATCCTCATCCTAAATGCACTGCAAAATTGGTGCTTTCCCACCTCTGCTCTGAGCCAGTGTGGATTTGGAGCCCCCCACCCCACATGTCCAGCCACCTTGTGACCACAGCAACTGCGGAGAGGGAGGCGAGTGTGTGGTCCTGGTTATCACGTGCAGCAGTCGCCACTGTTCGGACCACACAATGCAGTCTAAACAAACAGGAGTCATGCTGTAACATGCAGGAGCCCTTGAGGCCACTCTCGTACCCGGACCTCAGTGCCCTGTACTGGGCCTCTCCCTCACACCACTCATTACCATGGAGACGAGTGAAACAGGCAAAGGCCCTTAACTAAACGAGACCACAGTATCTCCAACACAGACCAACCCTGCTCCTCTGAGCGTGTGGGTGTGACAGGCATGGGCCTTTCATTCGACTCCTTTGCAGCGGTTACAAGGGACAGTTAAATATAGACATAATGAAAGACCTATGGATGTTTTTAACTGTGTTTGACCACGCTGACCACAGGTGGAACCTGGTCTCAGGGGAAACACAGACAGGATATTGCAGGAGACTCTGGCGTCCAAGTCCAACACTGAGGTGCTGCTCATCTTTGTCCCCCCCCAGATCATCTGTTCCGGGTTCAGTCAAAATACACCCCTCCCCCCATTTATGGTCCTGATGTTCTTCCTGCAGTAGTGCCATTTAGTGTTTCTGTCTGTTCCCCTCACTGCTCATACACAGGCATCCCCTGGCAGACCCCCACTGATCTGCAAGGGGCACGGTTGCTATGACAGTCAGCAGAGGAAATCCACTGATCCTCTGTTGGGCAAGAAAGGAGGACATCCCCACAACTCATCTTTCCCTTGGGCCACTGTGAGCCCCCCCTCCCCTGACCCTGGTCATCCTCCGGTAAAACCACGGTTACACTATCATCCCCCGCAGCTGACGTGCAACACCCTTCTTCTGTGCCCCTGAGGGGTGCTGTGTGTTTGTCTCCACGGTACCACAGTGAGGTCGATTACCGCATTACCTGAGGGGGGTGTGGTTCTAATTCAAATTGGGACAGTTAAATATATGACACACCCAGCTGCAATGCCCCTCCATTTCACTCACACAAAATGGCACTAAAAGCAAATTATCCGACAGCTGGTGGCTGGAAGCTGTACTAGCAGCAGGTATAAAGGTGTACAGGTGAGCTAAGTTCATCAGTCAGCAGGTCATGAATTACACCTCTCCCATTTGGAAGATACACAGATTGTAAAACACATATAAACTGTAGTACAATATTAATGTCTTTTTAATTCTGCTTACAAAAACGGTGAAAACATAGCAAAGACTAAAACAGCTTCAAAATGACACATAAAAGCAGTAAAATTCGGTAGGAATTTAATTGACACAGTGTCGCTAATTTGTTTCCTGTAACAAACACACTAAGTGTAAAGTAGCCCAGTCTGAGAAACACGCGTGATCAAACCTCCACTTTCTGCCAACATTCAGGCACTTAACTTTCTGCGTGCCACTCATTCTGCTGGAGCTGCTTGGGAGCGTAGGGGCAGGGCAGGACACATAATTTTTGTTTTATGTTCTATGTTTTACAGCAAGGACTTCACTTCCCCTGGTCAGAACTGAGAAAGAACAAACAGGTCAGCTAGTGGCGAGGAACCTGCCTGGTAAAAACCAATTGTTTACCATATTTGTAGCTGAGCTGAGTGGATGTGCATAATAAAAACTACTGGCTTAATCAGCACAAGTAGCTTAGCATGGTAAGTCACTTTGGAGAAAAGTGTCAAACAAATGAATAAATGTACATGTAATAATACAAACATCACTCACAGGTTCTGTAGAAATTACATCGGACTATAATAGTACAGTAGGGCTTTGCGAGGCTCTATCTTTCTGATCTTTTTGAACTATATTTTGAAAACAAAACTACATCGTGTGCACAAACTGCTCGAGAGGTGACCGTTCACCAAATTCTTCCATTACGTGCAGATTTGTTTACTTTGATATCGCTCACTGTTACTCAGAAACACCGTGGAGGTGAGTTGAATAAAGGCGGTGCCACAGGAAATGTTGCTTTTCCAAGACCAGAGCATATGGTGAGTCATACCCAGAAAGGTGTCCTTACCTTCAGGTCAAGAGGCTGGTGCTGTGACCCCCCCTGCTGTTTCAGTGCCTCCTGCAAGCCACCCCGGAGTCGCTGATAGTCTGGCTGCTCTGTATACTCCATTGCCATCACCTGGGACAGGTAGACCTGAACTGCACCTGGGTGGCAGCACAGGAGGGTCACTAGTTGTTCCACCTGTCATGTGCAGTGTTTTACAGACATAGAGACCTTTGCTACTGAACATTTGGCCAGCAAGGGGCACAGTGCTTAGACCTAACACTTTGTAATCTGTAAAAGCTGGGTTTGAATCGCACCTCTTGCTGTTGTACCCTGGTCAAAGTACTACTGCAGTAAAAATGACCCAGCTGTATAAATGAGTAAATCATCAAAATCAAAATGTGATGTGTACTTGAGAGCTGAGGACCCCAAATCACTGCCTCTGCTGGGGGAGTACAGCAACTCACCTGGCACCTTCTTCTTCCCAAAGCAGTGTCTCAGCAGACCCAGGACATCACCCATATACCTGCAAGGAGACCGAGGAAGGATGTGTGACACCCATGTAGTGCCTGCCATCCCTTCTACCTGCTGACCTTTGACCGTGAGGAAAGCCCCCACCTTTCCTTCTCCACGGCGACCCTGGCCGGGCTGTCAGTCAGAGCACTCCAGGGTAGGTTTCCAGCCAGCCAGTGCAGCATGCAGTAGCCAAGGGCCTGCAGGTCACTGCGGCGGGACGGGCCTGAGTGTAAGGGGGAGGGGTCGCCTCCAGTGAGCAGTAGCATGAAACACACGGTGCCCACACACTGACACGTCCCCTGCAGTTGAGTGTCTGGAGTAACATTTACCACTAAGTCAAATTCAGCAAAAGTTGAATAACTACAGACAATCCCTGGGTAGGTTCAGTACAAATCTCGGATAAAACTATAATGAGTAAAAATACTTTAATACTTTCAAATTTTCATTAACATAAGGTTGCATTAAATTTAAAAGTTAAAATAACTGACAATAACAATATGTCATCTCCACTAACTCTTGTTAAGTGCTGACTGTTGACAAATTCATCCTAAAAACATGAGTGATGTTCCTGTTATTGATGACTAACACACAGGAACATCGGATAGGAACTGTAAACACTGTGGATGTGAGCTGAATTAGGGTGGTTCCACAGTACTGTTCAGTTTTTGTGCATTTTACTGACATCGATCAGCTCTGCCAGTAAACGCAGGTCATGGGACAAAAATGCAAAACAAAACAACTAAAAAATGTTTATATCTTTGAAAATGTGCACCTTGACCGTTTGTAACACAAGAAGCCAGGGTACAGGTAATATGAAGGCCACAGAACAGGTTTCTCTAAGCTTGAGTCCCAGCCCTTACCTGCTCCTTTGTGGGAGTCCATGCTGATGAACTCTACAGCGCCTTCATGTGGTGTGCGGCTGCCCTCTCGGTACTCCACATGCTTCCCTCCTGGACAGTAGCGGAAAGCGTGGCAGTATCCAGCCAGATACACCTGTAGACAAGTATGAGATAAGGTGGGGCTGTGGGAAGGGGTGTGTATTTCGGGGGGGAATGCAGGCTCACCTGCGTGGCGTTCGCTGGGTTCACGTACACATTCTCAGCATTGATGTCTGCGTGTACATACTCATTCTCATGGATGTATTGCAGCACGTCCAGCTGGGGAGGTGACCAAGGTAAAGTGAGTAAACGGAGCCATTGACAGTACAGTTGCAGTCATCCTAATATTTCATCATCACCACCATAATGTACTTCACTCCGGCCTTCATCTTCATCCCCTTTTCACACTGACCTGACAAAAGTCTGACCCACACTACTCACTAGATGGCAGGCAATCTGCAGCATGGCCTTCTGGGAGAGCAGCTGTCTGTGCTCCTCCATGAGAGACTGCAGAGTGCTGCCCATGTTGGGGAAGATCAGGAACCTGCAGAGTCACAAGTGACAGGTGAGGCCCCCCAGCAGTGCATACAGAAAATAAGGGCAGCAAATGACCAAATGCATGTGTGCACACACGCACACACAGATACACACACCCAACGAAGGAATCGTCTGACGCAAGCCACACAAGCACTCAGTCACACACCGGTAGGAGTCTGCATGCAGTCCAAAGCCCTCACAGGTAGGGATGCCCACAAAGTCCATCTTGTTGAGCTTCTTCCACTTTTCCACTAGGGGGAGACAACATACGCTGTACGTGAGACCCCCTGCAGTGACATGGCCCACGCCTCTACAAGCAGCTCGATGCATTAGAAAGCAGACGCAGCTGGCAATGTAAGAGCACAGTGAAACTGTCGGCAGTTCTGCTGCCAGTGCCGACAGTGACAAACATCCCAGGTGAGCTCCCACAGCCACTTCCCCACCTGAGGCTGGTTTGGCTGCCCTCTGCAGGAAGTTCTGCTCATTGAAGATCCTCCCATCCTTGGCCCCCTGGGGACAGAAGCAAGACACACTACAACAGGGGACACTCAGCAAGGCGGGGGCATAAACACCCCTCAGTGTTTGCATCAATGTAAAATCACAGGTGGAGGTGCAGCTGCTAGCAGGAACACAGCCTTGTGGTCACAAGAGGGCTTCTCAGTGTTGTTTGGGGATCAGAGTCAGTCAGGGACATGCTGCCTCTGGACTTGGGTTTGAATCCCACTTCATGCTGCAGGGCCTTTGAAGTATGGTACTTATCCTGAACTGATAAATCAGCGCAAGTAAATTAACACTATAAGTCATGCACTATAAAATGAATAAATGGAGTAATGTAATGTGACATGATATGAAATGATGAAGGAAAAATGAGAATGAGATGTTGAAATGATGGTGGAAAAGCTCCTCTAGATCTAAAGCTGCACTGTGACTTCTGAGGCCACCTAATCTAAATGTCAGCACTGCGCTGGTTCCACTGACTCTGAATTGTACTGTGAGAACAAACACCCTCCCTGCTTCACAATTAACATCAATAAAAACATGAGAAGAGATACAGAGGGGCTGCATGGTAACCATGTCCTCACTCACCAGCTTGAGGATGTGCTTGTAGCCTGCAGGGGCTGCTCCCGCCGTCACCTGCTGGACTGCAGGGTCAGAGACAGAGACGCACGGGTAAGCAGGGCACCTGTTGAGCAGCGGACTCCTGCAACGACGGCATCGCGACCCTCCTCACCTGCGTAGATGAGCTCCGCCTCACACTGACTCAGCAGCTCCAGAAGCCGCCACTTCCTACCGGCCGTGTCGCTCAGCTGCTCGCTCTCAGGCAGCGGCTCCAAAGAGCTCACCCGCTTCACTTTCTTCATTCTGCCTTTGGCTGTGGCACAGGACAAGAACAGTGAGAGAGACAAAATGAACGGGGACAAATGGGCAGGCTTTCTGCTCAGCTGCAGGATAGAGACTGCAGGAGGCCAAATGCACTTGGTCCCCTGGACAAGCTTACGCAGGCTGGGGTTCACAAACTAACTGCCCTCAATGCTAAAGGCTCCCATGAGCCTCTGTGTATAAATGAGGTGAAAACCAGGTCCTGAAGCTGCAGTGAGGGCAACTCACCTGGGCAGTTTGTTGCGGAATTCAGCAAGCTTCTTCTGTTACAGCTACAGTATACAATGCCAACACATTTTTCTGTACTTCCAAAGTCGGCAGTTGATGTACAATGACACGCCATACCCGCCAGGAGCAGGAGTGAAGGCCTTTTACAGAAGCGGGCTGCTCACCGGGAGAGGGAGATGTGGGGGAGCTGGAAGAAGATGCGGCACTCAGCTCCTCCTCCTGCTTCACTCCCAACGACCCCCTCTTTCGTTTTTGTGGGGATGGACGAGCTTCAGGGTTTTCAGCTAGAAATGTAGATGAACAGGACACAGAAAGAATACTGAATTATTATATAATATTGACAATAATTCAACCCTGTTTCTTAATCTTCTACAACACAATTTGTTAAAATCACTGCTCATAAACCCAAAGTGATTTTTACCTTATTTTTCACTGTTATATTTTCTTTTACTATCAGTAAGCCGTTGTTTGTTTTTGGCTCACACATTTTTGACATTTTAAACAGGGTCTGAACACCAGCTGAAGAAGTACAAAGATTTCCACTGCTGGCAAAAATCCTGCACTAAAAACAGAAGAAGTCTTTCTAAAGTCTCTTTTTTACCTTACTGTTTTTCCCTTACTGTGTTCTGAGAAAGATTTTGTTTAAACCTCTTCAAGAGGTCACGAGTGGCAAAGTGTGGTTCTCATACGATGTGGTTCACATACGATGCTCTAAACCCATTGCGGGTTTGACAAAAGGGGGCTTCCCTTTTGTCAAACCCGCAATGGGTTTAGAGCATCGTATGTGCTTTATCTGAGTTTCAAACTCACTTTAAACTGGGCAAAACAATTTTACTGCAGTATGAAACATACTCACAAGAGAAAACACACAGATCACCCTGAGAGAAAATCTCTTACCTGTTACTTTCATGCTTTAACTTTGTTTTTATCAGTCTATCCTTATATTTGTTTGTATTCTAGCCCCAACGCTGCACAGCAACTGCATTGTTCACAGAGTGACCTGCTTTCCATAAAAAACCACAGGTGGCAATAACACAGAGTCAACAGAATCAAAAGAGTAAGTGACGAATAAACTCTTTTGACTCTTAACACAATGTACACACCTGACTTTCTTTTATTAATCATTTTTATTGTCTACACTTTTTATGATTATTTCCCTCATTGCACTGTGCTGTACCAGGGTACAAGGGAGCCTCAAAGCTGCACAGCAGCCGCGCTGGACTGAGACTGAAATGTTCTTTTTAACAAGCTGCCGCTGGCTAAAATAATAGAGCACAAAGACCACCGATGCTCTTATGCCACCGCATTTTACAGCTATTCTGCAGGTCAAGTTGCACTTAAGAGAAAAATGCAGTTTTCTAATAATAAGCTATTTGAGTTGAAATAGCGGTACATTTTCCAAAGATGCTCTACCGAATTTGTGTGGGTAAGAAAACAACCCCATTAAACAGGGCCTGAATGTGACTGAAATACATGAATGGATATTAACAACAGTAATGCACACATAGATGTCTGTAAGATAGTTCATGCATTTTAAACATTCCACATTACAGTATTTTATATGTTTAGACCCAATGAGTGCAGTCTGTACTCCACTGGACACCACAACAAAGTGCTTACCTGCACACAGAGACTTGGTTGCATGTGTAATTCTGGTTACTGAGCTTGCCTGCTTTTCGTGCTTCACTTTTGGGGATGCTTGAAGCTTCCGTGGTGAAACCAGAGGCTGAGGACTCTGACCTACAGGTTAAGCAGTGTTTTGGAACAGTTAATAAAAACTTCTTCAATTAATTAAAAAATACACCTCTTTAATGGTTATATAAGATTTTTTAGGTTTTCTCCTTGAAAAGATGAAGACCAAAAGAAGGTCTTGCCACTATCACCGCAACTCTGTCCCAAGGGGTTCCATTACCGCTGTGCAAATTCAGCACAAATTTCATGGGTGAATTAGATTTGAGCCAATTCATGCTTGTCGTTCAGGCAGTTTTTTTCCACTTGGGTTTGGTGATAACGTATCAGGTTTAGGGAGCAACAGAGTGTTTAAATATCTCTTGTGAGTGCTGTGGTTGATGCCCATTCCCAGGCATCTCCCGAGCCCTGATTCCGAAACCCCTGTTGACAGCAAGATCTACATTGCTCAGCTGTGCTCAAATCATATTGGGGTTTCCAGATGTGTTGTCCTGCCTGTTAAAAGGTCAGGACCAAGGGGTAGGGGTTGGCCAGAGGCGAATTACAGACATTTAAATCAATTATTTGTTGCCAGATGATTTTATCTCCCAGCGAAAACATTTTGATTCGCAAGAGAAGAAGTATATTATGAAGTAACTTGCAACTTTCAAACACTGTGACTTGTGCATTTATTAATGTCTCTGAAAGTAAGGGGTGGTTCCCCTTGAAGAAATTAAAAACTATAAAACCTAATAATTACATCACTCCTGATAAATACTGGGCTTGGCACTGTAATTGTAAACTGCTTCCACTCACAGGTTTACCTCTTGGCCTTCCAGTAGCCATAGACAGGTTTGATTAAAATCTGATGTTTAGCAGTAATTCTGAACTGAAAAATCAGCTTCTTTCAGACCAATTTGTCAAAAATCAAATCAAAGAACTGATTTGAACTGCTAATGGCACGGCACTGGTGTCCACCCCTCACCTGTGGCCAGAGGATCCTGGGTCATAGTAAGAGGCGGGCTGATCTGGCTGCTGACCACACCCTCTGAACCACTCCTGGACGCGGTGGCCTGGCGGGTCTTTCGCAGCGGGGGGCGGCTGAGGGAGGAGTCTACACAGAACATGGCCAAAGACGGCACAGCACAGCGAATTGGCCCCCCATCTTCACCACCCGAGAGCACGGCTGCTGAACATCTATTCTGTTGTTACTTTAAAGAGGTGTTCCAGGTGTAAACCAGGTAATAAAAGCACTTCATTGTACCCCCTCAGGCCAGTAGTGCGTTGACGGATGCGTTTATTTTTACGCACGCGCAGAACCTGAATCCCTCCTTACCTCCGCTTGTCGTGTCCGAGAGGTTAGCGGGGTTGGGGTTGTGCCTCTGGGTCATCTGGGATTCAATGTCCCCGTCAGAGGGCAGCTTCTCTCCACAGGACGGGCAGAACTTAAACCCGGCCTGTAGCTTGGTGCCACACTGGGGGCAGAAGTGAAGGATCATGGTGCCTCTCTGACCGAAGGGTCCAAGCGCTGTCAAGGAGGAGGAGGAGGAGATGATGGAGGGATGGAGGAGGAGATACAGTGAGCGAGCAGCCCACAGACCTGAGCGTGACCTCGCGCCACCTCACACCCCCTTCGCGAACTGTCGCGGTCACGTGACTCTGCCCTCCAAAGTTGCTCTCATGCAGGTGCACGGCTGAGTGCAGTTATGCGCACTTTTTGGGAGGGGGGCGCAGTCATTTTGCTGTAACAGCAGGGGGAGACAAGCGGTGTGGAGCAATTTAGATATTTCACGTTTAGAAAGCCGTAAAGCAAGTAGTGTTCCGCGACGCTTTTTAGGCGTACCAAGTTTCGGTCTCTCGGCTCACGAACGGACTCGGGGCCGTTGTGAGCAGATCAGAAACTTGGTGAAAAAAGAGCCACTCCGCCGTCGTCGCCCTTTAATTCGATAGTAGGTTTTTTTTTACCTGAGAATCTGCGGGGGGCCGCCACTTCTGAAAGGTCTCACTGGACGTCAGTCGTGTTCAGCTGTTAAATTATTTTACAGTTTTTCGCCGCTGCCGTGAGAGGAGCGGACGACGGGAAGTCACGTGACAGCGACAGAGGACGGTGAGCGCGTTGGGCCAAACCGTACGGAGCGCGAATTGTTGTTGTTGTTGTTACTATTTTGAAACTAAAACCATGCGCGACCTTTCAGAATGTCCAGTCATTACTGCTGAGAATGACCCCTGGTCTGAACACCTGTCCTGTCCGTACAGATGGTCACTGTGCATTAACGCTCTTGACTATGACACCATGATGCCCTGCAGTCCTTTCGACTGACGTTCAGGTGAACATGTGGTTAAGGAGACACAGATACATTTTTCTCTCTCACACACACACAACAGCAGCTACAAACCAAATGGTCTGGTCTCATCCTGGCTCACTGGTCTTCACAGTCTTTTAAGCATGGCGAAAATCTCTTTTTGTCTGTTTGTCATGCCACCAGCTGACAGAATTCAGAGTATGACCATGTTTCCCGGTACTTTACTGTAATTTATGTCACACCGTTACTTCTACTGGCCTTATTTCGAAATATTACCTGTTTTTGGGCTGCACCAGTGTCTCCCTAGGATCTTCAGTATCTTCACTGGGGAAGTGAGGCATTTTTTCAGATGATGGTGACAGTGATGGCATCACCTTATATTGTACACACAAATGATAAGGGATCCAGAAATGTATTTACATTTAGTGTATTTTACGCTATTTCTTTTTTCAGCACTGTTGTCCAGCAACTTGCCATCATGTTCACAGCAACCTGGGGCAGAATCAAGCAGGAGGTGGTCAAAAGCACACGGGTGCAGGAGGAGCTACCTGCGAGGATGGCTGACCCCCCGACCTGCTCTTACTGCATGGCCCATTGGGCTTCATTATTTACATCCCTGAGAGAAACTCGTACCCCACATGTCAAACTTTCATTGTACCCATTTATATGCTTATTCAAGTGACTGAGGGTAAAAACATGACTCCATAATTCAGTTGTGGGGTTCGGAACAACCATGTGTTTGTTTCCCAACACACACCACCTGTTTCTTGCTACCATGTTTGTACCACTGGGTTCCGGGGAGTACCTTGCTGGCACAGAAGGGGTACATCTGGGTGGTGGAAAAGGTCTCACAACACGTTGCGATAGACCTCAGCTCAGAGGAGATGTTGATGATGGCTGACCTGGTGCAGGACAGCCCAGTGTGGGGTCCTGACTGGGTGACAGCTTTTTGCAACAGTGGTAGAAATTTCTACAGGAAGTGATGCGTTAATAACTGCTTGTGTGACGTGAATCCGGTTGACGTGTTATTCAACTGTGGGATTAAAGATGGTGGGCAGCTGAGACCCCACTGACACCCAATCTGTCCAGAAAGATGCAGTGCAACATGGGCTCAGGGACTCCATCCACAGTGGGAAGGAGGACTATGGTACCCCACCAGGATATGGATGAAACTGTACCCTGAGCAGAGAAGCCCTTTGAATTTTCATTCGAAGTTGAACTTAGAATCAGAACCAGGAGGCTGTTTAGCTTCTACTACACTGATGACTTTTCCCAGTAAGGAATTCAGCTGTCTGGCTGGCTGTCAGCTACCAGCTGGGCTTCTGAACTCAGTCATTAATCGGACCCTCAAAGAGTTGGGTTCAAACAACTGCTGAGATGTTACCAGGACATACAAGGAGCCCCCTGACCTTGATGACCAGCAGGTTTCCTGCTGTGTTGGTGGTGTACAGCACCACCAACTTCTTCATGCCCATCTTGTCCAGGCTGCCAGGGCAGTTGCTGCCACTGTTTTTGATGAGCAGGTACAGCCAGGCGTCATGGAGCCGTTGAGCTACTTGCCGACAGGCTTCCCTCACACTTGCCGGGTCTGGGACTACAGCAGTAATGAAGGAGAAGGAAGCAGAACAGCCAATGGACACTCAGTGGCCCGCAAGCTCCTGTCTGCCCCAACTTCATCATCCGGAAATGGGACGAGGATTTCATCGGTGAGCAGTGGCTGAGCAGTGACATTGGCATGGACTCTGCCCACTGCTTGCTCTCACGCACACACAAACAGACACACACTTGTGTGCTTTATGAAGGCGATAATACACCCTTGTTCTATAGTTCTAGACACAACAACTGAAAACAGCCTAATGTTGTTATACATACATATTCATATATTCATTTGGAGGATATAAAAACTGCATGCTAAGAATAATAAATATGACATTTTCTAAAAGTAACAGATTTGTTATGCAGTCTTTATTGTTTTTGTAAAGTTAAACTGAACTTTCTTTCACGATATCAAAATTTGTTGTACTGCAGTAATATTTTAGTTTCATCCAAAAGTTTGGTTGTGCCAAGCAGAGCCATCGAGGAGAAGTAATACCCAGACACGGTGCCCAAATTCACTGGGGGTCCTCCGGGGACTCTGCAACAGGCAGGATGTGCGAAGGGGGCTTGGTCCGGCAAACCAGCTGTCGCACCCGTTCCAAGCCGATACTGCAGTTTGTGCCACTCCCCACACACTGTGGCCTTGACCTGAAGCCATGATGCCCCCCGTTAATGTACAGCCAGTACTGTCCATTGCCTTTACCTCCCTCAGGTTTCCCAACACTGAGGTGTTCGGTGAACCCCCTCACCGCTAACTTTGTTTGGGTTTGACATGATTTCTGCTGGTCTCCCTCTTCCTCTCTGGCCAGTAAAAACCACCTTGGTCATTGCTGGTTGGTCACCCCTGGTTCTTGTGTCCGACTACAGTATAAAAGCAGGCTTGATGGCACCAGCTTCTCTATGGGGACTTGGGGGACAAAGGAGTCTCGGAGAGAAGGCTACCGCAATGGCTTCTGCTCTGCTTAGTACTGAGCCAGGTGGTGGTGGGGGTGTGGCCCAGGAGGACAGGTGTGCCAGGAATGTGGTGAGCTAAAGCGCAAGAATGCTGGGCATCCGTACCAGCTGAGCGCCAGGGACACCGGAGCCACTCGGCAGGTCCGGCAGCATTCCCCTCCCACCTCCCACGCAGCTCTAACCACATTCCAGGTGAGGTCAGAACCTGCATTTTCCAGGCAGGCAGTCAGGGCCCACGTGTCCAGCAGAGCCATAGTCCACATTGAACTCCACAAGACATCTAGGCTGTTTGTACCACCGCCATTCATTCAGTTGGTTCTCATGACAGGAAAAGAGTCCATAACTGCTATGGAGAGAAATGTGACTTGATCACTTCCTGTCACAGGGGACAGGTGTGTCACAGAGAAGGCCCTGTGTGATGGTTTCACATGGAACACACAGGCGTAATGCAGCTCTGACAGCTTCTGCAGAAACTGATGCACACAGCAGTAAAGTTCGGGAGGGCGTGGGGTTAAACCCCCTGACTGTGTGTATAAATATGTGACAGGGGGTGAACTTCCGCCATTTGCAGTGGCACGACCTGCCAGACCCGTCCCGGGTGTGAAGGAATGTCGCAGAGTCAAGAGGCCGGGCCTGGGCCTGGGCCCAGCCCCATCGCCTTACAGGCTGCGTGTGATAATAATGCTCTTATGAAATATTGGGGGGTTCATGATTTATTCACTTCTGGTCCAGCAAGGAATGGGGGCGTTCATACACCTGAGAGCCACACAGATCACTCTTTCTGGACTCACCCGAACCCCAGGCAAGGTGCGCTGTGACGTGTCTGTGACGTCGCCACCCTCCACAGCGAGTCTGTTGACGTCGTTCTTCTGGAATGAGAGAGGCCCCGCCTGTTTGGGGGGGGGGGTGCTTATCACAAGACTCCGTTTCCCAAACTGGCCCACTTCGGCTGATGCCTGCGAGCCCGTGAGCGCTCACCTTCACCACCTGGGGGCTCCCGCTCGTGCCCGGTGCGCATGCCCCCCCCCCCACACAGCGGACCTCGGACCAGCGGCCAGGATGTCCCGGCAGCAGAGGACCCCCCCGCAAAGCCCGAGTGGCCGCGTGGCGATCAAGAGCAAAGTGAGTTACTGTGGTGAACAGGGTACTGGGTGCGCGTGAGCGCGGACAGGTGAGCGCGCGCGGACAGGAGGTGCATTCTGGGTACATGTGGTATTGCTCTATTAATGAATGAAATAATTCATTGTCTGTAATTAAGTGATAAATAGCGGTGCGGCTCGAAGTCTCTCCACAGTGGACTTTTTTAAAATTATTATTATTATTATTATTATTATTATTATTATTAATAATAATAATAATAATAATAATAATAATACAACAACAACTGAGGTCTTTTATATTTCATTTCACATTGGGGTGAACCCTATTAGTCATAAGTTTCTTGTTGAACTGGACTCCCTGTCAAGAGATCCAGCAGGGTTTGTGGTTGAGGAAAAAAGATCGGCCTCCTTCTTACAGTGTTTGTATGTTCAAATGGAAGCGGAAATTTGGCACGTTTCATCATGGGCTCGCATGTACACCTGCCGTGTGGGCCAACATGGGGTCCAATACCAACATAGGTTCTACACAGGATCTGAAAAGGAGGTCCTACATGGGCTCCTACTGGATGAACAGGGCTGGACTCCAGCTTTCCTGCAGGACAGGTGCTGGCTTGGGCTCAAGACCGCGCAGACCTTGGGAGACCAACTGGGAAAGGAGATGAGACTGGTCTGTCCAGCAGACTGCAGAAGCCCTCGGGTGATTCCAAATGAAGAGCTGCAGATGTGACCACAATAAAGGACGCAATGCTAAACTGTGTTCCACTGTGCTGCTTGATGCAGCGCTTCAGCCTCCCATTGTCCAACACTGCCACTTCCAGGACTTCTATCAGCTGCTGCAGTCCATCCACAAGGTTCCTGGTCTGGACAACTTTCTCACATACGTTGACGGCCCACAGGAGCTGCTGCCCATCAACAACAATGATGAAAACTTCTCCGCCGAAGCAGACTGAGCGGGGCCTCTGCTCAGAGTCATCCCCTGCAGAGGAAAGGTAGAACCCAAACAAACCAAGCGCTTTCAAGGAGGGGCTGGAAGGCAGGTGAGTCAGACCAGAGGAAAGAGGAGCTGAAGCTCCAGGTGCATAATAATAATAATAATAATAATATAGACTTTTGGCACATATGATTGGTTGTGACCAAGTTCCCCTGTGGATTTTCTTCATGCTGATTGGTGTACAAAGGCCTGCCTTGTGCTGATTGGGCTGGGTAGTTTTGTCACGAGCTCATCTGCATACTCATGTTTGCAGTCCTACTTTTACCTGCTGTGTGCTGCCCTGCCAGTGAGCTCCTCTGGAACACTTTGTGTGAAGCCGCCCTTTTTTGTTGCTTAAATCTCTTGTGTCTGTGTAACTCTGTGTGTGTGTGTGTGTGTGTGTGTTCTGCTCACACTCTACTGTCAGACATACACCTGGGGTTCTATGAGCCGTGTTTCAGAGCTGAAATGGAGCAGTTAAACATTTGTTTGATTTAGATGCAAATGGAAGCAGGTGAGCAGTCACCTCTGCTGCTCCTGGTTCACGCGCTGCTGCTGTAGCACTGAATGAAAAAGAGAGTAAAAAACGAGTAAAATGTAATGTGGTAAATAACTGCAAAGACACTCATTTAACATCAGGAGTCACAATGGGCAAAGAAAAAGAATAAAGAGCACACAGAGCTGCAAGGGAGGGGCTGAAGGCCAGGTGGGCAGAGGGCAGGATCATGGTTATGGTTATGATATCAGCTATGGTTCTGGTTTAGGGTTACAGTTATGCTTGTGGCTATGGTTTATACTTACGGTTATGATTTAGGGTTATGGTTTAGGGGTAGACAGCGGTGCTGTGTGTTTCAGTTTGTCCTTCAATTCTTTGTAGGACAGGCCAGCAGAAGGGTCTCCTGTTGTGCTGGATCACAGTGCCCCCCCTGCAGGCACGCTCAGGCCTAAGGAATTGTGTGAAGTTAAAAAGCATCAGGATGTGGGTTTAGATCCCACCACCCGGGATCTGATCTGGAGCCTCTGAAACCCCTCTGCTCTCTCTTTTCTTCCAGATGCCACGGAATCTGCATTTGGGGCCAACACCCTGCAGAAGAAGAAGGAACCCCACCCCCGACTCTTCATCGGCCCTCCCCTGAACTTCCGCCAGGTGTCATCCATCATCGACGCGATAACTGCCCATAACACACCGGCGCGTGCGGCTGCACAAGCATGGCTCCAACCTCCCGCTCGGCTTCTACATCCGGGACGGCGTGAGCATGCGCGTCACCCACCAAGGTGTTGAGAAGGTGCCGGGCATCTTCATCTCCCGCGTGGTGCGGGGTGGCCTTGCCGAGAGCACGGGGCTGCTGGGCCTCAACGATGAGATCCTGGAGGTGAACAACGTCGACGTGGCTGGCAAGTCGCTGACCAAGTCACTCTGATATGATGGTGGCTAACAGCAGCAGCAACCTGGTGATCACGGCTGCCGTGGCCAACTAGCGCGAAAAAACATGATGCGTAAATACCTAAGGGCTCCGGGACAGCTCTCTCCCAACCCCCGCCTACACCATGCCAACAGCGACATCGTTGAAGTGAGAGGAATGATGGTATGAGGATGAGGACATCATAGAGAATGACAGGCTCCCACCTCACCTGTCTGTGCAGCCAACATAGGCCACAGGGGGATGTTGTGTCCCTCATCATAATCCAGCAAGTACCTCCCACATTGTTATCACCCACAATCCTCTGAAATTCGCTTTGAAACTTTGGGGCGGGCCTCAAGTGTCTTTTGGGGTTTGAGAGTTGTGATAAACCGAAAGGAGAAACTGAAAATCTGTGGTTGTTACTGTGAATTTAGGCTGAGTGGCATGACATGGACACGCGTGATGCTCATTTTTAATTTTTCAAGGATTCTTTACCTTAGGAGCTATCACTCAGGGGCTGAATTTAGTATTTGTCTGTTTTCTCTTGATTTGTCATTCATCAGTAATTTAAATCATTTAGTAGCTCAGGCATCTGAATGACCCCTGACTGTTGTACACACCTGGACCCAAACCATTTTCCTCTACTTTGTTTTAGACTTTATTTCTCTTGTAATGAAGGAATGAAGGAATGAAGGAAGTGGGCAGAGCTCAAGTGGAAGAGCTCTGTCGCCACGGTTACCTGGGTTTGGAATGACAAAAGTGAAGGATCAGGCCTGCAGGCACCTGGAGTTACCATGACAACGTTTCCCCGATGTCACTGCGTGAGAGGAGCTGATGGCCACCTGGAAGGGGCATTCTGCCCGACTGCCCAGGTGCCAGGAGATCAAACTCAAAATGAAGAAAAGCCAAACACGTATAACTATATTTTTACTACTCATATTGTATCATATGAAAAATATAAATTCAGTCTATTTTGTATCGTATTATTTAAATGTTCTAATTATGGACAGTATTTTTCTCACTCTGGCTTTTTTAGCAGAAAAATTATTGCTTCTACAATGAGGATGCAAAGTGCCACCAGGATCATGTATAATGTAAAGTATTTAAATTATTTAATAAATGAAAAAGGTTATGATTGTATAATACTTGATGTTATGTGACAATATGCAGATTCAGTGGAAATTACTGTAAATAACAAATCTTGGGGCAGTTGCTGTGGTTCACCTGGAACAAATCACACGGTTTCTTAAACTCGACTGCTGTGGACTCCGAAGGTATGGTTTAAAGCAAGTTTAGCTGCCCCTTCCCTGCTAGGGGTGTATGTGAGGTTACACACATGCGCCAGCACACACACTGCACAGAGTAAATTCCCATCCCATATAATCGTATGCCAGATGCCCGTCTGAGATCGCCTCACTGAGCTGCAGCTCCACCAAAAACCACAACGCAGCCGCCAGTACAGTCGCTGGTTTATTTCATGTCAAGCTTACGTGTAGCAACAAATGTAGTTTTTCCTGCTGGGCGGGAGAACATGGAGGCTTGACGTGAAATGGGAAAACTTAGAGGAGAAACAGGAACACGCTGGGAACACGGACTTGGAGCCAGAGGTTCACGCTGCATCTCCTGCCTGAGGGAAACACACAGCACAACTTCTAGTCAGCAGCCATGCACGACCATGCAGTTCATCAGAAGTCAAATAATTTTGAGATTTTTCCTCTGCAAATCGAGTCCACTTACCAGTTTGCCTCCAAATGGTTAACACTTCCATCAAAGGAGCTAAGTATAAAAACCTGCTGCTCAGCACATTCTTGGTCCCTCCAAATACAGTGCTGAACTCCAGCCCAAAATGTCAGCTCTTCTCCAGCACTGAACCTCAAATGTTTTGCCCTCCACCCACAACAGGAGGGTGGGTCTGGATGCTGCTGGTTGCTAAAATGTCGTGAAATAGCTTCAGAAAGAAAGCCCAGGTGAGCAGGAGGGCCTGTAAAGTTCCTGGGTGTGGGACCTGTCCTATTTTATTCTTTCACCTGGTTAAGGGTCAGACCATTTTGTTCGGGTTCCTGCTCTTGTCATCTTTCCGCAGAAGGTCCAGTAGCGCTTGCAGAACCTTTTGTAAACCTGGAGACAGGCGGCACTGTAGCTGGGAGAGCAGCAGCCCTAGGGGATTCTTCATGAGAAAAGCCTGGATGGTCCTGCAGGACATGGGTTTGAAACCCACTTGGTCTGTGTGAAGTTTGCATGTTTTCCTCATATCCACTTGGGTTTTCTCCAAGTTTGCTTCGGGTTTCTGCCACAGTCCAAAGAGTTATGTTTCACGCAGACTGGGGAGGAAAGCGGCCATTGTGTGAGCGTGTTGTAATTGTTCTGCTGTGTAAATAGCTGAGGATGAGAGGGCTGTGGAGCATTCTTGCACCATCACTTTGAAAGTGCTGATTAAATAGTGAATAACTGCGGGTGTGTCACTTTGGAGAAAAACGGGTAGCTGCTGAAATCCAATATGGTGAGTAGAATGGGGTGAAAACCCAGTAGGGATGGAAGGCACTGCAGACTTAGCACTGGGCTGAATGTGAGATCACACAGTTTACCTGATGTTGGACAGGAGGTTTTGTCACCTGAGCAGATCTTTATCTGAAGTTCTCTCAAAGTAGCAGGCTGCTGTTCTCAGGCCGAATGTCACCCGGGATGACAACTCACCCACACGCTCATGTCATCAGCAATAATGATACATAATCGCCGGGGTAGCACAGTAATGCACATTTTGTGTATCATTTCTTTTTTATAAAAATATGCTTCATTTTTCTGCGTGAATGAAGATCTAAGTACAGTAAGTTATGTAAAAATGCAAATGAGCTGCCGTCTTTGTGGCGCTCAACTGTCACCTGTAAGCAAAGTGCTGTTTAGTTTAAAGGAAGTCGTGTGGTTTTGGACACCAAGGTCCATCGCAGAGGGACAAGCCGGCGCCTCCTTTTATTCACTTGCTCTTCAGTCACCCAGGGAGGCTGCAGTTGTGAAGCGGAGGGCAGCTCCTGGATCACATGCAGACACTGATGGCAGTACCTCCCACCCGACCCCACTCATTTGCAGTCCGCATCTGGACCCTGCGTGGGCTTTGCTTCACGGGGCTCTGACTGCAATATCTGACAGGTAAGAGCAGCTTTTGCAATGAAAGCAAATGTGGTGTCGAGATACAAGCAGGTGGACGGTATAGGGGGAAGGTCACATGAGGACAGTGTGTGCGAATGAGGACAGGGCAGGAGAGGACAGGAGATGACAAGAAAGGGTAGGAGAGGATGGGGAGGACAGAGCAGGTGAGGATAGGAGAGGGCAGGACAGAACAGGAGAGGACAGGAGAGGACAAGACAGAATAGGAGAGGGCAGGAGAGGAGAGGAAAGGGTAGGAGAGGATGGGGAGGACAGAGCAGGTGAGGATAGGAGAGGGCAGGACAGAACAGGAGAGGACAGGAGAGGACAAGACAGGATAGGGAGGGAGGAGAGAGGACAGGAAAGGGTAGGAGAGGATGGGGAGGACAGAGCAGGCGAGGATAGGAGAGGGGAGGACAGAACAGGAGAGGACAGGAGAGGACAAGACAGAATAGGAGAGGGCAGGAGAGGACAGGAAAGGGTAGGAGAGGACAGGGGAGGACAGGAGAGGAGAGGAGAGGGTAGGAGAGGGCAGGAGAGGACAGGAGATGACAGGAAAGGGTAGGACAGGACGGGGAGGACAGAGCAGGCGAGGATAGGAGAGGGCAGGACAGAACAGGGGAGGACAGGAGACAAGACAGTGAATAGAGAGGCAGAGAGGACAGGAAAGGGGCAGAGAGGATGTGGGGAGGACAGGAGAGGACAAGACAGAATAGGAGAGGACAGGAAAGGGTAGGAGAGGACAGGGGGAGGACAGGAGAGGACAAGACAGAATAGGAGAGGGCAGGAGAGGACAGGAAAGGGTAGGAGAGGACAGGGGAGGACAGGAGAGGAGAGGAGAGGATGGGGAGGAGAGGGCAGGAGAGGACAGGAGATGACAGGAAAGGGTAGGAGAGGACAGGGGAGGACGGGGAGGACAGAGCAGGCGAGGACAGGAGAGGGCAGGACAGAACAGGAGAGGACAAGACAGAATAGGAGAGGGCAGGAGAGGACAGGAAAGGGTAGGAGAGGATGGGGAGGACAGGAGAGGACAAGACAGAATAGGAGAGGACAGGAAAGGGTAGGAGAGGACAGGGGAGGACAGGAGAGGACAAGACAGAATAGGAGAGGGCAGGAGAGGACAGGAAAAGGTAGGAGAGGACAGGGGAGGACAGGAGAGGAGAGGAGAGGGTAGGAGAGGACGGGGAGGACAGGAGAGGACAAGACAGAATAGGAGAGGGCAGGAGAGGACAGGAAAGGGTAGGAGAGGACAGGGGAGGACAGGAGAGGAGAGGAAAGGGTAGGAGAGGATGGGGAGGACAGAGCAGGCGAGGACAGGAGAGGACAGGAGAGGGCAGAAGAGGACAAGACAGAATAGGAGAGGGCAGGAGAGGACAGGAGAGGAAGGGGAGGAGAGGACAGGGCTGTAGCTGTGAAGGGCGTCCAGCAGTGTCCTCCAAGATCTCAGCCGTGTGGGACTGAACCTCAGTGGATGCAGTGAGCAGGGAGCAGTATCCAAATGTCATGACATAGTCCCATAATTTCTGGCTCCTGTGGACGGTACAGCAACGACTGCAGCCGGTAGAAGATGTGGGTTCCAAGCCCACCTCCTGCTGCCATTTCCTGTCCACCTTGTCCACTTTTGGACAGAAGTGTATGAACTGCAGCTGCGAGCCAATGCTCCTCTCTTTGCTGTAACAAAAAAACAAGAAGTTAAAATACAATATATTTGCATATGGCATGTGCATATATTTTGAGTCTGCAGAAAGGCCACATGTTTACATGTTTGAACACTGACTCCATTGTCCCTGTTGGTGATCTTGCGGGATCCTCCTTTCCAGTGAATTCTGTAGTTCTGGTCCTCAGCTTCACAGCAGCTCTGGCTCAACTTCCGTGTTTGTCTGCAGGTCTGACAGAAGGCCGTGGGGTCGGTGACCATGGCACACGGTCTGGAGCTGCATTGGGGTGTCTACACTCTCATCACAGCCCTGCTCACCCTGAGAGCAGCATCACAAAGTGGTAAGCACTGTGGTCTTCGCTGACACTGGGACAGCAGGAAGTGCACCACTTCACACTCTGGGTGGGTTTAAAGCCCATTCAGACAATGCTCTCTTCATTGGGGCTGGCAGCTCTGTGCTGGTACAACTGTCATGGGCATGGCAGAAAGCAGGAGCCTTAACCACATTCTGCTGGCCACCTCTCATTTACAGGGGGATGCATGTTTTGCTGTATCACCAACTGTGGGATTGAACAGTTGCTCCACAACTGCAGCTCCACCAGGTGGTGCTGTGATCTGAAGAACCAGAATGCAGTGGTGGGGGTTGAGACAAGCGCATACTGTTGTTCAGACAAATCATCATTTTCCTTCTGCGGTCTGGAACACAACGTCATGGATTTATTATTGAGGATGTGCTCAGGTGAGGGACAGGACCCAACTGGACAGGCCGGGGGGTCAGCAAACGGAGAACACACTGAGAACAGCAGTAAGACAGGTAAATGGTGGCAGGTTGGCACCCTGACTGTTGGCGACCAGTTGAACAGCTCAGCTCTGACCGCTTTGATCACATTTATCTGTACATTTTTAATGTTTATGTTACAGAACTAAACTGTTTACAGCGATTTATATGTTTAGACACCGGGGTCTTTTTTTCACAGAACAAGCGGAGTCACCGACCACCTCATCCACCAAAGACCACACCTCATCCGTCGTGGACCACACCTCCTGCACCACAAACCCCCCTTCCGCCAGCACAGACCACACCCCCTCCACCACAAACTACACCTCATCAATCACAGACCACACCTCCTCCACCACAAACCCCACCTCCTCTGCCAAAGACCCCACCCCATCCATCATATACCACACCTCCTCCACCAAAAACTGGATCTCATTCTCCGTTTCATTGTCACATTTTAAAGGGCTGCAGTTTGTTGCCAACTCAAATAGGGTAAAATTTCTTGTCTCAGCTTCTTTATTTGTAGTAACAGGTGTTGAACTGAAATCACTTTGTGTACCTGCCATGATAGGATGAGGCAATGAAGGTTAAATGAACAGGGAGCGTTTTAAGCTGGGATCCCTGCCGCTACTTTCTGTCCAGAAACCTGTGTCTGCTTCCTCCTTCAGATCTCATTCAACAGTTCTGAGATTCCAAACCCAGTCGTCAGCGTATTCGTGCCCGGAGACCTCTTCATAAGACAGGATCATAATATCTCAAATGTCACTTTCATCATCTCCGCGTCCACCTGCACACAGCTGAACTTGGTGAGAGGTTGCAGAAAATGAACTTTCTGACCTGTGAAGGTGCCATGTTTGCTTCAAGACTCTGCAGGAGAAATAAGTCCAGATGTGTCTGTGTTCATCTGTTCTTCCAGACACAAATATTTCAGGACGACTTTTGCTTGGGGATTGAGGTGGAAAACATGACTATCTCCAACATGAGTACTCCATTTAGAATAAACTTCTTAAACTCCAAGGTAACCAGTAACCGATCCCACTCCTTGTGGCGCTTCTGTTGGCCTTTAGCTTCATTTTCCTTGTCAGCAATATTGAGCAGGTCATACAGGGGCAGAATATCGCTGGCCTGGGGGTTTAAAGAAGAAAAAGAGGGAGAGCTCTGCACCTCTCCTGACCACAGCATGTCCTCCAACCACCTTAAGCTGTGCCTTCAGGGTGTGAACAGTATGACTGGCTTGGCAGGATGTGCACGTGCATGTGTCCAGTCATGGTTTTGATCAAACCAGTGAAAACAAAGAACTAAAGGACAAACGTAGGGGTGACCATCAGCTGGTCTTGCTCATGTTTATTTTGTTTGTAGTTAACATTTTCATTGAATTGGATTTTTCCTACCACAGGGACAAAACGGAAGTTGTGTATTCCAGAACAACAGTAGGTATTATTGTGATTACTATTATTCTTGTTGTTGTTGTATGATGTGTGCAAGGTGTGCTACCTGGCTACCCGTACACAGTGCTGAGAGCCTTTGTTTTGTTCTGCCTTCTCCCCAAGATGAATTGGAACACACTGGCTGCACAACGGATTTGAACAGCACCATCACATGCAGTTGCAACCACTTCACCTACTTTGCTCTTTTACTCGTGAGTCACGCTTGCTTCTCTGTGGCCTTTACGTCACACCTTCATACCCCAGCCATGGAGTACTTTGTACTTTACTTTCCCTTGAGTCCATCTCACTATGCAGTGCATTTTACGGTCTCTCCCACACAGCTGCTCAGCACTTTTCTCAGCTGCATCTCAGTCCATCACCCTGGGGTGTAGCCGGGGCTTGGGGTCACAGCGTCTCAGCTACGATCATGCAGAATGGCCTAGTGAATTCCAGATGGGGGTCCAAATGCCCGCAAACTTGTTTTGAATTGTTGTGCAGGTCAAATGTGAATTTTCCAAGCGCAACGAAGTTTAATGCTTCAGACATTTGCGCATTCATCCTCTGCGTGCCCCTGCTCTTGGGCCTCGGTCACTCCTCATCGCAGCTCTGACACGCAAGTGGGCTCGCATTTCCAATCCGGTTTGTACAGGAGTGGGAGAGCGGAACCGTAGTACGCGGAATGCTGGACAGACAGCATGACGACACAGGACCATACAGACAAACCGAGGCAGATTGCAAGTAGATAATCAAATAAGCTGATGTAGACAAACAGGTGGGAACACTGACAGGTAGAAGAACCAGGTAAGAAAAAGACAAATGAATGGGTTCACTGCGGGAGGTGGTGCTGATCGGTGCCTGTGGGAAAAAGCTGCTTGTGACCTTGGTGGTGTTGGACCGTCAGCTGAGATGACATCTTCGACTGCAGCGGTGAGAAGAGACGATGAAACGGGTGAGTGGGGTCCACCTGTGCTCGTGATGGTGGTGTGGGAGGTGTTGCAATGGATCCTCACAGCCTGTGGCCTGCCGGTCGGGAGGTCCAGCACCCTGTGACGCAAGACAGGGTTTAGACCTCAAGTGGACAGTTTACTGACCTGCTGCTGGGAACGATGGTTCCCGACACTGAGCGAACAATAAACGGCATCTTGACATAACAGCCTTTACCCTGCAGGTGGGTCAGGGCCACATGTACTGCGGTGGCAATGCAGTCCTCATTGGATCTACTGTGGTGGCAATAGGCCTACTGGTGTGTGACCACCGAGGAGCCTGAGATGCAGCCATTTATGAGGGATGTGACTGTTCTATAAGGACGCGGGCCATTTCTTTAGGACGGGGGTAATGACTTTTAATCTGTTTCCCAACAACCGAACCCCATTTTATTATCAACTTTTTTGTTTTCGTTTTTACCCAATACGGTGAACCCTTCTGATGTGCAGCCATCCCACCGGCGGCGATGAGCCCACCCGTCTCTGTTTTTATTGCACACCGAGGGCTGTGTGTGTGTGTGAGTTCCACACTCAGGGATTTGGACTGGACAGATTGGCAGAAGCAGCTCACCACTGGCACTTATTTGTAATAAAAAACACAGAGAAAACCGAGCAGCTGAGAACCCTCATTTTGCCCTCTTTCAAGTGCTTTTTCACAAGGTCCAGTGTCTCACTGTATTTATGATGCATATGTACAATACAGAAGCAACGACAAATAAGAAACAACTATTTTGGTGATTCCAGTGAGATTTTCAATAAAAGTCCAAACCTGTTATTTTGCTGTGTCGGTGCCGATCCGGTACGACAGTACAGCATGTGTTCCAGTCGCTCTGTTTAGTGCCGTTTTGATCACTGCTCCGCTTTCTAGGAATGTAGCATAAGCACTAACCAGGGTGTTACTGTGTATTGGGTCAAAGTGGCAGAAGGAAGGTTCTGGACAAAACCCCATGGGAATCAGAAAGAAGTGAAGACTTTCTGATGAATTTGCTGCTGTGTTCACACAGAACCCCAGCCTTGTGGAGAATAAACCCCTCGATATCTTCACCTACATCAGCTGTGGCATTTCAGTTGCCCTCTTCACAGCCACACTGGTGCTACATGCCCTGAAGCACAAGTGAGTGAACGTCGATGGTCCCCCCACACACACACACACACACACACACAGTTCACACCAAACTCTGCTTCTCACAGAAACCAAAAGACGGACCAGACCATGATGGTGCACCTGCAGCTCGTGGGCTCCCTGCTGCTTCTCAACTTTGCGTTCCTGATCAACGGCACACTGAGCTCCCAGGCGTCCATGCCTTGGTGTACCGTGCTAGGCATTTTGGTGCACTACCTCCTGCTATGCAGCTTCACCAGCCTGGCCCTGGAAGGAGCTCACCTGCTCAGGCTGCTTGCGAGGGTGTACAATGTCCACATGCGGCACTACTTTGTCAAGATGTCCCTCCTGATCTGGGGTAGGTCCACGGGTGCTCCGTCCCATTCCGAACTCCTGCTGAAGCGTCCCACTCAAAGGTACAATGCTAGGCCACTGGTTTGCTCTGGAGCCTTCACAAGCACTCGGTCCCATCCATACGATAGACCACCCCCAGCCTTGCCCTCCTCCTTCTCCTCTTTACCTGCCATCATCAGTGCTCATTTTGCCACGGGGGGTTATGGATTGGCATGCAAGTAGCTTCCCTCGGGGGGCACGTTACTTCGAACACCTGGTTACACCTCACAACAGCATGAATTCAGCAATAAGGTGCTGGACGCAGTGCACACAGGGTTCACTGTTTCTGCTCTTCTCAACTCATATCTCAGCTCGTGAGAACCGTATCCTTTTTCTCTTCCTTACTGCTTCCAGGAGCTCCGGCTTTGGTCATTTTGATCATCCTTGCCAGACATCACTGGGATGCTTATGGGTGGACTAATCCCGAAACCAAATCAACGTGAGTTTATGAATATTACGACTTTTCTCTCATACGGTAACATTCATCTTTACAATTATAATGAAAACTAGGGCTCCTTGTGTAACAAACGGTCAACTTATTAGCATTGCAGCCGAACCACTGCAAACTGTTTCCCTAAAGAGTACGCAAACAGAACAGGAGCAGGCGATCGCCTTAACTCACCTCGGACCCACGGTGTTTACAGCTCACGTCCCGGAGTGCGGGTGCTCAATAAGAGGATTAGGAATGCTGTACATTTGTGGGCTGAACCAGCCTGTGGTCACATGCAGTGAAGATATGTTGTGTAACAAATGTATATTTGAACAAGCAGGCTGAAAAAAGAATGCAGGGAGTTGGCAGCGATCAGCACTGAACGGGAGTTTGTGGACAAGATTTCTTCCAGTGATTTTAAGCTCATCTTTAGTGTAGCAAAAATCAATAACATTCACACAAAAAGCATTTTTCACTTTTTGCAGTGGTATCAGTTGTTAAAGGGCCCGAAGAGAACATAAACTGGGGACGCTTGCATTATCGGTCAGAAATCGATCGGGCTTTACAAACAGGTCATCGTCGTACTTTGCTGACCAGTTGTGTTTGTGCGTAGAGGAGCCAGTGGTCACCGTGAGGGCAAAACCCCATTACCCTCTTGTATACTAAACACAGCAACGACTCCAAAAACACTTTCAACCTGGGTGTCTCATGACTTTGTGACCACAGTGCGCAGAGAGTGCGAAGCTGGAAATTAAGCTAAGAGGTGAAAGGTGTCTTGTCACTCCTGGCTCAGCAATCGCTTTTCTTTGTGCGCACAGCTGCTGGATCACCAATGATGTGGTGAGGTACGTCACAGTACTGGGGTACTTGGCAGTGGTCATGCTGTTCAACACAGCCATATTCACCTTCGTGGTGGTAAAGATGGTCCTCCTGCAAGCCCGGCTGACAGCCCACCAGAAAGGCAACTACTGGCGCAACATCTGCAGCCTCTTCTTGATCACGTACCTCCTGGGCTTCAGCTGGATCCTGGGCTTCTTCCTCCAAACAAACCCTCAGTATCCCATTATTGTCATGTTCACCGTACTCAACTCTCTGCAAGGTCATTCTCAAAACCTTCTCATGCCGAGTGTCTCAGTAACTCCACACAGTAAATGTACCTGTCAGAGCTCAGCATATGCAACAGGTCACCTATCAGTCTTACCCACTTCAGGTAAATGATGTCGAGGTGAAAGGCTGTCAAATGGCTGCCATATTTCCAAAATGACCGCATGGCTGAGTCTCAATTCCCACGCACTTCCTCATAGGTGTTTACAGAGTGTTGACACTGTTGTTTAGCAGCTAAAGCTCCCTGTCGGGGTCCTGCTATCCTTAGCTGCTCCAGCAAAAGCAATCCTGTTCTGTTGCATCTCCTCAGGCTTCGCTGTGGGCCTGTGGCTGTTCTTCAAGAGGTGTTCCAGTGCTGCGACCGATACCATCAACACAGCAGGGACCACCAGCGTCCCACACAACCGACGCACTCCACATTCAACTGAACTATAGAGAAAAAGAACTTTTTCATTTCTGAAGAAAATGTAATTTTTAAAAACCCCTGAAATGTAAATTATACGGAAATGCACTCGGCATCAATGTAGCTGTATGTACGCAATGCAATGCCTAACCTTCACAATCCCTAAGGAGCTCCAGGTCCTCCTCTGCAGAGCACCAGACGGCTTCCTGCACACTTGACCTGCATCGGGCAGTCAGCAGTCTTTAAGAAGCGAAACCAGAACACGCACGACTGTGTTTATTTTGCGGCGGCAGTTGCTCTGCTCCAGCATTAAAGTGTAGGTGGTTTCCCACCTTGAAAGTTTTGTGCTTGAAGATCTGCACCATCATTGCTGTACATAAGCTATGCACTTGGGTTCCCCTTCACCTCCTCCGTTTTTGTTCATTTAAAAGGTGAAGTGCTAGGCAGAGTGCTGATGACAACCTGCTGGAAGGCAGTGGTTTTCTGGAAAAATCCCCTCCTGTAAATCACACCGCAGAGCCTCATTTAACAGTTTCCACCGACCTAGAATGATATGTTCTTTAAACATTTTAACTAAGATTTCAACACTTTCTGATTTACAAGTTCTGTGTTTACGATCATCAATATTTTCTTAACTTGTAATAACTTGCTTGACATTTTCAGCTTAATTTTGAAATTTTATGCAAGTACATCATTATAGTGGTCGGACTCATAGTCCTGTCTCCCAGTCAGGGTGACAGCCTTGGGTTGTAAGTGTAACTGCTTGCTTGTTGCAGGTTACTGACAGCATAGCTGGGCTTGAGCTCAGTACGCAGTTTTCACACATTTTTTCCGAGCATGTTTCATGAGAAGAATGACTGTGTAGATACAGCTGTGAGCCTCACACTTTACTTAATGTCTGTGCCCATAACTACCCTGACATCTGTCTCACTGTGTGGCAGCTACCCGCTCCGTGCCGACCAGCAGATGGTGTTTATAATGGGCAGCTACTTCTCTCAGCCTTGACCTACGTATAATAAAACATTCACAGTTCTTGTCCACAGCTTGTGCGTCGTTATTCCAAGTCACATTCGTATTATAAACTCATCTATGAGTTGAGATACATCTTCAGCACAAATTCCTCACGCTCCTCCTGGAAACTGGGCTGGGAATGGGGGTTGTGGCACCAAGTGTATGACAGGGTGCACATTCAATTCATAGTAACAACCGCCTAGACTAGAGTCACTGAAAGGGGTTAGTGGAATAGTTACGATGGGCTTTGCTCGTCGCAGATTCCAGCCGGGAATGCATAGTGCTACTACATCTCAAGTGTGACAAACTTTGTGTTAATATGCATCAGTAAAAAGCAAAACACTGAAACGATAGGAGTACAAAACTAAACTCTGGAAGTTGTTTTAGATGCAGCAGTAACCAGTTATGACATCATATTTCTTTCTCTGGATGAAAAATCTATACAATCAGGAGAAATTGCAACCCTGTTCTTGCCTGATCTGCTTCCCCTGGAACAAAATGGCTGCTTCTTCTCCCTTGCAGGTTAACTCCTTCCTCCACACTGCTTACACCGAATAACTGGCTCTGTAAGTCTCCTTCCCCCACAAACACAAATTGGAGGAACCATCAGGTCTCCACTACTCAGACTGCAAACAGCCAGGTCAATGAAGTCCAGGTCCTGTAAAAAAAAAAAAAAAAAAAAAAAAAAAAACTTCTATTCTGTCATCTGGTCTGCAGACCATCTACTCTCAGTGTTACTTTGGACCACATGGCAATGTCCTCTGTGCTTTATTCTCAACACCACGTCAGCATGTCAGAGCTTGGGTGGCTCTTTGAGATGTTCTGGGGAGTTAAACTCATTTGCAGGTAGGCTACACTCTGGGTCAGCAAGATTCCATGATCCGATGTCCAGGTTTGACAGCGTGACGGGATTCTTCTGAAGAGAGCTTCAGGTGACAGGAGCATTTCTTAGGTTCAGGGATGTGGAGACCCAGCTGTGTCAGTGGTAGGCTCGTTGGTTGGTTGTTTGGCCTCTGCATTCCCCTGAGCCTCCGTTACCTACAAAAGAGAAGTGAAGAGTGTTCACCTCTATGTCTGTCTGCATTCACCAGCCTGTGGTCATGTGCAGCGAAGATATGTTGTGTAGCAAATGTATATTTGAACAAGCAGGTTAAAAAAAAATACTATAGGGATTCAGCAGGTGGAATCATTGCCTCAAAGCTGTACAGTTGCTGGTTTCAACCTGGTCCCAGCAGCAGGCAGTAAACAACAAATTGATACAACTCACCTTTGAGAACATCTCCCGAAACTGCAGGTCATCACTTGCGCTCAACCGCTCAGACATTCCGCATGTCGTAATGCTGTACCTCCGGGACTGTGTCGCCACTGCCCGTGTTGCAGCCCACTTCTTCGCGCTGCCTCTGCAGGGCCCGCCGGTCCTGTTCCAGCTCCCGCCGCAGCTGCTCCAGGGCCTCGCGCTCCCGCTGTATGGCCCTTGCCTCCTGTTCCAGTGCCAAGCCCAGCTGCTCGATGGCCCTTCTCTCCCGCTCCAGCACCCGTGCCTCTAGCTCCTGTACCCTCCTCATCTCCCTCTCGTGCTCCCTGCGCAGTTGCTCCACCAGCCTGCGTTCGCGCTCCAGCACCCGGTCCTCTTGCTCCTGTGCCACTTTCCTCTCCTGGTCTCGCGCCCTCCGCAACTCTTCTGTGAGCTCACGCTCTCGCTCCAGTGCCCGTGCCTCCTGCTCCTGTGCCCTCCGCAGCTGCATCGTCAGCTCCCTCTCTCGCTCCAGTGCTCGTGCCTCCTGGTCCAAAGCCCTCCTTATCTGGTCCTGCTCTGTCTCTCCAACCATTAGAACTTGTAGTATATCTGGACAGAACAGGAAGAAGAGGGCTCATTCTCACAGTAACATACAATCAGAGGCCCCTGTGGACCAGGTGTCCCTCGTGCGCACAGTGGACAGTGAAACTCACCTGAGTCTCTTCTGGAGCTCCCACAGGCCTCTTCTCGCAAAACAGGCCTTTTCAAGGCACAATGCCTTGTAGGTCCTGGTGAAAGCTCTACTGCAGCTTCACTCTCCACACTGGAGTACTCGACCGGGTGCCTCTTCTGAAGGTGTGTGAGCAGGTGGCTGCTGTTATGCTGATAGGGGACGTTCTCCGAACACAAGAGGCAAAGGGCCTCAGTGCCTTCCTGCCCATCCTGGTAGAACTCCCACACAGTGCTTTGCTTTCTGGGCTTCATTATGGAGGAACAAAGAGGTTCATCGTGGACACCATTAGCTGTCTCACTTCTGTCCATTTCCCTTTTCAGCTGTAACAGCTCTGTGCGGTCCCCTGCTGGGGTACACTCCACTGTTTCTGTAAAGAACATTCAAAAATATAAAATTACAAAACATGTCTCATATTACACATAAAACTACACTACAATCACAGGTAGAACAAACACCAGATACATACATTTTCATTTTAATAATTCCTTCAAAGCTGTAATCAATTTTCCTTCAGAGGAAGTTGCTCTATTCTTAAATGCTGCAGGTAGCATAGAGGTTACAGGTGCCACCTTGCACACGAAGGACCAGGGTCTGATTCGCACCTCCTGCTGTGTTTACCCTGAATTGATGCAGTAAAAGCACAGTTATGTAAAAATGGGTCAATCACTTTAAGAGCAAAGTATCACATTTCTACATGTCACATTACATCAATAAATATAGGTTGATGTAGAATGAGCGGAGGTAAATGTGGCCAAGACTGTGCTTTCTCACGCTTGTAATACATTTACTTCTCAATTATCAAAATAAATGCAACACACAGCTTCACAAAACCATTCATTCACTTTGATGAAGAGCTGGTCTTTGGGTTGTAGGAAAACAACGAGAGCAGCTGGAAAACCCCACAAAGTAATGTTAGACCAGGCAACCTTGCAGACTGAACCAAGCTGTGCGGGTGCGAAGCCACAGCTCAGTGAGGTGTGGGGTCATAACCCTCCAAACAAAGCCACAGGGAGACGTTGCGTCACACCGCCAGGTATAGAGAAAGGGTATCAATGTCTTGTGGTTGTTTTCACGAAAATATTCATTCAACAATGTTACTTAAGAGTTTGATAAATTTGGAGCCCAGAACAGAACCATTAGGTGCCCACTAAGTTGTCATGCATGTGGCCCTCTTCCTACTCTTAAATGTGGGGTTCCGTCTTAAGTCAAGACTCATTCTGGCAGTTTGTGCCACCTGCCATCTATGCGTACAGCCGCGCCACGTTTCTCTCTTCTACACTGACTGTTACCTGGCTGAGTCCCGCCGTTCGCACTCTGCACGGCCGTCTTCTTCGCGCGGTGCTGCAGCATCCCTCCGGCTCCGTCCGCTTGGCGCTTCTTCGCCTCCACATCGGCGTACTCGGCCCGGTGCTTCGATCGCAAATGGCGGAGCAGGTTGCTGGTGTTGCCGTAATGCTGAATGGCCTCCAGACATATGAGGCAGACCACCTTGTTGGCGTCCTCGCCGCGCTGATAGTACAGCCACACTGTGCTCCACTTTCGGGACGCCATTGTCGAATGGACAGGCGCTGCGTTTCCCGTGGACCAACGAGTCTTGCGAGGATCCGTATTTCCGGTGCAACCGGAAATGCTCATGCAGGCGGCAGGAAACCAACATGGCGGTGACCGCATGTAGTGACGCTTTCAGTGCAAGGGAGGATTCGCTCTTGGTTTGGTCATTTACGCCCTCGCAGCCGGAACTCTGTCCTCAACATACAAGAGCAACCATAGCAACACTTCTCAACAACGATTCTTGTTCGGGCGCTTTAATGTTATCCCTAGGTGTTTTTCCCTGATAAAATTTGTCAGGATAGCATTTGTAAAACCAAAATTGCAGATACCGAAATAGCTGCAATGCTGGAATAAACGTGGCTGATTATAAGCTTTACAGCCCTAACGTCCTTACTCGAGGTAATGTACAGCTATCATGTTGGCTGTTATTGATCCAGCAAGTAAAAAAAAATCCATTTGTGAAATGTTAGTCAAAATGTTGTGACGCAGTGAGCTACTGAGCAACAATCCAGAGTGGCTTTGTGTCAGCAGTCACTGGGAAGTTCAGATCTTATCTGTTCAACTGCACCTATGGCACCTCCTCACGCTGCAGCCCAACAGCCACCTTCTCCATGCGCTTCTCATCTCCTCACTTCATCCCTCCCGGGTGCCGCAGGACTGCTGTGGACAACTGCGTCCCCAAGACGTCCAGCATCGTGGGTCCTAGTTCTTGCGCTGATCTGATGGTATGGAAGGCCTGATATGCAGGGGCCTCGCTGTAGCCCAGGCAGAGGCTGCAGCATTCGGCTCCAACAGACAAGAGATCTACTTCATAAAACATCATGCATATAAAATCCACAACCAGGAGCAACATTTATTGAAACACAAAGTTAGGTTCAAATAAACAGATGCCATGTTTGAATGCAGATGTCAACATACAACAGCAAATAAAACATTTAAAATAAAGCTATATGACACAAATAATAAATATTAACCTACAAAAGTGTGCACATCTTAGTTTTTAATGCGGCTCTACCACTGAACACATCACCGAACAGAGCAGAAACCGAGAAAGCTGTGATGTGGCTGTGACCTTCCGCGTGTGTCCGACCCTTGTGCCCTGCGCGCCTCCCTTCGGGACTCCTGCACACAGGAGCATGGGTGTACAGGCGTGCATCGTAGTGTTTTGTAGTGTGGGATGCAAAAGACAATTCTCATACAGAAGGCAGCACGACGACAGTGTTGTCAATGAGCAAATGGGTTCCTCCAAGAGCTCTGCTGCAGTTTACAGCACCTGGATCCTCAAACTAAACATATATTCTGTATTTTCTGCACATATTTTAACAGTGGGATTTTAGCCCTGTAGTTTTTCCAGAAAACAGAGACATTTGAGGCTAAGCCTTTTACCACACATTAGTATAGAGGTCTTTAGTGTCTCAAGTCCCAAATTATGAGAAGGTTAATTTGAATATTACTTGCATCATAATTTAACAATGTATACTGCCAAAAAAGCAGTTTTTCAGTCAGAAATAGACAATTTGTGTTAAGTTTTTCATTTTGCATAATAACAATATACCCATCCACCAGCATAACCCAGTAGGTATGAAACACACACACCAACATGCAGGACTCAGGACAGTTAGGTATCTAATTACAGTAGTACACAACCCAAAAGACACTCACTCACCCCCTTGTGTAAAAAGCAGGCACAAGTGAACACTAAGGTGACCTCACATTTAAGGGGTGTTTGGCAGCCCAATTGAAGGCGTCGGAGTGGGGAAGCAGGGTAGTTTCCCAACAGGTCCTCCTCATGACAAGCAACATGGCACCTCCTATTGAACCAAGAAGAAACACAACTGCATTCTGCACTACGTACACGCTCAAAGTCCCCATGTGCTGTCAGAATCACATAATGTAGGGGGTTTTCCACGCCTGGCAGGAGGTGTGTGTGGGGAGGTAACAGTAAGGCAAAGAGCACCAGGTCTGCTCAATGTATGCAACTACAGACCAAAATCATCTTCAAATTAAGCAGGTTTCTTTCTACACACCCTGGGGAAGGGAAAAAAAAAACACCTGAGTGCAACTCACTCGTCAAAATAAAACCAAAACAGTTAAATCAACAGTCAAGTTCCCTTCAGCTGCTGCCAAATTTGTCAACACTTCTTTACGAGTCAGTATTATTTTCACGCATGTCCTGCTCATTCAGCAAAAAAAGCATATATCATGTTAACAGAGTGCAGGATTGCAACTTGGTTACTGGCAGCAAGGTGAATCTGAGAAAGGAACTCGGGCTCAGCTAACCCTGTGGGTGCACTCAGTGCAAATACAAAGCAAATGTGACAGGAGATGGAAGTTGGGAATAAACCGTCCACCTTGTCCCCATCTGTTATATCAACCCAGCAGGTGCTTGCCCAGTTATGCAGTTCCAGTGGTTCTGACACAGCAGGCTGACATCTGACCGGGCAGGCAGGGGAACCCTGAGTGGGAAGGTGTAGCTGGCAACCCCAGCTCCCATTCTTGATCCCCTGAATATTTCGTATTGTCCAGGACAGTGTGGCGAGCGTGGTCCTCTAACCTCAGGGCCTGTTGGGCGTTGCCCTTATTCACCTCTTTAAATGGAGCCACTGCTTATGTAAATCACCTCACTGCTTCACAGGTTTATCAAACGTATACAATATTTTATAGAACATTCTTTAGTGTGTGGTATGAAGAAGGCGGAGCAACCAAGACCCCCGCCTCAACACCCAGGCCCTGCCCTCTGTAGCGCCTCGCACAAATTTTGGTTGGCGTCAGGCTCCTCAGTCATCACCTCCACGCGCTCCCATTCTCCGGTGCGGCTGGACCGCTTGATGGCGTCCACTACGGTCTGCACGTATAGCCCATCCTCAAAGGTGGCGGCCATGGCCACGGGCCGCAGGTCCCAGGTACGCCGGTCCTCCTGGCCCTTAAAGGAGAGGCGCAGTGCCTGGACCATGCAGGCCATTCCCCTGAGGTAAGGTGGAGGGATGTCGCGCAGCCCAGCTCCTGAGGCATCTGACAGCAGAAGCTCCTCCTGGGAGGCACTGTTCCTTTGGCCGTACAGTTCCGTGCCGCGAGCCACTAGTCGGCCGGCTGAGCCCACCACCATGACCTCATGCACAAAAGTGCCTGGCATGTTGAAGTTGAGTGTGACAGTGCAGCACACCCCATCTCCACTGCTAACCCCGCCCCCGCTTCCCCCAGCCCCACCCATCAGCATTTGGAAAAAGCAGAAGTCATCACTGGTGACCCGTCGAATGCCACGGATGGCACCGTTCTGACCGACGAAGGTGCGCAGGAGCCCATGCACCCGCTCAGCCCGGCGGCCTGTCAGGTAGCTTAGCAGGTCCACCAGGTAGGAGCCCATGGAGTGCAGGCCGCCGCCACCCATCAGCTCATCGCAGGTCCAGCCATAGGTGTCGCTCAGCAAGCTGCCCCAGTAGACACGCGCATCGCACACCTGCAGCTCACCCACGTAGCCCTCGGCCAGCAGGCGGCGCATACGTACAAATGCGGGCAGGAAGCGCAGGACATTGCCCATCAGGCTCATGAGCTGCGGGTAGTATCGTGCCGCTGTCACCATCCTGAAGGCGTCTGCCGAGGTGGCTGCCTTCTCGCAAATCACATTCTTACCAATTCCTGCAGGGAGGCACAAGGAGTGGACATGAGAAGCCCAAAGAGCCCAAAAAAATGTCACATAAAAATAACAATAACCTAATAAAAATAAAACTGTTCACTGGTTTGCAAAGTGCATCTTTGTGAAAAAAAGAAGATTCCAACGCCACAGGAAATTAATAAAACAAATTATGAAAAATTTGTAAGTAAGCTTTGTATTATATAGCTTCAAATTTTCAGTATAACTGGCCTATCAAACCTGCATGAAAAAGGATGTCTCATATTTCCTTGTGAAAAATGACCTGAAAGGACATCAAGAGCAAATCCCTACTGCTAACTTGCACACACAGCTTGAGTACCCACATGGAGACAACTGCATGGACACCAGCAGTGGCAGACGACATGTACAGCACCTTAAAATTGCCCCCCCCAAACCGGTTACACACAAACTCCCTCTTACGAGAGTGACAAGGGAAAAACATGGACCACGAATAGGAAATTTAGCCACTCTGTGGTTCTGAAACATGTCTGTCCCTCAGGTGACTGAAGCAGGTGACATCATCTTTCAGTCTGGTATGGCATGACAGATGGAGCTACACACACTGCAGCCAGTCAGGCATGTCGAAGTCATTACTTTCAGCACAACCCCTGTGACGAACCATCATTTACACGGTGGAGTACTTTTGCAGTGCTGTACTCAAGGAAAGCTGCCAGGGTCCTGGAACTTGATCAGTAACCTTCAAGGTGCAGATTACCTGCCGAGGTCTCTTGCAGAAACTGGACGGTTACATTATGGCACGTCCATGTAAACTGACCTCGAGTCAGATGATGACAGCACTGTACTTCCACCCTCAGACCCCAGACAGGATGTCCGTCTGCCCTAGCTCAGGCCTGAGACCGGAAGGGCGAAACAGCAAAACCAACAGGCCAGAACAATACATCTCCCCTGTGGGGAAGGGGGGGGGGGTAGTTGGCTGGGGGCACAAGGCTTCATGGGAGGAAAACCTTCTAGTTTCCTCTTTAACTGTTGCTGTGGTGGTGTGGAATCACAATGTATCTGTTGGAGGGGCTGCCACTGCAACACTCAGCTCCTCACCGATGACAAAAGAACCACAGGGGTTTTTCCATCAACCCCACTGACTCTAGCAGGACAATAATCCACAGGAATGCCAACAGCATCTCTGGGTACAAATGGCATTGCTGTGTATAAACTGTGAATAAAACCAAGGAATAACTGTAAGCTGTGAACTCCCAGGGACAGAGACAGGAAGGTGACTCACTGGAGACTGCTGATCCCATAGCGGTTTTGCAAGCACTTCTGATACAAACGCACGCATGCACAAAACACATTCCAGCATGCGGCTCCGTTTACCTGAGCGACTCCACCCTAGCAAGGGTGGCCTGAACAAACACGTTTCTGTGGCAGAAACACCGCACGCTGCATTCCACTCCCACCCAACATACATGGTCAAAACCTAGTGAGTTGTGATGCCTCCTTCCTCCAGGCACCTCTGTCCTCCCAGCTGCCCCAAGGGCTGAGACAGAGCACAGAATGTGTGGCAGACACTGAGTAGAAAAGGGAAGTACTACGTACATTGTCAGCTTCCTGTCCCACAGCCACTCATGAACTGAGAGGGATGTTTGAGAGAGATGCTGAACACATATTCAAACACCATACATAGAGGGGCATGTGCACACGCACGCACGCAGACTCTTCACCATCACAAATCTGAACTCAGTTTAACAGCTGTGTGCAGAGATGTGGAGACTGTATTTACACTCCCTGGCAGCACTGTGTTCCCTGAGCGACACGTTTACTTGCGTCACAGTGGTGCAACCATGCCAACAAAACAACTCGTGGTCAGGTGTTAAAATAACTATCATGTTACAGTGACCCATCCCACACCGTCCCTTTAATATGCAGACTATGAGGGGGAGAGGCAGGACCTCACACCCTCAAAGACCTCAACTCCTTCAGTAACTGCTGTGCTGCTGAACTGGGACACAACATCACAGACGCTCCAGTCGATGTTCAGATTCATTAAACCGCATCCATTGCCCGTCAGAGTCATTAAGCCACACCAATCGGACCAGATCAATCTCTAATCAATCAGAGTGATCAGAACAATGAATCGATGACAGCCATCGTAAATGTGAGTTGTTGGCCTTCAACCAATGTTTACACAGCTGTGGGGCACTCAAGCAAAGGTCCCATTATCACACATTATCCCACTGAGGACAGTTGTGTGTTGTGCTGGACTGCAGCATCATAGTGCCATCGTGGTGGTGTTTCTTTTTAACAAATTGAGCTTGTTCAGACAGGTACTGAGACCAACTACACTCAGGGCTGGGGTCATCAGATGGAGACATGGCTTGCAATCGGGTAAAACACACACACACACGGTGACATACTCACCCAAAGCCTTGACAGCAATTTGACGGGTGAGGGGAGGCGGAATGTTAATGCAGACGAGGTCGACGTCGGGATGCAGCAGTACATCGTCTGTGCGGCTCGTGTAAAACGGGATGCTGAGCTCCTGGGCCAGTTGTCGGGCCTCGTCGTCCGTCCGGCCCCACAGCGCCTGCACAACAAAGCCATCGGCCCGCAGCAGCGGCACCAGCACTCGCGCTGTGCTGCCCGTCCCGAACACCCCCACCCCTGGCAACATGGCCCTACACGGTCAGGCCCACATCCTCAGCACCGGCGACCTCTGACCCCACTCTGCAGCATGCTCCACTGGGTGCTGCTGTACAAGATAGGACCGATCCCAAGGTCTGAAGATGTGCCTGAAGAAGAAGAGAGAGAAGTGCTGTGAGACACTGCGGTTTGGATTCAATGGTCGTCATGGAAATGTGAAGTCGTGGAGAAAAGGAGGCAAGGTTATCAGTGGCCACTCATAAAGAAACAACTTTTGGAATGAAGTACAGAAGAAGACCGCACCTGCTGGCTCAGAGAGCACTACAAGGTGGGTGGGCAGATGGGGGCATCGAGAGCAGAGCTGACTGTCGTCACCCTGTGTGTCACCCGGTGCTCCTCACTTCCTGTCTGTGGCAGGACATTTGCCAGATTTTACATAAAGCCACACACAGGAGCGCAGCAGCACCACGACTGTGAGGATTGACCGCGACAACGACGAAGGCGACGACGATGATACCACAGCTGCTGTGGATCCCCTTCCAGCTGCTCTTGTGCATTCGGCTGCAACGAGAACAAAAGCAGAAGCAGCAGCAATAAGCGAACTAACGGCCGTAATACTGAGCGCTGCTCATTGGGCCGTAAGGACTGAGTTCGAAGGCTGTCCCACCGCCACCGGCCACTAAAGTCAGAGCCCGTTGTCCAGGCGAGGAAAACACAAGCAACGAGCCCACCGGGCCGATGAACACACGATACTCACACGCACGACCGCGGAACGCTGGGTCGCCTGAGGGCCGCGCAGCGCGTCCACGTTTGTCGTCACCGCGCGGAGCGTCGCCGTCCACTGAGAGCTGCGCGCGGTCGCAGGGAGGCTGCGCAGACGGCCGTGGCCACGCCCAGTGCGAGATGGACACGCCCGAGCTGTCACGGCGTCTTAAAGGGCCAGCACGACGCTGCTCCGCTGTCATCAGTGAAGATGACGCTCCACTTCTTAATTCATTTTTCTGAATTTTACAAGATATTCCCCGAAGTGCACGAAACAATTACGAGCTGGCCCTTTAGTTTAATAAAAATGACAACGTACACTGCACATTTACAATATGTTTCTTGCCTTTTTCCTAGTTCTATAGTTTCTGCCAGTAGCAGTGGCAAACTTTCCCAATGCAAGCCAAAAGGCACAATTATTCATTATTATATTCTGTTCTTCGGTCTGTTTTACTATGCACATTCAGATTATAGGCAGCAGGGAAGGTGGTTTAGGAAGCTCCTAAAATGGATGTTCTGGTATTTACAGCCAAACGCATGTTTGACTTTAAAGCCTTCACTCTGCTTTCTTCTTGCTAGAATATCTGATCCAGACTACTGGAACCCATGACTTTTTTTTTTTTTAAAAAACACCTTTCTGTAAGTGTGACAAAGTGATCTGAGCACCGGCAGGGTGTGACTAATGTGGTAAAGTCTGTGCGATTTATATTGTATTCAGTGGGTGTTGTACTAGACTACAGAAAAGCAGTGCTCATTGCCTTGCAGATATTTTATGAAGGTGACAAGAGCAGAAAATTTCTCTCCAAAAGGTCATTTTTACTCATTGTTCTTTTTTGCTATACTCCTCAAATACCAAAGGCAAAATATCAATACAAAAGGTCCTAGCACCCCAAAGAATGAAAAGATCAAAATTAACAAATGTAGTTCAGGGAAATATTTACATAACAAATGTTCAGTTTAGTGTGTGCCTCTGTGTTTGGTCAGACAGAAGCTGTACTTTGTGAGGGCAGCTTGGGCTACAGGGAAGCACGTAGAAAAGCAGGGAAGTGTGGATTTTGAGACAGCAGCACCACTTCAACACAAAAGCGTGACTGAATTGAGCAGAGCGCAGTGCCCCTTTCTGGCTGGACAAAGGTACAGCAGTGGAGAAAACTGTCCTGCCCCCAAAAATTAGCTGAAAGGCAGAGGTGCCTAGTAAGCCCACTGTTGGAAGTTAATACTGTTAACAGCTAGCGTTCCTGTTTAACAACCATTCTCTCCTTTTCGGCCACAGCAGCATCACACACCCATGTTCTCCAGCAGCTAGAGAGGTTTGGCAGGAAAAATGTAAATTGGAAGCAAATTCGAAACCTCCAGCAAGGACGCACAAACCTAGATGTTCTTGCTCAGAATGGACCTTCAGTTTCTCTACTGCAGTTACTATTGTATACCACATTTGAGTTCACACTGCTTGCAGGTAGTGACAGTTACATGGTGAACCTTTTGAATATGGCAGAAATCTAAAACAAGTAAATCAGGATCATACATCCAGAAATAAGTTTCCAAAGGGGGGGGGGGCTGTATTAAGGTAATATTTAAATACTGCCTGGCATCATTATGTTATATGCCCCAACAGGACAACCTGCCAAGTCATCTGCAGTCTTCAATTGCTCAGCAGCCCTGTAGCTCTGGGAATCAACAAATCCACAGATTGTGCACCAGGACACAACCTGGGTCAAGGACCTCTAAACACTAAGGCACAAGGACAGGACACGTGGAGGCATGACAGTGGTTACTGTTTGTAATTAAAGCTCATTTTTGAGTTGTCATAAAATGTGTTTAATTTTCATACAAAGACAGAAACAAAGAAAAAAACTGAAACCAGGTCTGAAACTATTTCAGCCTGTGTTAGAGCATGTGGGTATGTCTACTCCAGGTGTAAGAAGAAACATACATGCATCTAGTGCCATAGGTTTGGAAAGACAGGTCACAGGTCCAGAGCTTCTTCAGTGCAGGTCCAAGCACATTAAATCACATTTGATCATTGTCTGAAATGAGGCTCACTGTGGCACCAGAAGGGATGTTCCCACATCAGTCTCTGATAGACATGTGGAAGACTTGCAGTATGGCTCATCTCCTTTGTTTGGGCACAACCTTGTTCCCACTGGTTGCTACAGGGATTAGGAGCTTCCTGTACTCCTGAGGGAGGTGCTTCTCGATGAGTACATTCACCGGCATGCTGTCTGTCACAAAGCCCTGCCTGAAGTAGAAGGCCAAGGTTAGCACTGCAAACTGGACACACACACGTACAGAGTTGTGAAGACAGCAGTCCTAAGAACAACACAGAACCACAGAAATAGCCCCAGTGTCAACTGACCTCCTCAGGAGAAGCTCAACATCCTCCATTTCAATGGTCCTTCTCTTGGCATGGGCAGCATAAGCCTCCAGGTCTTCAGCCAGACGGTCAAAATACTTGTCCATACTGCAGTGGGATAGAATGTGTGTCACAGCTGTGCCCATGCCTCACACCAATCCTCCAGTTGTCTACCCAGATAATGCTGTAATGGGTTTGACTGGCCAAACGTCCTACAGTTCAGTAGCATTCAGGTACAGGTAGGTAGGATGGGCTTCTGAACATGAATGTGACTCATTCCAGTCCTAGTGGGCCCTACTATGGTGCTCTTGGGAGAAAGAAGAGTATAAAATGCTGGGCTCTGATAATGTGATATATACAGGTGGAATGAGGCATGTAAAAAAAAAACAAAACAAAAAAAAAACACTCCTTTCTGAGAGAGAGAGAGAGAGAGAGAGAGAGAGAGAGAGAATGTGCAAAGCTGCAACAGTAACCACATAAGCAGAATAAACAGCAGCATTCCTGTGGGTATTCAACACCAGCAGGGCCTCCTCTTGGTTTCAACACAAAGACCACCCCAACACAGAACCCATGTCCTTACATTTCCTTGAGCACTGGGTAGATGTCAGGGGAGACCTTGGTCTTGGCAAAGTGCTTAAAGATAGACATCAGATAGCTCCTTGGCAGGCCAGACTCCTTTTTGACAGACGATGCCTGCCGCTTCCGTGGAGGTTTTGGCTTGGAAGCAGCAGCAGCAGCCTGAGGGAATTGCCTGGAGACACAGAGGATCCACTGCTCACAAAGAACAAATTGCTTTCAAACTCCTTTACACAGCCAAGGCCAAAAAAAAAAAAAAAAAACAACCCTGTCAACTACAAGCAAATATTGCCTGCTAATTAGGCTGTAGGACAGGAGATAGAACTACTTACCTTGTGTTCATCATTGTTTTGAGGAAGTTGGGTGTGGTCTGGGGTTCAGGAGTCTGGACACTCCTTTTCTGTCGAACAAAAGCTGGCGTCTTCATCGACAGCTCTGCCATATAGCAACAGACAGGACCAGAGCATTAAAATATTACAAATCTGCATTACTTGACTTCCAGCATTTCCACTGAGGTATCTGGAACCTCTTGATGGTTTTGTCACTGAACACATTACCCATATTTATCTTTTCCCTAGCTCTGTCCTCTGTTGGCATTACTTTGTTTTGATAGTCAAAACATTCAGCAATATCCTAAGTGCAGAAAAAATTAAGTACAACACTGGTTTCATATCTCACTGATAGTGACATACCTTCACTCTGAAAACCATCATCTTCTTCATTCTCTCCCTCACTGTCACCTTCTTCCTTGCTGGCCAAACCTGGATCTGCTGCTCCTCGGGTAGGAGTTTGCAAAGGGCTCATGTCAGCCTCTAGATTTTGATTGGGACTCCAGTTCTCCTTGTTCTGGAGATCCTCTGTGAAAATCTCTCTGTCAGTGTCCAGCAGGACCTCCCCCTCATTGGTTTGACCAGCTCCTGTTGGTTCTGCTGCCCACAAACTCTTCCTGCTGAAAGGGTCCCTGTGTTCTGGGGAAGGGGGCTGCATGTGTGGTGAGGAGAGCAGGTGTGAACCTTCCATTTCTTGATTCCTGACAACTTCCTCTGGGCCACTGTGGCAGCCACCACTTGGCTCGTCGTCTGAGGACTTCTCACCTTGGTCACAGTCCACCCATTTGGGAACACCACCAAACTCTTTAAAATGTAGTAAGTTGCACAGGTGAAAAAGACAGCAGTCACTACAAATTATATTAGCAACTGTAATGGGGAAGGGGAAAGAAAAAAGGAACACAGAGCTAATCTCATTCCACCTATGAGCCTACCTTTATTCACGTGCTGCACGTCAGCGCTCAGCCTTCTGTAGTCCCACCCCTTTTTCATCTTTCCAGGAAGCATTATGCCACCTTCAGAACGATAGAATCTATGTCGTGCAATGTGACGGGCTGCAGAAGCCTGTTCTTCTGATCTCAGTCTACCCGTTTGATGAAGAGGGTCTGACAGTTCCTCCTCTTCGTTGGGGTTTGAAATGCACATGCCAGCTGTCCTCTGGGACTTGTCTCCTCCTTCCTCAATCTGTAATTCATCGGATGGTCCTTCCTCACCTTGTTCAACAAATGCTACACTAGCATTTTTTATACAACTTTCTAGAATATGTTCTTGAGCACTGGGTTGGACAACTTCCTGCTCCTCTACAGTTTCCATGCCTTGCTCTTCTGAATCCCTGAGCCCTTCCACTCTTTCCAATTGTTCTTCACCCCACAGGGACTTGCCCTTTTGTGCTTCCCTTTTGACTCCTTTTAGGCTTTCTTCATTATTACTGGGCCATTGATCAGCTTCCTCATACTCGTCCCCCATCTCAGTCTCCTGTTCCTCCTCTTTTTCAGAGCTTGCCAGTTCAAGGGGCCACTGTTTGTCTTCAGCCTGTTTGTGGACTTCTTCTGCCCCATTTCCCTGTATTTTCATAACAGTGACTGCAGGGTTCTGTGAAGGGGGCAGAGGATATAGCGTGGTGCTGCTCATTATGATGTCAGTGGTTTCTACGGCCGTCAGGTCTGTGAAGCCCAGGGTGAACTTCTCTAGTGGTCTGGATTCAGTGATACTCTGCTCCATGTCTGAGAAAAGAGGTAAGGGCAGAGCAAGTAAACAACTTTTATTTGTTTCTACTGCATACCATAAAGCAGATTTCATACTGCAAGACTTGTATTTCTAGGGCATACATAGTTCTTGTGTCTCACTTGCTGAAACGCAATAAAATAGGACAAAAATCAAGTACATTCAAAACATGCCTTACAGAACAGTATACAAATATCTAAAGAGCAAGACACAACAAAAAGAGAGAGGTTTAAACTGAACCCTTCATGTACCACAGGAGAATAAATAGATTTTTAGTACAGAAAGTCCAGTGAAATGCAGAAAGTATAAAGAGTTTAACCTTCAGATCCTGGCTACAATTTGTTGGCCACTGAAGTGACATCTGATAAATGTTTATCAGAATCTGGTTACTTCAATCTGGCCATTGAAAAGGTAATAAACATATACCAAAATTATTTGTTGGGTAAAGGCTTTAAATATAGAAGTAAATAAATGTTGAATTAAAAATCTGTAGATTGCTGCAAACTGCCCCTAACCCCAATTTCCTTCTCTTAATCCACTTTGTGTTTTACCACCCTCTAGTGGCAGAAAATAGAAACACGCAATACGTAGAATAGTAAAGAAGACGCAATTACATTCGCTCGGAAATTCATAACCCTTATTTGTAACCCTAAGGTACAGGTGTAATTATAATGACATTTCAAACTGAAAAATGTTAACTTAAGCAAATATTAACTGTTGTTTTGTAAATCAGTAAATCCAAGCAAATCTGTAGCCAGGACTTAAGCTACTTAGTACAAAATGTCTTGCTGGACAAGTACCTGAATTCGTTTTTCTAGCAAGGTGGTTCTGGACACCTTCCTCAAAGTTATCCACATCAACAGTCCTTCGTTTGACAGCCCTCCTCAGTCCTCGTTTCTCTGTGTGAGGGTCCACATAGGGGGTCTTCAGGGACAAGCTGTCTTGACTAAAGAGACAACAAATTTCCCAGATCATGAAACAGAGGAAATTAAAGTATTGTGCAGGCAATCACTACGACAGCTTTTTTGTGTACAAGTACAAACCCTGCTGGTGGGTGTACAGTGTATACAGATGGGCTATCCTAACTGATGACTTCTGATGTGTGACACACAATGCCAGATCACTTACTGGCCTCGGGAGTACACATTACCCCCAAGCTGCTATGCATGTACTAGTGCTTTAGAGTCATAGCTGAGTCACGCTCAGAGAGGACCTGTGAAAGCAGCTCTATTTCACCCTTAGTTTGTCACCTTAGAGAGCAAGCAGACAAGGCAGACAAATTGTCCGTTTTATCCAAGTGCGGTTCGTCCGTCTCACCTGAAAGATACACGGACAAATGCAAATACATGTAAAGATCACAAATATCCTTCAGCCCTTGACAGCAGTCCTTAAGGCTAAACCCTGTACCTCCTCCTTCATCAAGCTTCCTCACAAACACAGACAGGTCAATGTTCTTCTGTGGCCTCTTCCTGCTGATCCCCCTGATTGCAGAAGTGACACTTGCCACAGTCAGGTCTGGAAGTTCCAGGTCTGATGTCCCCATGCTAGGTGGCAGCATCAAGGCCAAAATACAGAACACAAAGTCACTATTTAAGTAAACTGATGCCACCAAGATGACAAGATGTCATGATTACTTTTCAACGCTGCAATCAAAAGATTGAAATTGCAAAATAACCACATCATGGCGAGATGCCTTAACAAACAAACAGAACAGAATCTAAAGAATAATGTGACATGTCATCACTAGGCATTGAGCAAACTAACTCCAGGGAAAACTCTGCCATTGAAACTTCATAAGCACACCTGGGCTGGTTATTGTGCAGGCTGGACTCAGTGGAACTTGGTTCATTGTCTGACTTTGTTGGCCAGTCTGGAACTAAGAGAGACATCTCTGGCTCTGCAATGATGAAGACAGGAATGAACAGAGCAGTCATCTACCATTTGGTTCATAGCTTAAAATCAAACATTCCCCTATTCTCATTCAATTTCTGAGATGACTAAAATGACCCAAAATATTATTTATAGTGAAATATACCACATAGCATGTTTCATGAGCATTTATTTATAGGAAAAAATTTCAAGAATAAATGTTAAGATTAGTCAAGTCAGGAACAAAGTAGCCTGGAGCAGAAACCTAGATTGTATATTATACAACAGAAGTACTGTATATGCTTATACTAATCATTTTTTAAATATAAGCAACACACAAATTTATAAGGACACCACTAAAAACAACTTGTTTTTAACAAAAGTCCCATTTATGTGATTCTAATCAACAGTCAAAAGTAGCAGTTGTTACAGTAAGTCTCATTGTGTTGATGTTGACTTACAGCAACTCTATAGATAGTTGCCCTGAAATGCATTCGGTCTTCAGCAAGTGGGCTAAGACTTAACAAAAGGCCATAAAGGTAACCCAAAAAAAAATAAATAAATAAAACACACGCACATGCACGCATACCTGTCTGTAAAATTCCACGCAGCAGTCCTCTGGCTGTGATGTCATCTTCATCCAGTGGGAGCGATGAGGCAGGAGCTGAAGATTTATTCCTAGAGGCTTCGACAGGCAGAGTCCTCTTTTTGTGTTGGACAGGTGACCTGGAAGCACTCTGGGGGGGGGGGGGGGGACATGCTTGTCCTTCACACCACATTCTGCTCCACATTTTTGTCCCAGCACTACTGTTTTGGGAAAGACTCCTGCTGTCAAATGTATTTAGTCTTTTTGCATTGTTTCATTAAGTACATTCTTTTCAAAATTATACACTGTATACAAAAAAAAGGATTCACATGGTTCAGAAAAGATGTTTTTTGGACAGACTGAATTTTTTTTTTCAGTAATTAAAGATATATACACAAAATAAATTTTTTACAGTTTAACTCACTTGCTAGTTAATTACTTGTTCAAGTGGGGGTTGTGGCAGTTTTGGCAAATTACCTATTGCCATTACCAGTGACTACAAATACTGGTAGTTTCCACATTCTGTAGCCAGGGAAAAAGAATCCAGAGACACATAAATAATAATAATAATAATAATAATAATAATAATAAAGTTAGCTACATAGAAAGATGGCAACCTTATTAACAAAACCTGCTGAAAGCTATAAAAGAATGAAGACACGGCTGGGGTGGAATGCGTGTGCAAGGCTCGCACCTCATGGAGTCGGTCCTTCAGCTTTTGTCGCAGGGCCATGTGAGGCGACTTGAGCCCTGGGACGCTGCGGCGGAACCGCGCACTATGCCTGGTTCCAGAATTTTGCTGGAATTCTTGCGTCATGCTGGAGAAGAGGCCGTGTAACAACATTGAGTTTTGGCAACAAAAAAAAAGTGGCTGTTCAGAGTTGTTGTTGTTGTTGTTTGTTTGTTTGTTTGTTTGTTTGTTTGTTTGTTTTCTTTCTTTCCTCATTGGGACCTGATGTTTTCGCCCTTTAACAGATGCGCCAGCTGATTTGAGTCGATCAATCAATGAACCGTATTGATCAGTCGCTACGGCGGGGGACGCTGTGCTCACCTGCGCGTCACGGGGGAACTCGGCGGCTCTGTGCGCAGCACCTGTCTGAGGAGGACACGCGCAGACACGTCGGCGTCCGAGAGCTCCATGGCTGCTGCGTCACGGCAGGACGGATGAAGGCGCAGTGAAGCTAGAAGTGCAAAAGGCGGCGGCGCACACGAATATCACGGCACTGGCTTAACACCTTTTACCCTCACTTCTGCTATTTGTTGGAAACAATGCGATGCTATTTAAGCACGTTTACCCGCCAGACGACTTCAGATCGCCAGCTGTTACCGACCTCTGGGGTGTTTTTCAGTTTGTCGGCTGTTTAACTACACCAGATAAATCGCACCACCACATTTGTATTACCTTGTCGTTGTGCCGCTTTATTTCCACCACACGTCTTGTTACTGTAATATTTTTCTCGAAATGGCCTGAAAATTAAAAGGTATTTCGACTCAATTACTACGGCAGTCGTTACCTTTGCACAATCTGTTGGTCTTTCGCTCCCGCCTTTTGATTCAAGCGGAGTCTCGCGATAGGCCTCTTCCGGAAGTCACTCGAGAGATGGTCCACTGGTATGATGGGAGTTGTAGTCCGAAAAAGTTTATCTATGGCTTAAATTTTAAACTATCCACTGCGGTCCATTACGAATTTTCACATACATGGTGCCAGATAAAAAAAAAAAACAGTAGCAAATGCTTCTGGTGATTGCGATCGAATTTATTTTTATTTTAAAATACATTGTATTCCACAATTTTATATGTAGAAATATGGCTAGTGTCTGCGTTTTTTATTATTTGTGTAGAGTTTAAAAATATGTACACAAAGTTTACAACGAAGATGACGGGGTTGATTTGTACCACAAAAAATAACAGAATGAGTTTTTTCCAAATAACATTATTGGTCATTTTAGCGAATGAACTGGCACTCAGAAAAAGAAAACAGGAAGTGGGCATTGTGGGAATTGCAGTTCAGGGGGGTCGCTGGGCTCGTAGCAGCGCTACGCTGAGGAGCCCTGAGGAGCCCAACAACACCGAGAACGCAGGAAAGTTGAGCGCCAGCGAGGCGACGGGCGCCTTCGGGCTGCGCTTCCCCGTCACAATGCCCGGTTTCACGTGCTGCGTCCCCGGGTGCTACAATAACTCGCATCGCGACCGAGAGCTACGCTTCTACACGTTCCCGAAGGACACGGCGCAGCGGGAGATCTGGCTGAAGAACATCTCCCGGGCCGGCGTGAGCGGCTGCTTCAGCACCTTCCAGCCCACGACGGGACACCGTGTGTGCAGCTCGCACTTCCCCGGCGGCCGCAAGACCTACAGCATCCGCGTGCCCACGCTCTTCCCGCTGCGCGGCGTCAACGAGCGCAAGAGTCGCCGTGGCCGCAGCCGGAAGGTGTCCGCCGCGCTGCCTCTCGTCGCCGGGCTGGTGACGGTGAGCCCCAGGGGGGGCGCCGGGCTCCCCGAGCCGAGCCCCGTGGACCTGACGCTGCAGGGCGACGGCCCCTGTCTCTCCCCTTCCGCCCCGCAGTCGGCCGTCACTGCGCTCGTGCCCGTGCGCCCGGCCTCCCCGCGCTCCGCCTGCGCCCTGGACCACCCGTACACGCTGCGCGCAGGCACCACTGCGGCCGAGCTGCTCAAGAAGCTGAACGAGCAGCGCGACATCATCGCCCTCATGGAGGCGAAGATGAAAGAGATGAAGAACGCCGTCCGGCAATTGCGCGTCACCGAGGCCGAGCTGCGCGAGGAGGTCCGGGAGCGCGACCGCTTGCTGGGCGCGCAGGGGCCACGCGGGAGGGTCTGACCCCCGCCGTGGGGGGCGGCTATGGGGGGGGAGGGCACAAGGCAGCGTGCTTCCACGGACACGGACACGCCCACTGCCCCCCCGAGGCGACGATGCAGCCGCTGCTTTGACCTGCAGCGCTCGCCCTGGCGACTGGGGCTCCCCTTTGCTGTAACTGGACCGAGAGTCGTTGGAGGTCCTTACCTCACCTGCGTCGTAAGTGACACCCTCACCTGGTCACCTGTCCGTCTTTTTCTAAAGTGTTTCATACTGTGCCGAGGCTGCTTGGTGGACACTGGTGGCACTAGCGGCTCACAAGCATTCTGCTACTTTTCTGCATTTCCTTCTGGAATGACAGTGTGGTTTGTTGTCAGGCATTGAGCTGTGTTGTCTGAGAAAAGATGAAAACGTTTACTTAAACCATCAGCATCAGAAGAACCAGGACAGGAGGGCAGTTGAATGTGTCAGCAGTTGAGACAAAAAAAAAAAAAAACAAACGTATTTTGCAGTTTAGCAAGGGCTTTGGTTTAAAAATCACCCTGTGCATTTGTTTTGTGGGGGGTGACACATTAGCTGGGATATAAAAAGCCACAGGTAAAAGTCATTTTCTCAACTCATGTTCAGCAAGTTGAATTAGAGGTCAGCTGTGTATTTCTGTGAGTTAAAACCAAATAGTGTGTAGTGAGCAAAGTAGAATCGCAGCCGTGGTGACCACCGCACAGGACGTCACAGAGGGGAACACTAAACTTACAGAACAGACATGGCCCTTTATGCAGGGATCTGGTGGTGTTAGTGAAAAAATAGAGTAATTTTGTAGTCTATTTTATTGATTAAAAAAACCAATATATTTCAGATAGGAAATCATTTTGAAAAAGGAAAAACCAGCCTGCAAAAAATAATGAATGTTGTTCAAGGAAACTGATCTTTTCTATTTCTTGTAAATAAATGCTTTATACTGTGAAGATGTGTCTGTTTTAACTAAAAGGTTGATGTGGGGGTTTATAGAACGCGCCCGGAGATGCGTGCAGTCAAGTTCCTAGAATTCGACTTAAGTTCATTTAGTAGCCCAACTGCACCTTTTGAAGTATTTCTTTGAGTTGAAAAGGTCCAAAGATTTTGAGAGCCTCCCATCAGTTGAGCAGTGCAAGGCATTTCCATTTATTAATTTAGCAGATGCTTTTTTTCCATGAATCAATACACATTATATAATGTCTGAGCTTTGTCCAAGCTGTTAGAAAGTGCAGTAATCCTCTTACAGTCATTCACACATTTAAACAGCAGTGCAATATGACACAAAAGGCACAGTTCAGTGTGACTGATCCATCTGAAATACATAATTGGGAGAAAACCCACCAGAACACAGACAGAAAAATTAAAACTTCATGCAGACAAAGCAGTAATGGAACATGTGGAGTCATAATGTCAAGAAGACATATTTACTTTTACAGTTTTTTGGATTTTGGTGATATTTCAGCATACTGTAGATGGGTGTCAATTTTGAGGCTGAGGAATGCATTAAAGTTACCATTAAAAATACTGGTAATTATATCTTTGAACAGAGTCTGGTTTATTTGGCAAACTATGCAGACACATGCAGGGAATTTGACTTTGGTTCCCAGTGGCTCAGTGTTTATTAGACAAACACCACATACATATACACACAGAAACATAAACATATACAAGAGCAAGATGCATGACAATGCTGGAGAATGGGAATAAATAATGAGTGAGGGAAAAATTGCACAGACTGATAAAAAATCAGCCGATGGACATCACAGCGTGGAGAAAGAAACTGTTTTTGTATCTGGTTGTTTTGGGATGCGATCTGTAGCTCCTGCCGGAGGGGAGAAGTTCAAAAAAGCCGTGGCCCGGTGAGAGGGGTCCGACACGATTTTCCCCGTTCTTCTCCTAAATCGGGAGGAGTACAGATCCTGGGGGCAAGGCGGTCTGGCACCAGTGAGCTTCTCTGCAGGCCTGACCTATACGGTGCAGCCTGCCCTCTTCTTGTTTAGTGGCTCATCCACACCAGACTGTGACGGAGGAGCTGAGAACAGACTCAGTGACTGCTGTGTAGAACTGGATCAGCAGCTCCTGCAGCAGTCTGAGCTTCCTCAGCTGCTACAGGAAGTAAGATCCACTGCTGGGCATTTTTGTGACGGAGACTGAGTTGGTTTCCCACTTTGGGTCTCGAAAAAATTGTAGATCCCAGGAACTTAAAGGTATTCACCACTGATGGAGATCTGTGAGAATTCACCTTACAAAGTGTTTCTCTTGAACACACCCCCTTCACAAAGCAGGGGAAAACTATTAGCATGATCATGTCTCTCACTGCATTCTCTTGGGAGGTGTGTAGAAGGAGAAATTCAGCTCAGTTCCCATGGCTGTTTACAGGAAACAGGTAACAACTTCCTGTGTTCCATGGAGTCTTCAGCTTGAAAATCCATTAAGAAATATAATGATAATAAATGTGTAAAGTGAATTCCTGAAGCTGCTTCTGTCACCGCATAAAGTGCAGTGTTAGTCCAGGCTTGCATCTCTGTTGAATCACACTGGTTCAGTGGGACAGGAGGAGCCCCTTGGTCATGTGAAATGGCCAAGTGCCCCTTTGCTGTGGGTGGAATCAGGAGAACAGCCCCAGCATGACACATTATAGCCTTGTTTGATGACCCCAGATAGTAAGATACTTTTTTAGTCATTAACCTTATTTCATCAGTTAGTTATGAGTCAGTCATCTATAATTGTTGCATTTAGTTACCATGGACCACAGTCTATAGAAGTGACCAGTGACCCATTTTAAAGTTTAATGTAGATAGATGATAAAAAACTGAAATGTGAAAAGTCTGTAACATTCTTTCCGGTCATATGCCATTAAAGGGGGCAGCACCTGACACTTCTGGTGGCTGACATCGGGTACCTTTTGCCCCAACCTCTGGGCTGGAACCTAAGAGTCTTGTTAGGGACTTATATGATCATCACCATTTGGGGGCACTTGGGCAAAGATCCGACCCTGGAGATGGTGGCCCCGACTGCACTGAGGTGTGGAGCTGGCGGCACACTGCATGGCCTGTCTGGTTTGAGGTCTCAGCACAGGACCCTCTACATTGCACATACTCATGTTGTACCTGGGTACAAGTGGGATTTTTTACCAGTTAACATGTACGTTTACAGAGACCTCAGCACAGCTCATTAGAGATGCAGAAATTCTACATTTTATTAAGGCTAAAACTAAATTTTATCTCTTGCACCCCCAGGAAAGTTATTACTTGAAATGAAATGAAACTTTGGAAAAGCTTCGTTGGTATACATTACATGTAATAATTAAAATGTACATTGTATTATTTGTATATTTTATTTATTTCCTAAATAGAACCCCTTTCACATTCACAGTTCAGTTTGAGGAGAGACCGTTAAAACGCTGGTCGTTTGAGCGCAGGCCGTGTAGGATTCTGGGCTTTGTAGTCCATCAGCTCGCGACAACCGTTACCGGAGGTTCACAAGAACGCAGACTGCCTCCCGGGTCACGCGTTCAAAAGAACGTCATTTCCCAGAAATCAGACATGCCGTAGTTGCGCTTATGCGCATGCTCTAAGGCAGAAGGCGGAGCGGCGGCAGTCGCGCTCGAGGATCGCCATAGCTGCGAGCTCTTGGTCACTGCTGCGGGCGCTCGGTAAGTTGGGGACGGGGCGCCGCCTCCAGCCCTACACGGCTCTGTGTGGACTCTCAGCGCAGAGCTGTGGAGTCTTGTACTCGCAGCTTGTTTTGTGGCGGGCCGCAGGCCGCAGGCCGGCGGCGGTGCGCTAGACACCCCTGTCTAGTGGAGGGGGACTCCGCTGCGCCCCGGGCCGTCGCTGCTCGGCCCTCCCAGGTCCCACCCTCCAATTGCCCGGCCGGTGGCCGCAACTGACCATGACTAACTATTACTGAGCAGCCTGTCAGCCCAGGTGGGAGGGGCCTGCGCTCGCCCTACTAGTCTCACTAGTCACACGTAAGGACAGCAATGAGTTCGCGCACCTGACTAGTTGGTTAACTGTGGTAGTTAGCTGGGCAGCTCAAAGGGACCGACACCTGCATCACGGAGGACTTCCGGTGCGCGAGACGGTCACCGGTTTATACTGCAGTTAACGCGTTAAGCGTGGTGTAAAAACCAAAGACCGGTCGCCTCGTCGCCACCAAGTGTGTGTGTGCGCGCATGTGTTCAGCCTGAGGGGGAGGTTACATCACATTTGCATTTATTTGTGCAACTACTTTGCAGTGATTTACTTCTTTGTTCAGCAGGGCAATTTACTTTGTTTTATGCTGCATCCAGTCTGTAGGTTTTCAATGTTTATTGTAGTAAATGTGGATAATCTGTTTTGAACACACCGCTCTGGGTGACTTGCTCACCGGTTAGGCATACACACACTCCTGGAGTGCAGCACTCTGAGGTGTGAGACCAACACACCTTGGCTGGCTCAGGACAGGGCCTGTAGGTAATGCCCTTGGTTGGAGTTGCTGCCTTTGGATTTAGAGGGTGTAAGTTCAAATCCCTCCCCATATGTAAAAGTACTCTTGATGCAGTAAAAATTACTTGGCTGTATAAGAGGGTACATCAGTGTAACTAGATAGGAATAAAGGTAAATATGTGCTGGGGATGTTCTTGGACTAAATGAGGTAAAGTACTTGGATGCCCTGCTGCAGTGATTTTACCAGGCTGTTTGTTTGTGTGTGTTGGTGGGCCATTGTAGCAAGGGTCAGGGTGGTGTGCTGAAGTGCAGCAAGCGGTTGGTGAACTGACTGACGCTGCAGGTCTGCCTCTCGCACCCGTGTTGGCAGTGCCACAGGATCACAGCAGCTTTTGTAGTTCACACTCACAATGGAGCCCCTGCACTCAGCACAGTGATGTGTGTCATGTGCCCAAGTGCCCACAGTGGTTCACAGCTCTCATAGTGTGGGACTTATTGTGGAATGTGGTGTCGGGTTTAAGTCCCACAGCCAGCGTACTGGATGTGGTGGTTTGTCGGACAATTGATGGTGACAGATGGACAGTTCAGCTGTTTTTCAGTCACTTCTCAGATTCTGATCACATGCTGCCTCTGCTGACCATTACAGCGCCTTTGGCTGCCCATGGTCGGGTCTCCTCTGCTCTTGAGCACAGTTTGACCCCTTGTGGGAGCTGTTTCAGAGCTATGTGGCTTCACCATAGCCTGGCTGGACTTATCACACTGTCCCTTTAAGGGGCAGCTGTCCACAGCTCAGGTGCGAGTAGGTCCCCATTGAACTCGTTCAGTCTTGTTGACTGCTGTGAACCCTTGTGTTTGGCTGAACTGAGCTAGAGCATACATTACCTTAACTTAACTTAACTTTGTAGCAGTTACATAGTTTTTACCTTGGAAAATAGTGTCCGTAGTTTCATTGTTAGTGACTCTGCTGTGAGCAGTTTTTGCTCAGTCTGACCAATGTTCTGTTCACCAGCAATCAAATGAAATAATGATATTTTGTTAGCTGTAAGTTTTGCAGATCATTGTGTGCGTCCGTGCGTGCGGAAGATACACTGGCCTTTTCATCTCAGATGTTCATCTTGTGGTGGCTACACTGCTCCACACATGGGTCATGTAGCCTGGGGTAGTGTGAGTATCGCACAGTAGGGTCCCACTTAGGTGGTCACATATCCCTCTGCAGGGGTCTTGGGTGGCAGTGTGTTGGGAGTGACAGTGAACTACATGATTAACACAGTGCTTTAATTTTTTTAAATTTCATTCATTTTAAAGCAATATTGTGAGATTTTGCAAACTGCCCAAACTTCTGTTTATCCCTCATCACAAGTTGCAGTGTTAGACCACAGTCAAGAGATGTGGCTTCAGTAGGTGTTTAAAAAGAACATGAGGTAGTGTCTCTTTAGCTGTCCATCTTTGACACTCATCTCACACATGTCCCACTCCCCACAGAGGCTGCTGCGGCTGAATCAGGATGGGTGACAAGCCGATTTGGGAGCAGATCGGTTCCAGCTTCGTGCAGCACTACTATCAGCTGTTTGACACCGACAGGTCCCAGCTGGGAGCAATATATGTGAGTTTTGGCATATCCATCTCTCTCGTATACACACACAAACACACACAGCGCTCCTTTGCTACATACATAGACAGAAGCATGTGACTGTCACATGATGACCTAATAATGACTGAATAGGCCTGGCACATTCTATTGAACTGTTCAATTTGGAGTTCAAAATTGTTTGTTTTCATCACCTCATTGATGAAGGAGGGCAATGTATTCCAGATGAGGTCCAGTTCACTGTGTGCCTCCTGGAGCAGATGGAGCTGTTCAGTTCTGTGAACTGTAGTTTTAATTAAATTAATATTAATGTAATCAACATGTGACTGTCACTGTGGCTCCGCCCCCATCTCAACAAAAGGAGGTCCCGATCCTGCTCATCCTGCAGGGGTGTCCTGGACCCTCCTGAGGCTGTTGTCTCCTCAGGACAAACCACAGGAACATGGGTGGGGCAACATCTCTGACAGCAGAACAGAGCATGCTTGTGTTTCCAGCCATTCTGCACATCTGATTTGATTCCCCGTGTACATGTACGTTTATGGCAGGTAAAGCAGACCTGTGCTCCTCTCTTCCAGATTGATACGTCATGCCTTACGTGGGAGGGACAGCAATTCCAGGGAAAAGCGGCGATTGTGGAGAAACTCTCTGTAAGTGCTGCATGTGTGAATGTTGTGATACTGTACACATGGTATATGTTTGGTCACTGGTGAACGTGTGCTAGTGATGCAGTGGGAGTCACCCGTATCCTGCTTTCGGTCCATGTTTCGGCAGAGCCTTCCTTTCACAAAAATTGCTCACAGCATAACGGCACAGGACCACCAGCCCACACCGGACAGCTGCATCCTCAGCATGGTGGTGGGACAGCTGAAGGTGAGAGCAAGTGCTGCCCCTGTTTTATACTGTTTGTTTTACTCATTACAGTTTGAGACTTTCTCATGTTCATCCAGCTCTGTATTTAGCTATAGGGCACCGTTCGGTAATGTAGCTGCAGTTTGTCTCCTGAGTTGAACTTGCATCCACTACAGCAGCTGCTCTCTAGTGTCGGGGTCTTTTAGTGTCTGTCTGTGCTGGGGTCTCACTCTTCCTGCCCTGTGTTGGTGACAGGCTGACGAGGACCCCGTCATGGGCTTCCACCAGCTTTTCCTCCTGAAGAGCATCAATGATGCCTGGGTGTGTACTAATGACATTTTCCGGCTGGCACTGCACAATTTTGGCTAAAGGCAGGAGGCAGGACACTGGCTGGGGGGTGGGGGCAGTGGTCTGGGGTCACCCTTGCATCTATCGGCGCCCCTCCTTACCCCACGCTGCCCCCTCCCATTCCTAAAGCCTGGCTGCTGTTGCTGCCACCTCCATCATCTGTCCGACGTTGCTCCACAGCGGAATTCATAACAACTCAACAACGCAAACTGCAGGAAATCGCGGAAGTTGCCCACCAGGATCGACACACAAGCCCATGGCCGAGTGGTGCCGTTGCCCATGGTAACGAGCCAGGCTCCTGTCACTATCTTGCATCTAACTGGGATGCTTGGTCATCTGTGTTTGGAAGATTTCATTGGAAACAAGAAAGAAAACTTATGGGTTTTATTTTTTGTTTCCTTGTTTTTCCACATCCTGTCTTGGCTGCAGTTCTTGGCCAGTGCAGTGTGATGTTCCTTTCCCTACTTTCTTTTGCTCCCCAGAACAACTGATATTGCTCTAATATCTTGTGCTCACTGGTTGCTCTAACAATCCAAAGATCCAAATGATACGTAGACCTCCCCTGCCTTTCTCACACCCCTACGTTGGCTAACATACCCCCCCCCCCGTCGCAGAATGACTTCTGAGGCAATGATATACAATAAAACTTTGACTTTTTCTTAAACATGGAATTATTCTTTTCTAATTCATTTGTCTGGTTGCTGTACTACCTTTCTGCTGTTCAGTTTCCTCTGACATTATTTTAAAACCAGATACAATTAAACGTGCGCACATACACATACACCTTTCTTTGCTGTTATTTTAGGACACAGTTGTGTTAATGGTGATGACATTGACTGAAGAGGTGGGAACAGAGAGAAAAATGGGGGGGGGGCTCTCCTCAGCTGAGAGAGAAATTAAAATGTTGTGTTCCAGGGGGGTAAGTAGTGAATTTTTGGATCTGTGGAGGACAAGCAGGTGGTGCCTTCTCTATTGGTGCACTGGCCTTGTTGCTATAGCGATCCTACATGTGTGTTTGGAAGCATTTCCAGGGAAGTTGTTCTGATGCTGCACATTAAACCTCATCCATGTATTTAAATTTTGCTAGAATATTTATTTTTTGCTTTGGTGCATGATCCGGTCTGAACTATAGTGTGTTTTCAAAAACTTTGGGTTTTTTGTTACACAACAAAATAAAGGGCTTAAGTCTATATAAATAGTAGAAAGTAGTTTCTGGCTCTCAGTGATGTAAATACAGTGAAAAGTATGATCATGGTGGCAAAGGAAGTATCTTAATGTTAATTCTGCAGGACACCAAGCAGCACCGGGAATAAGTATGCCATTGTGAGTGTGATCAAAAAATACATACTACTTTATTATTAACTATTAATTCTTCCTAAATTGCCGCATTTTATTAAACTGGTCAGTCTATGTGCTTCAGCTACATAAAAATTTGAATTATTCAAAACAAATGTGAACAAAAGGGCCTTGTTTCAATGAGCGTATTCCATCCCGTGTCGACTATTCTGTAAATTTCTTATAATAATATTCAGGGTTTTACGGAGCAATGCCGTTTGTATGGTGAAAAAGGCAATTCTCCACAGCGGCGGAAAGATTTTGTGTGAACACCAGGCGGAAGTCACGTCACTTTCAGGGGAAGTAAAGGTGAGAGTCGACGTTTCCAAGAGGGGTGGACAATTTAGCGTGAGCACCAGGCGGAAGTGCGTTCGGTTCGACGTTTCTTCATGCAGCGGCCCGAAAGTAGGAGCGAAAATAGTCGACGCGTCTAAGAAAGAACCCTGAACTGCGGCTTCCGGCGACCCGCTCTCCCCCACATGGACTCCAACGCCAACATGGACATAGAGGACGCGACGCAGCAACTCCGCGACATGTTGAAACTGGAGCGGCCCGCTAGCGGCGCCGGTGAGGAGCCGCAGGCCGCGGGGCGGAGGAACAGAGGACGCCGAACGGCGAGGGGTGACTGGGGCTGGAGGAGAAGGAGGCCCTGAATTGGGCCAGGGTGGCGTCCCCCATCCTTGGGTCTCTGTGTGACAAAAGACGGAGAAGTTTGACAGAGTGAAAGTGGGGGTGGACACAGTGTGTCAGGACGCGCGCGCACCCATATAAACTGTATACTATACTGTATATACACCCCACCGAGTCAGTTACACATTCATGCAGTATTCATTCATATAGTCATACAGTATTACACGAAAAGACACATACATCGCCCGTGGTCCTCGTGTGTGTGACTGACTGAGTGAGAGACAGAGACGCACTTTGCACAGTATGTGAAGACAAGGTGGAAAAAAAACATCTAATTTCTTATTAATGTATTGAAAACAGAGCAAAAGCTCAGTGAGCAGATGTCAAAAACACAGATGTGCTGTCCTTTGGTGCTTTCTATGACTTCAGCCTTGTTTTGGTCACTTCTGGTCCTCAGGTGTTCACCACATACAAACACAGCCTTTTGCTTCTCATTCCAGATTTGTCCTCCACTGACAGCCAGAAGAAGAGCTCCTTCAATGGGGAGCTGAATGGACTGTTTGGGCCAGGACTTGTCAGCACCGGGGACAGAGCGCCTTCCACTGATGTGAATGGCCAGGATCTGCAGATCATGTGAGTCTGTGTGAGAGAGACGGAGAAAGAGAGCGGCCCCATGTGGTTTGCTGCTATAGTCAGGATGGGTTTGTATTAAAGTTTTGTGTGACATAAAGGATTTTTTTTTCGTATGGCATCTTCCAGAAGCCTCTCTGGAGACGACAGCTCCATGTGTGTTGCCATCTCCTCTAGTCATGTGGAGATTATTGCCAGCCAGGAATCCAGCATCAGCAGCAAGGCCCGTGGCAGCAACAAGGTGAGTGCCTATCCCACACACATGAACACATGTAAACACAAAGGTGTTGTACAAGTACATTTATTCTCTGTGTGTAGTTTTTTTTTTTTTTTTTTTTTTTTACAGTATTTTAATATGTAACCACAATATATTATGGTGGTAACAGATATGATTTTGACTTTCCTCGTAGTGTTTGCAGCAGAGTGGTTTAAATGACACAGCTGTTAGTGATGGGAAACTGCCTGGTTTTGTATGTTGTGGTAAATATTTAATTAATTGTGTGGTATTTGGTGATATTTTAGCTTAAATGTGAGTTTTAGTGTCTCAGGACCACTGAAGAAATTGTACTGTTGAAAGTAACGATTATGTTTGAGTTATGAGGATTTGCCTTATGACAGGTTTCTTAGGACCACATCACTGCTGTTAAGATATTGCAAAAATGTTGAAACCAAAATTGTGTAGCAGAACAATGGAAGTAGCTGCTAGATGCCTAAACACGATGATGTCGGTTGTTGAGCAAAGATTGGGGCTCAAATAATGTTGAAAGATTGAAGCCAGGACACCAGCTGTACTGCAGATTTTTAAACATTTTTTTTGATGGACAAACCTTTGATAGTGAAGGAAATGGCAGAAAGCTAAAGCTGCACTCAACGATGCAGTGAAAAACAAACTTTAAAGTGGTGATGAAACAGACCCTGGAATTACCCAACACTATAAACATTTGTAAATACTGTACATTATTTTTTATTATGCAAAAAATGTGTTTAAGATGCTGTGTGTTCACTGTTGTTGTGTTTAGTAGCTCAGTAGTTGCAGCAGGCAGAATCAAACAAAACACAGTTCTTTCGTGTTAAAAAAGTCCTTACTGAGGTTTTCATCAAAACACTTCATAGTAACAAAATAGAAAGTAGAAATATTTAATTATACTTTAGGCAACTTTTAAAATGCATTGTTTCCAGGGGCATGAGTGTATAGTGAGAAATATTTTATTTGAATGTCTGACACTAAACACTCACAAGACTGTATTTAACAATTTTTGCTACAGTAATTTTTACTGATTATTTCCATGATGAACTCTTATGTTAAGGTTTGCATTGGGTGTGACGAGGATGGACAGGATTAGAAATGAGTATATTAGAGGGTCAGCACAGGTTGGACGGTTTGGAGACAAAGTCAGAGAGGCGAGATTGCGTCGGTTTGGACATTTGCAGAGGAGAGATTCTGGATATATCGGGAGAAGGATGCTAGGGATGGAGCTGCCAGGCAAGAGGAAGAGAGGAAGGCCTAAGAGGAGATTTATGGATGTGGTGAAGGAGGACATGCAGGTGGTGGGGGTGACGGAGAGAGATGCAGAGGACAGGAGGAAGTGGAAGCTTTTGATCCGCTGTGGCGACCCCTAACGGGAGCGGCCGAAAGAAGAAGGAAGATTTCCATGATGAACTCTTCTACAGCAACTCCATCCACTACGCCCCCTGCTGCCACACAGTCATACAATACATGAAGAGCACTGTGCAGCACACTGACTTGTACCCATCCCATCGGCTTCTAAAGGGTCATCTCATCCCCAATGGCCTGTCTGCCGATCACCTGTGAACGTTGTTCTCTGTTCTGTCTCTCAGGTCACCATCAAGCCTGTGGCCAAGTATGACTGGGAGCACAAGTACTACTACGGCAACCTGATAGCAGTTTCCAACTCCTACCTGGCCTATGCCATCAGAGGTGAGTCGCAGGTTCTGGGGTTCCCTGCGCCTCAATCTCCTGTACAGCACCAACGGTGTCACTGGCAGTTGGAGATCCACTAGGGCTAGGTGTTAATTTGTGGGAAATGCATCTTGAAGGGATGTGAGCACATAGTGAAAAGCTTTACAATTGCATGACTTTTTTTTTTTTTTTTTTTTTTAAATAAGGATAAATAAAATACCAAAGTCTCTTATTAAGCAGCTTAATTTTCCAGAGTCAGGTGATTCTTTATTGGCATTAATTTTATGGTGATTATGAGGTCAAACTTTTTGTGTGCGAGTTGGGGAAATTTCAGTGGACCGATTCTTACCAGCAGTGCGTGTTCTCTGTGTCCCCTAGAATGGGATGCAAACCCCATCTTCCATACCAATGCCATTGTTTCTCTGGCAGTTGGAATGACCACTGATGCTGAGGTGCTGATCTGGAAACCAAACCCTTACAAAGTGAAGCTGGTTGGAAATAATGCACAAAACTTGGGTTGAAATGTTCATTGGCTGTATGCATGCCCAATAGGCGAACTGAAGGGGATCCATTAGGCGAGCTGTTATGCCCTTTAGATGAGCCGGCACCTCTGCCGTCTTTCAAAGGTCTTGGTGACCACAGACATTGAATCAACAGACCTGTAGCCGTTTAACCCTGTAATGGTTGTTTTTTTTTTTTTTTTTTTTTTTTTTTTTGGGGGGGGGGGGCAGTTTGAAGTGGGAGGGAACTTTGCACAGGTCTAGAAATCTGTTGAAAATCTGTGTGAAGATGGGAGCCAGTTGATGAGCATAGGTTTTCAGACAAGAAGGAGGGATTCTGTCTGGGCTTGGTGCTTTCCTGGTGTTTCAGTTCTAGAAGACATCCTCTTATTTGATTTTCGAACTGGGTTGCGTGGCTGGGGGGCCAGGTGAGGAGATCTTGTTCAAAGGTATGATGAGTACTGGTTTATTGAGTTTTGAAAACAGAAGAGCTACTTTGGGAACGTGAACAGATTTCCACTCAGATTTGATCCCAAGATCTGCAGTCAGTGTACAGTGTTCCTTTGAAAGTTTCTCTCAGGGTCTTGCTGGCAGCTGTAGGACTATAGTAGCACTGAGTGTCAGCGGCCCTGTGTTTATCTGCGTACAGGAGCTGGCAGCTACATGATCCGTGTGCTGTGCCAGGGCACCTCAGAGCGAACGCTGCTGAAGGGCTTCACGGGCTCCGTTGCCGACCTGGCCTTTGCCCACCTGGACTCATCGCTGCTGGCCTGCCTGGACGAGGCAGGAAACCTCTTCATCTGGCAGCTCAACTGCGACGCGGGCAAGATTCAGTATCCTGTCTTGGCAGGGATCAAAGTTCATTGAAGTCCTTGGGATTTTTGCAATTGTTAAATCCTTGGGAGTCAGAAGTATCACCCTATACACTGCCTTCATTAAGCTAGTCCTTGTTTAACAGGTTCAGTTTAATGTGAAAATGAAAGTAAAAATTACGCTGAATGGCTGAATCAGACTAAGTAGCTTAGCAACCCCTAAGGAACAGGTGTAAACATTTTGTTTCATGAATATGAAATGGGAAGGTGATGAACGCAGATGGGGGTATTTAATGTGTGGTTGGTGCTGTGTTCTGTGTGCTCCCTGTGTATGCTGTGCAGCCTTTCCCTAACCAGTGCCTCAGAGAAGAGATCTTGGTGCACATTCAGCGGCCAAGTGACACACTGCCCAGCGCCTGCAGGAGGCTCATCTGGTGTCCCTTTATTCCTGAGGACAATGATGAAGGCCCTGAGGACAGCTGCCACACGCTGGCCTTGCTGCACGAGGACAGGGTATGCAGCTGCGGATCCGACAATTACAGTCCCCAAGCTTGGCATCACTTAAATGTTGTGTTTAATAGCTTTATGGCTCCAACTTTCAGGCTGAAGTTTGGGATCTGGACATCATCAGATCAAACCACCACTCCTGGCCAGTGGCTGCCCACGACGTGACAGAGGGCTTCATCACCATCAGAGGCCACAGTGGGGTAGGGAGTCTGTTCATCTGTCTCATAGTTCATTCACAGCGTAGAATTTCATCTTCATCGGCGCGTGTGCACAAACACGCTTGACTTTGTGTGTACCCCTCACCACAGCGCATCAGTGAAGGAGCGCTCTCTCCAGACGGCACAGTCCTCGCCACAGCCAGTCACGACGGGTACCTCAAGTTCTGGCAGATCTACATTGAAGGACAGGACCAACCCAGGTAGGTTCTGCGCATCCACTGCACATGTTAAATTGTGTGGTGGGAGGAGCTAAGTACACCCACACTCCTCTGGGAAGTGGAAGCACTGGGTGTCTGTGTGGCCTCACTCCCTCTAGGTGCCTGCATGACTGGAGACCACATGACGGGCGGCCGCTCTCCTGTTTGCTTTTTTGTGATAACCACAAGAAGCAGGATCCTGAGTAAGTACCTTAGAGATGCCACACAGAGGAGGTACCTGCTGGGATCTGCTTTCTCCAGGGGCCTTGTGGCCTAACAACCCTACTTGTGTGTGCAGCGTGCCCTTCTGGCGCTTCCTGATCTCCGGAGCCGATCAGAACCAGGAACTGAAGATGTGGTGCACGGTGTCATGGACTTGCTTGCAGACCATCAGGTGGGTCCTACGACCCCTCCCTCCTGTCTTTTTCTAAAAACAGAAGGTCCAACTGAAGTTTCCAGTCTTGGATATGAAGTAACAGTCTTCTTACCCCAAGTCTGTCAGTCTGTTCTGATCTCCTCTTCCCTGCTCCGTGGTCAGGTTCTCTCCAGACCCGCTCAACTCGACTGTGCTTCCAAGCCTGAAGGCTGTCTTGGACCTGTCAGCAGAGTACTTGATCCTGAGTGATGTGCAGCGGAAGGTGAGGGATGAACATGCACTGGAGCATGAGAGAGACTCCTGTGGGGCTGAGTCTATCGTTGATGTACCTGACTTAGTGTTGACTGGTCCCAGTTGGGGTGTGGGCAGGCTTTGATGGCGCTTTCCGCCAGGTGCTGTATGTAATGGAGTTGCAGCAGAGCCAGGAAAAGGGCCATGCGAGTTTCACCACCATCTCGGAGTTCCTGCTCACCCACCCCGTGCTCAGCTTCGGTCTGCAGGACGTGAGCCGCAGCCGGCTGCGCCACACTGAGGTGTTCCCTCCCGAAGAGGAGAGCGAGAGCATGACTGCTGGTGGGTTCCTCTACATCACACCCTTCTGTCAGCCTGATGGCACTGTACATCCCGAGTTAGTGGTGTTTAAAAGTGACACCACCTGTTTCTAACAGAAGGAGGCCAGGGTGGCCAGGTGGAGTCCAAAGAGGGCATCCAGGTCAAACTCTACTGTGTTCACACCAAGTGAGTGGGGAATGGGGAAGGTGCGTGCGTGCGTGCGTGCGTGCGTGCGTGGGTAAGAGGGACATGGCTACTCCTTTCAGTACTGAGACCTGGAACCCCCTGTCACTCTGACCCCCTGCAGGTGCCTCCAGGATGTGCAGATCTGGTTCCAGCCTCTTGTCAATCCCAGCAGCTCCCTCTTACTGTCCATCTCTGGCTCTCAAGACCATTTTGGTTAGACCACTATGCCTTTTTTCTGTATTTTAATGGGTCAGCAGCAACCTGCATCTTCCTTTGGGTGGCACTCTTCTGCATTTATTTGTTGTAGCACTGATTGGTCCACATGTCTCCCAGCAGGTTATGGCTTGGAGGGCTCCAGTGTGGACCGAGAAGCGGGACGTGGCTCCCAGAGCGAGCTTCGCGGGCTGCTCCCTATGCCCGCTCCAGCTGACTTCTTGCCCTCTGCCGACACTGTGAAGCCCACTCTGATGACGCCTGATGCTTTCATGACTCCAACCGGTTCGGTATGACCTCTGTTTCTGAAACAGAGTCTGTCTGTATGTGGGCAGCTCCCTTTTATACATTTTGGCTGTGAGTGACCTGCCCCCCCCTTCCTTCAGATCCCCGCCTCCCCTGGCAGCAGTCTGACTGTAGTGACATCCATAAGTGGCACCTCTGCTGGTGGCAGGTGGGTGAGGCTCCCAAGGGAAGTGTCTTGGGAATTAGTTAGTAGAGCAGAATTTCTGACCCCCTGGGCCTCATGTAACAACCATGGCTTGGTCCTGGTCTTTAGACTGCAGACTGATGCAGTCGTGTTCATGTTTCCTGCAATTTGGTTTCTAACATTCCGTTTCCCGGTTTCTCTTTGCCAGGGCCAATGAGGACCTGACACAAAGCCCCAAGGTGTCACTCGAGAGTAGCACCCTCTCCCTGGGCTTAGGTTCAGCTCCTGGTTCTGCATCTGTGTCTCCATCTGGGTCCAGATCAGGCTCAGCCAGCAGCAGCCCCTGTTCTAGTGCCATTCTCATCCCAGGTCTGGGAGACCAGGTGCCGTCCCCCAGCAGCACCCAGGTAACATGCCACAGCTACTTTGAATGTTGAAAGGTCATGTGCAGCTGAGGGGCAACTGTAGTTCTCACACATGATGTTGGGCTCATAGGTGAAAGCTACCCTGGGGGCCCAGAACCCACCCATGTCCCTGGACCTGCAGGCCATAGAACCATTGCGTGTCCCTCAGGCGTCCCCCACGCGTGAGCGATCCCCAGATGTCATCTCGTCCGCCTCCACAGCCATGTCCCAAGACATCCCGGAGATTGCCTCAGAGACACTGCAGCGTGGACTGAGTGTGGTTTCAACCGGGGGGGAACCCCTAAGCCCCTCCCTCCATTCCGACAGCATGGCCTCAGCAGCCTCAGCACTGCACTTGCTGTCTCCGCGAAACCGCAGTGGGTCGGACCATGGCCGCTCCTCTCAGGAACTGGGTGGAACCATGGGTGGAGCTGTGACCGATGGGGAGAGGCTAAATTCCACCCCATCCCTTCTGGAGACTGCCCTGTCACAAGATAGTGCAGCTGCCTGTACAGACAGTAGCGTGAGCTGGCCTGCTGCTCCGGACATCACTCGGGAGACACGCAACAGCCTGGTGGACTGGTGAGCCACCACCATGCACCTCTTGTCAGATGACCCACAGCAGCCTAGTACATCCAGTAGTTGCACACAAACACACAGCAGGTGGCGTCTGGGCCTCGTACTTACAATTTGCACATAACGTTTCCTCCTGCGGTTTAGCTCTCGTGATGACGTGAAGACATCTGCCTACCACAGACACCCGTACAACCTGGCGCAGAACGACAGTCAGGATGCCAGTGCTGAGCAGAGGTGAGACTGCTGCTGATCCCCGTGAGCCTCACCAGGCCAGAGTCCCGACCCCCAACCCAAGCACGGGGTTCTCCCTGAGGAATAAAACTGGCAACCTTTGAAAATAGCATTGTATTCTTTGGCGAGACAGCTAAGGAGGTTAATAAAATGGTTAAAAACAGACTAAGAGCAAAGTTAAATGGTAAAATAACATTTATTAAATTGTTAAATGATTGTTTCAACAGTGTTGTTAAGAGTGTAGTGAGTCTGTCAGCTGTTTAAAACCCTCTTTTTGTGGCAGAATTGTTGGCATTAGTTTTTTTTTTTTGTGTGCGCGTTTCCCCTCCCCATGGGGTGTGTGCAGTGACCACGAGGATGAGGTGATCAGCCTGGCATCATCCTCTGGGAATTGTGGCACCTGCTCTTCTCACAGACTGCCAACAAAGGACTGGAAGGTCTCCCCTAGATCATCCCCAAAACTGAAGAGGAAGAGTAAAAAAGACGACAGGTGGGATCAGGTCTTCTCCTCAAGGACTTTCAGATTTTTTGTTGTTGAAAGCCAGCCATGTTGAACCTCCACTGTGACATAAATGTCACCTTTCTCCCCCCCCCCTTTCATGCAGTGAGTCCTTACAGCCCAGACAAGCTGATCTTCAGCTTCAGGTACCACCCCTCTAATCCAAACTGTTTTCATGATGGTACAGCATCTCTGCATACAAGTACAGCAGAATAGCGTTTTTCCACAGGAGGCACAAGCAATCACTCCTGTAATCTCCTCATATTTACTTTAGGCCAGTGCATGCAGCTGTTGGAGGATTCCTCTTTGTAACCTGTGCAGGTAACCCTGGAAACGCAGGAGGAGCTGGTCCAGTTGCTGCGCAGCCAGCAGAGGGAGCTGTCCGAGCTGCGGCAGAACCAGCTGGAGCTGCTGCAGCGGCTCACGGGCCACATGGATGCTGTGCAAAGCTCCACTGTGGCCCTGGTAGAGCAGGCACTGGTCAAGCAGCAGGAGCAGAACCGTATCCTTCTGTAACGGCGAGTGGTCTTTCCAAAGGGGCCTTGAACTGTTGCGTTGTGACGGTTCCCCAAAAATAGGTCCACCCTGACAGGACATACGGATTCTTGGTGTAGTTTTCTGTCTGGTGTTGTGGACACGACTGATGGTGATTGCTTATTTTAGGCAGCAGTGCTCTGCAGTCTCTGTGGTTTACTTGGCCTGATGTGGCACCATTGCAGTGGTTTAGCCTGCCGGGTGACAGCCGTGACCCTAATCCCCCACAGTAGTGCCGGTCGTGTTGTGTAACCTGGGGGGTTGGTAAGCTAGCTGCTCCGTTGTCAGACTTGCGCAACAGACATTGTATCTCGAGACACATTTGCCGCCAAGGCACACTGAATGTAAGAGTGAAAATACAGGCATCACTCAACTTTCTGACCCCTCCCTGCCACCAACTGCTAATTTTTTATAGAAAATTGTGGACATTGTTGTGATTAAAATGCTTACTAAGGCTATTTATTGGAACATTAAGTAACATGAAAATAAGAGAGTACAGTTAAAACTAAAATTACTACACATAAAATGTCCACAAACTCATTTTCATTGTTGAAATTTTGATTACTTTGTCTCATAAATATGCATATTTCTTCATCTTCACATTGGTCACTAGCTTTCAGGACACCAGATGTGGACTGTAAACACTGGAAATTAGATGAATTAAAGTGCCCGCTTTTTATTTGTTGGCTTGTTGGGTCAGCACAAGTCACGTTCACTCCATGGAAGAATTGAATTTGAGATGAGAAAGCAGTTAAAAATAAACTATCTTCAACTTGTACCTCGACTGTTTGTGCCAGGTATTGATGTGTTGTCTGCCCATACCACCAGGTACTCATCCTGTGGTGGTGAGGGTTTAGAGAGGACAACACTACAGAGCAGGTGGGCTCTACAGGCCCCTCAGTAAAGAGAGGTTAATCTTGACTTGGGTGTTTTTTCCCTCACTTGCAGATAAACTGAAGAGGGCACTAAGTTATTGAGAAGTTGTGGGGAGGGTTGCAGCTCTGGTTTAATGACGTTCCCAGCAAAGGTGTGAGGTTCTCATTTGGCACATTAGCAAAACCTCCTTGAGTTGGACCAGTCTGAACCTTGACCTGAGCAACGCGCAGAGCGGCACATGGAGCATGCTTTGGCAGAGGGACAGCTGCGGAACCAGCAGCTACAGGAGCAGCTGTCCCACCAGTTGGCCCAGACGCTGAACACAACAGTCTCCAACCGTCTGGACAAGGTGCTCCGCGAGGAGATGAAGAAAATCGTCCCCCAGGGTGAGGCCACTTGCTGTCTGTTGCAGCTCTTATGTCATACATGTGAGCACAAGGAAAGTTGGTAGGTGAGCGCTTGAGAATCGGGGATTTCCTTGCCCAACAGGCCAAGGGGCCAAACTCCAGGTGGTGTCTGTATGGTCCGGAAAGTAAAAAGTTGGGCTGAAGCAGTGCTACAGCTGTAACTATCACATGTTGCCCTTTTAGCACAGCTGGCATGTTAAATCGAGTAGGTTTGACCAGAAGGAAAGGCATTTAATTGTGTTGAATTTATTGAAATGACTCCAGCAGGTGATATACACTGCCTGGCCAAAAAAAAGTCACACACTCTTAATATTTTGTTGGACCGCCTTTAGCTTTGATGGCAGCACGCATTCACCATGGCATAGTTTCAATAAGCTTATGCAATATCACAACATTTATTTCAGTCCAGAGTTACATTAATTTTTCGCCAAGATCTTGTATTGATGATGGCAGAGTCGGACCGCTGCGTAAAGTCTTCTCCAGCACAAAATACCAAAGATTCTCAGTGGGCTTAAAGTCTGGACTCTGTGGTGGCCAACCCATGTGTGAAAATGATGTCTCTCTCATACTCCCTGAAGCACTCTTTCACAATTTGAGCCCCATGAATCCTGGCATTGCCATCTTGGAATATGGGGGAAAAAAATCCATTGATAGAAAAACCTGGTCATTCAGTATATTCAGGTAGTCAGCTCACCTCATTTTTTTGGCCACATAACGTTGCGGAACCTAGACCTGATCAACTGAAGCACTAAGTTCAATTCAGGTGGTGGTGTTTTTTTTTTTAGGCTAGGCAGTGTAGTAACTGGCACTGCTCCTTCTGGATTCAGAGATCACATTTTTGAATGCCTGTGCCTACTGTAGTACCCTGAAGTATAGCATTTTGACCTTTTTTGACACCAAATCCACGTTCGTCTTGGGGGATCATAGTCTGGTTCTGTCCTTTGTAGCCTTTCATCAAAAACAGAAAAGTGCCATTTCCTGCCCATTATTTCCACAGCATTGTGGTCAGCAGGGCCTGGTAGTGACAAAAAATTGAGACCATGGAGCCTCCCAAGCTGTCACATAACTGTCGCACCCCACTATAGCTTGCTAGCTTGGGAGATGCCTGCTAACCAGGCTCCTTCAGGCAGGTTAACTTTTTGATCTCCCTGTCTCAGCCATCTCCAAGAGTCTGGAACCGGTGACAGGGCAACTAAGCAGCACCATTGCCACCAAGCTGACTGCTGTGGAGGGGGCACTGAAGGAGAATGTGACCAAGGTCGTCAAGTCAAAGGTCTGTGTTTCTGTTGTGGTATCAAGTGAAGCCACATCTCAAGCATTCTAATTATCTGGCAGTTTCATTTAATTTGAATGGTTTTTTGTGAAGTAATGATGCCCACTGAAAGCCTCCCCCCCACTTTTGCAGAACACCACAGACGCCATTGGCCGAGCTGCAGCTGAGGCCATGCAGGGCCCCATCCAGTCAGCCTACAAGGAGGCCTTCCAGAGCATCGTCTTGCCTGTGTTTGAGAAAGGTTGCCAGTCCATGTTCCAGCAGATCAACGACAGCTTCAAGCAGGGGACCCATGAGTGTAAGTACAGCAGGGCCTGCGCTCATCAGGTGTCCACAGGAGCACATCTTGCAGAGTCCTGAGGATGTGGAGCTCGAAAGCCTTGGTTCACGGTGTGTCTTGTGGGTCTTTACCTTTCTGTGCTCTTCCCACAGACATTCAGCAACTAGAGAACCACCTGAAGAACCGAAAACAACGTGAACAAGATGCCCGTGATCCTCTGGTTGGGCAGCTCCAGCAGATGGTGGACTCGCTGCAGAACACCACAGACCAGCTGGCTGCCACCGTGATTGCCAGTGTGCGCTCAGAGGTCCAACATCAGCTCAACCTGACTGTGGGAAAGTAAGTCTGTTGATGGCATAACTGCATAAAACAGCAGATTAAAGAATCCCTTTACACATGTGGAAATGATACGACCCAGCAAGCAACATTGAAGGCATTCCAGCTGCGTTTTACTTAAGATTGCTGCCGTGTTTCCTCTCAGCCTGCAGGACTCAATTTTGACGCAGGTGCAGCGTATTGTCAAGGGCGAGGTGAGCCTGGCCATGAAGGAGCAGCAGGCTGTAGTCACCTCCAGCATCATGCAGGCCATGCGTTCAGCAGCAGGTACACCCATCCCCACAGCCCACCTGGACTACCAGTCGCAGCAGGCCAATGTGCTGCAGCTGCTGCAGCAGGGCCAAATCAACCAGGCCTTCCAGCAGGTGAGGACAGTGTCCCTCAGGGTGGCACACCTGTCCATTCGGTGACAGATGTCAGTCCTTTGAGTGTGTTCATATCGCAGAGCAGTGGGATTGTACTTTTGAGTCCATACAATGAAGTACGAATGAGTAACCAACAAGGTCTTGCAGCTTCAGTGCACATGTGGAGATACTTGCGTGGGTGGGTGCCAGTTCTGCCGAAGATGGGTTTGGTGCTGTACAGTTTGTCCCAACTGAGCTCCCCTCAGTGGATCAGGGCTACTAAAAATATGCTCATAAGTTAGGAAACAAATCCTTAACATCTCACCTGCAGTTGTCCCTCAAGGGACCTATCCACAGGTTTTTACATTATTAGATTATTTTTCACAGCCCCCGTGTTGATCCAGTACACACCTGTAGCCTCAGCCCATTGTTCAGCTTGATTCAGTCACTTGTCGTGTGTCACATCCCATTGGTGCCAGGAAGTTTTTACGCCCTGCTTTCTGATGCAACGTCGGGTCCCTGCAGGACAGACTTCTGCACTGCTTGGATCAGATAGGATTGTTGTCAAGGCTATGACCTTGATGCCAGATGTTAGGGCTCATTGGAGTGCTCAGCATTTCCCAGTCCAGCCCACAAAAAATTAGTGCTTCAAAACCCCTGTAGCTGCAGGAATGGCTTCAGTGAACGTATAACATAAAGCGAGTATCTCCTTGCAGGCTCTGTCAGCAGCAGATTTGAACCTGGTGCTCTACGTGTGTGAGACCATTGACTCCCAGCAGGTGTTCGGTCAGCACCCGTGTCCCCTCATCCAACCTGTCCTGCTGTCACTCATTCAGCAGCTGTCCACAAACCTGTCGACCCGCACCGAGCTAAAGATCAGGTAATTTACGCCTGTCACACAGACATGTGGTCCTCATGCTCTCTATTGCTGAATTTAGTTCTGAAGAACTAACTTCCAGGTGGGTGCTTGATGTGTGCATTCCAAACACTAGGTGACCTTCAGAACAGTCATAGTAGAAAAGAGCTTGGTAAAAGAAAGGAGTTACTTGGGGAGTTGATCCACAATTCTTTGTCTTTGTGTCAGTTACCTGGAGGATGCAGTAATGAACCTGGACCACAGTGACCCGGTGACGCGGGACCACATGAGCTCGGTTCTCACACAGCTCAGGCAGAAGCTCTTCCAGTTCCTGCAGATGGACCCGGCAGGCCCACTCAGCAAGAGAGCAAAGAGGCTCATGATGATGCTGCAGGGCCTGGTGAACCACTAGAATCTGCATCCCTCCCACATGCTCACAACCACTCCCTCCTGCCCCCAGCCCATGTTGAGCCTGATGTTACTGTCACTGCAGGAGCCATGGTGCCTTGCTGACGTGCTTACGGGGGCAGCAGTGTCACTGCACTATACGTTTTGTCCCCCATGAGCACATCTGTGAAAAGCTGTGCATCCTCCTGCCTCCTTGGTCAGCACTTCTCTGAGGTTTTGTTCAGCACAGATAACAAGATAACAGTGACTTGGAGCCAGAAGGACTTCAGCTGCGACTGAAACCTCAGCTTTTCTCTTTCTGATTGACATGACAAACTCTGTGTTTAAATTCTGAAACTTGATGCTTTCAGACTCCCCCCCCCCCCCTCCCTTTTGTCAAAATATATCTGCAGCATTTTCCCCTCAGATGGGGAACACCGAGAATGTACGTAGAAACACAGGGTAGTTTTATGTTGCCTATGGAAGTGTCTGCATCTGTGCTCTTCTGTTCGTGCCTCCTGCAGGCTTTTGGCATTGAGCAGTGGGAGGGGCTCACCATGGAGAGCTTGCCTGCAGAGTGTTACGATTCCTGGCCTTGCATCCTTCCTTCAGTTTGTTTGTGGCCCTCTTGTAGGCAAACCACGTGCGATGTCTTCAGTTTGGTGAGCTGGTCAGTCATTGGCCTCTGTTTTTCTTTGAGGAAACTTAGCTGCTTTGTTTAGGTTTTTTTTTTTTTCCTCGTGTGTGTGGTTCAGCAGAAGTTGTGTTTTCTTTATAAGTTCTGTGTTAGCTGAACTATGTATGGCCTTTCACTTTTTAAAAGAAGCAATAGTGATGCTGCACTGCAGTCAGCATTCAAACCAGCTTCTAAGAACTTTTGATGTGATCTGGCCTTGAAAAATCTCCTGCAGGACTTCCTTCTCCGTGTAATACTGCCCACTTTCAACTGGCATCTCTGGATTTTTCCCACCCAGTTTAAAAGCAGGTGAATTAAGACTTTGCTGGTGGGCTTTGTCATGGTTTCCCCAGAGAGATTTGTGGAAAAAACAAAGCAATGATGGTTGATCTAGAAATTACATCGTGTCCGTCCTTCTTCATTCTCCTTTGGTTCAGGGGATTTGCCCCACTGTTATCAAGTAGCAACGTGAAGGACACTTGTTGAACATCTTCCACAAAAAACAGCGCAGCTGGTCACTTGACGCCATCCATTTTCAGTGGCCCGACCGTCACTGTGAAGGATCTTGGGTAGCAGATGTGCACAGCTTGTAGACGCAGTGCTTGTAGCCATCCTTCTCCTCTCAGACCTTCAGAGGAATGGTGGTATAATGACTGCACTGGATTCTGAATCATGACAAATATCTGTAGAGTTTCAGGCATGGTCACTCAAGTTGAGCTTGGTGAACAGCAGCAGTTTTTCGCGATGCTGGCATGAGGGGGTCAAACGGCCTCCTATCTGCAGCCACGGCCCGCTGCAGAGTTGCTTCGCTGCGTTATTGTGCATTCAAAGGCCTCGGAGCTGTTTGTTTCCCTCATCTGCTACACTTTTCCCCCTTCGATTTCCTGAGTTTTGCTACCATGCCGAAGGTCTGTGCTTGTGCTGTTGGTTGAGTTCTCATGAGCCTCCGGTGTCCTTTTCTCCGCTACTGCAGTAACGTTCGTGTCGCCATCGCAGAATGCGGGGGCCCTTAATCCCCGCAGTGAGGTAGCCCTGTAGGGGGTGGCGGTGGATGCCTGCGTATCTCTGTCCCTCCCCAGCATCAGCAAGCAGTCCGCGTGGCCAATTTTCAGGGAACCCCGACACCTTTAAATCTCAAACTCATTCCGATTGCTTTAATGGGGATGAGAAAAAAATACTTTTATATCTGTAGTTTCTAATAGTGAGGGGGAAATGTACAAATGTTTCACGGAGGCTTACACAGGTAAAGAATATGTATAAAAATATTTTCCAAACTCGTAATACTAGTTTCAGATTGTGTTCTAGGAAAACAATTTTGTACTTTTGTTAACGATGAGTTTTATGTTCACTGTGCTCAAGTATTTTGTTGTATATTTTACACTCGTTTGTTTTACCTTAGGACTGACTGTTTGGGTCAAGTTAAAAGATCAATAAAGTTGTTTAATTTCCATGTTGGTGGTGGTGGTGTTGGCTCCTGTGCGCCCTTCAGCGCCGCACTTCACACCGTGGTGCCCTGACGCGACACCCTGAGCCTCAAGCCCTCCCCAGTCCGGACGGTGTCTGGGTTCGAAGCCCGGCTGCGTTCGGGGTGGTGAATCGCAACGAAGACCGAAATTCCTGCGTATAAAAAAGCTTGGACGACATGAAGCGATTTCGACTGTGAGAGGACATAAAAAAAAAAAAAAAAACGTTTCTGTACGAATTTTTCGCTTCGCCTCAGCGAGCGGGAGGTCGCTTTCCCGCCCCGCGCGCGCTCGCTCTCTCTCTCTCTGTCGCGCGCGCAGGTGGAGCGCGAGGGAGCCTCGCCGTGTCGCTGTGCTTCGTCGCTTTGCCTCGTCAGCCTTTTTGCTGTCAATGTCGCTCTTGTAGCGCCTTTTTATTCTATTTTATTTTATTTTTCATCGTCCGCGATGAGCCTTCAGCCTGGAGTCGCGTGGCTCCTCGCGCCTGTCGCCCTCCACTTCAGTAAGTGTTGTTTTACTGTTTTTACGCTCTTTTACAGCTTCGACACCAGTAGTTACTCTTACCTTGACCTTCTTGTTCCCCAAGTTTCTTGTCTGAAGGGTTTTTGACGTTTGTTTTTCGTTACAATTTTCTCTGTTTTGTTAGACACCAGCTTTGTGCGTGTGCGCTGCGTGCCAGTTTCGGGACGTCTGCTGTGCGTAGTGTCGGCCACTCTCTCGGGTGTCCTTCGCCATTTCTCACTTTTTCTCACTCATTTTCTGTTTGTGCATTGATTTGTATTTTGGAGTCCCGCACAGTTGAAGGTGTAAAACGGGAGGCGCGGTGGTCCCCCCCTCCGGCGGCAGGTGACACAGATCGACTCAGGCGGAGGAGGTGTGCGCTGCGGCTTGACTTGGTCACTCGGCGCTCATCGTATCCCCCAGCGTCGCTGTTTAGTCTCACATTTGTCCTGGGGGTCCCAGCCCTCAGATCCATTCCAGGTGTGTGAGTGGTCACCTGTCCTGTCCTACCTCTTCAGTGGGCTTAAAGGCAGCTGCCAGTGTGAGTCTTGATGCTCTTTCCCAGGTGTTTCTTGGTGCCAGTGGGTTTTTTTGCTTTCCGAGCCTTGTGACCTGCAAGTTGCTGATGAACACATGCTGCGTGCACCTGCATTTTCAGTTCCATTTGCCAGAGTTGAGCTCTCGGCTGTTTACCTGGACGTGGTGCCGCACCCGCTGCCCCGTTGTTACAGCAGCTCTGTTTCCCATGTCCCCATCTGCTGTCTTCTCAAGTCTTCTCGACAATTTGAGGTTTGAACTTCATGTCAGGTTCGTTTCTCCAGGTTTCCTGGATGCTGAGCTTTGTGTTGTGATGGGAAGCAGCTGTTGGAACACCACTGGGAGTCACGCTGTTGGCCTTCACTTTGCACAGATGGACCGAGCAGCACATTTATTTAGTGTGTGTGTGTGTGTGTGTGTGTGTGTTGGGTCAATCTGCTGCCTTGGTGTGAGTGTAACCCTAACCCATTTTTCTGCCTCTCTGTCTGAATCTCCTGCCCTCCTCACTGCCTCCTTCAGACCTTTTTAATTGTTCGTTTCCAGTTTTTCTGTCCCCCGGGACAGAAAACCAGTGATTTTGCTGTGCTGAGCTGCGGAATATGGATGGTGCTGCGCGCTTCTCTTTCATCTTGTTGGTCTTCAGGAGCTCCTGTCTAGGCTCCTGCTGGCTTCCTCTTTCTCTTCCTGAGTTTCTTTTGTTAGCCGTGATGTTTACGGGTGTTTCTAGCATCGCACCATTTACTCCGCTACTGCTTTTGCTTGTGGAAACTTGTGTGGCCCACAGAGGCTCATAGGGTCTGTGCACCTCACCAGCCATCCTGTTTTCTGTCCCCACCTCCACAGTGTTGGTCCCCAGCCCTGCATCCTCAGCTGCCGCCAGCAAGTGTGCCACCATCTACAGAGGCTTTGCCCAGTGTCTGCTGGCCCTTGGAGACAGCATGGCAGACAGCATGCAAACAGAGGAGAGTGTGGAAGAGATCGACGCCATCTGCCGGTGAGCGCAGCGGATACAACGCATGTCCATTCTCTGCCATCGCTGTGCTTTCCATTCGGCTCCGGGCAACCCCCTTGCACCACGGATTCTGTGCTAAGGTGTTTGCCCCCTCTGCTGCCTGCCGCAGGTTCTGGGATGAGTTCCACACATGTGCCAATGCTGCTCTGGCGGGGTGCCCCGACGAGGCAGCGGCCGTGTGGGAGTCGCTGCGCCAGGAGTCCAGGAAGATGCGGTTCTCAGGAAATCTGTACGACATGTGCGCCGACCGCACTAAGGCCCCACCCACCGAGCAGAACCCGCCCAGTCAGGAGGAGACCAATCAGGAGTCTCTGAAGGGACATGCCCACTCCCTCAACCCAGGCCATTTCCTTCTGCTGCCCACCTGCCTGCTGCTGCAGAGGGTGTAGGAGCCGGGGAGGAGCTTCCACATCAGGTTAAGCCCCAAGGGGGCATCTGCGCAGCTGCCCAGCATGTTGTCCATGTAGCTGAGTCGCACTCCTGTTGGTGTCTGTGCAACTCACTCAAGTCATCCACTGCGGCCCTCTCAAACATACATTTTATTTGAACAGGTGTGCACACACTGAGCATTATTTTACAGCCCCACACACACACACTGCACCTTACTCCTTTATCAGGACACAGCTGCCTGCGTAGCACTGAGCATCTCCAGCAACTCACGTCACCAGCAACTCACGTCACCACCACCTCCCGCTTCACTGCTGTGCAACTGTGACGATCCATTATGGCTTTGTATTTACAGGACTCCTTTCTCCAGGGTGCTTCAGGGCATTAAACTTCACACTGATTTGTCCATTTATACAGCAGGGTAATTTTTACTGTGCCAGTTCAGGGTGAGAACCATAGAGCAGCTAGAGCAGGAGGGGGGATTTGGTTGTGGCTAATCTGGTTATAGCCACATGAGCTGCTGCTACGACTGTATCTTTGTGGGAAAACCAAAATTGTACTGTTAAATTCACTGTATTGAGATTTTTATTCAGTCAGAAAATAAACCTCATTGATTACATTTCTTAATAATTGGGGACGGTGACGACATGAGCCAAAGAGGTGTTTCCCACTGAGGGCAGCACACGCTTCCAGGACACTCACTCTTCAGATGCATTTCTCCAAAGAGATGTAGAACCCAACGGCAGCAGAGATATAGACAGGAAACTCTCCCAGTGCAGCAAGCATTCTTTTTACCAGGGTACGTTACACCAGCAGATGCACAAAGGCCTGAGGGTGACTTCAATTAAACAGCTAATGTAGTAGAAGTTTGTGGACCTGATCTGGACCTGGAGCTGTGCAGTGTTGTGAGATGAGGGTGGATCCTGTGGGTGTTATGCAGGACCAGGTGATGGCTTCGATGTCCTGGGAGAAGCAGAGAAGCGAGCAGTGAGAAATAAGTTGCAGGGAAGTGGCCTGTAGGCCTGGAGAAGCAATGGGGTCCAGGGGTCTGCAGCTGGTGGCTGTGTGACATCAGGAGGTCTCAGGTGGCGAAGTACAGAGAAGGAGGCAGCTTTGCTGAGAGACCCAGTGTAGTCAAGGCGGGTGAGCCAACGATGGTGTTGGACATGACTTTGCCTCTAAAGAAGGAGGCAAAATCATCAGCAGAGGAGAAAAGGTGCCGAGGAGTTTGAGAGGCTCAGTGGCTGTAGACTGTAGGTCATTCTTGAAGAAAGGAGGAGAGCAGAGAGGAATGCAGCAGTGGAGCTCCTTGCAATGAATGACTACAGTTCACTCTTTAAGCAGAGGCTGAGCCTGGAAGAAGCAGCTCTCAGAGGCCCTGTGGACAAAATGACATCAAAAAGAAGCTCCTCTTCCAAATCCACCCACGGAGCCACAGGACACGAGGCCTTGTAGATCTTCCCGCAGTGTGGTATCTGCTGGTGTTCTTTCATTAACCTCATCTTTTTGGTGTTCACATGACTGGATGGTCTAGATGGTCAATCATGGCTTCATGCTTTAATCCTTCATCTTCAGAGGGACACAGTTGTTAAGATGGAAAATGTGACATCTTTAGAGGAAGAAGAATAAATGAGGGGAGGTGGGGGTGGTGCTGGAATGATGGGCTCCATGTGTCTTATGTCAACACTGGAGCACTGCATGGTGAGATAATAGGTGCCGTGTAGTAGAGTAGTGCCGTGTGCGTGTGTGTTGCAGTACTGTGTCCCCAAGAGCATGCAACTGTCCTGCACACACATTGCCCAGTCCTGCAAGCCTTCTCCTGAAAGCAAGATCACATGCTCAGCGGAAGAAGATCAGTTGCAGGCCACCATCAGCTTTGTGAACCTCCTGCTTGTGGGCCGTGGAGCTACAGAATCAGCAATACAGGAGGACAGCGGAGCACAGAGATGGACGTTAATCCCCCGGCCGCTGTGAGGATTTGACCCTGGATTAAGGCTGCCTGACACTGGAGCTCTGCAGCAGCTTTGCGAGAGCCTCGTGGTCTTTCTTCCAGCCAGATGTGCAAGTTAAATCCCTGGGCAGGATGACGTGCAAGTGGGGCCATGCGCAGATGCGCAGGGGAGCAGATCAGCTGTCTGTGGTGTGCAAATGCTCTCCCTCTTTCTCACACACACGGGGCGGCCAGCCTGCTGCCCTCTGGTTTGCATCTCTGCAGCTCAGGATCTAAGAGATGAATTGCCCACACACCTGAGCTAGGGGAAGCCATTAGGTGTGTAGTGCATCTCTACCTCAAAATCATCCGAGCGTGAAGGTTTCGACCCTGTCGGCCTGGGCCGTGCAGCTGAGGAGTCCTGAAGAATCGCTGAAAACTCAAGGACGGGGAGACGTGGGCAGGTGTGATCCAGGTGAGCAGCAAAGTTCCTTGTCCACTTTGTTCTTCTGCAAAGGCAACTCTGCTTTGAGCCTTTGATGGATCAGTGCTGTTATGCACCCAAATCAAAGTGTTTCTTCATAAAAGATCTGACATGCAAAGTTCACATCACCTCACTGGTCTTGATGGTTCTCTGATGCTCCAGTTGCTCTTTCCAACATTCAAACTTTTGTGGGGGGACAGCAGGCAGACCAATGAACCTCAGTATTGGGTTTCCCGTCCTGGGGATGGACGGTGCACCACAGGGGATGCTGGGTAACATCACACTACAAGGTTTCAGATTTGCCTCCTGGACTCTGTTGTGGTCCCCATGAGCCTGAACTGTGTGCCGCCCTGGGTCAAAATGAGGTGGAGAAACGGTCGGTTGTCAGCAGGGAAGTTCTGCTTATTCCAAATAAGCACCACCTGTTGCAGGGAAATCACTGTTTTCTGCCCGGAAAATAGCTGATTTGTCGGTGCAAACAAAGCTGGAATGAGGGAAGGAGCTCCTGAGAGTGTGATGAGCAGCGGGTTGTTGCTTCTGTGCACAATCGTTCAGTCGGTGCACCGCTGTGCGAGGAGGCCCCTGTGGTGTGTTGAGTGGGTTTATGTTCTGCATCCTTGCGTTTCTGTAGTTCTGAATATGCAAGTGTGTGTCAGAGTTAACAGACCCCATTACCCACCTGGCCCCACGGGCTCTTTTGCTTGTGTTTCAGAGCAACTTCCACTGGTGATGAGCAGTGGTCGAAGGGTTTGAAGCCCGGCCTGTCCCAGTGAGCTCCACGGGTTGCTCCGGCGTGTCAGTGGCTGTGTCACACGGATACTGTACACCTGGAGAAGGTCAAGTGGTAACAGTTTATGTAGTGATCATCATATAGTCATATAGCGACTGACAACTTGTACCCTGGAGGTTGCTGGTTCAAATCCGTCCCTTCCCTGCTGAGCTCCTTGGATCATCGCTGACACACAATTAAACCATTGCAGCTGCCTTGAACAAAAGTATCATAAATAAAGCGAGAGACCAATGTTCCAGTTTTCTGGAAAGTTCGTAGCAACCAACGTTTTGGAAGTTGCCGTGACGGTGTGGACGTGTCCTCTGGATTGGCTGGTCATCGCAGCCCTAGGTGACGCAGGAAGCCGAGACGGTGCCAAGGCGCACGCTGCTGCAGAGCTCAATATGCATTGGGTGCCCTCGAGTGGAGACACGGAGCGAAGTTCGTTGTTGCGCTTTGCTACATTCCCACGGGGCGTGTGTACAAAAAAAAAAAAAAAAAGGCACTGCTGTGTTTTTGGCACCAGCTACAAACTTTCTGGAAGGCTCCACATTTGCCTTTGTGTGAGTTTTGAACATCCTTACTGTTGCCGTTAGAAACCGGAGTTCAGTGAAGATAAACTGCAGCAGCTTTTATTTAAAAAGAAAAGGAAAAACAAGTATGGTTATTTTTAAACTGCTTGTTAAATAGCTCATACATCCATACAGCAGTATTTGTTAACAAGGAATCCAGTTAACAAAAGGTAAATGCATGCAGCCCACATCTTGGGTTACACTTTCAAAACTTAAACACGTTCCTGTTCATTTCTAACTGTTTAGCTCTCTGTTTATTTTCTAAACTTTCTGCGAGTGCGACCGGTGACCCCCTATGGAGCTGCCTAAATTCAATTCAGCTCCACAATGATTACAGCCCCTGTCTGGTGCTCAATTTTGAAAAGTAAACTGACTTTTTGGGTGATTAGTAAAACAAAACAGTGCTTTATTTCCCTCACTAGAGTTAGTCCCGTTGAACACAGTGCCAGGTGGGAGCGGTCTGGCACCTCATGAGCCCAGGACTCGGCCTGATCGCACGGTACTCATTGTATTTGTTTTGTAAAATTTAACGGTGGCTGAAAACAAAACCAGAGCTTCCAAAATGAACAAATATTTTCTTAAGACTTGAAGAGGATAGGCAAAGATTTGAAAATGGTCCACCAATCAGATGCTGGGCTGATGTCGGTCGGTCCCGCATCCTGCTGCGCGTCTCGCTGTTTCAGCACCTATATCCCCCCTTCAGTCAAGCTCTTCTATGAGGCATCCCATTCCTGACGAAGGGGCAGCTTCAGCTGGGGGGTCATCTGTGGAGAACAGGCTGGATGGTTGTTGCCATCCCACTCCCCTGTCCACTATGACAAAGAAGTCAGAAGGACTGGACAGTAGAGGCTCGTGACACAGCTCTGAGGTCCCACCGGGGTCCAGTTCCTCACCATCGCTCCCGCCGCTCTCCGATGAGATCGCTTCGATTTTGGGGCAAAAGACGCGCTGGAAAAACACACCCCCTTCAGGAATTTTATCTTATTAAATATTAATCACCCTTTCCTGGTACTGGAACTACCTGCTCAGGAAACACATCCTCGTCCTCCAAGTCAGGAAGCTCCTACAACAAACCACACGGAAAAATGGTTCAATGTTATTAAATAACATATTGCTTTGAAAATTTGACCAAAAACTGACCAGAATGTCTTACTGCAGTACTGTACCGCGCTATTACGGCCTGTTCTTCTCACTCACTCTAACACTTACGTCAATGGTCAGTCTGAGCTGCTCCAGGTAGACAGTGTCCAGCTGCTCCTGCTCCTCCAGCTCTGTGATCAAAGCACCCGGAGTCACCATCTTCTGGGGCTCCGTGTCTGACACCAGCTCTGTGATCGACCTGCTACCCTGGGCACCTACTGATCCATCCTCCGGTTCTGTAATCAACTGGCTTTCCTGGGTAGCAACTGACCCTTCCTGCAGCTCTGTATTTGGCATACTGACCACAATGGCCTCCTGCCCAGCAGGTGTGTCTGTGGTAAAGATGAAAAGACCAGGTGTCCACTTTACATACAGTTTAAGCCTCACGGAAACACACAATCAGTTGGAGTTGTACCTGTGGCCAAGGATGTTGGTTCTCTTGCGGGGATGGGAAGGGCGGGGCAAACACTACTGCCCCCCTCAGTTCCGTCTTCAACAGCACACACCTCCAGAAACTCCTGATGGGCCTGCAGACTCTCCTCCACAAAGGCATCCAGCTTCTCTCGGTCATCTTCATTAGAGGCTGCCTCAACTGGGTGAGGACAGCAAGCGCTGCTGAGTGGCTGCAGGTGCGTGTGTGCATGCGTGCGTGAGTGAGCGAGTGACACCTCACCGGCCTGTTGCTGCTCAGCAGCCGCCCTCCTCTCCCTGGCCTGGTCCCGTATAGCCAGCATGGCATTCACGCTATCCTGGATTTTCTTCCTTTCCCGCGTCTCCCATAGCTCACGTTCGCGTTGCTCTGCCTCCAAGCCTCCGACTGCCCACGCATCAATACATGCCCTGCACGCGGCACACAGGAGACATGAGGGGGACACTTGGCAAACGTCCTCTTCACATGAGGGGTCTTCATTCATCAGTCCACTGTACTTACTTTCACCACATTCCCAGTTGTAAAAGCGAGGAGCTTTCTGTGACATTGGCAAAGGAGCCAACTCACCTCTCCATGGGGAACACGGGCCGGTCGTCCAAGTAGGTGAGCCGCCGCAGGCGCACAATCACTGTCTTCCTGTAGTTGGGAATGTTCCGGATCACCTCGTTTCCCATCAGGTTCAAAACGCGCTGGAATAGCAGTCGAGCGTGAGTGACTTCCCCCCCGCAGCTGCTTCCTGTCCACTAGGGATCCAAGCCATGCCCACCTGTTCTCCAGATCAGTGTCTCCAGCCTGCGCCCGGCTGCAACAGCAGTCACTGATATATACTGTATACTATTTCTACTACAAGCCAGAGGCCCCTGGTCTAAGACCCCGAGTGAGCTGTGACCCAGTTCAAGACTCACCAGTTCAGGCATGGTCTCAAGAACCGTCAGAATGCCCGGGTCCCTCAGCTTGTTGTGGGACAGGTCGAGGACGCTAATGGCTGGGCACAGTGCCAGGTGGGCGATGTCCGCCACCGTCTCCAGGTGGTTATATGCGAGCTGCAGCGTGCTCAGCTCAGAGAGGCATGCTGGGTAGACAGAGGACAGCTGTCACTGGGTGGCGTGGCTAGAGGAGGAATCCCACCCACAAGCACTGCCAGCCCCATCCATGACGACTCACACAGGTTTTCGATGACCTTGATGTAGTTGTTGCATAGGTTCAGGGTACAGAGGTGGCTCAGGGGGTCCAGATTCTCCAGCTGGGTGATGAGGTTCTGCTGCAGGAAGAGGCAGCGCAGCTCGGTCTGAGCCTCCAGGTTCTCGATACGCTGCAGCCCATTGCACTCCAGCCACAGACACTTGAGGCCTGTGTACTCCTCTAAGTTCTCGATAGTGGAGAAGCCTGGTGTGGAGAGGGCCAAAGACACTGTATGACCCAGGCTGGACCTGAGATGTCCTGCAGGGTCTCCATGGTGGAGAAGCTCTAACGCATCAGTCTGAAGGTGAGCTGGGACTGTTCTGATCATCCTAATCAATGTGACCAGCATCCCCACAACTGTATTGAGCCCCCATACCTTTATAGTGCAGGTAGAGCGTGTCGTTGAGGTGGGGTGTCACATACAGCTTGTTCTTCTTGCAGTGCTCCTTGAGGAACTTCTTGGTCATTCTGGACAAACAGCCAGAACAACATGTGTCCAAACCCCAAATGCCATGTCACACTCGAGTCACACGTTTGTCATCCACATGTGCAGGTACAGTAAATAAGTGTAAAGCTGGAGGCGTCCATTACCTTGGTCCGGTGTCCTTCTCCTGTCTGAGCTCCATGCTGCATCTCTGCTCTGCAGCTCTCAGGAGCTGTTTCTCCACCTTCTGCCATACAAGATCGTTGCTCCCTGCAGCACTGTGGGACTCTGTATGCTCTGCTGCATAACAGAATTTCGTACCCATCAGGTTCTGAGGTGTCTGGAGACACACCTGACCATCAGGCATGAGAGCAACAGCAACAGCACCAGCACCAGGGGAATGTGAAGAAGGGTGCTGTGAACTCACAACCCTGTTACGTCTGCAGGGCTTCATTGCAGAGACCCCAGTAACGATATAAGCAGTGAGCTTTGTGTACTGCTGGAGACCGTGTTTTACCTTGTTTTAAAGGTGCAGAGGCCTCTTTCAGAAGCACCCCCTCTGGGCCATTGTTCGTCCCCGCCGGACACCCGCCGTCGAGCTCCTCACAGTCTGTGGGCTGCATGATGGAGCCTGCAGTCGGTCTGCATAAACACCTGAAGGAAGAAACACGGGCCCGGATGTACCTTTGAAATCCCACCTGGCGACAAATTCACCTGTTTTCCAGCTCGGCGGAAGTCACACTTGCACTAAGGCAGCGCTTATTGCGACTTCTGCCAAACTTGGAGGCAATAAGTTCGAACCCCTCTCCAGCTATACTACTTCCAGTCACCGTAACACTTAAAATTCTCCTGCTTTATAAGTAGGTAAATCAGTGTACAGTTCAATGACGCCAAATAAATCCACTTCGTTTATACAACCGTGTTTCTCACCTCGATACGAGCCTTTACGCTTCGTTTTAATTCTCTATATTCTATTTTTCGGTTTCTTCGTCATTTGCCAGTAAATGACATTTTAAGGGGCTGAATTAAAAAACACGAGCGTTTATTCAACCAAAAAGCGGACCGCGTTCGACGCTCACTTTGCCTCACAACTGGTGCCTCGTGCGCGTGTTCGCGTTACCGTGGTAACCGCACAGCACGCCTTCGCTCATTGGCTGCTGAGAAACAAGGCGGGCCCACGCGACTCCTTTTCTTCTTTAATTCCATTAAACTTTATTGACATTGTCATCAGTTACAAACAATATAACATGCAGAATAGTTAAACGATTTAACAAAAGAAAAAATAAAAGAAATAAAAACGAGAAACAAGAACATAATAGACATGAACGGGGGTGGGAAATAAAGATATATGTAAATTCATATTGGATAAATAAAGTTAATGACAAAATACATCCAATTAAACTCAAAATTGCTTCACTGGCTTCGTATATTTCAGAAAAATTTAGTATAAGCCACAGTAACTCATTGTCCTAACAGGTTTCTTATTAGAAAAAGGTTTGAGTTTCAATGTACTGTTCAGAGTCCTCGAGAAAACAAAATAGAGGCTTTTTATTATCACGTTTGGATCTATGAATGTGGAATTTGGCTGGGATCAACGCAAGATTTATGATGTGTGCTTGTTTCTGTGTATGTCTGTCATAATATAAGAATCCAAACGGAATATAATTTTACAACATAGTAAAGTCACTCCATAATTTTTCACTAATAAACTTGGTGGTGTAAAAAAGGCCGAAAAAGGAGGAATATGGTCAGTAGGATGAGGGAGCCCTTGAATTCAAGTCACACAATCTGCAGGAACAGCACTCACTGCCAGCCTAAACTCATTGACAGGAGCCAGAAAACTGAACGGCGAGACAAATTCGTCAAAAGTCCTAAGACTCCCCTGACAATTCAGTAACTGCCCCACAAGAAAAAGAAGTTTCAAAAAATACTCTTGTTTCTGTGCACGATCTTGCAATTATTCCGAATGTAAAAACGATGGGGAGAAAAACCGAGCTTGCGCATCCGCTTCCACGCCGGCAATGCCCGCTTGTGAAATGCTGACAGCCCACAGGCAGTTTCCCTATCTTGTAGATGCACGTCAGGAGAAACTGTAGTCCACCAAGGGTACCCTTACCCTGACCCTAACCCTAAACTCAGTTAATCTTAACCTGCCCTCTTCTGACAAACTCTCTGGAGATCAGCTGGAAAGGGATGTGATCTCTGTGATGACCTCCTCCTCCATAGCCTGCCTTGATTTAGCTAAAGAGCTGCTATAATTCCTCAGATACTTGCCAGGTTCAAATATGAACAGTTCCCAGTTGCGGCCAAACAAGTTTTCCTTTTGGGCTTTGGACCAGTAATGAGAGGTAAGCCTCTCCAGCTCCAGTTTCACACAGGCATGATGCAGCAGAGAACTATTCATTGTCCAGTAGGTGTAACCCTTATTTGTAGTAACACCAGCAAAGAAATCTACATTAATACATATGACATCCACTCATCCCTACGCCATTGTGACTTCCAAAAATGAACATCGCCAACATTAGAATGTGTTTCCTGAAAAAATACAAACTCAATTTTTAACAGTTTGGCATACAAAAACAAAGCTTCGCGCTTCACACTGTTTCTCAACCCCCGGTATTCAACGAAACAACAAAAAAGCCATAAACACATGAAAATGTTAACGTGTACTGAGTCCAGAACCCCCAACACTCTAATAGAAATTGTAGGACCGTGCAACAAACTCGTAAATGTGAAGATAAACTTCAGTGAAGTCCAGGCCGCATCAATAGCATCAACAAAGTTGTCCTTTTCACTGGGCAAGATTTTCTGGCACATCTGTATGACTTTATGACAGTTCTTCTTCTCTTAGGCGCTTTCTGGACCCTGCAGCAACTTCAAGTTCCGCCCTCTCACGTGGCGCTCCAGACCCTCCAGCCCCCTCTGCACTGACCTGACAGGCTGCTCGACAGTCCACCTTCTTCTCAGCTGGATCGAATCTGGTATTAAAAAGTCTAACTGTCTCAGCCAGGGGCAAAGTGTTGGCAGAGTGCCGTGGCTTCTTTTTGGCAGCGGCAGGGAACTCATCCCCCTCGGCAGTGCATGCAGCCACCTCCTCACCCGAGTCTCGCGTGTAAACGTGACCACTGGGATAGAAAAAAAATACCATACACAGAAATAAACAAAATATGTAAGCGAACGATAGCCAGCAAACAATTTGAGTTTTTTTTCCCCACTATATCTTGCTGACAGTTTGGTATAAGAGCACGAAGTTTGCATCCACTCAAGCAGCCATTTTGGCCTCCTCGACTGCTGCTCACCACGAGGCCTGCGTTCCTCCAGAAAGTTCTCTATTCTGCCTGTTCCCTCAGGGGTGGAAGAGCCAGCTGTTAGGGGTACAAGATCAAGTCCCGCCTCTGCAGATCGAGGTACAAACCCTCAAGTGTTCCAGTAAATGTACGCTCCCGTATTACAGGGTAAAATGCTGTGAGTTGTTTTCCAGAAAAGCACAAACTGAGTAAAAAGGTGTGCTTGGCTGCATCCATATTTTCCCGGCATCAGCATCTGCGTGAGGGGGGCAGCGGGGGAGCCATGGGCCCTCCCATAATGCTTTGCTCTCACGTGTCGCACATCCAACGGTTCAGTGCGGTGCCCCCTGTGCGGGCACTGCTCACCGCTGCGCTGCTCTACGTGTTGAACGGTGGCACCCAGCGCTGTAGCAAATGACCGTGTTATTCGTGCTATTGTGAGGCCACAGCAGCAATCTGGAACGTGACAACGCTGCTCATAGTCAAAAACGAGATGAGCCGAGTCCCTTCTGCGATCCGCAGGCCCCGGGGTCACGCACCCGCTCTCCGGGTCCGCTTCCATACAGCCACTGTGCAGTCCAGGCCAGTTACAGTAAGACAACCCAAGTGTCATTGGTGCGGCAGTTGAGGTTTGACGCAAACTAACACCCATCTGTTTCTTTTCCCGCCTCTCCATTGTGGCCTTACATCTCTCATCCAGGACGACAGATCAAAGGAGTCCAAGTTTTCTGTCCTGCTTCTTCTCCATCCACCTCTCGCATCCACATAGTCTTGTGGAAGGCACAGCTGATGCAGCAGTTATGTTTGTTCTTGTAGACGCATCCGAGGAGCTTCTCCAGATCCTCCCCACCAGCTCTTCCAAGTGCCGGCCATTGGTTCTAGGGTTTCTGCTCTGCTACATCCCTCAGAGCTGATTGGTGACCTCAGGGGCAAAAGTCGCAGAATGAATTGAGTACCATTAATCTATGCGCTATTTCTGAAAAGTCCAACTGCGGACATCAGTTACTGTGACCCTGGCATGAAAGCAGGTTGGGGCTGGGGGGTTTGGGGCATCGAGCCTTTGAAATGATCAGATCTCGGCTCTTGATTTCGTTTGTTTGCATCACTCACCTCAATTTCACTTCACCGAGCGACCGCTGATGCTGGACACTTCCCTGTATAAACAGTGTAATCGAGGTAAAGCACCAGGGCTCACGAACGGCGATGAGTTTAGTTTCAGACACTCCGGAGCACCGACCTAATCCCAGGGTCACGCTCGGCTCTTCTGACGTCGTGGCCCTCAGGAGAAGGGTCTGCGGGGTCTGAAGTCTGCCCAGCTTCTGTGGGGTTCCATCCTGTCCCAACCCCCCCAAACTGTATTACATGAACAAACATGAAGCAAATGTTGTGTAATAGGAGTTTATTTTGCAAATTTAGCGTTCTTCATTTTTAAATAAGACTGATATCAAATAACAATAATATAAATATCATATAGTATATAGTATACATATAGTACAGCACTGTAGCTGTGTTTTCTTGTGGCACTGCGTTCACTTTCGTTTCTATTTCTGTTTTCTTCAGCGTTCTCAGCACCACCAGCTGGCATGAGAAACGTAGCTTTGTGCGAAAAACAACATTTTCTCGAATAACCTCATTTTTGAGTGGGCAGCTGTAGTTCGACCACCCGACCGCTCCGAAGTGGAGCTTCCCTTTCCGCTCTCACGCCTTGAGTGCGGTCACGCCAGCTTCACCGCGCTGCTTCACTGCAGTGTGACCAGCCGGGGGTTGCCGCCTCGGGTCAGTAAACAGGGGCTTTTTTCACGGTGACCCTCCAAAGTACCACTTCGCAGGGAGGTGGCAGTCGGGCGCAACCCCCCCTCCGGTATACAGCTGCTCACATGCGACGTGACCTGTGGCGCTCTGTACACGTGTGTTTGTGTGTTTGCACGTTCAGACGGGAGGGTGTGTGTCAGGATGTAGCCGCTCCATGCGGATGCAGGCGGCTGTCGATGAACTCAGTTCAGGTTTGGAGCACTGGGATGGCATCAGTGAGCCAGCAGGTGGCGTAGTGGTTACAGTTGTCCCTTTGCATTCAGAGGGTCCTGGGTTCAGACTTCACTGCCTACTGTAGAACCCCAGAGTAAAGTATCACTCTGATAATACAGTAAAAATGTTCCCGCTGTGTGAGTGGGTAAATCAATGTAATTTTCCAGATACACTACAAAAGTTCTTTATCTAATGGTGTAAGTGACCACAGACAAAGGTCAAAAAATTAAATCATTGTTGCTAAAGTGTTTTTTTGTCTTTAAAGAGTGATTCCGTCTTCTCCCAACGGGAGGGCGCGGGGGGGCACATCACCCCGCACCCTCTCACACCCACACGATGCTATGTACCAGGTCTCGACTCCATGAGGCTGCCGCTCTCGTTGTGGTTGTGTAGAATGACCATCATTAGTCGTCTCCATTTCCATGACAACATCAACACCCCTTCTGGCCACCAACAAGTCACAGTGTGTTTGTTCTTGACTTCGCAGTGACTGGAATTTGCTGTGATTTACACACAGGTTCGCTCAGTCAGCTGGAGTCTGGAAGTCAATTCATTAGCAAAATGGATTTAAACATATCAGCAAAAACACTTCAGACAAAAGCTGGACTGACAGGATAGAGATTACCCCCCACCTCTGTCCACACCCCCTCCAACCACTATCAACACAACGCTCACAAAGCCCCACCCAGGTCTCCACCTCCCCTCTATAAGGGGTGACATTGTGGTGCTGAGGCCCTCAGTGTGAAGCTGCTCCACCATCATGGAGGAACTGGCACGCGAGAGCATCAGCCTGCTGGCCAAACCATCGCTGGACACAGACGGGCCCAAGCTGGGCACCTTCGGCGCCATCTTCATCATGCTCAAGTCAGCCCTGGGAGCGGGGCTCCTCAACTTCCCCTGGGCTTTTGAGAAGGCGGGAGGAGTCGGCACAGCAGTCTGGGTGGAACTGGTGAGACGCCGATCGGTCAGGGTCAGCCAGTCAGTTTGGTTAGTCAGCTCAGGAAAGGGCAATGGACCATATCTGAACCATAACTGGGCCAGATCAGATCTCTCTTTGCTGATTCACTCATTGTGTCACTTGAGTGGCTATTTGGTGTTGAAGAGGTAGTAGATCTTGTGAGATGTTTAAATGCCTTGATGGCTCCATGCAGAAGTGCTGAGGAGAAGTCCTGTCCCCATGTGCAGCTTTTGGTCTTCGGACCGCAATGTTCACATTGTTTCTCCACTCATCCGGACCTGTTCATTTGTCAGTTAGGTTTTGTTCAACAGACCGATATTCAGGTCATCTGGACTCATTCATTTCTTCTTGCCTGTTCTTGGACAAATTCTGGTTTTATCATTTACTTGGATCATGTTCCATAGCTACCCTGCCTACACACACACACACACACACACACATACACACACACACACACCATAACTCTTTTCTGACCTGCCAATTGTTAGGTTTCTTCACTGCTGTGTGAGGGTTGCTGGCCTCCTCTTCACAATTAGACTCTAATGAAGGTTTTAGGGTCAAGTGGGGGGGGGTCTTTGGGGATGGACCCCAGCTGTCCTGGAGGAAGCGGGCAGAATGGCTTTAAGGGAGATAGACCAGGAGCAGTGACTGGAAAGCTGTGAGTTTGAATCCCACAAGAGACTCTGGGATCAAGAATGAATAGAGATGAGCAGCAGGAGCACTGCACCTTCCTCAAAGGTTCAACAGCAGAGTCTCTCCCAGGGACAGAAATTCCACTGTGTTGCCCTGTACCCTCTGTGTTCTCACTGTCCCTTTGCTGGCATCCCCAGGTGTCCCTCGTGTTCCTCATCGGTGGCCTCGTGGCGCTGGGCTACGCCTCGTCCGTCAGCAGGCAGACCACCTACCACGATGTCGTGCGGGAGGTTTGTGGCGCGGCCATGGGGCAGCTCTGCGAGGTCTGCTTCGTCTTCAACCTCTTCATGATCAGCGTGGCCTTCCTTGTGGTGGTGCAGGACCAGCTGGAGAAGCGTGAGTGACCCCCCTCAGTGCAGACCCCCCACCCCCACCCCTCCATGGGGCCTGCTGTTTCACTGTATCATATGATGTGTGTGGCAGTGTGTGACTCCATATATGAGGCCATTACGGGATCCACGGAGATGCCGTACCACTGGTACACAGACCAGCGCTTCACGCTCTTCATCCTCTGCTTCGCCATCATCCTCCCCCTCTCCATCCCCAAGGAGATCAGCATACAGAAGTACACCAGGTGAGTGTGTGCTGCACCATCACCACCATCAGCATCATCATCCTCACCTGCACTTTCTGTCCACAGCGTTTTGGGGACCCTGGCTGCAACCTACCTGACAGTGGCCATTATTATCAAGTACTGTGTGAAGGAGGACGTTGTTGTTGTTCCCCCAACAGACAGCTGTGGGTGAGTCTCTGATGTTGGTCAACTTCCTGTGTGTGTGCAAGGAAGAGAGACGTCTCCTCAGAGGGCCTGCACTTGCTTTGCGTTATACTTAATTTCTGTTTTTTCTTGCCAGGATTAATTCCTGGGCGTCGATGTTCAGCGTCATTCCCACCATCTGCTTTGGATTTCAGGTGAGATGGGATTCCAGAACCTATTGTACCCGGTCATTCTCTACAGTCCAGTGAGGTGCTGTGTTCCTCCACCTCTAGCTACTTGGTGGCCTCACTCACAGGAGGTCTAATACTAAGTCTGTAGGTTCCCGGTTTAGTCCCCAATGTGGTGTAATGATCTCCCCATGTCCTTCAGAACTGCAAAGTCCCTCCAAATCTATTTCTCTGAGACCCATTTCCCTCCTGCCAGCCCACCACCATCTGCGGTGATTATCTTTGTGTTTGCCGTGTGAATGTCATTCCTATGGGTGGCTGCTTGAGGGATGCGAACCAGCAACACAGTGTTGACAGACACACCGGCTGGGCTCTGATCACCATCCTGTGTTTGGGTCTAAAGCTCTTCATCTCGTGCTGATGCTCTGTTGCTCGCTCTGAGCTGTACAGCGCTTTGGAGTAAAGCATCTGATAAATAAATAAATAAATGAATGTCTGTGCTCTATGTTTCTCCATGCTGTCCCGTGTTGCTGTTCCAGTGCCATGAGGCCAGCATCGCCATCTACAGCAGCATGGAGAACAAGAAGCTCTCGCACTGGGTGCTCATCTCTGTGGTGTCCATGTTCTTCTGTCTCATCATCTACTCGCTGACCGGTGAGTGCCCCCCTCAGCTTTTGTTATACTCCAGTGTGAGTCACCTGTCCTAAAGGTATGAAGCCTGGAGGGGGTTGATGCTGCTGTCACTGTGGATTCTCACACTACTGTCCAGATCAGTGACTGTAGAGGTCCCCCCAATGCTGGTACATTAGTACTGCGGTGCTTCATACCGACACGCCAGCACCCGTGTCCACATTCGACACATTCATGTGGTCCCACCCATCACCAGGCCGTAACCTTTGAACTCATGTCAGGACCCACCAGTCCTCCCTACTGTTGGTGCTACACACACTGATGTACACCATGGCGAGGATGTGATTTACTCTGATTTACACTGCCAGCTGTCCTCATACCTCCCCAAAATACTTCCAGGCATTTTTGGCTACCTGACCTTCAGGGGGGACGTCGCTGCCGACATCCTCATGTCTTACCGTGGGGACGACGTGGCCATGATCATTGCCAGGCTACTTTTTGGCTTCTCCATCATCACCATCTACCCGATCATCCTCTTGCTGGGCAGGTACGACCCCCACTGGTGGGGTCACCAAGGGACAGGGAACATGTGACCCTGATCAGTGGCACCTTTACAGTACTTTACCATAGTAATTGTTTCTGGCAGAAAACAAACCGAACAAGTAATTCAATCTCTAATGTGCTTTAACGTGTGTGCGCGCGCGCGCGTGTATGTGTGATGTGCAGGTCCGTCATCCAGAACCTCTTTCTGCGTTTCCGGCGCCGAGTCTCCATGGTGACACGGTCCTTCGAGAGCCGCTGCCGCGTGATGCTGACCGTAGTGTGGATCACGGTCACTTTGCTCATCGCCATGTTTGTACCAGACATGAGCAAAGTCATCAGCGTCATTGGGGGCATCAGCGCCTTCTTCATCTTCATCTTCCCAGGTGGGAACCCCGGGACCCATACACACGTGCACACACAGCTGTTTCTCCTGCTCGACTGACCTCTGACCTGCACTCTGCCCCCCCACCGCAGGTCTGTGTCTGATATTCACCATGCAGTCAGAGCCAGTGCCCCCCAGGATCAGGTGAGGGGAGGGGGGCAAAATGTGGATGTGGCCTTTCAAGTTTCTGGTGCAGCTAAGTGGGCAGTGAAGCCCAAGGGGTCTCAAGGAAGATGTGGGATGAACTGACAGCTGTAAATATTGTTGTTTGTGGCTGGAGGGGGTGCGGTGGCTAAAGCAAAAGCCCATCACGATCGTGTGGAACCTGCTTTGCTGAGGGTTGCTTCTTCTCTCTCCCAGCATGCTGCTGACTGCCTGGGGGGTGCTCGCTGTTGTGTGTGGCACCTTCATCTTTGGCCAGAGCACCACCATCGCCGTCATGGAGATCTTCAGTGAACTATGACCTGCATCATCTTCCCAGACGTTCACCTCAAGCTGCAGCTCTTCGTGAAGGCGCACGCTGTAGATGTGTGTTATTATTATTATTATTTTATTTTTTAAATGATTTTTACAGATGTGTGAATGTTGTGTTTGGGGAAAATGAGGCAACAACAAACGGCTGTCCTGCGTGACTCTGTTGTTCTGCAAACTCTTTGTCCCATAAAGTTACACTCGCTCGTGGATGAGAGTATTTATTATTCTGACAAGTGCTGAGTTTGGTCTTGTGATCAGGTGTCCAGACAATAAAACTGTATCAAAATCCCCCTGAGTACCGGAAGTTTCCATGACTGAGGACTTAAATACAATTGCCCTGAACTGCCACCTGAAGCAACTCTACACAGAGGTCATTGTAGAGTTCAAGAGTCTGTCCTTTTCTCTATATTTTTGCTGCTCCTCATTAATATTTATAAACGCTACTGCAAGTAGGTGGTTCCTGCAAACATCCAGGGGCAGCAGAGATGTCAGTAAAACTACTGCGACCTCACAATGTACTGGACAGCGTTGAGCTTCACCTGCTACCTGGAATCTGGATGAACGAACACTTGCACAGCTCAAGCCATGGTCACACGGCAAGGCGTCCTGCCCACCAGCGGAGAGGGGACACCAGTGTAGTGGACACATGTATTTGAACCTCAGTTATTCAAGACCACCTTGGCACCAGGAAGCCCCACAGATCGTGTGGACCTGGCAGCCTGTGTGGCCACTTGGTGGCAGTGTTTGTACAGGGTGTGTGCGCACACACACGCACTAGCAGACGTAAATCTTTTACAGATGTGTGTAGGTCAGTGATGATACCTAAAACAGTGCCCCCTACTGGTGCATCTGTGCTGGGCTCTGCCTTCGAGTTGTCCATTGCCTGTGGTCTGAACCTCTTGGTGACTTTGAGGGAGATGATAAAGACACCCGGGAAGGGCAGCTGGGTGGACAGCACCTCTCTTTAATGGCTCCAGTTTTACACTGAGCAACTGTGGGGGGATAAAGCAGCTCCCCCAGGGGAACCAAGCCGTCGTGCAGTCGGTTGCAGACCCCTCTCACCGGGCCTCGGCCTGTTCGAACTTCTCCCATCCGGCAGGAGCTACAGATCACTGTGCCCGAAGATGAGCAGATACAGGAACAGCTTCTTGTTTAGTAGTCTTTGCAATTATTCCCTCTCTCAAAGTAAATAAATAACCCTAAAAACAGCATTATTCTCTAAGTGTATCACTCGAGCCTGAGGCCTGCTGGAGTAAGGAGGACCATAAAAGTGTGCATGTGGGCCTAATAGATGTGTGCAGCTTTGGCACAGCTCAGGGTAAACAGTGTATCTGAGAGGGAGACGCGGGCAATGCAGTTCTATCAGCTGCATTAAGGGGTTTTGATCTCAATCAATACATTTGACCTGCATCAAACTGAGGAGGTTTCAAAGGGACTGCACTGAGCGGGGTGTGTTTGTGCCCCCACCAGAGTCAGAATCTGGCGATGAGTCTCCCCCCATTTAAACAGATCCTCCACAGCTCAGTGCCTCTCACCGACACTTTGAAAACTGCTGGCATCTCATCTTTTCCACTGGAAAGATGGGTGGGGGGAACCCACGCTGCAATTTCCCAGCATAAAGGAGGACGACTTTGATTTGGCCTTTCCGAGGAACGCACCTCAGCTGCCGGTTTAACTGCCAGCATTTGAAGGCCATCTGCCGAGACCTTTCGTTGTGGCCCCCCCGCAAACTCCCCGCTCGCAGGGGAGACAATCGCACAAAACACGCGGTGAACTGACAGCTACCCACAATGCATTGCTGTGCCTTAGCTGCTAATTATTAAAGGCGTCGATCAGAAAGAATTTCATTAACAGCAACGCAATGAAGCCGGGCTCCTCCTTGGAGGGAAGGAGCCACACGGGAGGTGATGAACAAGATGTGGAGCAGGAGACAGAGCAGCACGTGGATTAACTGCTGGGCTCCAGGTGTCCAAGTTGTAGGCCTGACTGGGAGTTAAGAAATGGAATTTGATCATTGCCGTCAGCAAAACCAGCCTGAAATGTGAGACATCTTCATATTCACATCACAGTTTGGGAGCTACACTACCTCTGATCAGAAAACTCTGAAAGGGGTCTTGAGGACTGTCCAATCCATCACCAGGCCCTCACTGTCCACCATCCAGACCACCTACAGTGGGCTCCCACCTCTGTGTCATCTATTTTTACCACTGCCATCGGGGCACTCACCGCCAGGCTCAGAAACAGCTTCCTTCTCCAGACCGTCAGGCTCATGCACTCCACCATTTCATCTCAGGCCTGATCAGCTCTGCTCTATACACTGCACAGGGTAACACTTATCCTTCATAAATACACATTTTTACCTCCAATTTCTCTATGTTTGCATGACCTTTTGTTTTTCCTTCTCTCTTTTTCTTTCTCCCTGTCCTGTGACCTGTGGACCTCAGGATCTTCATTTCTTGCTGCCTGTCCACCTGCTATATGTGGTTGTTTGACAGTAAGTGATTGCTGACCCCAGTATTAATCTCCAGACCAGGATGACACATGGAATCACATTTATTCATTTAGCTGAGCTTTTTCTCCAAAGACATCCACACCGGTCAAAGTCCCCAAGAACTCAGCCTAGATCAAAAAACCTCCCGCATCAAGGTTCTGCTGTGTGTAGGGCATACACTTGTTATTGTCGACTGCAATTTATCTGACCCCTTTGTTCAAAGTGATTTACACTGAAGTTTGTACACTGGGGCGCTCACTGTGATTTACTCTATTTCACAGCTGGGTAACTTTTACTGTGTCAGCTCAGGGTAAGTACCTGGTTCAAGGGTGCTGCAGCAGGAGTTGCAAGAAGATGCAGACATTAGTCATGATGGTGGAGCTCCAGTGCATCACCTGGGTCTCTATGTGCACGTCTGTGTGTGTGTGTGTGTGTGTGTTAGAGAGAGAGAGAGAGAGGGGCAAACACACACACAGCAGAGCCCATCACTGGTGTTTTGCTGCTCTAGATGCTTCCTCCTGATCTCCATCCTGGTTCTTCTCAGGTTGCCATTCCGGACCTTCGGCAGCCACCAGTTTCCTACCAAACCGGAGCACAGTCCTATCAGCACAGCTGGATCATATTTTTTTTTGCCCCATCCCTTTTTCCCAGGAGAAACATAGTGGGTCCAAGTTTGGTTAAACTAAAGTTTACTATCATTTACGGTATTTATTAACGTAGCCTACAGTATTAACAGTGAAATGTAACACAGTGTGACCTGACAGACATCCTTCCCTCCTGTAGGCAAACACACACACGCACAGTTCATAAACCGAACAAAGAAATGTGAAAGTGGTTTGCTTTATGACGGGAGGCGGCCACTGTCGCCACAATAAAGGTCACCCTGCAGTTTTTCGAGTTAAACAGTCGCCAGCTTTGGCAAGGAGCCGCTAAATCTTGCTAACGTAGTTTAAAGGTACAAAATGTTTAACTTTGACCGCATGGGGGTGGGGTATCGCCTGCAGTGAGAAAGAGTAAGGTAAATGAATCGATATACATTATTTTACGCATTTTACGGTGAGATTAGAGAGATGTACAAAAAGCTGGAATAATGGTGTCAGAGGACAGTGGTTGTAGGGTTTACAGACGGTCCCTGAGCCGTTGACCAGGACGCTGCAGAGGGATGCAGCCATCCGGCAGAACCCCGACTGCATTCTCTCAGAAGCCCTGGCGGAGCAGTGAGAGAGACTGGGACCCCCATGCAGAAGTGAAATGATGGTCATCGCTGTGATGCTGACCCAACTCAGTGTTGAGGGATCACACGGTGAGGGTGTGTAGTCCTGTCCTCCTCAGGGGTCACTCGGTGTCATCACTGCAACCCTGTGGAAATCCCCACGTTCAGGTGGGACAGAAACGTTCGGCTCAGTTTGCTTTTAATGCAGACTGGGACCAAATCTTCAGTGCTGTGTGGATGTGAGCTGTGTTTTCGACTCCCACCGTTCACTCACACATCAGTCTCATTTTTCACTTTTCTGACTCATGAGGTCAGAAAAACCGCTGCACAGAGAAAGATTTTATTGTAGAAACATTAATAATTACAGTTTCAGCTGAATAAATGCAAACCAAAATTGTCATTTTGCATAGTTGGTTGCCCTTCTGCTTCCTCAGTGAGAAACCTAAGCAAATTATTGCTAGGAAGTTGGTTATTTACGTCATGACTGAATGTCTATACTGGGCAGATCCGCTTTGCACATGACGCATGCCATCTCGCTCTCTCTCGCTCTCTGTCTGCAAGATACACGCAGTGCTTCACACACACACACACACACACCCGTGCGTGCTCACACAGAGTGCCCGCCACCCTCGGCAGCTGATATGTCCTCGGCAGGAGAGCGCAGGTAAGGCTGCAAAAACTGCACTTTGTGAATGACTTTAAATACAGCATCTTGACTGTAGAGTGGCAGAACCACATGTAGAGAAGCTTGTGCGCGTGCGTTACGGTTCGGCAGTAATTCTGTGAGATTCTTCGCTGCTCCAGCGATGATGTCATTAATGTCCTGATAATGGCAAAGGTCTCCTCACGAAAGACCCAATTTGTATTGGATATAAAGAGAATTTCAGTGTGAGATCTTCCTGTAGCCCCACTGTTCTGTCCGCATTGTAGTCAACTGCTGTGTTGAGGGAGGAGGTCAGTGGTGTGCAGTTTCCCTGTGGAGTTACCCTGGTCTTAGTGAGGTAAACGTGACAGCACCTTGGACAGCTCCCTCAATGCAAAACCCCTTACTCCTTTTCACTCCCCGTTACTCCCCTTTACCCATGGTTACTTTACCTGTCCTTGCTTCTCTGTCACCTCCAGCCAGCTCTTCACTTCTGCCCAGTTACACAGATACTGACAGGAGTGTGTGAGTGGGAGGGGGGCTTTTACCGTGGTAAAGGTGCGTGAGTTCTCCACAAGAGAAATGGAGCAGAGCAGGAAGGACACGGAGTTCCACTCAGGACCGTAGGGGGCAGACAGTGAGCAAGTGGCCTTTGCCCCACCCCTCTGTCACAAACCTGTGACCCAGCAGCAGGTTTACAGTCACCAATAAACAGGACAGTCAGGCAGAATGAATGTTCCAGAAGCTGTGAGCACAGTACTGTTTCCCAGCAAACACACTGGCACACTGGGCTCACAAATGCACTGCAGTAGTGATGTCTGTGCGTGAGGTGACCGTGTCCCTGACTTCCCCATCTGTCTGTCTGTCTGTCTGTCTGTCTGTCTGTCTGTCCTCTCAGCTCCTCGTATGATGAGTACCAGGTAACGGCTGACTGGCTGCTGGCCCGTGTGCAGAGGCGCCCCGCTGTGGCCATTGTGTGTGGCTCCGGTCTTGGGCCCTTGGCAGAGCTGCTGCAGAAGCGGTTGGTGTTCCAGTACGAGGATGTCCCCAACTTCCCCCGCAGCACAGGTCAGTGGGTGACATCAACAACTGTTCAGGCAGAGCACCCAGGTCACCTGTCTGCCACACAGGGACAGACGCATGGACAGGTGTGTTCCTGCTGGGTGTCACGTCCCCTTCTGTCCTCTCCTGACCCCCGTTGAGTACCCTCTCCCTCCACAGTGCAGGGACATGAGGGCCAGCTGGTGTTCGGAGAGATCGGTGGCACCCAGTGCGTCTGCATGAATGGCCGATTCCACCTGTACGAGGGCCACAGTGCTACCCAGGTGAGGGGCCTGCAAGGCACTCTGGGTAATAATTATGGTAACAACAACCTGTTTAAGTCTAGCTTTCTGTGTATTGCTGTAACCACTGTGCCCCCTGCTGCCCGACTTATGGACCATTCTCTCGAGTTCAAAACTCTGTGTTGGGTCAGAGGTCAGCGCTCAGAACCTGTCACTGTGTCTCCCTCGCTGCCAGGTCACGTTCCCCATTCGTGTATTCTTCCTCTTGGGGGTGAAGACTCTGATCATCACAAATGCTGCTGGAGGCCTGAACCCCAAGTTCAACGTCGGTGACATCATGGTCATCCAGGACCACATCAACGTGCCTGGGTTTGCCGGACAGAGCCCCCTGCGTGGACCCAATGACCCCCAGTGAGTCTTGGCCCGCCTGTCCCCCAGCAGTCCCCCCGGCCCCTGTGTGAGTAACTGGCCATCTTCTGCTCCAGGTTTGGCCAGCGGTTCCCTTGCATGTCCGATGCGTACGACCGCGACCTCTGGCTCCTGGTCAGAGAGACGGCGGAGGAGCTGCACTGTTCCTCCTTCCTCCAGCAGGGGGTCTACTGCATGGTGGGGGGTCCTGCCTACGAGACGGTGGCAGAGAGCAGGCTGCTGCGGGCGCTGGGGGCTGATGCCGTGGGTAAGTGTGTGAGTGTGGGTGCTGCTTTTTGTTTAACATCTCCAGCAGGGTAATTTTTACTGTACAGTTTGGGCTAAGTACAGCAGGAGGTGGTATTGGAACCTAGGACCTTTCCGGCTATAAGGTGACACCTGTGACCACTGCGCCCTCTGTAGTCCTCTATGGCCTCTACAGGGCACTGCAGAGGGCAGAAAAGCTTGTGTGTCCCATCAGGCATCTGTGTGCATGTTGGTCTTTGCTGTTGTATGAACACTGTCCCATTGTCCACTGTCTTGCTGACCCGCTGACCCAGTCTCCCTCCTGCTGCCCCTCTCTGCAGGCATGAGCACGGTGCCGGAGGTGGTGGTGGCACGGCACTGCGGCCTGCGTGTGCTGGGCCTCTCGCTCATCACCAACATGGTGGTGGTGGACTACAGCAGTGGGGCGTGTGCCACCCATGAGGAAGTGCTGGACACAACGCGCTGGAGGACCCAGGAGCTGCAGCGCCTGGTGTGCAGTCTGCTGGCCAAGCTGTAGATGTGACGGCCCTCGCGCTCACCGCATCCGACTGCGCAGGAGCCGCACGAAGGACCGCTCCTCACGAATGATCCTGTGACGCAACGATTGCATCACTTCCTGTCCCCTCTGTAGTTTGGCGCACTTCAGCCATGATTTTATTCTGGATGTTTAACGTCTGAGGTGTTCAAAAAAATGATTTGAGTAATTTTGCAGAAATGGATCATCGACAAGCAAAGAAGCAGCGTGCGGTCATTACGCAGCATCTAACCCTCACCTGATAGATTGTCGGTATTTTAAGCACCTAATAATTACGATAAAATGGCCTTTTTCGGCTCACTGAAAGCTGTGTTTCATCATTAAATCTGAATGAGGAGAGTTGATGTTCACCGTGGACTTTTGCCAATACACATATTTTTCATAATCAGGGTTTTACAGCAAACACTGCAGCTAGAGCGACAGCTGAAACCTGTTCCACACAATAACATTATCATTACTATTATTATTATTATTATTACTACACTGTATCACTGTAACTACAGCATCCTGTCAGAAAAAAGCTACATATATTTTAGAGGGTTTTTCAAAGCTATTTATACAGTTATGTCAGTCTTTCTCTCTTTTTCTCTCTCTCACACACACACACACACACACACACTACTTTCCAGTGCAGGCTCGCTGTGGTCCAGGGTGTGAGACAGTGTAAACCCCAGCCACAGGACACCAGTTGACCGTAGGGTTAAATCTGCAGGTTGTTTGACCATTTTGACTGCATCTGAGGCCTCGTGGGCATCAGCTGGACTCTGTTGAGGGAGCAGATCGGTGTTGTGCAGTTGACCACATCGCGTGTGTGTCGGTGTCACTGTAACACAGAACGAAAAGAGCGAATGGCACTGCTGGCCCTGGGGGGACAGGAACAACGTGCAGGGAGACGAGGCTCACAGGGAGCTTGAGAGTTCCTCCTCACCGGTGGAGCACTGGTGCAGTCCGATTTGCCACGGAAACCCATGCGGTAAACGCGTCCCCCGGGTGAGGGAATCCCCCCGCATTTCCCAGCCCCCATCTGTGGTGGTCCCGGTCCTGCCCTCAGCTGCTAGAGGTGCTGCAGACAACTGTCTCCCCTCTCTCACTCTATCACGCACGTTTCCCCATTCTTTCCTCTTTGTCCTTCATTATTCACGCCGCCCCCGCGCTCAAGATCCGGCTTCAGTCCAAAGCATTAACGTTGTTCATGTTGAAGCCCAAGTTGAGTGACCGCCTGAAGGAGAAGTTACTGCTCCACACCTGTGATGAACATGTCACCGTCTTCTACCCTGCGGAAATGACGTAAAAACATCACTGGAGCCACTTTGTCACCACTGGAGCTGACAGAAACATCACTTTTTTGGTCATGAAGACACAATACCTTTTCTCAGCAGCGTGTCTGACTGTCCTGCAGCGGCCTCCTGGGTCACTCTGCCCACTGAAGAGCACGGTCCAGCTCCTTGTACCGTGGTCCTGCGAGGAGGAATGATGTAAAATGAGGCGAATGGCGTAAAAACCTGTAAAGATTAGGACTGGAACAGAGCAAAGCGGCGCCAGTGCCGAGAAGCCACCAGTGACACACGAGCGTGAGCATCTTGCCAAGGTCCACTCTGCTTCTCCTCTGGACGGAGCAACTTTTCGAAGTTGGCTCCGATGTGCATGAATTGAAACATTGACAAGAATTCGTATCTGGACGCCCCATTAACATCGGCGGCAGATGGTCGGGAAGGGCAGACGGTGCATCAAGGTGTATTAGTACCCCCCCGAGCAAGGCAAGCAAGACGATTCGCTTCGCCTCCGTGTGCGCACCGGACGCCGTCCTCTAGCCGCCTGCCGCTGCTCCTCCGCTCCCGCCCCAGTTTTGTGCGAGGGGCGCTGGCGGTGGAGGCGCCACCCAGTTCCTTGGTTCAGACGCGACGGGATGACGGCGGCCAAAGTGCTGCGGCCTCCGCGCTTCCACCGGGGCCACCCGAGCGCCTCGCAGTTCCTGGACGTCTGGAGACGCTTTGACACCGACGGTCAGTGGGCAGCTCACTGCGACGGCCACTCGTGGTCACTGCAGGCCGACGGTCAACTCATTGTCATTGTCACTGTCGTAGCCTGTGAGGTAACACTGACCGTTAAGCGGTGCTGGTCCAGTGCGGGCGAGGAGGTGCACACTCGGAGCTCCTGAGAAAGTAAAAAGGCTGAAGAAGACAGGAAAACGAGATTTCAGCAACATAACTGGAATTAAAGTTATGTGGCGAGCGGCTCCAGTTTTCCCTCAAGATGTGGCGGGACAAGCAGTGGGCGCACGAGGGGACCCCTAGCACTGCAGGCGTTTGTGCAAAATAACGCGCAAGAACTGTTGGTGCTGCTGTTCCGTTCGAGCAGAACTTGGTGATGAACTAACAGTCAATAATAATAATAATAATAATAATAATAATAATAATAATAATAATAATAATAATATGAATAATAATAATATGCAGCAGTCTTATCTGACAACGTGACTCCCTCCGCTTTCAGAGTGCCGCATCACAAAAACTCCGCAGGCCACGAACTGGGGCCGCATTTTACCACGAAGGACAGCAAATCCCGCATTTCGTACAAAATACAGACGGTCCCCGACTTACGATGGGGTTCCGTTCCAATAAACCCATCGTAAGTCAAAAATATCCTAACTTGAAAATGCATTTCATACACCTAACCTACTGTCACACCTCTGGCATCTTCAGATTGATAACTTAAACTTATTACCATGGTGTTTCGCAATTGCTTCTACCAAACCACCCCATAACAACGAATATCATAGCCTAGCCTACCTTAAAAGTCATTACGGCCATTATGTCCTTGACGCCTTCATGAGTTTCTCCTCAAGAGTAATTTCCAACGTAGATGGGGGGGGGGGGGGGGTGTAAATCTAAAAAAAAACTGCTGGCAACACAGAACACTGTAGAGTATTGGTTGTATACCCTAGGGACCGTGTGGCAGACTGGGAGATGATCGCTACTGCTGTCCAGCATCATGAGAGAGTAGCATACTGCATATTGCTTGCCTGGGAAAAAAATCAAAATTCAAAATTTGAAGTACAGTTTTTACTGAACGTGCCTTGCTATTGCACCATCATGAAGTCAAAACATCCCAAGTTGGAACATCATAACTCAGGGACCATTTGTAATCGATCATCTCGGATCGCACAATTTATTGGTGACACAGCTGCGCCATTTAACTGCCATTCGGTGCAGAAAGCCAAAGTATCCCTCGATCCTGGGGTGGGTCCCAGCCCTCAGTCCCCCAGCCTCCCAGTGCAGATTTCCCCACTGTGGTGGAGTAAAACTGACTGTGCGGACAAACAAAGAGAAACAGAACCTTGGCGGACTGCTGGTCTCCAGGAATTTCTGCTCCCCCAACAGGAAGAGAGCCGCACCTTTGCTTTTCATCCATCTCCTCAGATTAAAGCCAAAATGTGTGTGTGTGTGTTGTATAAAGGTGGAGGAACCCTCCATGTGGATTAATGATACCCCCACAGCCCCCAGTGCTCACCAAGCATCTCTGCAGGAGCCTGGAACCAAGCAGCTTCCCCAGGTCACTCATGAGCTCAAATCTCCTGTTCTTATTCACATTTTCTTTTACTTTCTCTCCAAAGCACCCCCTTACCCTGATTTACCTGTTTCTTCATGACAGTAAATTGCTTTTCTCAGTTCAGGGTAGGAGCCTTAACTGAACTACAGCAGGAGGTGGGATTTAAATCAAGCACCTCTGAGTGCAAGATTGCAACTCTAACCACTGCACCCCCTGCTGGCCCTGGACCTTCCTCCTTCATGTCAGTGACAGCCCCCCTACTCAGTGTCACCTGAGAAACTCCAACTGATACGATTTTTTAAAAAGGTCAGCTAGCATTAAGTGTTTGGCCCTTCAGTTTCTCCTTCCACCATTCGCCAGTATATCCCACCTCAGCCATGTTCAGTGGGCCATTCTCACGGAACCTTCTGGAACCTCAACCGTTGGTTTATAACAAATGCATCTAATGTGAGTGACCACACCCGTGGTCAAGGGGCTGAGCCCGTACCTGAAACGTGACAAAAAGCGGTTGTTAACATTGCGCCGGCGTGGGCTCGGATGGAGGGAACGAGGACACCGCACTGATCTCAACCAAAGCCGTGCACTGGACACCGGGCAGCGGGAGAGGGTAACCGCCAGGGAACGGAACAGCCGCTCTTCTAGCCCCCACCTGAGGCCAGAGAGCCACCCCAGCCCCTCTCTCAACCCATTGCTACTGTGCCAACCTCAACGATTCCTCACGCCGTCCTGTGTACGCTGGACACCAGTTAACCAATTCCCTATCACTGGGGGCGCCTCCACGTAGCATCCCGAAGCTACAATATTTATGATATTAATAATTATTTTTGTACTTTATGGCAAGAAAGAGCAGTTGTAGCAGCAGCGCAATGGCGCCCCCAAGCGGCCAAGTGAAATCCTTACAGTTAATGGTTACAGAGGAAGAGAAAGCAGCAGCAGCTCGTGTTTATTTTCAGTTTCAGCTTTAGTGTTTTGTCAGTTTAACACACTTAAATAACCTAACACATGCAACAATGATTCCAGAGCAGCAGTTACGCGCAATAACCGTTTGAACAACCGCGCCAAACGACAAATCTAATCCGCGCATGCGTGCTGTGGAGCCCCTGCGCTGTCCGCAGCTGCCCGCTGGGTGTCGCTGTGAGGAGACGCGCACACGTTTTAAAGCCCTTGCGGTGTCTCCTAGTCTCGCTGTTGGGTCGCGCGTTTCCGCCGCTTCACGCCCGCGGTTCTCTCCGTTCGCCCGTCCTTGGTTCCTCTTCACGTTCGTCCTGCTCAGCGATGGCTCTGCTGCAGTCCGCCAGGATCCTGCGGGGTGCGGGGTCGCACTGCCCGGCCCTAGGCCTCCTTCCCTCCCGAGCCAGGTACCCGAACCCGCTGCGCCCTGGGCTTCGAACGTTCTTAACGCGTGTATCTGGGAACCCGGAGCTCCCCGAGCAGCCGCTAGCTTGTGGGTTTAAGGCTTCACGGGGACAGGACGGCGCGGTCTTACAGAGTGCGTTGGTATATCCTGCTACTAGATTGCAGGCGGGAGTTTTTACCCACACGTATAAAAACCTGATTCAGTCGGCGTTCTGTACGGTGGTTTCGTGAATATTTATCGCCAAAAGACGCCACAGTCGTCTTGCACGGGCGGGATTGACAGCTGACATTTTGCCGTGGAAACAAAGTTTGGTCTTCAGCGGCCCCCGTAGTCGTGCGTTGTGACGTCGCCGGAAGGAGGCGGCTGTCGTGACGCCGCGCACTCATTGGTTGGCTTCTCAAGCGACGTCGGTCGCTGTCAAACGACCCTCTCGGCGCGTGCTGGAGGTCACGGTGCCGCTCCTGAAGTTACAAGAAAATAATAAAAATGGCGAACGGACGAGTTGCTCGAAGATGTCACTTGCACACGTCAACGCTCCGTAGCTCAATGCTAGTGGCTGAGGAAGCGCACCCTTTCGCACCGTTGCTCGCCAACGCATCGTTCATGCGCTGTACGCAGCTATCGTGGCGCACGGGGCTGTGCGGGCTTTGTGGGGGAAGAATGGCAGGACCCACGGCAGTCGCGTTACTAAACACCTGGCTTGTCCGTAAGTGTGACGGGCAGCAGGTGGCGTGGTGGCTGGAACTGCTGCCGTGCACTCGGCAGAAATATTGAGCCCTCCGAGGAGTGATCCTCCTTCGTGTGGATGTTGTGTAAGTGATGTGGTTGCTGCAAACCAGCCGCCCGCTGCTGTTCAGAAGCCTCTTGCAAGCAGTGTGGCGGCTGCTGAGTTCCTCCTGCGTGGGAGCAGAACCCCGATTCTCACATGACCTCCTAAGCTGGTAACTTTAGCCTGGGGTTGTGTAAAGAAATGCTGAGACGAAATCTAAACGCAGCGCACAATGTGCTTCCTTTAAGGTGAAACCCGATCAGTGCCTTGTTATTGCACTGAAAAGACTTTAAAAAGATTTGACTTTATTTGCAGCTGAAAACATACAAATAACTTCTTTTGCAACAGAATCGTTGAGGAAAGATGTTTGCGACGTTGTGGACTTTTGACCAGAAGGTTGTGGCTGCAGATGCCAATTTCAACATTGATCAGAGCTCCTTTCATGACTTGTTGCCGAACCCTAGTGGATAAGTGGCATAAATGAATATGCGATTGTTGAGGTAGACTTGTTTTTCCCCCAGAGGTACTTCTCCCTGGGAAAAAAAGTCAGCGTTGAGCAGAGATCATGTTTCGTTGGTATCTGGACGACCTTTCAAATCCCCGAGTCCCACCTGTTAATGTCTGTCCTCCCACATTCAGCTCGTGGTGGACTGAAGTGCAGATGGGCCCCCCCGACCCCATCCTGGGTGTCACCGAGGCCTACAAACGTGACACCAACGCCAAGAAGATGAACTTGGGTGTGGGCGCGTACCGCGATGACCAGGGCAAGCCCTACGTGCTCAACTGCGTCCGCAAGGTGGGCCTCACCCCTCCTCTTCTCCTGAGAGCCAATCCTGTCTGTTTAACAGTAGCAGAACTCCACCCTGTGCCTTCAGTTCCTCGGTGGTCTGTCTTCTTCCTTCCTTAGTTAGCAAGTTATACCCTGAAGTTGGCTTTAATTTTCCTTGTTGATCAGTGTTAGGCTTGACTTCAGCAAGTACTGATATGTGGTGACATTCCCTCCCGCTCCAGGCTGAAGCTCTGATCGCTGGCAAGAAGCTGGACAAGGAATATCTTCCCATTGGGGGGCTGGCAGAATTCAACAAGGCCTGTGCAGCGCTGGCGCTGGGACCCAACAGCGAGGTCCTCAATAGCAGCAGGGTGAGGGTCCATTCTCATAGTCTCCTGTACAAAAGATCCCTGCTGCTTTTATTGCTTTCTCACTTGTTTTGTTTCACTTGGCAGTAATTGTTTTTCTGCCTGGGTTTTTTGGTGTTGTGGAAATTCAGTGCTTTTGTGTTTTGCCTTCTCCCCTCAACCCACAGAGCATCACAGTGCAGAGTATCTCGGGAACCGGGTCTCTGAGAATTGGAGCAAACTTCCTGGTACGTCCAGTCTTACTGCCACCGGGTTCTTCTAGCAGAACAGTTAACAGGTCCCTGCTGATTTGTGGCTTCAATGTAAATTCCCTCCTTCCTCCACAGTCCCGTTTTCACACTGTGGTCCGGGATGTGTACCTGCCCAAGCCCACCTGGGGAAACCACACCCCCATCTTCAGAGATGCAGGATTTCAGCTGAAGGCCTACAGCTACTATGACCCCAAGACTTGTGGGTTTGACTTCAAGGGAGCCCTTGACGACATTTTGGTGAGAATGTGCTGTAGGGGAATTGGCACGACGGGGAGTTAATGGGGTGTAGCTTGTGGAGAAGTGAATCTACCAGCAAAATCTGGACTAGAGTATTGGTGTCCACATGTACAGTGGAGAATTTACAGTCAGTGCCTTACGCAGGATCGTCTTGTGTGTGGGGTGTACATTGTCAGCCAAGACACACCAGCAAGTTGTATCTCTGGTTCCGTGTTGTGTGTTTGTCTTGCTAGAAAATTCCGGAGAAGAGCATCATTGTGCTGCATGCGTGCGCCCACAATCCCACAGGAGTGGACCCCCGACAGGAGCAGTGGAAAGAGATGTCGGAGGTGATCAAGGTGAGCCCCCGATGTAGTTCCCAGAACAGGAACTTCTTTTACATGTCCCAGTGTTTTTACCATGGTAAACTTTTTTTTTTCTTTCTTTTTTCTTTTTTTTTAAATTGGCACCAATTAATTATTAAAAGCAGCTTGCTGAATGCCTTTTGCTTGTACTCTCTCAGAAAAGGAACCTGCTGGTATTCTTCGACATGGCGTACCAGGGCTTTGCCAGCGGTGACATCGACCGCGACGCCTGGGCCGTGCGCTACTTCATCGAGCAAGGCCATAACATCGTCCTGTCACAGTCTTTCGCCAAGAACATGGGGCTGTATGGTCAGTGTGGTGTTGCGCTGGTGCCCCTGGGTGGGCTTGGGGTGGGGGATCAGTGGTAAAAGCCAAGTAAAGACCTGCCTTGAGGGCCTCCTGCTATATAGACAGACACCACCTATAATTGGACCAATTATTCAAATGATGGTGTTGAAATGGGAGAACAACTAAAGTCCAGACAGTCTAGAGTTCTCTGTGTGATGCTCCTGCTTTTGGCCTTGAAGATGGCAGATGAAACTGCACTTCTATCTGTTTCATACAATATGATGCAGTCAAAATGAGTCCTCTGGTCTGGAAATAAAATCAGGTCCTGTTCCAGGCACTTCTGCATATTTCAGAGCTTCTAGCTGCTCTGTTTCCTCAGCTGTACAGCTGGATGTTTCATGGAAGCACTTTGGTTTATTCTCCGTGCTGTTGGCTGAGCAGTGTGGTCTATCTGTCTGAAGGCTGTCACCCTGCTGGGAAGGTCTGTGAAGGTGTGGCTCACTCATGTGTTCCCCAGGTGAGCGTGTGGGAGGTTTCACAGTGGTGTGCAAGGATGCCGAGGAGGCCAAGAGAGTGGAGTCGCAGCTCAAGATCCTGATCAGGCCCATTTATTCAAACCCCCCTATCAATGGTGCCCGCATTGCTGCTACCATCCTCAACACACCGGAGCTGCGCACCGAATGGTGAGTGGCAGCTACAGCTGTGCTCTTGGTGTTCAGGTGTACAGGCCATTGTGCTGACTGTGTGTGTGTGTGTGTGTGTGTGTGTGTAGGCTTGAGGAAGTTAACGGTATGGCCAGCCGGATCATTAGGATGAGGGAGCAACTGGTGGCCAACCTGAAGAAGGAGGGCTCCACCCACAACTGGCAGCACGTCACCGATCAGATTGGCATGTTCTGCTTCACAGGACTCAAACCTGAGCAGGTACTGGTACCAGTGTGTGTTCATCTGATCTCTAATCTGGTAATTTGTGTAAGGACTAAGTTTTTGTGTGTTTCTAGGTGGAACGTCTAACTAAGGAATTCTCCATCTACATGACGAAGGATGGTCGCATCTCTGTGGCTGGCGTCACCTCGGGCAACGTGGCCTATCTGGCCCATGCCATCCATGCCGTGACCAAGTAGCATGAGGAAGAGGCTACCGGCTGTGCTGGAATAAAGACGACAAGCAATTCTTTATGTTTTATTATCTGACCCCACCAAACCCCATCCCTAGAATAGACCCCCAACATAGCTACTGCAGGGCCTGAGCTGGTAACAATGGGCAGCATTGTGAGCACAGTGTGGGACCCACTATTCATTTCTCATTGATGGTTAATTTCTGCTTGAATAACTGCACACCAGCCTGTTACATTTAAAGGTAATTTTAAACTTATTTTCAGATCGCGTCAGAATGGTTTTCCCACGCATGTGTATAAATGGCCCATTTGTGGTTCCGCAGGTCAGCTTAGCTGGTCCTTACATTTCATTGTCAGGTCTTGTTAGCTGCTACTAGTGGTGAATGTTGTGGAAAAGCGGTATAAAATTATTGCTCGAATGATGTTGGCCAGCATGTTCGCAGAATGGCAGAAGGGCGCAGCCTTTAGTTTTCAACAGGGTGGTGTTTGCTGGTTAAATTGGAGAAGTTTTGCCATTTTTGTCCATTCGAAAGTGCCCTCTGTCATAACTAAAGCAGAAATGATAAAGACACCCAGGCTGCGACACAGAAGCAGGACCCTGTTGCGTCAGCTGATACCCACAGTGCGCCCTGCCTTCACCCTCCAACGCGAATCGGTCTGTGAGCCCAGGTGTGCGGGTTCACAGCCGTGCTTTTAGAACTCTCTTAGACCCTGGGGGATGCTGTTCCATGACGTCGTGGGATCCAGGCTCATTCAGGCTGTCTGACGCCCTGCGCAGTTTCAAAAGTTGTCAATAAAACTGAGCTGTAAAACCCAGCAGCTGCGCTTACGTTGCTTTAATTCATGCAATAAACGTTTACTTGTCACTTGCTTGGGCAGTACTGCTTTGTTTGCGCAGCAAAGTGATGGAGGGCACGACAGCAGGCGCTGGGATTCGAACCCCTGCGGCGGCGGCGCCCAGCGTGGGATGCGAATAGACAAGCGCACGATCGGTTCCATGGGTTTATTGAAATTTATTTATTCATTCATTCACGATCGAACCCGGAGCAGCGCAGACGCCGAAGCTGGTCACGTGCCCGAGCGGCGGTCACGTGCCCGAGCGCTCGTCACGTGAGCGCGCTCCCGCTCTCCAGAGGGAAGAAGCGAGGCGAAGCGAAGGAAGGCGGCGGCGCGCAGTCGGTAAGGAGCCGCTCTCTGGTTTCTTTGTCTTTAAAGCGCGTCTTCGCTTTTATTAACGTTCATTCATGTTTGGTTCAATGGCAGCGCGGACGGCTGCGTGTTTGGAGCCCCGGCGGCCCTTTGTCTGCGCGTTCTCCCGCATCGGAGCTGCACGGCTTCACGGTCCTACCGCCTGTTCGCACCGTTTGAACTGCTCGGACGGCCGCTCGCTGGGACCCCGACCAGCCGTTTGCGCCTTCGGTGCGGGTTTGAACGCGAAAGATGCGCTGGGGTTTTTTGCGGGGGGATGGGAGGCGTAGTGGTTAGAGCTTTAGCACGGGTTCGAGTCCCACCTCCTGCTGCAGTGGCCCCGGGCAAGGTCCTTCGTGTGTTGATATGGACTTCTGACGTGGGGCCTGGTCAGGCGGTCCAGTTGTGCTGACGAGGCTGCTTCGGAGTTTCAAAACCTTCTCTTGGCTGCTCCTGTCGCTTCTCCCCACTCCCCAGCATACAGCGGGGTTTATGAACGTCTCTGCCTCCTCGCGTCCCTCAATGCTGCCGAGTCCCCCTCCAAAGCCTTCTCTCGGAGACCCATTTCCCAACTGGCAGCCCACCACCGTCTGCTGCGATTATCTGCGTGTTTGCCGTTCGAATGTCACTCCTATAGGCGGCTGCTGGAGGGATGCGAACCAGCAACACGGCCGGGCTCTGATCGTCATCCTGTGTTTGTGTCCAGAGCTCTTCATCTGCTACTCGCTCTGGGCTGTATGGCACTTTGGAGGAAAGCGTCCCATAAATGACTGTTATAATAATTCCATATATAACTTTTATTACGTCTGGCTCTGAAGTGAGCAGCACACGGCAAACTGCTAATAGGTGTATTTCAGACCAGAAGGTCGTACTTTTGTGTCCCGATGTTGCTACCCTGGAACCCCAGCAGTGAGACCCATATGAAAGTAAACTGTGCTTTTGATTAAAGCGCTTGTAACCAGGTACCTGCAGAGCTGCAAGGGGGGTTAGCAGGTGTCTCACTGTTCCTCTCCTCCTGCAGGTAGGAGAACTGGTGGAGGACGTTACCCTGAGCTGGAATGCCACTGTCTGTGATGTGATGACCAGACTCCCCCAGCATCCCTGCTCCTTCCTGTTGGCCATCACCACAATCCCTGCCTAACAGGAAGGTGTGACATGTGCGAGCAGCTGCTTGTTGTCTGTTACAGGAAGGGTGTGGCTTACAGGAACCACTCACCTTGACCCTGTGGACCAAGTGGTTGGAGCTGCAGCACCCTTGGTGTGAGCCCACGTTGACTCTGCCGGGAAGGAGAGTGAGCCAGCAGCATGTCCCACGAGTGCTTGGCCATCAACAGTGACGATGCTGGTGAAAGGGCCTGGCTGCTGCAGAGCCCCAGTGTGGAGGCAGGATCCCCTTGTGGCTCGCACACAAGCAGCCGAGGCGGCACCTCCAACATGGGCGCCGTGTTCATCGTGGTCAATGCCGCGCTGGGGGCCGGTCTGCTCAACTTCCCCGCCGCATTCAGCACGGCCGGAGGGGTGACCGCGGGGGTGGTGCTGCAGATGGTAAGATCCCCTGGTCAGGCACATGGACGGTGCTTGGCCCCCTGTCGTTTCCTGCTCAGCCTCAGACGCGAAATGCAAAGCTGCCAACTTCACATTTTATGACCAAAGATGTGAACGCGGTTATGCAGAATTTATGCTGTGTAAGAACTTTCTGTTTTGCTTTGGCCACATCTTTCGTCTGTGTCTGAGGCAGTTTTGGTCCCTGGGATTCGTTTCCCTTTTAATAGGCTGACTGCAACATTTAAGCTTATTTGCGTGAGGTTTTTTTTTTTTTTTAATTTTAAATTTAATTTAATTATTTAATTTTTTTTAATGTTTGAGGTTCGAGCTGAAAGTTATGAGTACATTGGCCTTATGGAGAAATCCCTGGCATTTAGAAATATGAGTATCATATCCATCTGTCGTCTTGCACTAGAATGGAAATTGATGTTTCTCCTTTCAGATAAGTGTTTGTGTCTCAGTGGGGGACAAAATAGCTGAGAAGGACTTTTCCAAATGTACCTTAAAAATATCTGCAAATCAAATGCTAGACTGCAGCTGTTGGCTTACCTGAAATAAACAGGAATAGATTAATTAATCTGCGCTTTGTCTTCATTTCTGCAGGGCATGTTGGTGTTCATCATCAGCGGTCTGGTCATCCTGGGCTACTGCTCTCAGGTGAGCAACGAGACCACCTACCAGGAGGTGGTGCGGGCCGTTTGTGGCCGGGTCACGGGGGTCATCTGTGAGGTGGCCATCGCTGTCTACACCTTTGGTACCTGCATCGCCTTCCTCATCATCATTGGAGATCAGCAGGATAAGTGTGAGCCCTCTGGATTTCCTGCAGATGGTTTATCTTCATCCTGCCCCCCCCCCCACACACACATTAACATGCAAGCTGCCTGAGTGCAGCAATGTGTGGTGTGCATATGAGCAGTGTCTGCCCCACCTTACTGTGTCTGCAGTGATCGCTGCTGTGACGCATGAGAGTGACTCGCCAGTCAGTCATCCCTGGTACATGGACCGCAAGTTCACCATCTTCCTGACCTCTGTACTGATCATCCTGCCTCTCTCCATCCCCAAGGAGATCGGCTTCCAGAAGTACGCCAGGTGGGTCTCCCTTGTGCTACTCTGGTGCTTCTATACCCACCTTTACCTGAAGGCAACAGGCGAGCGCTCAGAAGAGCCTGTCTGAGCGGAACTGGCAGCCGTCGGTGGTGTTCAGGTGTCATGGCGTGGCTCTGAGTAACATATTCCAACACGGCTGCTTCCATCTTTCTCCTGTTGCAGCGCTGTGAGTGTCATCGGCACATGGTACGTCACCATCGTTGTCATAGTGAAGTACATCTGGCCCGATGCTGGCATGTCCCCCGGCTACGTCCCCACCAGGTGAGCTTCCTTCCATGGTCCTTTACCTAATGATAATGGCTTGTAGTAGCTTTTGAGAAGCTGATCTCAGTTGGGGTCCGTGGACACGGGCAGTCCTGGTCAGTGGAAACCTTTCCTCCTCATCTGATCTCAGTGCTCAGGGCTTGAGGACTGAGTACAGCCAAAATCCCTCGGCAAACCCGGAAACGTGCGCGCTTTCATTTCACCTTGAATGCATCTGCTTTCTACTCATGGTTTAAGTATCAGATATTGAACTTGTGTCTGCACCTCCGTGCTGTTAGCTGAGGTGTCCTGGGTGTCACTTTGCTCCCCTGTGTCTGTCCTTGGCTCACAGCCCCTCCTCCTGGACAGCGGTGTTCAACGCAATGCCCACCATCTGCTTCGGTTTCCAGGTACAGCATTCAGTGTGGGTGACCGTATGGTTGTGTCTCTGACAGAGTGTGACCAGACTGAGCATGTTGGGTCTCCTCCACAGTGCCATGTGAGCAGCGTGCCTGTGTTCAACAGCATGAGGAGGCGCGAGATTCAGCCCTGGGGGTGGGTGGTCACAGTGGGAATGGTCATCTGCCTCTTTGTCTACACCGGCACAGGTGGGTTCAGATCCCATCTCCTGTGTTTTGAATTTGATCGTCCAGTCTGCAACAGTGAACATTAAGCAGCTCTTATTTCAAATATGTTGTGTGGTTGAAACGCTGCCCCTCCGTCACTTTCGTGGATTGACGGTGAAATGACAGGCAGTTTCCTCCTGTGCCCAGGTGTCTGCGGCTTCCTGTCGTTTGGCTCCAACGTGAGTCAAGATGTGTTGATGTCGTATCCCTCTAATGATGTCGCCATGGCCTTTGCCAGGTTTTTCATCATCATCTGTGTGGTGACGTCGTACCCCATTCTGCACTTCTGTGGGAGGTACGGAATCCCCTGTGCGTACACATGTGTCTGTTCTTGCCCAGCATGCCCACTGTGCGCTGTTCCTCTTGCTTTTCCCCACTGGCCCTACAGGGCGGTGCTAGAGGGCCTGTGGCTGCGCTTCCATGGCGAGTCGGTGGAGGTGGACGTGACGAAGGAGCGCCGGCGCAGGGTGGCACAGACCCTGCTGTGGTTCTTGCTCACACTCATCCTTGCGCTCTTCACCCCCGATATCGGTCGTGTCATCTCCCTCATAGGGGGCCTTGCTGCCTGCTTCATATTCGTCTTCCCAGGTACCCCTGCACATTCCCACATCTGCTTTGTATGGGGAGGGGTCACCTTATGGTCAAGGACTGGATGTGTGACTGCAAGGTTGCTGGTTTAAATCCCAGAATGGAACCTGTTTGAGTCTCACTGTACAAACGGCCACTTGAGTTTTTTCTCAACTCTAGCTGCCCTCCTTCCTTAATGTTCTTCTTTGAACATTTTTTGGTCAAGTGTGTGCTGCGGGCCTCTGTTTCCCGGTGTGTGAACTTCTAGCACTTTGTTTTCCCAGGTTTGTGTCTGATTCACGCTAAACTGTCTGAGATTCAGGAAGTGAAACCAGCGAGGTAGGTGCTAGGCTCACGTCCCTCTCAATGATGCAGTTTGTCAGAGTCGTGTGTTGTACCGTTGTGATCATGCGGTTGGTACTACGGTGCTCTGGTAATATGGTACTGCGTGTTGTGCCCTCCACCTCTGACTGTGTATTCTGTGCAGCTGGTGGGGAATGGTCTCCTACGGCATCTTCACGGTCACCGTTGGAGCTTTCATCTTTGGCCAGACAACCACCAACGCCATCTATCATGACATCATGCACAAATCGGGGGAGCAATAGACAGCTGCCCTGGATAGAAATAAACACAGCCGGACCTGTCCTTAATCCCTGACCTCTGACTTCTGACCTCTCTGGGCTTTGTGAGGACCTAGGTTCCCCCCCCAGCATGCTGAAGCCTTTTTGAGGGGGGAGTCAATCCCACAGCAGGACTGATGCCCCTTGTCGTCTCACCTGGACCCAAGTGCAGCCATCAGGCGCTGCGTGTGTGGGGGGGTCGCACCTCAGCCTCACGGCACGTCCCTATTGCAGCTTTTGTCTGATGGATTTGGGCGACCCCCTGCTGTATGGCTGCTTGTGCTGAGGGGGGGGAGGGCAAACCCCAGCATTGCTGTCTGTATCCTGGTCAGTTGCCTCACACTGCATTGTTCCTGTTCTTGGTGTTCACAACTGACTTCTACATTCATCTCCACCTCTGTGTTTACATTCCCCTGCCGGCCGGGCCTGCGCTGCGACTTCTGGTTCTGGACCCGGTGCCAAAAGGAGCGTGGATGCAAACACTACGAGTGGGCAGCAGGAGGCGTCATTGTTCCTCCCACGCAGTGGCAGCATGTTGTTAGAGGAAGTCCAATAGAACCCCGACTTGGGTTTAGTGTAAAATGTGCTGTGGGTTGGTTTTCGTGGTGACTATGGCAGTTGAGCCGCTTGTGACAAGGGACAAATTTGGTTTTATTTTAACAGGTGCGAGTCTTGTGTTTGAAATTGGCAGTGCAAATGTTGCGTTGTTCCAACAATATACTCTCATAAACGGGTAAAACGTGGTAAATGTCCTGCGTGCGGCCAAAGGGGGCCACGTTTTAAAGGGAAAATTGCAGGGCTTGAAACAAAGATGCCCAGGAAGAGGTTGAAATTGGAGCTTCTAAAAGGAAAATAAACCTGGAATAAGTTTCGAAGGTTACGTTTCAACTGACAGTTTTCTCCATTGTTATTAGTGAATTGCTATTTTATTACTTTATTTTTAACAATCAGTCAACCTATGTTTAAAATATGGAAAATTCAGACACTGGGAAAGATGTTATTGGCAATTAATTAATAAAAACATTAAAAGAAAAGCTGTAAATTCCTTTCTTGTCATACATGAAATAGCACTTGTTTTCATCTTTCCATCCATGTGCAGTCGACCTCTGGTTCTGGCCCAAAGGATCGCAAGGGTGGAGGTGCACCATGGATTGGATGCCAGCCCCTTCAACTTTAAATTTTTATGAATGTTACTTTTAAAGTGGTTGCAATAATCTTTTTCGAAGAAGAGGAAAAATTCCATTGAAACTCCGAGCTCGCGCAGTTTATCTTTGCCGATGTCCTGTACCAGACTGCATAGCACAGTTTCATCAGATTATTTTTCCATTAGGCCTTTTAATGGCTTTTTGAATTTGCTTTTGCGTGAAAACATTGTTTTATCAGTGAGATTACTGTATTTCCTCCTTGGACTGAGCTGCTGTGAGATTATGAACCTTAGGTTATGTTTTTATTGATTGCATAGCATCAGACAGGCCAAAATGGACTGTAAATTTTGTAAAGAGTAATAAATCCTATTAAAAAGATTTGGATTAAAAACTGTTTCTTTTGAATGAAGTGATACCTTGGAAGCCTTGGCTCTGAAACAGCACAGACCACAGTGTTACTGCAAATGCTGGCCCAGTAGTTTGCGGGTGCAGAAGAGAAGCCGCAGGAGTTGAGTTTGAGCTCTGGTCACTTCACTGCACCTCACTGTGGGCTTTAACTCTTTGCTGTCTTTTACCCTTTTCGGACACAATGCAGTGAAATCTTGTATTTTGGGGTGAACTGGTGACTAAATTGCTGTGTGTGTGTGTGTGTGTGTGTGTGTGTGTGTGTGTGCGCACGGACGGATGGATGTATGGATGCACGTGTGTTGAATAGACCGACGGCTGCGCGGAAGAAGTGCTCCAGTGTTCACGTGTGTACTTCGCTGTTACCTCTGTGACCCTTCTGCCCTTTTTATAGCACAACCTTTAAGAGAAATACTGTAAACTGTATTCTTCTTGCCAGGAGCTGTTGAAAGTACAGTGTAGACACACACATGCGAGACTTCACGTGCGTGTGCACTTTGGAGTTTATCACATTTGTTGACATCTGAAACAGCTGAGAGATGCGAGGACTTACAGTATGATTACATTTCCATTTGGTGATTCTGGTGCAGCCTGAGCTCGCCCGCTCGCCCGCTCGCCCTCAAACACAAACACAGCAAAATCCATAAGATAATCAATGTTTAAACTTACTTAAAAGACTGATAGCATGTTTAAAGTGCGCAAACGCTGCAGAAGGAACTAAATGAAAACTAAAGCAAGCTGAGGTCGTCCGGTTCGTGTTTAAAGTCTTAATGTTCTTTCCATTGGGACCTCAAAAAAGCGGTGCAGAAGCCTGGCAAAATGTCCAGACCTCAAGGAGGTCAGAGCTCCCCAGCACAGACCTGCTGCACCTCGGCAGAGTTACCTTGACCTAAGGAGAACATCTGGATTTCGGTCTGCTGCTGTGAGGTGATTGACCCCCACCCGCAGTTGAAAGTGCTGCGCCGCCCTGCCTAGATAAGAGCCAGTATAAGGGGCCGAAGCGTTGAGCGGAGGAGTGATTCTGCCATGATGCTTCAGGGCAGCGTGCTGTTGTTGGCTCTTCTGCTTGCGGGCTGCCAGACCCAGAGCGCCGCAGACCTCGTCACCTCTCTGCCAGGCCTCATTGGGACCCCCAACTTCAGGCATTACTCTGGCTACCTTCAGGCCGGACCCGGCAAGTACTTCCACTACTGGTAAGAGAGGCCGGAAGGGGGTCGAGGGCCAGGTGCAGCCTGTTTGTGGTTTATGCCTGTAAACTGTAAGATGACAGAGGGAGGTAACGGTGATAGCACACACACGTGCGTTGGTGTCACGCTGGCAGGTTTGTGGAGTCCCAGAACAACCCGTCCACGGACCCTCTAGTGTTGTGGCTGAACGGCGGCCCAGGATGCAGCTCCATGGAGGGTCTGCTGATGGAGAACGGGCCCTTCCACGTGAGTGTGTGTGTGTGTGTGTGTGCGCACATGGGCATAAAGACTGGCAAGAGTACAACAGGACACCTACTACCTTTAGGTGAACATATGGTACCGCTGTGTCCATGGTTACAGCCACAGGGTTTATATCAGTGTGAATTGAGGTCATTTCTAAAAATATACTGATGTTTGGATGATTTTCACTTTTTCCTGTTTATCACACATCATCCATGTATGAAATACTCCTGAGTGTAACTTCTTGCTATTCTCATGACTCCTAAGACCATATGTGTATCATGTATATAATATTTATTCTTTTTCTCCGGCACGGTCATGCATCTTTTCACTTCTACGTATGTGTGTGTGTTGTCTTATGTACACTGCGAGCCATTGGGAACTGAAGCCAAACTCCCTGTATGTGTGAGCTCACTTGGCCAAATAAATCCAATTGTGATGTGGAAGGAGACACGAGCATCTTTTCAGAGCCAATTCCTCCAAAACCCACCGCAGCTGTCTCTCTTCCTCCTCCTGCTCCTCAGATGAACAATGATGGCACCGTCTACCTCAACCCCAACAGCTGGAACAAAGTGGCCAATGTGTTGTACCTGGAGTCTCCGGCAGGGGTGGGGTTCTCCTATTCCACCTCAGGCAACTATCAGACCAGTGACCCCCAGGTAGGACAGATGGACAGCGTCGATGGACCGGCATAGGCAGTGAAAAATGTAACATCAGCACCAGGTTTACTGTTTATCTTAACACTCATTTAACCCCAGGAGGTTTACAGGGATCAGAGTTTGATGTCACACTCAGATTAAAGCTCCAGGTTCACAGGTAACTCCTTATGAAAGATAAAACTCTCTTGGGTCCCAGGTGGCCAAGGACAACTACGAGGCTCTGCAGCAGTTCTTCCTCAAGTTCCCATCCTTCACCAGCAACGACTTCTATGTGTTTGCCGAGAGCTATGGAGGAATTTATGGCCCTTCTCTGTCTCAGCTCATCGTCAGTGGACCTGCCAACATCAACTTCAAGGTGAAAATGGTTAAACGTGTTTCTCCTCCGATGCGCGAGCTTCTTCACCAAAGTGGTTTGTTGATTGAGAACGGATCCTCCTCACGAGCGTTGACCGCACTTCTGATGGCAATGATGACGTGATGGTGAAGACCGTGTGGTCGATACCTCCTCAGGGAATGGGTGTAGGCAACGGAATGACGAGCTACATGCTGAACGACCAGTCCCTCGTCTACTTTGGCTACTACCACGGCCTCTTCGGCGACGAGTAAGTGGCTCTTAGCGTTTTGGCTCAGCTCCGTTTGTTTTTAGCTTCTTCTCACACGGTGAGCCAGAAAACAACCAGGTAGCAGAATAGATGTGACAGATGTAAAGTAGGTCTGCAGCTAAAACATTAGCTGTACAAGCAATGCCCAGAGTAAATGTACTGGTTAAAAAGCCCATGAAGTACCCCTGGCGGCAACTGAGGAGAAGAAAACAAAAGCAAAAAAAAAAAAAACTCAGCATTAGCAAGAAGGCCAGATTGGGCTCAGCTGCAGGATTAATCTCTGTGCTCTGTGTGTGTGTCCAGCCTGTGGAGTCAGCTGAACCAATACTGCTGTTCCAGCTCCTCCTGCAACTTCTATAACAGCAGCAACAGCGACTGCCAAAATGCAGTGAGTCCCACACGGCACCCTCCGGGGACATTTACTGTTATTACAGAAGTCTGATGGGTACTTAGGGTTTGTGCAGCACCTTGTTGTCACGGCCATGGTGACACTGCAGCGTGTCTCCTGCCCCCCAGGTGTACACAGCCCTCTACCAGATCCAGGATGTGGGACTAAATATCTACAACCTGTACGGTCAGTGCTACGGTGGCGTGGGCTCCAGCACTCGCTACGCCGCTGATGTTTCCAATCTCTTCCGCCAGTATAAGTTTACCTTCCAGACCCCAGTAAGTGCGGTGCCCCCAGCCCTCCCTCAAACTCCAGTGTCCCAGCTATACAGGAATGACATGATGATGAGCTCCATCTACCTGTGCCCCCCTCCCCCACTGCCCCCCAGCAGGTAGACGTGTCCATCCCAGGAGTGCCCATGTGCATCAATGGGACAGCCATGTACTACTGGCTAAACAACCCCAGCGTGCGCTCTGCTCTGCACATCCCCAGCAGCGTGCAGAGCTGGGAGCTGTGCAGGTCTGAGAGATGCACACGCACATGAGCGCGCGCGTGCACACACACACACAGAGCTCCCCAAATTCATGCTGAATGCCCTGTGGTCCCCCGCAGCTCCACGGTGGGCTCACTCTACCAGCGTGTCTACATGGACATGAGCCCCTTCTACCAGGAGCTCCTGCAGGGGAATGTCTCCCTCCTGGTGTACAGTGGTGATGTGGACATGGCCTGCAACTTCATTGGCAGCAAATGGTTTGTGGAGGCCCTCAACCAGCAGGTGACTGTCTCTTCCTCCTCTTCTCTTCCACACTCACTATCTCTTTACTTAGCGAAGATCATATCTACAGAAGGATACGGGGGCCATGCTGCTTAAGGACACAGCCCTCCAGCCTGAAGGTTATTGGTTCAAATCCTTTTCACAGTAGCACGCACGACTGCAGCACAAAGACAATGCAGCTCAGGCTGTTTCTTATGCGTTGTGTAATACCGCAGTAACACTACTATCCAGTTAGTACAGTTTACTACAGACATGGGACCCAACAGGTCTGCCAAGTTGCAATATGACTGCTATGGGTTCAAATACTTTGCCTGCTGTGCCTTGCAGCCCGTGAGCCAGTACAGACCCTGGCTTTACAATAATCAGATCGCAGGCTACGTGGAGCAGTACGAGAAGATCACCTTCCTCACAGTGAAGGTAAGGGCAGCTAGAGGACCCTTGAAAGAGAGGCCCACCTCAGGACCCCCTGTCAGTTCATGAACTTTACCATCCTGTGTTTGTTTCAGAAAGTTGATGGCTTCTGTAGCGTTTATCGAACCTGCAACCAAAAGTAATGGCTATTGCGATAAACAAGTTTAACTCGGAGGTGTCGATCCACAGCCGTTCAGAGCTGAACTGGAGGACTCGAGGAGGATGAAACTGCCCGCTGTGAGTGTCGGCGTGTGTTGTGTCTCCACAGGGTTCTGGTCATATGGTTCCTCAGTACAAACCTGCTGCAGCCTTGCAGATGTTCAAGAACTTCCTGAACAACGCCTACTGAACCTACAGTGTGAATCCTGTGCAGCTGTTGGAAACACCGCTGCACCACAGTCTCTGCTCCTCACTTTACTGTACTGAAATATTTAAATCATAATTAATGTGCGTTGCTCCCGTTGGCGGTCGGCTCCGTGAAGATGCATCGAGGACGGATGTTGGAAGCACCAGACCACACAGGAGCCAAGCATCATGAGAATGTTTTATTCAAAAATAAATACATGTGCAAAAGACAGAAATTTCACTGTCGATGATTGAAGTGAATCAATAAACCCCAGCTAATTGGTAGCAGCCGGCCAGTCCTCTGCTTTACTCTGCTCTTCGTGTCGACCCTTTAACAGAAGCACCCAGGCACTTTCAAATGTCCCTCAAACTTATTATGAATCATAAGTCATTGTGCCACCACAGTGGGGTGATGGAAATTGAAGCAGTCCGATCACTTAGGGCCTGAACATCAAGTCAGCCATCATCCATCACCTCAGCCAGCGTTGAGCACTGAGCCCAACTCACCAGAGGCGTAGAAGGACGATGAAGCGTAAAGACCCCCTGGCAGCAGGTGAAACGTTACAGTGAGGAAGAGGTATAAATCAGTGAGAGTCGGAGATTAACGCTGTCAGAGGCAGGGGTGCTCAGTACGGGCTGTTGGACAAGAAGGACTTGAACATGTGGAAGGCAGGACCCGGAGCCCATTGCGGGACCATGTGCCCGGCACCCTGTAAACAGGGAGAAGATACCATCATCCATCAGAACACATGGGAAATAAGTAGGGAAGAAAAACAGTTATTGACCAAGTATGGTCACGGTTAGGGACCGAAGGAGTACTGGTGACCTCACGGTCCACTAACTGCAAGGCTGGGGAACTTGCACAACCCTGTCAGGTCACAGGATGCAACAGAAGGCCCCGGAAGGGTATAGCCACTGGTACCTGTACCCCCCTGGATTTATTTTGCTCCCCTTACTCCATTTGGAGTTTTGTTTCCCTCTCTTTAGTTGTCTTCTTGCTTATCCTTGTAGTTGCCTTAGAAACAGTAAATATGCACCTCGGCCTTCACTGTGACATTCAAGTGACTATGGCTCAAGGAATGCAGTTTTAGTGAAATTGCTAAGAAATTATAGTTATTTTAACAAGAATGTTAGTATTTATATATACACGTTAATGTAAGCACCAGAGTTGCTATAAATAATTTAAAATTTAACAAGCAAATAACTGGGCTCAGGGCAGCGGAGTGACACCCCTCCTAGACTGTGCCTGCAGGTACAGGCAGAGTTTAATGAATGATGGAGGACAGGAGGAGCTGCACTGCTGCTGGAAATGGATGCTCACCTTGACCGTGAGCAGAGTGATGTTGCCGTACTGCTGGTAGAACCCGGCGACCTGGTGGTCTAACAGCCAGGGCTGGTAGGGGGTTGTTTGCTACAGGCGGAGACATGGACAGTTGCGTTCAGTTGTTCATTTCCATAACCGGGTGAGCACAGTAAAATAAACTGCATTTTGCATTGAACCATGCCCTGCTCTCTTGTCTTTGTCTGAGCACCACTGACCTTCTTGTCGAGCATTTCCACAAACCACTGGCAGCCCAGGAAGTTGCAGGCCATGTCTGTATCCCCGTTGTAGACGAGGACCCTGAGGCCCAAGCTCAGCAGCTTCACATACACGTTCCTCATGGTCTCATACGTGCTCTTGTACTGGTCCCCCACCATGTCGCTGTAGGACAGCAGTCAGAGGTCACAGTGCAATACGGGGCTCCACTGCTAACACACGGTCCACATCTGTGACCAAAGACAATCGTGTCAAAGATGGACTCGCCTGCAGATGTCCCAGGCTGGCAGGATGTCCGGGATGTGGAGGGCCTTGCGCACGTCGCCTCGGTTCAGCCAGGTCGTCTGGGCTGTGCTGTTGATGCAGGGAGGCACAGCTGTCACCGAGACCTGGGACCCCCCCGATGATGTTGCAATTCCCACAAACTATGAGGAAGAGGAAGGAGAAAACTGTCAGAGGAGGAACAGAACACAGAACCGACGCTGACTGGGAAGCAAGATGCTACTATGCATTTGGCCTTCAAACGGGCAACACAAACTCCAAAGCTGCAGAGAATAAAAGCGTAACAGAGATCATCACTTAATTTGCTGGTTGTGCTATGCAAAAGCTTACATACAGTATACAGTAACTAACAAATTAAAATACTGAATTTTTGTAACCAATATTTGTCATTTTTGTTGACCGCGTTACATTCAAATTAAAACAAATGTAAAAATAACTACAATAAAAACACTTTCTCCAACTGCCACTCAATCCTATTTTTCACTCTTTCATCCCATAAACACGAGCAGCATTTGTAATATAACTGATCATTGACAACTGGGAACATGAAACGTGACCTGTAAACAGCGTAGAAGTAAGTTGAACTAAAGCAATCTTGTACTCCTCTTCTGATTGGCTGTTCTTTACTACCATCCATTGGAGAATAAATCCAGGCTGCATTCAGTGTTAAACGAATGCAAAATAAACAAACCAGAAAAGATTTGTATCTTTGAAAATGTCTAACAACCATTTATAACACAAAGAATTTAATTCCGCTTCCTCTTTACCACAGTGCAGCTGAAGGTGCTGCTCACCTGCTTAACATCCCAGGTCTTCCTGAAATTCCGAAAGAGGTTGCGCATGGAGAAGCGGTAGGGCTGCTGAGAGGCCACACCCCCCTCACACTCCAGGTACAGTGAGTACATGTTGAGCCCTGAGTTGTAGATGATGCGGAAAGCCCGGGACACCTGGGAGCAGGTAGAGGCAGTGCCATGGGATTGTGGTGCGTGTGAGAGAGAGTAAGAGACCTTGTTCATCCTGCCACTCACAGCTAGGGGCCGCATAGGTCTTACCACATTGGCGCAGGCCGGCTCTGAGGAGTTGTAGAAGTTGCATGAGCCGTTTCCACAGCAGTTGCTGTTCAGATCTGTCCACAGTCTGTGGGTGGAAGCAGCACTGGATCACTTCTTGTACCACAGTAACTTACAACATCAAGGGGCTTGAGGGTAAATCAGAGCTCATTTCAAACTCCCAGTTACCAGGAACACCTGATCCTCCTGCAGTGTGTGATACACGCTTGAGGTGTCCATGGCAAGACATTAGTACGCACACACACACGGCAGCGAACACATGAAGGACTCACTGCTCTCCGAAGAGGCCGTGGTAATAGCTGAAGTAGATGAGGGACTGATCATTGAGTGCGAAGCTGGTGATGCCATTTCCGACAGCAAACCCCTGTTGAGGAGCACGAATGATGTGGTTAAGGATCTCGGGGCTCTGCACTCGTGCCGTGGGCGGTCTCAAACAACGGTCCCGTCACCTTCAGGTTCATTTTGGCATCACCCCCAGTGGCCACCCTGAGGCTGAGCGTGGGTGCGTAGATGCCGCCATAACTTTCCCCAAATATGTAGAAGTCGTTCTGCGTGAAGTTGGGAAACTTCCTGAAGAAGCTCTGCAGTGCCAGGTAGTTGTTGTCAGCCACCTGCAGGTCACATAGGGCTGTGTCACACGGATCGCATTGCTGCTCACATACCTGGATTGCGTGGCCCTCACCAAAGGAGCGGCAGGGCCTCTCACACTCACCTGGTCGTCATCGGTCTGGTACTGCTGGTCGTCTGAGTAGGAAAAGCCGACGCCGGCCGGGGACTCCAGGTACAGCACGTTGGCCACCTTATTCCAGCTGAACTCATTCTCATACAGGGTGGCGCCATCATCCTTCACCTAAAGGGGTTGCGAAAGAGCCAAAAATGAGGGGCGAGTCTGGCCTCCACAGGAACCCGGCATCTTGCATCCACAACCGAGACAGAACCTGAGCACTGGCAGCTGAACAATAGCCTTGCAGAGCTCTCGTACCATGGTATTCCGTGCCTGTTTTAATTGGTAGGTTGTCCATCAATCGCTTCCTCACTGTTCTCCAAAGTCACTTGCATGCATTGACCCATTTATAATGCAGGGTAATTTTTATTGTGTCAATTCAGGGTGAGAACCTTGCTCGATGGCAGTGCAAAAGGAGACGGGCTGTATATCCGGGTCCTTAGAGCTAAGTCAACAGCGCCAACCACTACACCCCCTTCTTCTTCTTCTTCTTTCGGCCGCTTCCGTTAGGGGTCACCACAGCGGATCAAAAGCTTCCATTTCCTCCTGTCCTCTGCATCTCTCTCCGTCACCCCCACCACTTGCATGTCCTCCTTCACCACATCCATAAATCTCTTCTTAGGCCTTCCTCTCTTCCTCTTGCCTGGCAGCTCCATCCCTAGCATCCTTCTCCCGATATATCCCGAATCTCTCCTCTGCAAATGTCCAAACCAACGCAATCTCGCCTCTCTGACTTTGTCTCCACACCGTCTAACCTGTGCTGCCCCTCTAATATACTCATTTCTAATCCTGTCCATCCTCATCACACCCAATGCAAATCTTAACATCTTTAACTCTGCCACCTCTAGCTCTGCCTCTTGTCTTTTGGTCAGTGCCACCGTCTCCAACCCATAAAGCATAGCTGGTCTCACTACCGTCTTGTAGACCTTCCCTTTCACTCTTGCTGGTACCCTTCTGTCGCAGATCACTCCTGGCACTCTTCTCCACCCACTCCACCCTGCCTGCACTCTCTTCTTCACCTCTCTTCCACACTCCCTGTTACTCTGGACTGTTGATCCCAAGTATTTAAATTCACCCACCTTCGCCAACTCTATTCCCTGCATCCTCACCATTCCTCTGTCCTCCCTCTCATTTATGCACATGTATTCTGTCTTAGTCCTACTGACCTTCATTCCTCTTCTCTCTAGAGTATATCGCCACCTCTCCAGGGTCTCTTCAACCTGCTCCCTACTCTCACTACAGATCACAATGTCATCTGCAAACATCATAGTCCACGGTGACTCCTGTCTGATCTCATCTGTCAACCTGTCCATTACCATTGCAAACAAGAAAGGACTCAAAGCTGATCCTTGATGTAATCCTACCCCGACCCTGAAAGCATCCGTCACTCCTACTGCAGACCTCACCACTGTCACACTGTCCTTGTACATATCCTGTACCACTTTTACATACTTTTCTGGCACACCCGACTTCCTCATACAATAGCTCCTCTCTAGGTACCTTGTCATATGCTTTCTCTAAGTTCACGAAGACACAATGCAACTCCTTCTTACCTTCTCGGTACTTCTCCATCAACACCCTCAGAGCAAACATTGCATCTGTAGTACTCCTTCTCGGCATGAAGCCATACCGCTGCTCACTAATCGTCACCTTCCTTCTTAACCTAGCTTCCACTACTCTTTCCCATAACTTCATGCTGTGGCTGATCAGTTTTATCCCTCTGTAGTTACTACAGCTCTGCACATCACCTTTATTCTTAAAAATAGGTACCAGTACACTTCTTCCACTACACCCCCTACTGTCCCAATAAAAGAAGTGCACAGACGCTCCTCTGAACTATAAAGATGTGAAACCCCTGCGGGACGACGGGTGCACTCACGTGGAATGGCCCGTTCTCCGAAAGGAAGCCGTCCAGCGAACTGCAGCCCGGGCCGCCGTTGAGCCACAACACCAGCGGGTCCTTCAGGGGGTCCTTCTGTGACGTCACGAACCTGCAGACACGAGAAGGTGAGTTTGAAGGGGTGTGGTCGTGCTGGGGACAGGTGACTCTGTCCCTAACACACACACACACACAGTAACCTCTCTCACCAGTAGTGTAGGTACCGGCCCGGCCCGACTTCCAGGTAGCCGGACCACTGTCTGTAGGGGGGTTTGAAGAACATGCCGGGCAAGTCGGTCACCTCGTCGGGGTCGTAGAAACATAGAGAGACTGCACAAAGAGACAGGAGGCACAGGGCCACGTACACGCCACGCACGAACATTTCACTTACACACACGAGAGCGACACCGAGACTAAGAGAAGCGGCGGCGCCACAAGGAACGCAACTGAGCCGCACGGTCATGTGACTGTCATGAGAGCGCGGTCACGTGATCTAAAACGTCGCCCCCTCATAGGCGCATCGGCGAGTCACGTGACCAGCGCTCTGCCACGACCCGGCCGGGTGTCCTTCTCACGTGATCAGAGTCATACGAGCTGCGCCGCCCGGCCGCACAAACCGCTTCGTTTGCCTTTCGAGTGGCTGTGATGGAGCCCCGAAAAACTGTGGAAGCCCGTGGGTGCTGGCGTGGTGTCGGGGCACAGCTGGGCATGTGTGTGATCCCTCGTGTAACCCCGTTTCTGGGGTTTAATGGCTTGAGGATGGGCTAGAACTTGGTTAAACTCCGCCGGGAAATTCGCCCGTTCAGCGGATGGACGCCGCAGACACTTGCCCCAAACCCCAGTTAAACGCTAAATAAATAAATAAATAAAATAAAATAAAAAAAAAAACATTTCCCACAAATGACATACAAAGTAATTGTTGACAGGTCGCTTTTATATGCAAGCTTTTCCTTTTGAGCAACAAGTGGGATTTCACAGACGCGACAAACGCAGGTTCCAAAAAGGAGTTTGCAAATGGTTGCACTTGGCGGGAATCCGCGGTTTAGGAAGCCGTGTGAGTGAGGCGGCGTTACAGCTGAGCGCTTTCATGGGTGTGCATGGCGTGTCTGAGGCAAAGGGCCTCGTCGCCTTTTTACAGTGAAATGGGGATAAAAAAAAATGACGAAGTTAAAAAGCTGAATACCGGAATATGAACTAAAACCTCCGAGGTAAGGGTGACGGCAAGCTTTACGTTTTTGTAAAAAAACAAATCCCCGTCGGTAGACTTATTACTAGTTTATTTCAATTGTGAATACTTTCGGGTCAGCCACCCGAACCGAATGCGAGAGGACACGGCAGCGCTGTGGGTGCCAAGCCGCCCGCACTACTTGACTTACTCGCTGCGGCTCTTACCAGCATCCGCCGGCTTTATTCTGACCGTGAGACTAGCATAGTTAGAGCTGCATTCTGTGGCAAGCAGTGGCTCCTGGCTGCATGACTGCTGCGGCACAGTGCTTGTTGCTGGCGGAGACGACAGTAGTCGGAACAGCGGTGTTGGGCTTTACCGCTCCAGGCACGGCCCCTGAGGCGCCAGAGGAGCGTTTGAGGCGGCGCTTTTACTCGACGCGAATGCTTCTTGCCCTCCCGTTCTCGTCTCTTTTATCGCCGGAGGCCCCGCAGCCTCTCGTCGGTCCACGGTTTTGCTCTTAATTTCCCAATTAATGGATAAACAGGCCGGCTGCCGCCCGCTCGCTGCCGCCGCCCCTCAGCACGGTTTTGCCGCGGGATCCTGGCGCGCCGGGGCCCGCCGGCTAACAATTGACGGTTTAATTTGCTTGAACTTTGGTTTCACGCAGGCTCGCCTTCCTGATGGCGCAGCTGTGAGCCTGCGGGTGTTCGGGCTACGTCTTGTGGGCAATAAAAAGCCACACGGCTGCCTGTGGGCTGCTTGAAGCATAATGCTGGACCCGGTCGCTTGCCTCTGCCCTGAGCCACGATGAATCTGGACCCGCTCTCGCTGGCCTTGACGCGAATTCGCTACCTGGTAGACAACTTAAGTAAGAAGAACTTGAAAGAGAGCCAGCAAGAAATACAGCATGTGAGTAGCATGTTTGCAGAAGCCCTCCGCACCCTGGCAGAACGTTCCTCCATCTTCTCGCTCTGTCAGTTGGGGCTTTGCGGCTGGCCGAGGCCTTTGGCGCTACGGCCTGTAGACTCACACCAAGTTCTGTGTCGCCATCCAGATTGTGGCTCGGCACGGCCCCGAAGCGGACCGACATTTGCTGCGCTGTCTCTTCTCCGGTGTGGACTTCAGCAGCGATGGTAAAAACAGTGGGACTGACTTTCACCAGGTAACTTCCAGGTGGTGTAAAGCTCACAGTACAGTTATGGGCCTGTGTGTGTGGGTGGATGCACACTGCAGAACTAACTTGTCATCGTCCTGACCATGTTATGATTTTTCTTGTTTTCCCCTTAAACAAGACTCAGTTTCTTATCCAAGAGTGTGCGTTGCTGGTGACCAAGCCAAACTTTGTCTCGACACTTTGCCATGCCATCGACGGTCTTCTGCACCACCAGGTATGAGATGTTGACTCTACATTTGAGTTGTCTTCTGCATGTGTGTGCATGCATGAGGTGAGGGGTTCAGTGCCATTTAATGTAGATTTTGACTCATCTTTTCAGGATTTGAAGCCAACGCCCCGTTTGTTTGTTCACTTTAGTAAGGTCCTGAAGCTGACCAAAGTCCAGGAGGTAAGATGGTGGTATTAAGGCTAACTGGAGAAGTGTTTGGGTGGGTGAAAACTGTGAGCAAACCTGTTTAGTCAACTTAATTTGTGCTTTCCTTTGTAGGTTCTTTTTGGCCTCTCCTTGCTCAACTCCTCCAACTCAGACCTTCGGTGTCTAGGTGAGGATCTGTAATCTGTCTCGATCATAGCATTTACTTAAAGCGTGGAAGCTTGTTGTGGGTTTTTGCAGGACATTGTCTCATCCTTGCCTTATTCTTGGCACATCTCAACCCCCCCAACCAATTTCTCTAAATGTCAATAAAAGATAGTAATTGCCTACATGACAGCTCACCAAGGATTTCTGCTGCTGACAAGGGCTTTCCAGGCTTCACCACCTTGTGCTATTTGTTCAAGTAGTCCCCAGGTGTAGCCCATCCTTGATGTGAGTCTCTAGGCCATGGGATCAGATGTTTCTTGGTCAGCACCTATTTGTCTTACCCTGGGGATTCCATGTGAGGGCTTGTCTGGTGGTACCAGAGCCTGGTTTATGCGGGACCATATACCTGGTTTACCAAATAGCTTTTTTTTTTTTTTTTTTTTTTTTTAGTGGCTTAGAGGCCTCTCATGTTTCCCTGACAAATTGCTTTGGCTGTCAGTTTCAATGTAGTTGTGTACTTTGATATGCCATAGTTCTCCTGAAGCGGGAGAAGCAAGCTAGCACCAAAGATGCAACATGGCGCATCTGAGATGTTCCCTCACAAACAAGCTTCAAGAGCTGCTAGAAGAGGAGAGATGGGGAAACCGTCAAAGATGCAGTGACAAAAACATGACAGGAAGTACTGGGCCCAAAGAAGTTTGGCCATAAGGAATAGCTCTCGAGTGTGACTCTGAAAAAGATCCAGGAGACGAAAGAAAAGGCAGTAGTCAAGTTGTACATGAGCTGAGAAAGCTGGGGTCCTGGAGGCATGTATGAAACTTTCTTTGAAATTTTCACTTAATTTGGGGAATACAATGGTTTTGATTCACAGGACACAATCCTATGGGACGAACAGCTGAGATACAACTGCAGTGCGTGTGTTTCCTTTTGGCTGTGGTCAGAAATCCCAGGGCAGTTCGCAATGAGAACTCCAGGGCCGGAGTTGCTGCTCAGGGGTTTGCTCCCACTGTAAACCTTCGATGAGCAATGAAGCGACCCAGGGATGCGCTGAGCTTGTTGGCGGTTTGTCGGCTTTGTAACTTCTGTCAAATGCAGACGGGGATCAGAAATGGCATTGGCTTAACTTTTACCCATAACTGCTTTGCTACTTCCCAGTTACTTTTAACTCAAAGTGGCTGACATGCTTCTCTTTGGTTGTATTCACTTCCAATAATGCAATCAATATTGTTTACTTGTTTTTCCAGCGACCCAGTTTCTGAGACAGAAGATCCCGGACTTCCTGCAGTCCTGCGTGGAGAAGGACCCTGAAGGTTTGGCAGACATTTCTGTAGAGGTCCTCCACCTGCTACTCTCTTATCTCTTCAGACAGAGAGGGGTGCATGAGGTCAACCAGGATCTGATTGATGCTTTTCTCAACACTTTGCGCAAAGGTTGGTGTTCTGTTGAACTTTATTGTAGTAATTTGCTTCTTGGTTATCACTAAATCTTCCTTTATCAAGTTTTAACATTTCCATCGTGCATTTGTGGACCCAAGAACCACTGGACAGGGTTGGCTTTGCACTAAAGTGGTTTGACTTCGGAGGAACGGTGGCTGCATCATCATTGGTGTGAGCAGACTGCCAAGTGGATTGTGTTGAATTTTGCAGAAGTCCACCTTCATAGTTCCTGTAAACGTTCCAAAATGCCGATTTTTATAAGTGAACTTGATTTCTGAGGAAGGTGTTGTATTTTAGTCAGTTGCCAAATATTGATTGCTTCAGGTGAAACTTGATATTAAACTACATGCTAACATTGTCCATTAAAATATTACTGTTCTACATCAGAATGTACAGCTGTTGCTCTTGGTAGTTGTGCTGGACCATGTAATTGACTTCTGCTTGTGTTCCAGATTTCCCTCCAGAGCACTGTCCTGTGGTGCTGGCACCCCTTCTGTACCACGACAAACAAGAGGACCCGATGAAACGGATTCTGCCAGATTCTGGAGGAGCTGCTAATGTCAATATGGAGACCTCGCTGGCAGATGTCGTGCAGGAGATTGGCTACAGATTTTGTGCCAGGTGAGTATTGTTACTCAAGTGTGGATGTGTATTGTTACTCCTCCATATGGAGTTCTTTAAGTTTTTATTTTCTCCCTTCCCACCTCCCCTCAGTATGGAAGAATGTCGCAATGTAATCCTTCAGTTTGGCATTCAAGAGCTGACAGCCTTCCAGGTAGCACGGGTCCTGGGAATAATGGCTCAAACCCATTCTGGCCTTTTGGGTGGGATTTGCATGCAGGTAAAGGAACAACTTGCCTCTTCCACATCCTGGTATATGGTCTGTGAAGGCATTCAACATCCTTCCTTTAAGGCATCTCTTCCCCCCCCCCCCCCCCAATAGTCAAGTCATCTGTGCTTTGAGCCTGTGCAATGGACAGTGTGTGTTTATAGGAGATGAAATGTGAAGGTGGACTTTGCATTCTCATTGACACTGGACTGTTCTCCCCTTTAATTCAGTCCATTCCTACACCGGGAAGTGCTATATGGAGTGACAGGAAGAACAAAAGTGATGGCTCTCAGTTACACACATGGGACTTCGAAGTGTTCATAGATGTTGTTAAAGAACTTGTAAGTTCTGTTAAGCTGCTATTGAAACCCTTATCCTCCTCTCCTTGCAATGGTCTAGTGCTTAGTTTTCCTTTTAATATAGTGGTGTTTCTCTCTCTCTCTCTCTCCCCCCCCCCATTAGAACCCCAGTATAAACTTTAAGGAAGTGACCTTTGAGCTGGACCACTCAGGATTCTTCATTTGTGATGCCAAAGGCCTGCAGATAGTAGTTTATGCCATCCAGCGTGGCCTGAGTATTGAGCCCTTTCCTGTTGACCTCATCTACAGGCCCTGGAACCATGCAGAAGGCCAGGTATGTGCTGCTCTTAGCACAGTGGTAGTAAGGGGGCAAAATGAGGTCCATAAAACTTTTGTGTATTGAACCCTGATGTGGCAATGTCAAGCAGCTGTTCACCCTGCCTCTCTGCTTTTACAGTATGTTTCTGAAAACTGCTACTTGCCTTTTTCTCTGCCTCCCTGCAGTTATCATTCATTCACCAGTGTTTAATGAACCCAGAGATCTTGTGTTTGGCCGACTATCCATACCATCCTGTGGCCTTTGACATCCTCAAAGCTCCCCCAGAAGATAATCGGGAAATAGCGACATGGTGTGTTGCCTGACATTTTCTCAACGTGCCAGGATTGTTTCCTGAAGTAACCTTTCTCAGGGTTGCTATTAGGACTCTGGTATCTGGTCAATAAGTTGCTAGGACCTTCCTTTTTTGACTGCAGGAAAAGCCTGGACCTGGTAGAGTGCCTGCTGCGCATATCATCTGAGGTGGGGCTGTATGAACAAGTGAAGCATATTTTCAGCTTCCCCATGAAGCACTGCCCAGACTTGCTGGTCCTGGCACTGCTGCAGCTTGGCACCTCCTGGTACACCTTGTGCCATGAGCTCCTCTCTTCTCTTTTGCCCATCTTCTTGGGCAGTTATCCCAATTCCACAATCATCTTGCACTATGCCTGGCATGGACAGGTCAGTCATCTGAGGGTAATGCTGAGAAGGTGGACGCAAATGGTCCCTCTTACTGTGGAGCAGGACACTAACCTTGTAATTGCCCTCCTCAGGGCCAGTCTCCAGCCATCCGTCAGATCATCATGCACGCAATGGCTGAATGGTACATGAGGGGGGAACTGTATGACCAGACCAAGTTGTCTCGCATTCTGGACTTAGCACAGGACCTGAAGGTATGCTGTGGTTGGGTGGTGAGAATTTGTTCTGTATGTTCCTGCTCACAGTAGATAACCTGAAACTCCTTTTATACAGTTGTGTACTGTTTATCGGGTGGCTTCAGCATCTTCTCCTTGTGCATTTTAGTCTCTGTCCATATTGCTGAACAGCACACCTTTCGCCTTTGTTATTGACCTTGCTGCCCTTGCATCTCGCCGTGAATACCTCAAACTGGACAAGTGGCTGACAGACAAAATTAGAGACCATGGGGTGAGTCTACTGACATGGAGGTGCTACCAGTTACTATCCCTGTTAGTCTCATTGAGCAAAAACAAATGACTACTTTGCCTTAAGTTGGGGTTCTGAGCTTCCATCTAAGGTTCTGGATGTGGGGAAAGGGCAATGTCTTTGCTCAAGGTTTGTATTTTCTGTTGTCTTGGAACTGGCCTTGTTGCATATTGCCACAACTGTTGGCATGTGTGGACTTCGGTGTGCTGGTCTTGGGATTCTGTCTTTTGCAGGAGCCCTTCATTCAGGCCTGTGTAACTTTCCTGAAGCGTCGCTGCCCCACCATCATGGGCAGCTTGGCATCAGAGAGGGAGCAGACCAAGAGCATCCAACTGCTGCCAGACACACTCACCACCATGCTTGCCTGCTTGCAGCCCTGTGCTGGGTAAGACTGATTTAAACTACCGGTCAAAAGTTTTAGAACACTTCAGTTTTTATGAAACTGTGCGTGGTTTAATGTCTTAATGTTTCATGAAATCAAGGCATAGAACAAATAAACTTCTGCAACAGTCTTGAAGATCTTTCTGACCAATATTTGATTTCCCTTATAGAAAGAATGCCATGTGTGTTGGCTGTTAAATCAGCAAAAGGTGGCTACTTTGAATCAAATTTGAATAAACTTTTATACACCTAATGATTCCTTGACTTTTTTAATTTTCCTTTTTTTTTTTTTGTTCTATACCTTGATTTCATGAAACATTAAGATGTTAAACTGCATGCATTTCCATAAAAACTGAAAAAAAAAAAAATGAGGTGTTAAACTTTTGACCGGTAGTGTATATGAACAGTGGAGGGGCAGCTAATCTTTCTCCCTGCACACCCTTGCAATTGTAAGAAGCACTGAATGGGTACAGGCAAGAGTTCAGAAGCAGTGTTCTGTGTCCCTTTTAAAGGAGTATAGCACCAGATCTGTCAGAAACAATCCTGACTATGGTGGCAAACTGCAGCAGTGTGATCAAGTCTCGCCAGTCACTTTCTGGGGTCTTGCCCAAAGCTCGTGGGCCCAGCAACAGCATCATGGATGGTGTGTCGCCTGTCCAGGTATTTAACACCTAATGGGTCATAGTCATTAAAATTTAGTTTGCATTTCTTAATGCATCTACCAACTGTTTGGCAAGTATACGTAAAGTTGCTATCTATCTTCAAATATCTGTAAACTTCCATAGAAGCAAAGCTTTACCTCCCCATGTCTTCATTAGCTCTGAATCTCTCACCTATCTCAGTTCTGGTATGTTTGGATCCACCCCCACCTTAGGGCTCATCCTTCAGCAGCCTTCAGTCGCCAGCCAAGGGCTTCCTGGACCTGTCCAACTCTAAACCCTCTGCCTTTGGCAATATTGGATCCCTCAGTTCCCAACTTGCAGGTAGTGAGCTTGTGGTTGAAAGGGGAAGAGAAACATTGTATTCAACAATTGGGTGAAGATGTCTTCTCCAAATCCGACCTTCTCTTTGAAGGTCCATTGAACACAGGCAGTTTGACTGGTATTGGTGCCAACCTGGGAATTACAGCCATCAGCAATGACCCCTTTGGCATGAGGAAGATGAGCACATTAGGACTAAACCCTCCCCTCTTCCAGCAGAGTAAGATAAAAGCCTATCTGGGATTTCAGTATGTAAATAAAAATTGCCACAGCCGCAAAAGGGAAAACGGTCCAATTACTATACAGTTGTATCAAGTCTGCATTCTCACTTGTCCCAGACAAACTAGTAGTTTGTCCTTGAAATCAATTTGAGGTAGTTTGGCCATTGTTTGACCTTTGGGACATGCCTTTATATTATCTTGGTGTCAACTTCTAAAAACAATTCTTTAGAATGAGTCCTAGTATGAGCTCTTCTAAAATAAAACTGCTCACTGTGCGTATGCATCAGTTTGCCTCATTCAAAGTGAAAGAAAAAAAAAAACGCAGTCTTCCTGGAATGATCAGGTAGGTGTCTGGACGTAGCTGCGCCATCTTGCATTCATTCAGGTTGGGGTCAATGCCCCTTTATAAAGAAGTTGCTTGGTGTAATGCTGTCTTTACTTTTTCATTCTACCTACTCATTTACTTGGTGTCTTCCCAGCTGATATCTCTCAAGTATGGCCTGATGCCAGTCAACATTTCAGCAAGGAGGTTGAAGATGAGGCCAACAGCTACTTCCAACGCATCTATAACCATCCTCCACATCCTATTATGCCTGTTGATGAGGTGGGTGATGGACAGGGGGTGTGTGTGTGGGAAGGGGGGTTAAATCTCCTTGCAGTCAATCAGCATTTGGACAAACAATATCATTCTGACTTTTGAACCTTGATACCTGTAGGTGCTGGAGATACTGCAGCGCTTTATGGACTCAAGCATCAAACAGGAGAGAGAGGTGTTCGACTGCATGCTGAGGAACCTCTTTGAGGAGTACCGCTTTTTTCCTCAGTATCCAGACAAAGAGCTACATATCACCGCTTGCCTGTTTGGTGGCATCATTGACAAGGGCCTAGTGACCTATGTGGCCCTTGGGCTGGCCCTGCGCTATGTCCTTGAGGCCTTGAAGAAACCCTTTACTTCCAAAATGTATTACTTTGGTGTTGCAGCACTTGACAGATTTAAAAGCAGGTTTGGTCTGGGTTGCTTTGCCAGTGGTGCTTTTGTCAATGACTGCACTCTGACAGGGTTTTTCCTATCTTCAGGCTGAAGGACTACCCTCAGTACTGCCAACACCTGGCCTCCATTCCTCACTACATGCAGTTCCCTCTTCATATAAAAGAGGTAAATGGCTTGTGAATGAGTTTAACAACCATCCCTTGAAACTGTGTTTTTTAAAGTATTTGGTTCTTATACTGAATGCTCAGCCTTGATTCTTTACCAGGATTTTAATCACCTGATGAGGGTCACAGTGAAATTTGTAGATTTTTATTTAATGTTTATGTAGGTCCAATGCTGTATTAGTGTTACATGAGCTGTTTTGTTGGGGGTGAGCACAAGTTCATAACTTCAGGAAGAACAATGATGCAAGTGAATAAATGCTCTGCTCTACCTGCGTATTATTATGCACAGTACATAGAATATGGCCAGCAGTCACGAGACCCCCCCGTGAAGATCTATGGCACACTCACACCAGCCAGCCTGGCTCCTGAGCGACCTCCTGTACAGCTGCCTGTGCAGCTGCCTGGACAGGCTAGCCCTATGGCATCTGCCACCTCTGCTGCTCCTACCACAAACACTGCTATGACCAAAGCAATCATTTCCAGGCCCAAAGACATGACTGTAAGTAGGAGACCAATTTTTACATTGAAGACAGGCTGGCTACTTTGGAATGTCATAATCCTGCATTTCCATTTGATATTAACTTAGCAGATTTGCGCACACAGTCTTTAACATTAGATGGCAGTGATGTTAATGAACTAATGTAAATGACTGAATAACAAAATTTTTGCCTATTTGTTCATTTTCAGCCCTCTATAAACACAACCAACATTGACATACTGCTTGTAGCTACAGACCAGTCTGAGAAAGTGAAGGAACCACCAGAAAATCTTCAAGACAAGATTGCTTTCATTTTCAATAACTTGTCTCAATGTAATGTATCACAGAAGGTGAGCCTGGGGGGGGGGGTTAAATTGGCAACAATGTTTAATGAGCTGTCATACCCCTGTTTCTTTAAGATTCTGTACAGTGACTGACATGTGTTCCTTACTGTGCTAAGGCTGAAGAGCTGAAGGAGTCTGTGACAGAGGAGTTAATCCCATGGCTGTCACAGTATCTGGTTGTGAAGAGGGTCAGCATTGAGCCCAACTTCCACAGTCTCTACTCCAACTTCCTGGACACACTAAAAAACCCAGAGTTTGTCAAAATGGTCCTGCATGAGACTTATAGAAACATCAAGGTGAGTCCTGAGGCCATTTTCAAATACAGGAAAGTACTTCAGATAAAGTTTAATACATCACCCAGTGACTGAAACTTGAACTGCTTTAGTACATAACATCTCAATTTTAATAAACTTTTGTATGTGGACTAGCTTTCTCCAACAGTTATTGCTAATGTTTTGGGCAGGTACTCCTCTCCTCTGATAAAGCAGCTGCCAACTTCTCTGATCGTTCTCTGCTGAAGAACTTGGGCCACTGGCTTGGAGTGATCACTCTAGCTAAAAATAAGCCCATCCTGTATATTGTGAGTGTCCCTCATGTATCAGAGATTAACCCTCCCCACACAGTCACAATCATTCTTAAGGTCCTGTTGAAAAGTGTATTTATCTACCACAGCAGGGTTTCCTTCCTACTTTTCAATCTAGGACCTAGAGATAAAATCTCTACTACTGGAGGCTTATATGAAAGGACAGGAGGAGCTCCTATATGTGGTGCCATTTGTTGCAAAAGTCCTGGAGTCCACAATCAGGAGTGTGGTAAGTCCTGGTTGGGATTTTTACTGAACTTTTTTTTCTTTTCTAAATGCTAAACGCCAGTCACTGCTTGTGTCACCACTAGGTTTTTAGACCTCCAAATCCTTGGACAATGGCTATCATGAATTTATTGGCAGAACTGCACCAGGAACACAACATGAAGGTATGCTTAGAACGCGCTAGCTATCTTCTAGAGTACTAATGGGCACTAACATGATCTTCTAATTCTCTACAAAACTTCATTGCTGAGGTATATGCTAATACAACCCCTGGCAAAAAAAAAAAAAGGAATCACTACTCTTGGATGTTTATTCAGCTGTTTTACTCTGTAGCAAAAAAATCAAATATGACACAACTGATTTAACAGCTGAATATCCTGGCTTTGTGAAACACACCTCCAAAACTAAATGAAATTGTTGTAAATGGCACTTTTTTCAGCTCAAGTAGATGCAAATTACAAGGCGATTCCATAATTTTTTCATCTCTAAAACAAGTACCTGCACAAGTCCAAGTATGTGAATTAGTCTGCAGTTAAGGGAGTGCTTGCAGACCTTAAATAGTTGTTGCACCTGCTGACTGACAGGAAACCTGGTCCCAACAAGAGCAGTCACTTGAAACGATGGAAAGGTTCATGATCCTTTCCATCGTTTCAAGAAGGTAATTCAACACTAAGTGTGGCAAAAAAATGTTGGTTGTTCCCAGTCAACTGTGTCTAAAATCTGGAGCAAGTACAAAGAAAATGAGAAGGTTGTAAAAGGGAAATGTGTAGGTAGACAAAAGATGTCAAAACATCAGGACAGAAATCTCAAGGCAATATGCCTTAAATAGAAAATGCACAAGACATGAAAAACAAATGGACAAACGGGAGTCAATGTTTGTGACCGAACTGGAAGAAATCGGCTGAAGGAAATTGTTTACGTTGGGATTTGCATCCAGAAAAGCCAATCATTATCATCTAAACAAAAAAAAAAAAAACAAGGTTACATTGGGCTAAAGAGAAGCAGTCATGCACTGAAAGTGATATTTAGTGATTAATCACAAATCTGTATTGGCCAAAGATGATGCTGGAACTTTGTTTCATTGGAATGGCACCAAACAAAAGATGACTGCCTGAAGAAAACGAGCAAATTTCCAGTCATTGATATCGGATTGCATGTCAGGTAAAGGACCAGGGCAGATGGCAGTCAATACCTCTACAGTAAATGCACAGGTATACATTGAAATTTTGGGCACAAAATTCTATCAATTGAAAGTAAGTTTGGTCGCTTTTCAGGATAATAGCTCTTGCCACATTAACACTTCAGGAAAGGTGCATCAACTCAATGACGTGGCCAGCATACAGTCTGGATCTCAATCCAATTGGAAAAAAGTTCATGACAAGGCTCCATCCTGCAAAGCTGATCTGTGATACGAGAAAGTTGGAACCTGATTGAACATTGTTTTTCATTATTGTGCATTCCTCAAAGAATTGAAAGCTGTCATGAAAGCCAGAGGTGCAGCAAATTGTGTGTTTTTTTTTTTTTTTTTTTTTTTGAGGTATGTTTTACAAAGCCAGGATATTCAGCTGTTAAATTAGTTTTGTGCTATAATCTGGATTTCCCCCACTCCCCTACAAAGTAAAACAGCTAAATGAACATGCTGTGAGTAGTGATTCCATATTTTTTGCCAGGGGTTGTACATGCATTTCTTTTGGGTGAAGCTTATGGCTTAAATTTGACTGGTTCTGAATTTAACATCAGCCACCATCATATACTGACTTAATTGTATTGTCATTTCTGTGTATAAACCCAATCACTATACTTCCTGTTTTAGCTGAACTTAAAGTTTGAGATTGAGGTACTGTGCAAGAACTTGGCCCTGAACATCAATGACCTGAAGCCTGGGAGCCTCTTGAAAGACAAAGAGAAACTGAAGAACCTTGAGGAGCAACTATCAGCGCCAAAGAAAGAAGCTAAACTGCCATTGGAAACCCTGCCCATGGTTTCTACAGGTAGTACCTTTTATTCTCAGGCTACTTGCTTAGTCTGTATATGAATCAGGCAAACTGCTATGCTTAAAGTTGGTCAGTCTGTGCTTCAGTTGAAGTGCAAACTTGTTTTTACAGGAAATTACAAAGCTGTAAATATTTCTTTGGGAGGGGCTTATACAAACATCCATGTTGGAATGTACAGAACTTTAATCTTTAGCCTCCTTATGTTGTGGGTGGTTTTACTTCAAATTACATATTCAACATAGAAGATCCTAGAATGCCCAAGCATTCACAGTAACAGTGGTTGCTTATTTAAATGTCTTTTGCAGCCATAATGCCCTCTGGCACCATAGTAGCAGCATCCACAAGTGTGGGACCCCCCACCCCACACTTCAGCTTTACTGATCTCAATGTTTCGTCACTGTCCTGCTTGGCCCCCCACATCAGCATCAACCCTGCAGTGAGTACTTGACAGAAGTTTTATTCAATCCATTCAGGAGTTGTAGGATAGTTGCCATTAAAAGGTCAGTTTTTCATAGGACTTGTGATATTCTAAACTGCACTGGCAAAGTTTTACCCCAAAGGTGGTGAGGCAGTCATTTAAGGAATAGAAACTAGATGATGCTACTATGGCATTGAACAACTGTCACTGAAGACCAAAGCCGTTCAGTGGAGTTATTCAAGTGTGTGTGGGGTGGGGATAGGGGGGGGTGAATTTACCACTGACCATTCATCTTAGTGAAATGGAGATGTTATGATCATGGTAACTGGGATGGTTGCAGAAGACAAAATCCTTGTGGATTTTAGCACTGCAGGACTGTGAATTTAACAGCTGTGCCCTTAGATTAACTGTTGCTCTCTTAGCAGGCAATCCCTTGCTGCCTTCACATACCACTTATGGCTTTGGTTGCTCATGTGTCTGGCGTTTAGATCCCATTGCTCCAGTCCCACCCCAACCTGAAGCAATGTGTGTGGCAAGCTATCGAGCACGCAGTCCAGGAGCTCATGCAGCCTGTGGTGGAGCGCTCCATCAAGATTGCCATGACAACCTGTGAGCAGATAATAAGGAAGGACTTTGCACTAGACTCTGAGGAGTCACGCATGCGTGTGGCAGCACACCACATGATGTGCAACCTGACAGCTGGCATGGCTATGATCACCTGCAAGGAGCTGCTGCTTGTCAGCATTGCAAACAACTTGAAGAGCAGCTTTGCTGCAGCCCTTCGGGTGTGTTTTGACTTGCAGATCCTGGCTCTCCTGCAACAGAATGGCTTCTTCGTGTTGTGTTTACAGACTAACTGCACTTTCATCCTCTTGCCCAGAATCCAAGCCCACAGCAGAGGGACATGATGGAGGAGGCAGCAACTAGGGTTGCACAGGACAATTGTGAACTGGCCTGCTGCTTCATCCAGAAAACTGCTATGGAGAAGGCCGCCCCAGAGATTGACAAGAGACTGGCCACAGTGTGTGACACTCCTGCTCCCCAGCCACAGGAGGTGTAAAAAATATTGGTTGCCTTTTGCTTCATTAATTCATGTCTTTGATGTTCCATAGGACTTTGAGTTGAGAAAGCATGCAAGGCAGGAGGGACGCCGCTACTGTGACCCAGGCATCCTGACCTATCAGGCGGAGCGCATGCCAGAGCAGATCCGGCTGAAGGTTTGACACTTGCCACCCCCAACGTGTGCCCTTGGTGTTAGTTTGAAAGTTGACTAAGGTGTGGGGGGCCTTTCAGGTAGGTGGTGTGGACCCTAAGCAGTTGGCGGTTTATGAGGAATTTGCCCGGAATGTTCCTGGGTTCTTGCCCAGTGGCAGCCTGTCTCAGTCCAAGGTTTGGTCAAAAACCAGATAATTGCATCAGTGTAGTCTTGGCAATAAATGGTGTTTTGAGGTATTTCACAATGTGCCTGAAGCCTTTGTTCTGGAAGCAGGTGTGGCCGACAGGTGATGTGGCCCAGATCTATGACAAGTGCATGGCAGACCTTGAGCAGCATCTGCATGCTGTGCCCCCAGCCCTGGCCATGAACCCACAGGTGCAGACAATGCATGGACTGCTGGAGGCTGTAGCACTTGCCCGCAGTTCCCATGACAGTATTGCTGTTCTGGGTTTGCTACAAAAGGTGAGATAGAAGCTCCCCTTAGGGTTACTTTCTGGAATCTTCTACCTAAAGGGGTCACCCTGTGGATTAGTACTGCTGAAATATTGCTAACAGTAAAAGAGCAGTGTCACCTTACTGTATATGAAATTCCAGTTGCATTGCCAGTTTTTCCCTTCTTTAAAAAAACAAAAACTAGAGTTCTGAAACATTCCCAGGAGTTTCAGTTTTGAGTATATGTGCAATGTAAGGTTTTGCTGTGTATTAACTTGTCTGCACTTTGTTTCCAGGCTGTTGAGGGGTTGCTGGAAACCACAAGTACCACTGATCCAGACCTCTTGCTGCGCTACAGGGAATGTCACCTGCTTGTACTGAAGACCCTGCAGGACAGCTGTGCCTATGGTCTGCAGTGGTATAACAAGCAGGTCACCCGGTCAGTGCCCAGCTCTTGAGTCAGGCCTGGAAAACCTTGACAGGACCTTCGTGATGGAGTTCCTTCCCACACAATCTGTACAAAAATGCCCTTTTATCCTCTTTAAACTGACTTGTATACAGGTTGTAGTGAGGCTTGTGAAAACTGCCTTTGGCGAGTGGCATTTAATGTGCAGTTGTATCATCTGTCTCAGGTGCCTGACTGAGTACCATGGTGAGCACAGGTACAATGTGGAGGCTGTGGAACTCCTAATCAGGAACAACTTGGTCAGTTTACCACAATATGACCTGCACCTTGCACAGGTACAAAACCTCCTGTGATATTACTGTCAGCATGTGATGCTGCTTTAAACTGAGCAGTTAAAAGGTTGCGTAAAGTTCTTTGTGGCAAGTAATGGAAATGTCCATGATTTTGCCAATGCCTACAGAGTAATTAAAGTGGGTAAAGGGTACATTGCTGGTTCCTGTGAGGCTGTGACTAATCTGTACATGTGAATGCATAACACATCTTCCTGCTGCCCTCAGACCATGGAGAATGGGCTAAATTACATGGCGGTAGCATTCGCCATGCAGCTGGTTAAGGTGCTGTTGGTGGAAGAACGCACTAGGAGTTGTGTCACTGAGGCAGACCTCTTCAGCACCATTGACACACTGATGCGTGCAAGCTCCCACTCCAGGGCCAACACCCCTGAGGAGTGAGTCTCCCAGCTACAAGTGCTGCTCCACACATTAACATTCTGGCTTGGAAGTGCTTACCATAAAACTACATCTGTACACTGAACTGAGTGTAGCTAAAAGGAAACCTTTTCACTTTAGAGTTAAGGTGACATACTTAAATTTTTGTCACAGATCTTATTGGACACTTTAAAGTCAAAGAATGGTGTTTGACAGCTCTGCTTGTGTTAGCTTACCTCAACTCATGGAGGTGGTCCGTTCCAACTATGACGCCTTGATGGAGCGTGCCCAAGGAGGACCGAACTTCATGATGCACTCAGGGATCACTCAGGCATCTGAATACGATGACCCACCTGGCTTGCGGGAGAAAGCAGAGTACCTTCTGAGAGAATGGGTTAACCTGTACCACTCATCAGCTGCAGGGCGTGATAGTACAAAGGCCTTCTCTGCCTTTGTGGGCCAGGTATGATGCTCTGGATGTGGACTGGGACAGCTCTGCGCATGTGGTTTTCTTTCTGGTATAGGCTTTGGTTTTCATTGTGCAGGATAGCAGTACTTGGGTAGGATAAGTGCTTGGCTACCTTTACTTCCTGCTATTAGACAATGGGCTGCTGCTCATTTGTATGTTTGTTTATATATCAATACACCTTTACCAATAAACTTGAAATTAATAATCTTGTAATTTGCCGTGGGCAGAGTTGTGAGCAGTTAGTTCAAATTACTCAGTAAAATCATGTAGCTCAGGTAAGCAGCCAGGTCTGTGCAAACAAAATAATTTTGTAGTACTTTCATACAGTTTACAATTCCAACTTGGACATGAATCTTTTAGATGCACCAGCAGGGCATCCTGAAGACAGATGACCTAATCACGCGTTTCTTCCGGCTATGCACGGAAATGTGTGTGGAGATCAGCTACCGTGCCTTGGCTGAGCAGCAGCACACACCAGCTGCTGGTGCCACCATCATCCGTGCCAAGTGTTACCACAACCTGGACGCCTTTGTAAGGCTTATCGCCCTCCTGGTGAAGCACTCTGGGGAGGCTACCAACACAATCACGAAGATCAACTTGCTCAACAAGGTGCTACTTCAAGTGCTGTGTATTCTGCAGGATAAGTATCTGGTGTATGGAAGTAGATCAGCAAGGAAAAAAATATATATTTCTCTGGTTCTCAATTGACTGCCCTTCATAGTCTTGTTGCCCAGCAAAAGTGGCTGCAGGATGTAGCAGAATATCTGTGTCATAGGAGTGGTATGCTGTGGAGGCACAGCTACAGTTGCTGTGCAGTAACATGGACTCCTGTCCCTTCCAGGTCCTTGGGATTGTAGTGGGTGTGTTGCTTCAGGACCACGACATGCGGCAGTTGGAATTCCAGCAGCTGCCCTACCATCGCATCTTCATCATGCTGCTGCTGGAGCTGAATGCCCCAGAGCATGTCCTGGAAACCATCAACTTCCACACTCTCACTGCCTTCTGGTACCAGCTCCATCCAAACTGCTGTGCTGTCAAACCATCTTACTAACTTACTTGTTCTTCTCCTATATTCACTTTGTGATAAGAGCTCTGTAACCCCTAAATTTTCTCATTCGTGGCATAATGAAGGTTTATTTTATTCTATGAGGAAAGCCTGGCTTTTCTCCTGGAGGATTCAGTCACTTGTACCCTAAACGCCACTGTTTCTAGATTAGCAGTTTTGCACCCTCAAAAACAGGGTGCATGAAACTTTAATTCCCCTGCATTTACATTTAGGAGTGTAGCTCTTCCTACTGAAGTAATGTGTGCTCATTAAAATCTGTCACTTTTTGTGTTCTTTTCTTTTACAGCAACACTTTCCACATTCTGAGGCCGACAAAGGCACCAGGTTTTGCTTATGCTTGGCTGGAGCTCATCTCCCACCGTATCTTCATTGCCAGGATGCTGGCACACACCCCACAGCAGAAGGCAAGTGCATCTACCATCTGTACTGGTTGCTTAATTCCTGTCTTGTGTCTGCAAGCCCTACCTCCAAGTTCATTATACACTTGTATGTATAAGGAATCTGTCTTGGTGTATGGTCATGTCATAGATGTACATCAATTGACATGCTATACTCATGCTCACTGTATCACTCCAGCTATGCTCCTGTCTTGTACTTCTGCCAGCAGGGTTGGCCTATGTATGCCCAGCTTCTGATTGACCTCTTCAAGTATCTGGCCCCTTTCTTGAGGAATGTGGAGCTGAACAAACCTATGCAAATTCTCTACAAGGTGAAAACCCTGTATCACTGCACACATGTACATGAGAAACTTTTTCTATAAGTCATTGTTTTAATATGCACACAGGTGCATGAAGAGTTCTATATATGCGTAAAAGCAGCAGTTCATTTGTTTCAGGGTACTCTTCGGGTCCTCTTGGTGCTGCTTCATGACTTCCCAGAATTCCTGTGTGATTACCACTATGGATTTTGTGACGTCATCCCTCCCAACTGCATCCAGCTGCGGAACCTGGTTCTCAGTGCCTTCCCTCGCAACATGCGTCTTCCTGATCCTTTCACACCCAACTTGAAGGTAACTAAATGGGTTCTCCAGGTGCTGCCATTCTAAGTATTCCTTTTAGTGAAGTGCAAATACATACTGAACTGACAACTTAAGGGGGAAACCAAAGCTGGTATTGGTCTAGAATCTCTCCTGCATGTGTCCCCCCCACTCTACCCGGGCTGCCTAACCAGGTGGACATGCTCGGTGAAATTGCAGTTACTCCCCGTATCCTCACAAACTTCACTGGAGTGATGCCATCTCAATTTAAGAAGGATTTGGATTCCTACCTGCACACCCGTTCTCCTGTCACCTTCCTGACTGAGCTCCGTGGCAACCTGCGGGTAAGTGCTAGGTTGCTTACTTGGAGAAATTTTCAGCAAAGTGACAGCATCTGAAATGCTGTCACCTCTCTGTACACAACAGCTTTTGTTGAAAGTAGCTTGCAGTATTGGAATAAAGAATTATTGGCTGAGCTCAGTTTTATGTTGCAGTTTGCCAAAAAACTTGCATGAAGAGTGATTCTTACCTGCACTGTTTCAGTAGATGAGGGAGATGGTTAAACTAGATGCTGTTGAAATGACTGGATTATCAATATGCATTCTTGTCACATTGGCTAACAAATTAAGGAGCTTGTTACTGCTTTCAGGTGTCAAATGAGCCAGGGAATCAATACAACTTGCAGCTGATGAATGCACTGGTCCTGTATGTGGGAACCCAGGCCATTAGCCACATCCACAGTAAGGGGTGCACACCATCCATGAGCACCATCACACACTCAGCTCACATGGACATCTTCCAGAACCTGGCGGTGGATCTGGACACAGAGGGTGAGTGCTGTGAAATGCAGGACATGGCCTTGAACACTTGGTCTAGGTACCATTGTGTTGCTACTAGCAAAAGATGCTAATGAGGTTCCTATCTGCGCTGGTCTCAGGGCGGTACCTGTTCCTCAGTTCCATTGCGAATCAGCTGCGCTACCCCAACAGCCACACCCACTACTTCAGCTGCACCATGCTGTACCTGTTTGCTGAGGCTAATGCAGAAGCCATCCAAGAGCAGATCACCAGGTATGGGGTACTTGTTTACTTTGAATGAGCAAGAATGGGAAATATGGTTACACTTTCCACTGAAAATTACAGAAATTGAGCAAAGGGTAATGTGTACATCTTGCTCTCACCAGGGTCTTGCTTGAGAGGCTGATCGTGAACCGGCCACACCCATGGGGATTGCTTATTACCTTCATTGAACTAATCAAGAACCCAGCCTTCAACTTCTGGAATCATGGATTTGTGCACTGTGCACCAGAGATAGAAAAGTAATATCCCAAACAGCTAGCCTTGTGCTACACACACACACACACACACAGTGGGTCTGGAAACAATTGGTGACTAACGTGTGTGTGTGTGTGTGTGTGTGTGTGTGTGTGTGTGTGTGTGTGTGTGTGTGTGTGTTTTTATCAAAACAGGTTGTTCCAGTCAGTGGCCCAGTGCTGCATGGGACAGAAACAAGTGAAGCCAGTGGTGGAAGGCAGTGGTCCCAGCTAGTGACCCTTGCTGCTGTGCTCACAGAGCAGTGAGTGGGAAAGCAGTCCTTCCTCAAAGCACCCCTGATGCTCTGGGATACAGTCAGATGAAATGACTCTTATGTTACAGGATTATGCTGCATGCCTTCAGTGAATAGGACTGAAAAGACTCTGAGCGCCTTCCTTCCACCTTTGGAAGATGGCTTGCAAATCCATTCCTGGAATGGGTTATAGTTTTGGTGCTCATAGTTTGGAGAAGGTCCCCCAGCATCAAAATAACTGCTTAAAATTTTGTATGGATTTGCTCCCTCCTCCTCCTCTTTCTTTGTCTAAAATCACCCAAGACTTTTTAAATGTTTGTTACTGTGGTGCTGGGAGTTCTATAAAATGTACAGAGGTGGAAGGGTTTCAAAGTGTTTCACCCCTAGGGCATCCGTATCCCCATCCCTTGTAAACTGACATATGAAAATGCCTTTTATACTTTTTATGACAATGGTACCAGTAAGTCAAGTGTTTTTTTTTCTTTTTTTTCTTCATTGGTGGTTTACGTTTCTCCTGTCACGATTTGTGTGCTGTAGTTGAACACATTAAAAGTGTGATTGCATTTTAGCCGCAGTTGTTGCGTCTTTCTCGGAGAACTACAGCTCACAAAAGTCATTTTGTTAACTTCACCAGAGCAGGAAGCGCTCAGCTTTTTTCCCCACCACAAATGACATTTTCCTTAGGTCCTTTGTATAGTCAACAATGCCGCACAGCAGTTTTGTACAGATGAGCTTTTACACAGAAGTGTCACTTATCAACGCTCCCTGAAGGCCTCACAGAACTGGTTGGCTGCCCCCTGCGGGCCTGGGAATTAAAACCCGGAAGTTCTGTTTAAAGGGAAGCGCAATACAGCGATCTTATTGGACTGTTAGATATGTGGGTGGTGCTTTAATGCCATTCAACTTAAAGTTCCCAGCACCTTTTTTTGAAATCGTTCTGAACCTGAACATTGGCGGCAGTTTTGAGCACAGTCTGGCGTTGGGCCATGGACCGCTTGCTTTGCTCTGCTGTGCAGTCGTATTCTTTTTTTTTTTTGGTCTCAATTGTTGCTTTGTTTCCTAGTGATGGCCTTCCATAAGAAACTCTGAAATGTAAGGCCCATCTAGAGGTGGGTGACTTGCCCCGATGCTCCTGTCTAACGCTCGAGTTTTGCTGAATTCTCCTCCATTATAAACACAGCCAACTTTATACTTTGACTGACAGTTTTCTTTTCTCTTGTTCTTCCTCCCTCTAATGACAAGCACAGACCTCCTGCAGGAGCTGATGGCCTTCGAAGGTTGGTACAGGCTGCTGCCATTTGCCGTGATTTTGGACCAAGATTTTGGTCTTCGTGCAAATGAAAGCATGCTAATCTGCAGAGAGCAATTCACACCTCAGAGGTAGGTGTGTGTGTGTGTGTGTGTGTGTGTGTGTGTGTGTTGGGGGGGTTTATTTTATTTATTTATTTTTTTTGTAGTTCTGTTTCTTGCCCCCAGCCATCATAACTACACCTACAACCTGGATGAGGGTGAAGGCCTCAGCGACTTTTTTGATGTGCCTATTTTCAACATTTGACCTCTGAACTTTGCTCAAAGCCACTGTAAATGGGAAGTTGGGTGGGGGGGTGTTTTATACTTTATTTTTTTTAATAAATGATCCAGAAGGCAAAGATGATAGTTTCAGGTTCCAGAGTCTTATTTTCTTTTCAGTCCAAATGGGCAGGAAGCTACAGGTGCCCCCCCCCCCCCCAGCTATGTGCAGAGGTGTTTGGTCATAGTGTATGAATGTCACCTGAGTGAGGTGGGAACACTGTCAGAGGAAGCAGGTGCTGGGTGTACAGCAGTAAACGCTCTCTGGAGTTCCACCTTGAGTATGTGCATCATTTCTACAAAACTGTAATTCAATACTAAGCATGGGTGCATACAAACAGCCTTATTTCATAAAGAAATTTCAGAACAAACTGCAGTCACTTATTGTCAAAGCCAGATTTTAGGCCTCGTGCCTTGCTCATGCCAGCACAAATTAGTTCTAATGTCAATGGACAGCCACGAGGTGACAGTTTAGGTGATGGCGGCCTCCTGAGAGGCTGATTTGTGTCTCACGGCGTGGGACAGTTTTACCTTGTGTGTAACTTGAGGTTGATTTCCTCAGGAGTAACATGGTTTGTTTTGTCGCACCCAAGAGCCCATCTTGGGGTGCTTTCCGCCGTTCCTCAGTGCTGCTGAGTGGTGCTCCAGGCTCAGGAGGAGACTTTGTGAGCCTAGGGCTCAGTGGCTCCTTTCTCCCTGACCCTCCTCTGCAAGCAGCCACATGCCATGTCCCCTCCGCGGCTTTATTCTTTATTCTACAGCTCATGTTGCACTGTGAAACGCATTCTGGTCTGCAGCAGCAGGAAGCGTCCCTGCTCATTTCTTTCTGCATGAAGCTTTGAATAGGACTTGGGCCCTTTTGTTGTATAAATCAGGTCCCCCCCCCAGAAACAGTTGTTCGCATTTCCCCGAGTGTCTTGTCTCATTTGACACGTTTTTGTGCAGTTCAGTCACTGGCATTTGAGCACAAACGGTATTGCCGGGCAGAAGATGTAAAGTAGGACTTTATTAAGAAAAGCAAATGGACTGACATGGTTTGTTGTGAGTTACTGTAGCTGTGAAAACTTCCTGCTCTTATCTCAGCTGTCTAAAATAGACACCGTAAGCTCTACAAACTGGTTAGTGCATCACAATAGTAACTTGAAATGACAGAAATGCATTCTACACTTGGAATTGTACACTCAACAAAGAGCTGTGGAAGCAAAAGTACTTGGTCGAATGCAGCAAGAAGTTCTGTGCTGAAGAGCCTCGTTCACCTGGGCTAAACAAGAGGCTGCACAGCGAAGTGCGGTGGGATGCGTTCTTCTGCCGTGTGGTGCGGAGTCACTCTGCCAAGCAGATGAAGCCCAGCTGTTCCTCACAATTCCTGCTGACCTGGAACTGCTCATCTGCCCTCAGGGCTCCGCAGTGGTAGGGGTCTGTAGGGCACTGGGGTACCTGGGTCAGGCTCCAGTTCATGGGGTCCCCATTGACCCACATCCAGCTGTTGCCCAGGTAGCGCAGCCCCGTCCACCAGTAGGTCCCCTGGCCTGCTCTGATCATCTCTCGCACCACGGTCTGCTCCTTCTCTGTTAACAGACTGACCAGGTCCTTGTAGTGGCTCCTGCAGTAGACCAGAGCCTCCTCCCACGTCATGTAGTCTTGCACCACAACCATGTCACGCATCTTCAGGGAACAGAAGGAAGGCAGAGCATGGTTGCAGGACAAATCATTCCATTTGCCATGTATGACCTGCACACAGTTTTCCTGCCAGAGGTAGTTGTCAGGGTTGTCTCCTTCCCAGTTCTGGTACGTGTAGCTCGTTCCATCCACCCAAAAGAACTGACTGGAGTTCGGTTCTTTTCTGTGCAGCCCTATCCAGCCTGTTTGTCGATTTCCAAAAGTCTGCACGAGCTGGTTCATCTCCTGTTCATCCTTGATGGACGACAGGTTGCTGTACAGTTTTATGCAGTTGGACTGTGCGGCATCCCAGGACATAAGCTGACTCACAAAGAAGTGCTCTGTGACCAGGCCTGATGTGACCCAGAGGCCAACGATGAGCAAGGCAGTGGTAGCAGTCGCCGCCATGGCGGTGTGGTGTCGCATGCGTGTGTGAGGACCCTGTGGCACAGCTCTGTCTTCCAAAGCTCAGAGCAGCTGTATCCTTCAGGAGACACTTCCAGCCGAGCTTGGCTCCTCACGCAAATCCAGACAAAATATTCAAACGAGTGCGGGGATCGCAGAACTTGATCATAAATGTAAACCTCAGTTAAATATTTATTTATTTTGCTCAGGTTCTGTCAGTCCGTGGCCCTTGAGGGTGGGTCTGGGCGGAAGGACCTGCGATGCCCATTAGCCTTTTGGACACTCCGTGTCCACGCAACAACCGTTGACAGTCGGCATGTAGGACAGAATGACCATTACACAACACAAGAAAGTTGTGCGGCATAGCGACCCCTATGGGGCCGCTTCACCTGGCACCACACGGTTCGAACCCGGCTCAGCCCGGATAAAGTTTGCATCAGGTCGCTGTGTCCAAAGATGTGTTTATTGTTAGCTGGTCACTCTGAATTGCCCGCTGTGTGATTGTCCTCAGACATTTGTTTGTCTTGCTCAAGTTGCGCCTCAGTTGTTGTACCCTTGACCAAGGAGGACTGTCTTCTGGTACATTTGCATCGGTTTGCGGTTCAGTTCAAACCAAATTGCCCAGTAAAAGCATTAGGCTGTGGAAGGACACTGTGGGGAGGAGGTGACTACATGGTGGGGGGGGGATTGGGGCAGGCCAAGGACGGCATGTTTTCCCCAAACGGAAAGCTGTTTAACTTTGTCGAAATGGCCCCTTGGCAGCAGACCACAAGCAAAGATGGACTTGGGTGAACAAACCAGTGGCAGAAGAACGGTGGGGTCTCCTGCTCCTCAGAGCCAACACTTCTTATGGCCTTAAAAACATCCATATGTAGTTAGCTGCCCCTTCTGCGCTTCTTGGTGCTGTGCGGTGGCTCAGGAGCACCAGAATCCCCCTGACAGAGAGCTGTGACACCGGTACTCCACCCATGCCGATGACTGAAGGCCATGACCATCAAGATCAGCATCCCTGGACCTGGGGCCTGAGTTTAGCTTCTACAGTATTTGTCAGAGCTACTGACTCCGTCCGGATGCTTTAATCGCTAATAATGGCCAGGAGGGGTGCAGCCTTCTAAGGTTGGGACGGTTTTGTTTTCCTTGCCTCAGCTGCCAGCTGGTTTACTGCACGGCTGTCATATGTGCCATGTTTGTATACAAAATGAACTGAACTGGAACGTCTTGGCGGAAATGAAAGCCTGCAGAGGTGACCGCTGAGTCTGACCTTGAGGATTGATACCGTTCTCACATTTGCAACTCATTTTACCAACTGAGGAGGGGAGGAGTAGCAGAGCACTCGGCACTGTGGATGGCGCTGCGAGGGGGGCGGGGTCACTGGCATTAAAAGCATCCACAGGGGAATGGTAGGGGCCCCCATTCCTCATCAGACAGGAAATCCATTCTAGGGACAACCTGAGATGTTTCTCTTCTTGACCAGAACCAGACAGAGGACTCGGTGAGAGCAGCAGCACCAGAACGAGTCTCTTGTGGAAGACGAACCAGAAAAATCAGGTGAGTGCTGCTTACAAAGGAGCTTCAGCACACAGATGGTGCAATGTGATAAAGCTTTGATCTGGACATCCTCACAGATACTGTGCTGGAGCACCACACCACCATGCAGAAGACCACTTTCACCGCCCTCCTCGTTGCTGCCCTTTGGGCACCGGCTTGCTGTTTCCTCATTGAACATCGTCTTATTAAGGACTCTAAGACATGGGATGAAGCTCAGCGGGACTGCAGACAGCGGAACGCTAACCTGTCATCTGTGAGCAACCAGGTGGAGATGCAGCAGATACTGGACATCATGAAAAAAGAAAATACAAATGAAGCCTGGATTGGACTTCACAGAGAAGCATCCCCTACTAAATGGTTGTGGTCAGACGGTTCAAACGTAACGTACCTAAACTGGGGTTCATTTCAGCCTAATGAGAAAACCTTATCTAGGGCTTGCATAAGGCTGAAAAATAGCCAGTTTAATGATAAAGACTGTGGTCATCGTACCCATTACTTCTGTTCTCAAAAGAAGCAGGAGATGGTTGTGATGCAGATGAACATGACACAGCAGGAGGAGGCCCTGATCTACGTACGTACCTCACAAACCTAAACTGGGATCCAAATCAGCCTTATCCATATAATGGGTATAACTCCTGCATATTCATGGTGAATAGTATGTTTTCTGGTGAATACTGTCATTTCTATTACTTCTGTTCTCAGACCACCCAGGAGATGGTTGTGATGCAGATGAACGTGACACAGCAGGGGGAGGCCCTGGTCAACGTACGTACCTCACAAACCTAAACTGGGATCCAAATCAGCCGTATCCATATAATGGGTATAACTCCTGCATATTCATGGCGAATGGTATGTTTTCTGTTGAATACTGTCATTTCTATTACTTCTGTTCTCAAAACGCCCAGGAGATGGTTGTGATGCAAGAGACCATGACATGGGAGGATGCCCTGGTCTACTGCAGGAGCCACTACAAGGACTTGGTCAGCTTCGTATCGGAGGAGAAGCTGGCCGGAGCCCTGCAGACGATCGGGACGGCCCAGGGCATCCGCTGGTGGACAGGGCTGCGCTACCTGGGCAACAGCTGGATATGGGTCAACGGGGACCCCGTGAACTGGAACCTGACCCAGGTACCCCCCTGCCCTGAGGACCCCTACCGCTGCGGAGTCCTGAACTCAGAGGAGCAGCAGGAGGAAGTGAGGAGCTGTGAGGAGCAGCTGGGCTTCATGTGCTTGCTGAAGTGAGGACATCACAGTTTTGATTAGAGTTTTAGCTTTTTAGCTTTAGCTTTCTGACTGAGGAAAATTTCTGGAACGTCTGCTCTTTTGTTATTGATGCTTTCCCGATGTCTCGTCTGTCCGTGGCATAACCAGCTGGCCAGCGTGCCACTTCTCTTCACTCAGTCGCCATGTGTTTGACCTTTTAAATAAAAGCAGTACAATAAATATTTGAAAAGCGTCATACACCACTGAACCCTAAGGCCATAAAGTCCAGAGTGAGACTAGAACAAACGTGCAGTGCCTAAGGCGTGAGACCTAACTGCTCGAAACAGACACCAAGGCTGTAGCTGAACTCAGGTGAAGGAGACTCACCTGGCACCTCCAGTGCTGAAGGGGGTGCTGCTGTACCACTAAACTACTTCAAGTGGGCGTCGTGATTCTCCACGCGTCTTACCCCTGGCGACAGATAAAACTACACAATGCGAAAAATAAATGTGGATTAAAAGGCTCAAAAAACACCTAAACACACATGTGCACAATAGGGGCTGCAGCTCCCGGGATGGAGGAGCAAATGCCCCAACCCCGAGAAGCCAGAGCCAGGAGAGGCCTGGCGATGGAGGAGATGAACCAGCGTGAGGCGCTCAGTGCTGGTGGTGCTCATACTCATCCCGCTGTGCCGCCTTGGAGTTCTGCCACCTCACAACCTGTGGGGTGAAGCGCCTCATGAGCTCCCACGTGTTTTACTGCTTTCTTTACCCAGCTGGTTGAACACGTCTCTCCCACAGCTGCTTTACGTACGTACGTACATTCAAGGTGCATTGAAACGTGCCATGAGCTCTAATATGTCATTGAGTAAGTGCATGGATAAAAGAACGACTGCTTTTAATACCCTCCAGCCAGCCAGACTGGGGAGTAAGCTGACTGCAGTGCAGGTGGATGCTCCCTTAGTTTTGTGGATTGTGGACTATTTAACTGGAAGGCCGCCGTGTGTCTGATACTCAGGCACAGTTTTGTCACCGTTCCTTTTTACCCTGTACACTACGGATTTGGGTTACAACACAGAGGGCTGCCATCTGCACAAATTCTCCGATGACTCCGTAATAGTGGGAAGTATCAGGCATTGTGTTGAGATGGAATACAGGAGGGTGGTGGACAGCTTTGTCGACTGGTGTGAGCTGAATCAGTTGCAGTTCAACACCAGTAAACTAAAGAATTGGTGGCGGATTTGAGAAGAATAAGATCTCCAGCTACTCCCCTGTCTATGGGGGGTGGAGATCGTTCAGGATTACAGGTACCTGGGGGTGTACACGAACAGTGAACTGGACTGGTCTAGGAACTCGCAGGCTGTAAACAAGAAGGGTCAAAGCAGACTTGGATCCTTTGGGGTCTGCAATACTTTGCTGCGGATGTCCTATGAGTGCATGGTGCCCAGTGCTATTTTCTTCTCTGTGGCAGGGTAGGGGGTGCAGCATGAAGGTAGCAGACATCACAAGGTTTAATAAACTGATTCAGAAGGCTGGTTCTGTGGTAGGAGAGAAATCGGACAGTCTGGAAACAGTGGCAGATCGGGGAATGTTGTCCAGACTTCAGTCTGTTGTTGAAAATGCTACTCACCCACTTCATAGCGTTGTGGTGAGGCAGAGGAGCATCTTCAAGTGCTCCACTGAACGTCACAGAAGATCCTTCCTCCCCAATGCCACCACACTTCATAACTCTACTTCCAGTCGTTCAAATACTTAGATAACTCATTTGTTGCTTCCCATGTGAATAACTTTGCTATGCAGACAGTGTGATATTTCACTTGTAGGTGTAATATTTTGAATGAGGATTTATTGTAGTTTATTTTATTTTATATTTTATTTAACATGTTTATTGTTATATTTGCTGTTTGCGTTACTTGTGTCTTTGTCTATGTGTACGGTTGTAACTTCCAGTGGGATTAATAAAGCTTTTCTGATTCTGACTGAATGTCATTTTTCTTGCTGAAACTATGATTCCTTTGGTTTTTAAGACACTGGTGTGTCAGTAGGTGAGCCCTGCCCACCGTGTGCCTCCCTGGGCCAAACACAGCACAACCCTTTATTACGGCTGACACACACACACGACCGGCCGGGCACTTCAACTTTCCACGCTTTCTACCGCTGTTCCTGCATTGTTTTCCCCCACAGCGCTGCCTAATGCACAGAAGGTGCAGCCAGCACAGCCAGTCTTCCTGCCAGTGAGGAACCTCGTGTCATCCTGGAGGAGGGGAGGGTTCTGAGGGACTCGGCTTGGAGCATTTAAAGGTCTTGGGGCTTCAACGCTGAACTAATGTCTATCATCGGTGCGACGCTGGACAAAAGAAAGCATCCTTATGCAGCGATAAGCCAGAACGCTGCAGTTTTTGTTGGACTGCTTCAAATCTACTGTCATGTCCCTGCTTCCCAGCTGTGGACATGCAAACTCCTGGGGTTCCCCATATTTCATTGCTCAGTTTTAGTAAAATATTTATCCACATTTTGCAAAGTCATTTTTCACAGGTATTCACATCTCTTATACATGCACATTTTATGAAGCTCCTGTTCCTGGGGAGGGTAGTGGAGAAGCAGAAGTTCAGTGAGCTTCTCTCATACACACACAATGCATGTATATACTGTTGCAGGTGCATATTGTGCATGGACTTTAGATGATAACAGATTATACTGTAAGGAGCGCCAGTCTGGGCTCGGATGGAGGGAATGAGGACGTCACGCCGCTCTGCATAACACACAACCTTTTATTGAACACTGGCACCTCCAGGGAAGGTAACAACCAGGCAGGACAAAGGAAAAGCTGTCCCTCTGCACCCACATTGCAGCTGACCAACAACCCCAGCCCCCTTCTCTTTCACACCCGAACTCCCTATTCAACAGTTTCCCGCCACGGCGCACCCTCCGTCCCATTTCCCAGGGTGCACCTCGGCAGGAACACACATGCGACGAACAGATAAACGGTGCTTAGCTGTAACGCCCGACGCTACAATATCGTGACACAGTTAAACTCTCACAAGAACAACCTGACTGTTTGCACTGTACAGCACGATTCTTTGCAGAAGGCCAAGAGGACGATGTGGAATGGGAGGAGGACTCTGTTGCTGTAAGTCCTTCGTGTGAAGAGGTCCTGGTCAACAACTTGTACCGCAGTGACGGGCTGACGGCTGCACCTGTCATTCTGTCAGAGGAGCAACAAGAGTGGTACAAAGGGGGGTCAGTCCTTCTTTCCCACAGTTGAAACAACGGTTGTTTCTGTCGCCCCCTCCTGGGTGATGAGAGAAATTTATAAAAGTTAAGCTTTTAAAGTTAAACATTTACTGCACATTTTGTGCTAGTACTATGGTACAGGCATTAATCGATAGCGGAATGAATATTTTACTATGACTATGTTGTTTAAAATATTATGCTGCAACTCTTGTGTCCTGTAACCTGTGAGCTGAAGGAGGTACAGATGGGAAATTGTTCTAGGATGTAAATCTCTGCCGGGCTGCAACTGAATTGCGCGTCTTTCTTTATCACCATGGGACTCGCTCAACTGAGAAGTTACTCCACCGTGTATAGGAAGGCAGTAGCTCATCACAACAACATCCAAGGCCGCACTCGCAAAGAGCTGTAGTGTAAAACTACCGAAGAGGCGTGAATACCTTGCGAACCGCTGTATAAATAACCCGCGTATCCTTTGTTCGGGGAGACTCTCTTTTCGAAGGGGCTCTCCCACATCGGTGTGTATTTCTATAGAAAAATAAAGTGTAACTCTCTCTACACCCGAAGCATTACTTTTATTTCTTCCTTCCTCAGTGGGGTGGGCCACCTCCCCTTTTTCTGCCTCTGCCACATCCCCTCCCTCAGGACTCACCGTTGCCGTCGTGTTTACCATGGTTGCAACAGTAAGCGAAATGGGTGGCCATCAACTTGTTTACCTTCTTCTCCTTTGCATCTCTCAGGTTGTTTTCAGCACGAATGGTGTGATGTCGCAGCTTGCTCATGTCAGACTGACTCCATCCAATGCACGTGGTCTTCACTGACTTCTGGATCTCAGGACTGAGGCCTCCACTGGGTCGATACATGTCATCTAAATTCTTCACAGCAGCCCAGAACCTGGTTCCTCCCACCTCCCTCGGGTCAGGGAGGCTGTTTGCCACATCTAGGAGTTCTTGGATGTCCCAGTTCCGCTGGACCGGTGTCACTCGAGGATTGCATTGGCCATCAGGGCCTCGGGGCTCAGGCATCTGGACAAGGGGCGACACACCTACCGGCGCTTGGCTTGGGCCGTCTAGGCGTGTCCCAGCACGTGTGTCTGGGTGACAGAGGTTGAGGCTGTAGCTCCTCCTTTGTCTCATCTTGTGGCTCGGCGCTGGGGGCACTGGCACTGCCTTCAGCACCTCCCACTGCGCTTCCATCTGGATTGTATGGAGGCGGAGTCTTGAACCTGGGGTACAGTTTGCATCTCCTCTTTCTTCTTTCTTCTTCTGTGGAAAGCACTTGTGCAGACATTGTCAGAACAGCAGCTTGAGCTTCACTCTTTACTTTTTCTGCTTTTAACTTGACGGTGAGGTCAGTCACACACTTCTGCGCCACCTCTAATGCTTCCTTTTTCACAACTCCTTCCCAGTCTCTAAACTTATCCAAATACAGCTTCTTCTTTTTTATCTTTCAGCTGCTCCCGTCAGGGGTCGCCACAGCGGATCAAAAGTTTCCACTTCTTCCTGTCCTCTGCATCTCTCTCCGTCACCCCCACCACTTGCATGTCCTCCTTCACCACATCCATAAATGTCCTCTTAGGCCTTCCTCTCTTCTTCTTTGCCTGGCAGCTCCATCCCTAGCATCCTTCTCCCGATATATCCAGCATCTCTCCTCTGCACATGTCCAAACCGACGCAATCTCGCCTCTCTGACTGTCTCCAAACCGTCTAACCTGTGCTGCCCCTCTAATATATTCATTTCTAATCCTGTCCATCCTCATCACACCCAATGCAAACCTTAACATCTTTAACTCTGCCACCTCCAGCTCTGCCTCCTGTCTTTTGGTCAGTGCCACCGCCTCCAACCCATAAAGCATAGCTGGTCTCACTACCATCTTATTTACCTTCCCTTTCACTCTTGCTGGTACTCTTCTGTCACAAATCACTCCTGACACTCTTCTCCACCCACTCCACCCTGCCTGCACTCTCTTCTTCACCTCTCTTCCACACTCCCCATTACTCTGGAGGGTGGATCCCAAGTATTTAAATTCATTTACCTTCGCCAACTCTACTCCCTGCATCCTCACCATTCCTCTGTCCTCCCTTTCATTTATGCACATGTATTCTGTCTTAGTCCTACTGACCTTCATTCCTCTTCTATCTAGAGCATATCTCCACCTCTCCAGGGTTTCCTCAACCTGCTCCCTACTCTCACTACAGATCACAATGTCATCCGCAAACATTATAGTCCACGGTGACTCCTGTATGATTTCATCTGTCAACCTGTCCATCACCATTGCAAACAAGAAAGGACTCAAAGCTGATCCTTGATGTAATCCTACCCCCACCCTGAAAGCATCCGTTACTCCTACTGCAGACCTCACCACGGTCACACTGTCCTTGTACATATCCTGTACCACTCTTACGTACTTTTCTGGCACCCCCGACTTCCTCATACAATACCACAGCTCCTCTCTAGGTACCCTGTCATATGCTTTCTCTAAGTCCACGAAGACACAATGCAACTCCTTCTTACCTTCTCGGTACTTCTCCATCAACACCCTCAGAGCAAATATTGCATCTGTAGTACTCCTTCTCGGCATGAAGCCATACTGCTGCTCACTAATCGTCACCTCCCTTCTTAACCTAGCTTCCACTACTCTTTCCCATAACTTCATGCTGTGGCTGATCAGTTTTATCCCTCTGTAGTTACTACAGCTCTGCACATCACCCTTATTCTTAAAAATTGGTACCAGTACACTTCTTCTACACTCCTCGGGTATCGTCTCACTTTCTCACTTTCTACATTAAACAATCTGGTTAAAAACTCCTAAACACTTCCATGCTTCTACAAGTATGTCATCTGGGCCAACAGCCTTTCCATTCTTCATCCTCTTCATAGCTGTCCTAACTTCCTCCTTGCTAATCCATTGCACTCCCTTATTCATAATCCCTACATCATCCAACCTTCTCTCTCTCTCATCCTCTTCATTCATCAGCCCCTCAAAGTACTCTTTCCATCTGCACAACACACTCTCCTCACTTGTGAGTACATTTCCACCGTTGTCCTTTATCACCCTAACCTGCTGCACATCTTTCCCAGCTCGGTCCCTCTGCCTAGCTAATCGGTACAGGTTCTTTTCTCCCTCCTTAGTGTCCAACCTCTCATACAATTCACCATACGCCTTTTCTTTAGCCTTTGCCACCTCTCTCTTCGCCCTATGCCTCATCTCCTTGTACTCCTGTCTACATTCTTCATCTCTCTGTCTATCCCACTTCTTCTTCGCCAGCCTCTTCCTCTGTATACTCTCCTGTACTTCCTCATTCCACCACCAGGTTTCCTTGTCCTCCTTCCTCTGTCCGGATGTCACACCAAGCACCTTTCTAGCTGTCTCCCTTACCGCTTCTGCTGTGGATGCCCAGCACACTGGTAACTTTTCACTGCCACCCAATGTCTGTCTTAATTCCTCCCTGAACTCCACCTTATAGTTTTCCTTTTTCAACTTCCACCATTTGATCCTTGGTTCTGCCTTCGCTCTCCTTCTCTTTTTGATCTCCAATGTCATCCTACAAACCACCATCGTATGCTGCCTAACTACGCTTTCCCCTGCCACCACTTTACAGTCTACAGTCTACAGTCTCCTTCAATCTGGCCCTCCTGCATAAGATATAATCCACCTGTGTGCATCTTCCTCCACTCTTGTACGCCACCCTGTGTTCCTCCCTCTTCCTAAAATACGTGTTTACCACAGCCATGTCCATCCTTTTCGCAAAATCCACAACCATCTGACCTTCTGCATTCCTCTCCTTGACACCATACCTACCCATCACCTCCTCATCTCCTCTGTTCCCTTCACCAACATGCCCATTGAAATCTGCTCCAAACACCACTTTCTCTCCCTCAGGTACACTCTTCACCACTTCATCCATATCACTCCAGAATTCTTCTTTCTCATCCATCTCACACCCAACTTGCAGGGCATATGCACTAACAACATTCACCATCACACCATCAATTTCCAGTTTCATAACCATCACTCTGTCAGACACTCTCTTCACCTCCAAGACACTCTTGACATACTGTTCCTTCAGGATAACCCCTACCCCATTTCTCCTCCCATCCACACCATGGTAAAACAGTTTAAACCCCCCTCCGATGCCCATAGCCTTACTCCCCTTCCATTTGGTCTCCTGCACACACAATATATCAACCTTCCTTCTCTTCATCATATCAGCAAGCTCTCTCCCTTTACCAGTCATACTACCAACATTCAAAGTTCCTACCCTCACGTCCACTCTCTTAACCTTCCTCCTCTCCTCCTTCCTCCGGACATGCCTTCCTCCTCTTTTCCTTCGGCTTCTTCTCTTTCTTCAGCCAACAGTAGCCCATTTTCCGCCAGCACCCTGTCGGCTAGCAGTACTGGTGGCGATCATTGTTAACCCGGGGCTCGACCAATGCGGTATGGAATTTGTATTTTTGTCTGCATATTTGGTTTGGCAAATTTTTACGCTGGATGCCCTTCCTGACGCAATCCTCTCTATTTTTCCGGGCTTGGAACTGGCACGAAGAAATACACTGGTTTGTGCATCCCCTTGTGGCTGGATTATCCAAATACAGCTTCTACATCCTGTATTTTATTTTTGCCATAATATTTCTTTAGTTTTCCACAACACTGCCGGATCTAATGAGCCCTCCCTTGGCCATAACCCACATGTCATTCTATGCCACTTTTTGCACTCCTTCTTAAACAACATTTCTGTTTCGCTCTCTACATTCTCCCTGCAACTTTTCTTTAACCCACTCGACCCTACGGGTTTGCCATCATTGTATTCTCTCATCCGTTTTTCAAGTTCAGTTTCACCATTTGGATCATAAGCAGGATCTGGTACAAGATTATAAATACTATCACCCTGCCCCATTGTGCTTTTCTTTTCCCATTCGAACCTGCACCAAATGCTCTATTTACTTTTTAGTAATTTTAAATTCAATATTTTGGATAAGTACACCCTTCACACAAATTCAAGCAAGATCTTTGTTGCGAAAAGGACAGACAGCACAGCACACTCCTAAAAATTAGGATGACTGGACCAGATCTGTATTCCAGCCAAAATTTCAGTTACTGTGTCAGTACTTTTGTTGATGTTGTTAAATACCCTTCTGACCTTTATATGCACTTGTGTACCACTGCGGTTTTAGGATACTATGTTTAACCCTCTTTTTCTTTATTTTTATAATAATAATAATAATAATAATAATAATAATAATAATAATAATAACGCCGCCTGATGTTTCATAGGCAACACTTCACACACACTGAACACATACAGAAGATAACAAAGACAGTGAAGTACTTCAAAACAACCAGGTAGAACCACCCCAGCGTGCTACACACAGACATGGACCCACCAACTCAGAACTGCTGTGCAATGGAAAGTTGCAAACCTTTCTCTTTATCTTGGTCAGCACCCCCCGAACCTGCTGGCTTAGACCCACCAAGCTGGAGGTGGACCCACCAACTCTTGGTGTGATTTTCTATTCACCCTTTCTATTTGGTCTGGACAGAACTTCTCCTTACAGCCAGAGACCACCCCACCTTTTAGCATTTGTAAAAAGACACTAACTTCAGAAACCCATTCCGATAAATGGAAACAATTCTGTCCTACTGTTCAATTTCTGCTGATGGACTGTCTGAGGACAATCTGTGCTGCGGGATGGAGACAATTCAGCTGGGTCACAAACTTATTCGCACTGGCAGACAGAAGTATTACGAGAGAAAGACAAAAGGAAGGTAGTGTGCAGACAAATGAGAATTTCGAAAGTCCTCGGGATAAAGAGCGGATGTAACGGTGAGGCTTCACAAAGTATCTGGGCAAGACTGGGGTTTAAATAGTGCCGGGGAGCGATTGGAAAACTGGGTAACAAGGTGATAAGTGGGTGACTGCGAGCAGAGCGAATTCGGCTGTGAGACGGGTCAACCTGGCAGATGAGCCTGAGTGGAACTGCCTGACCTCACAGTTGGCACCGAAGCGCAGTTTTAAACCAGTAAGCACAAATTTCCTGTTAAAGTCCAGAAAGTAAATTGGTGTCACAGTTGGGCTCGGCTGGTTGGGGTCACACCGCAATGTGAGTTGACCCTCAAATTGATGTCAGAGGTTTTCTGGTTTTGGCTCTGCCAGGTGGGAAGAACAATTTATGATTTACTTGTGCTTCAGACGTCTACAGAGGGCAAATGAGGAGGAATAATTTTTATGTAGGAGTGGTTTTATATGGGTTTCAGTTGATCAGCTTCTTCTTCTGCTAAAAAGTGGTCCTTTTCTGTCTGTTCTGGCAAAGAAATTCCTTCCCTTAAATGGAGCAGCACCCTGCTCACCACGACCCCCACTAATGGGAAACAACCACTGCAGCCCTCAAATTCCTTCCTGGTCTGACTCAAACCCATTTTCCCAGTGAACCATGGTCCCCTCGCAGCAGCTTTCTTGTGATGCCAAGCCAGCAGAGTGGACTTGAGCTCAGTGGTGTTCAAAATCCAGAAAAATGCCAACAACTAAACCACAAATCAAAATTAAAATCAGTGCTATAACCGAATGACAAATTTCACTGTTAGTTTACATTTCTGATTCCTTCATGTCAGTCCCCATCATTTGAAAGTTTTGTCTGCATTTGTTTGGGAAATGAAGCTCTGCTTTGGATATCACCTGAGCAGTGTCTCAACCCTGTGCAATAAATTTGGCTGCCGGGGTCTCCCACACCCCAGGCACCGCAGAGCCGCCACACATACTGTACCAGAGCACCACACCACCATGCAGAAGACCACCACCACCCTCCTCATCGCTGCCCTCTGGGCACCGGCCTGCTGTTTGCTCACTGAACATCTCATCAAGAACGCTAAGACATGGGATGAAGCTCAGAAGGACTGCAGACAGCAGAATGCTACCCTGTCGTCTGTGAGCAACAGGACGGAGATGCAGCAGCTACTGGACATCATGGACAGTGAAAATACAAATGAAGCCTGGATTGGACTTTACAGAGAAGCATCCTCTACTAAATGGTTGTGGTCGGACGGTTCAAACGTAACGTACCTAAACTGGGGTCTAAGTCAGCCTGATGCGAATGCCTTATCTAGAGCCTGCGTAAGGCTGATGGATGACCAGTTTTATGATAAATACTGTGGTGATCTGTTGTATTACTTCTGTTCTCAGAAGAAACAGGAGATGGTTTTAGTGCAGGAGAATATGACATGGGAGGATGCCCTGGTCTACTGCAGGAGCCACTACAAGGACTTGGTCAGCTTCGTGTCGGAGGAGAAGCTGTCCGAAGCCCTGCAGACGATCGGAACGGCCCAGGGCACCCGCTGGTGGACGGGGCTGCGCTACCTGGGCAACAGCTGGATATGGGTCAACGGAGACCCCGTGAACTGGAACCTGACCCAGGTACCCCCCTGCCCTGAGGACCCCTACCGCTGCGGAGCCCTGAACTCAAAGAAGCAGCAGGAGGAAGTGAGGAGCTGTGAGGAGCAGCTGGGCTTCATCTGCTTGCTGGAGTGACCTTGCGGTGGACAGCGTGGAGGAGATGCAGCTTTTTCACCGCTTAGCACCTAATTTATGTTCAAGGTAGAGGGTGTAGATCTCCCTTTCAGGTGTTTTCCCTGTGCCAGTCGAGAAAGAGTGCCTTGCTGAAGCGTGAAGCGTGAAGGAGCTTCTGCTCCGCACTTGAGCCCCACGCAGCTCCTGCGGCAAAGTAGTGCCGCTTTCTGCTTAGTTTGCAGCGTAAGTAAGCTCGCCGCCTCTGCGGTCCGGCTGGGAAATCTTCCGCTTGTTGCCGTTTTCTACCGCTGCGCCGAGGGAACCGAACTGAACTTGCTGTTACAACCGAGGCTCTCACGGGCGCTCCTTGTACTCCATAGACCCACCACCATGTAACTTTAATGCTTTATTTGCTTGCTTCATTAAAACTCATTCAATTATTTCTCTCTGTGCTGCTTATTAATAATTTGAACGTGCAATTTGGTTCTGGGATTTGCAGCTCCAGGTCCACACGTTGTCAGTCTCTTGCAGTGTTGGTCAGGCTATGGAATGCTTTACTACTTACAGGAAGTCCCATAATAAATGCTCCACCATTTGTTAAATAACAGCGACCGGTGCGTAAACAGAAGCCCGCACCACATTTACGTGTAAAATATCCCTGTGAAGCGTTCAGCCCCGCGTGGGCGCAAGAGTTGGTCCGGGCTCCCATGACCTGCAGAGGCCCCAGGGGAGAAGCATCCCTGACCGCTCTCTTCCACACCAGGGCCCTGAAAGACGTGGTCCTCCCGATTGCCCTCATCATAGTGCTCAGCACCAGCCTTGCCTACTCTGGTACCTGTGGATCCTCATCTGGCTTTCCCTCAGTTCGCTTACGCTGTGCATTTGCTGCGATGGCGCTGCCTCGTCTTGATTCAAATGTGGTCCTTATTTACACGAGGCCCATACGTGCTGTAAAAATAGTTTGTGTGCCAAATATTTCCAAAAAACGAGTGATATTCCACTTCTCACCACGGTGACATGGGTGGTGCGATGAAGCAACGGGCCTAAGGGGTGGCTCAAAGAGGCTGAACTGCACCACTTGCGACCACAGGGGCGGTGATGCACTTTACTGTGGGGGTGTCTGCACCATGGACTCATCTGTCTGAAGAGCTGAATTCTTGGTTTAACAAACATTCTTAATAAAATGGCAACGCATCCTCACGTCCCTGCGTGTGATTTAAAGGCACGCAAGATGACCAAGCGAAAGTTCCACTTAATGCAAAGGAACATTTCAAACTGACTGTCAAAAATCCTACAGGTATTAAAGAGCAGCGATTTGTAAGCGAGGGGGCTCATTGGCCATTAACTACAAACTGACTTTTGAAATCCCCCCACCCAACCCAACCCCCAGCCTGCAGTGTCCATCAGTTCGCCTTTTAGGTGCCTATTAAAACACTGATCTACTCCTTAGTTCAGTAACTGTTTGTACCCAAGCGCGTGTTGGGCTGCGGACAGGAGGAGAAACGTCCAATTCGCCTGTGTCTCCATGGTAAGGAAAATTGCCGAGGTTCTGTTTCTGGGCTTTTAATTACTTTTGCTGTAGTCATTAAAATCAAACCGAGCTGAGTTACAGCCACCAATTCTAATGATTCGCTTAACAACTGCCTGTGTGTTACTAGAACATGTCAAAAGATGGTTTGTCTTTGAGAATAATCTGCATGTTTGTACTGAGGACCTCTCCATCCTCAAAGTAGCATGTCCTGCAAAAAAAAAAAAAAAACGTTCACATATGTAGCTGTTAAGTGCATTTTGGAAAGGTAACCAAGTCCTGATAAAGGTGCTGCATGAAAGTCAACACTGTCAGAAAAGGCAGGTTCAATTCCACAGCTGGCCAGGTGAGAGCAGCCTTGTCTGCAGCTGAGGGGGAAGGAGGGGCACCTGAAGTGGCAGTTAAGACTTGGAAAGCCATTACCAAAAGAATGAAACACTGCTCCATCATTCTGTGACCCAGGTAAACATGGCCTTTGTTCAGCTTCTCTTCTGAATTCAGGGCTGAGGAGGAACAGCACAACACAGTTCTCCATGTGTGAACAGCCTGAAGTTCAGGCACAGGAGTATAGATTCCTTTACTGTGGCCAACATTTCTGGTTCAAATTACTCTTAGGATGAAGTATCAATGAGCTGTAAGGCAAACCAGGCAGTGGCCCTCTGGGGGTGCAGGATATTTAACTCACTGATAGGTTTCATTTCATTGGTACATTGCAGTGTCGCCTAGAGCCTGAGCCTGTTAAGCAGCTGAAAATATCTGACTTAATATTTAGAATATAAATTTCCATTTTTTGTCTTAACCAGTGGTTAGCAATTACCCTGGATTGAGAGTAAAAATTACCCAAATGTAAGTCATTAAAGATTATTAAAAAAGGCCTAAAACCATACTGCTACAGAGAAAACTGTTTGGCCTTGTATGAAAAAAAGGATCAGGTTTATTCAAAAAATTTAAAAGCAGGTGTACATTGAGCATTTAAATGTGCTGATTAACACGATGAAGCTGGTGTCCAACTGGAGCCAGGTTCTTCCTCCAATCCCATTTCAAAAGCTGCAACTTACAGTATAACAATCGATTCTTCACAACCATATTTTATCATAGATTTCACTTCAGCATAGCCAGCTCAGTTCTTCAGTTATGATTTCATACACAGGTGGTTCTGCTGAGCCATAGCTAAAGCTGCTAGGCCCGGTTGTTCTTTGGTTCAATGAAATAGATCAGATGCTACAAGAATGGAGATGTACACAAGTGTGTGTTGAACATGCACCTGGGGTCATCTGAACACAACACACTGCTGAACTGCTGTCCTAGATAACAGGATACAAAGGAATTATGGGGAAAAAAATCTGCTAGCCAGGCTCAAAATCTAAACGTACCAACTGGAGTTTTAACTGAAATGAGAGATGAACCTTAATTATATTAGCGCAGTATGATAAAATTGTGAGATAAAGTGCATTTTTCTCCTGAAACACTGGTTGGAAGACTTGTTTACCACTCCCACCTCCTCAAAGGGTTAAGAAGTCAGGCAATGTGGGTGGTTTTTTTTTTCTTTTCTTTTTTTGGTGGGGGCTGTTAAGTGGTAGGTAGCAGCTTCAATGGAATTTGTCATCTCCCCCACCAGCACATTTCATACAGTATCAGAACATCTCAACATCATATGTCATTGTGTCCACAATCTGTTTAAGTGACGTATTCCCCCCCCCCCACACACAGTTTTGAGTTGCCCTTAAAGGTGGACAACCTCTGCAGTTCAACTTTCAGGGCTGAGAAGTTTAACAAATTGAGGTTCTGTTGATGACCAGCAACCCAAAGAAGGTCCTGTCCCTTAAGCAGTGCTTCCCAGGGTCTCTTCATACTGCAACTTTCATCCTTCCTACAAGTGAGGAGATCAGTGTTACATCTGGGGCCAAAGTCTGGACATACTCCTTTCACACCGAAGAGCAGTGCAGTGTGAAAACAGTGGACCCACAGAGATGATTGCGTACACACACACAGCTGTTGAAGGTGGGCATGTTAGATGGGTGGGCAAATGCCATGCTGCAGCTGACTTTACATGCCACACTGACAGTCTCCTGGGACCCACCTACCTGCCCACTTTTCCAACAATCAGCTGCCTTTGTCTACATTTCAGTCTGTTAACCAACCAATCAGTCACAAGAGTAGCCAGCACCAGAAAGGAAGAGAGGAAAAAAGACAGTGGGCTGTCAGTGACAGATACACACAGAAGAACAGGGCATGTGGATACAGTAGTTTGCTCAAGAGTGTGTGTGTGTGTCTCTATGTGGATGTGTGCTGTACTGACCTAAGGAGAGGTGTGACTGAGACCTCCTGCGGGTACCTCCTGGCAGCAAGGCAGAGCCAGCACTACCAACCCGGGCAATAGGCAAGGGAACAGGAATCACTGGTGGTGAATCCAGCTGCAAGAGCCACACAGATCAGACCATCATGCAACAATGTGTCCTTTGTATTGAAACACTGATGGGTTGGTGCATTTATAAAGCTTTGCAACATGTCCACTACGAGGTGCTCACCTCCACGCTGTCGTGGGTAGGCGAGGACGAGGCAGGAGAGTGGTCAGCCTGCTTGCGGGTAGAGCTGGAGGTGGTGATTAACTCCACAGAGCGCACACGCTGGGCAAACTTCAGGGAGCACACAGTCTCACTCATATTGATGGCAAGTGGGGACACCTGTCCAAGGAGGGTAGAAAGTCAAGGTGACTGCACATTTCAACACATGGTACACAACCATGTGCTTGACAAATAAACTCTTTTGACTTTTGACTTTGACTGATGGGTGGAACCAATGCATTCCTGCCATACTCATTCTCTCTTTCTGGTGGATGCCTGCTCACCTGTACCATCATGAGGGTCTTGCTGTCACCACTCAGTGAGTCCTGGAGCAAATATGTAAGGCGGGAGTTGCGGAACGGCACGTGAGCCAGCCGGGAGCGTAGGGCATGGATGACATCACCCAGGGCTGCCAGGGACTTGTTGATGCACTGCGCCTCCCGCAGGCGGCAGCCCTCGGCACCTGACCGCCCGATGCGCTCTGAACCCGCCAAATCCACCAGGTTCAGCTTACCTGCCGGATGCCAGTCCCATTACACACAGTGTAATATGTGTTGGCATATGTATGAGTACAGGTGTTTCATATTGTACTCATGTACGGCCATGTTTGTGTGTCCAGACACCTGACATGTGATCTGGCTCATGGTCCACAGGATGCCTCGCTCACCAGATGTACGGAGTCCAGTGGACAAGTTGACCCCAGCAACTGTGATGATGAGGAGGGCATGAGATCGTGAACTGTGTTCATTCAGGTTGGTGCACGCTGTTGCTCGGTTGACATGGCCCAAATCTAACACCTGTGGAAAAGTATGGGGTCAGAGGTCTGACCCAAAAGTACACAATCCTGTATAACAACTGAGCAGCTTGATCTGCAAAAAACTGGTGTTCCTCCTAAGGTGTACAAATGTTCAACATCAATTTAGACTTCAGGAGACTCATGGTGGACATATTCCTGTCAAGATGATCAGTCTACCTTTTTGATGTCCTCCACACTCTGAACAGGGAACTCTGTAAGGCCTGGAATGTAAAGCTGTCCACTGCCATCAGGACACATCTTGATGTCCAGCTTATCACTGGGATTTTCTCCAAGCAGATTCCTACAGGAGTCAGGAACACACTGCTTTTCTCAATCTTACACACAAGCTCCAGGACAACATTACTGAACTGAACTCATTAATATTTCAGATATTTTTAATACAGAGTGAAACACAGGCAGGACTGCTGACCGGAGCATCTCATTGTAGATCTCAACCATGCTGACAGTGATGTGGTACTCCCAGTCTGGTGCCTTCTCAGACACCTCAGCAAAAAGCAGCTGCAGTGCTCGCTGGTTGATACCCGGATCATCTGTCACCCCCTTGTGGTGACACAAAAACAGCACAAGCAAATGGTCTAATTGCTCAGATTCTGCTCTACGTACATAAACAAGTTTTAATTAAAACATCTTAACTGTAAAGTTTATTATTGCCAGAAGTACAGATGAAAGTTAGAAAACAATGGTAACAGCAAATACTTTAAAACTGTTAAAAAGAACTTTGCTTATCACAAATAAGTTTTTCTTGAGTTTGTGAATATTTTTACTATAGAAATGAATAAAACTGGGAAGTCATAGTTATTTCTTTGCAAAGCAACATGAACCTCAGCAACAGGATAGTAGATGGGATGTACCTCCATGGTGTAGGTTTTCCCTGAGCCCGTCTGTCCGTAGGCAAATATACACACGTTGTAGCCGTCAATGCATGATGTGACCAAAGACTGAACTTCCTGAAAAACCTGTTTAATGAAGACAGGGCATGGGGGATTGAAGGTGGGGGTAGAGACATTCCATGGATTCCTTGAGTGAAGCCATGTTTTTCATCTGACCCCTGGAGGCCTCACCTGCTCCTGGGATGCCTGTGCTGAAAACACTTTGTCCAACTCAAATGTCATCAGTTTCCCTTTGTTTGCCAGGTGGAGGATGGCATCATCATCGGGGTCAAAGCTCACTATGTTCCTGGTCTCGCTGGCACTCAGCTCCTCCTGACCCACTGGTCGTACCCGGCAGAACACTCTAATGTTACCTGAGGGAATCATTGCAAAAGTTCCTACCATTGTTAACTTTTTCAGTACCTAACGATGCCACTATACTACAAGACCAGAACTCAAATGATGTGCTCAAAGGTCAAAAGAGTTTGTCACATACATGGTTACTGAGTATACCATGTAGTGAAATATGCTCTGATTCAACAGGAGACTGTGCGTGGTTACATACCCCTGGGTATCCTACCTTTCAGACGCACCAATTCATCATGGCACTTCTTTCTGAGGCTCATCTCTCTCTTGTACTTGCGCAGAAGCTCCTGATTGGTGCTGCTCACCTCTGTGATGATGTGGCAGATCTTCAGGCACAGATGGGTGAGGTCAGGTTGAAAACAATTGTTAAGAGAAAAAACAGACTTGGGGATTGGCATTACCAGCACTTTCCCCTTACGCTCTCTCTCATTCACACACAGCTTTACCGTACCTCTTGTTTGGCCTCTACAATGGCTTTTTCTAGCATGTAGGGGAAGTCCTGCACCTGTTTCTTCAGACTGTTGTAATCACAGGTGAGTGTGCGCAGTGCTGGCTGTAGGGTGAGCAGGTTCATCCTCACACCTGCATAGGCATAGCAGCAAGTCTCTCACTTGAGAGAGAGAGAGAGAGAGAGAGAGAGAGAGAGAGAGAGAGAGAGAGAGAGAGAGATCGACCTACCAGCCAGGTTCTCATGCACGGCTTTCATCTCACTCTCAGCCCTGATGAAGGCTACCTCGATGACACGGTTCTTCTCCTCCTCCAGGCTCTGCACCTCAGCCTCCAACTGGCTGTGGCATCTCTCCAGCTCCCCCTCATATACTTGGATCTGGAGAAGGTGATTAGGTCAAGGGTCAAGGTAGGACAACCAGGTCATCCAGCTAGCAGGAGCGCTACATCTACCAAACACCATATAAAAAAATTGTTTTTAGACCAATATCATATGAGCTTTTAGCCTTCAACACATCACATCCTATCATATTATTAGTCCTCACTGCAGGAGTACAAACCAGTTTGGGATAATGAAGGACAATTATCAAACAAAGAAGTGCAGTGATTGAGTCTGGTGTTTTGTCAAGACTAGTGACCTATGTGTAGATGCAGTATCTAGATGCAGGAAAATGGCCTAGGTGCAGTAAGATGACAAGGAAGTGAGCAACTTTGATTCTGATAGATGGGTCCCAAAATGTGAAATCAGTGAACAGGAAGATAGTGGAGAAAACAAGAAAAATGCCAACAGTGGGGAGGGCCGCAAAACAGTAGGTAAAGTTAACTCCATTCAGAGTCAAATGTGTCTTGCTCATTCTCTCTACACTGGACAGTGAGACTTGAAGCAGAGTAAAGAGAGTGGGAAGAGGAGAATACCTGCGCCTGCAGCTGCCTGCTGGTCTGCTGAGATTCATGCAGCTGTTGTTCCAACTCATGCAGGAGCTCCCGTTGGACCTCCATCTGCTCCTGCAGTGCCTGATTTTTTGCCTGTACTTCTTGCAGAGCCTTCTTGGTCTGTGGCGACTCCACCTCCACCGTGTGGATCACATGCTGCAGCACAGGGGAGGTGACAGTTAACTGGGCACTTACTGTGAGACCAGGATGATAACATGAGGGACATTAAACACATTCCCCTTTCTACATCATGTTACTTGTTTACAAATACAGTATGTTTGCTGTGGCTGACAAATACTGCTGTCATTCTCACTTTGCCCTGTGGGGGCAGTGGAGCCTCTTGCAACAGGGCTTCCTGGCATTCTCTTAGTTTTCCTTTCAGCTGCAGCTCGGTCTCTTCCCGATCCTGAAGCGACTGCTCCAGCTGCGCCACCCGGGCTGCCTCCTCCTGTAGCCTCTTCTGCAGATATTCTAGTTGCTGCTCCTGCTGGTGGGCCTCATCCTCCTGCTGGGCCAGCTGCTTCTGCAGAGTGTCCACATCCTGGAGAGACTGCAAGATACAGTGAGAAGCATGAGCTTCTGAAGATGACACCCAAGTGGCTTTTTGTGATGTGGTTAATTCTGTATGCAGAAGGTATATCACCATGCTGAATAGGTGCACTAAAAAAAATAAATAAAATAAACAGACAAAAGATTAGCAACAGCCTAAAAGCAGTCCTTTTCACCCACTGATATGCATTTTGCAAAATATTAGCTGAGAAAGAGGAAAATTGCATTCCAGTGAATTCCTGCTCTGTACAATGCTATGCTGATACCACCCACAGAGAAAAGAACCACATGGAAGATGGACCTCGTGGACCATGTAAAGGAACTGCAAGCTAATTGGAAAAAGCTGGAATACAATTTCCAGAATAAAACTTGTACCACCTAATATCCATACATTATTTCCAAAAATCAGCCTGGGAAATAACACCTCTGCAATGTCTCATTTCTTTCTCTCTCTCTCTCTCTCTCTCTCTCTCTCTCTCTCTCTCTCTCTCTCACACACACACACACACACACACACACACACACACACCTAACAGTCCCATCTGAACACTAGGATGAACAGTCCAGTTAAAAGCAGTGAACATTTAACCACACTACTGGTCCTTGAATAGACATTTAATGATCTGTTTTGCTGACAAATCCCTCCACAACCTCAAGCACCATTAAAAGTAGAATTCTGACTGCACGAACACCTACTCACCACACCTAGCAATTTACGAAGGCCAACAGGCAAAAATAAGGGCTCACTGTCTACGTGGCTAACTACGTTGCCAATGGACAACTAGAACAGTGAATGTGGAGAAACTGCCTGTAATGGATGTCCCAAAACCTGGACCCACTGCAACCCAGATGCACTCCTAAAATGTAGAAAGGGTGAGCAAACATGTTACTCTGAAATAAGACCTGAGATGGTAGTTATGCATGCGTGACATCATGACCAGATAAATTGCTGAATTTATTTGGAATTACCTGCTGGGCTGTAAAGGGAACAATTCAGCTTCATAGAATCATCAAAAAACTTTAGTTTCAGGCTGCCCCAAAACTCCATTTTACTTTATTTTTTTTACAACCAACTTCTTTTTCCACCAGCTAACCTATGGAGAGTAAACCAAGTATCATGTCACCACCTTAAGACAGGAGTGCCATGTTCTCATTGGCAGAAAACACTATTCACATAGTTATACCTGCAGCTCTGTTGTTACACAGCTGACCATAACTGTTGAAAAACAGACGGAGTCAGATGCAGTTGAGGTGATGTGAGGCAGTTCACTGCTGAGGGTGCTGACTATGGTTTTATTAAACTCGGTACTCATTCTTAGTCCAAATTCATAGCTTGTTGCTCTCACCTGGCTGTACTGGGAGTTGCTCAGCTCCCGTCTCAACCGCTCATTTTCAGACACCAAGATCTCCAGCTGCTTCTCCAAGTCTGTGGCCCCCTAGTGGCAGGGACAGAAATAGAGCAAACTGAAAATGAGGCTGGCTGTTTCTAGTGACAAGTGTCAAAAAGCAGCAATAGGTTCTGGAACCCTCACACCATCTAACTCCAGAAATGAAAGACACAAACCAGTTCAGAGTGCAGCCTCTCCACCTCTTGAGTCTGCTCCAACAGCTTTTCCTCCAGCTCCCCTACCTGAGTGGTCAGGTAAGCACAGCTCATCAGACCAGGATTATACCCTCCAATAAAGTGAGACAGGGCCAGCAGCAGGTGTAGGTAGCGGTGAAGCTGGTACATACCTCTGTGCGCAGTTGGCCAATCAGGGCCTGCTGCTTGTCCTGACTAGCAAGATGGTCCTGGACACTGTGTAGATCTTCCCTCAGTTTTCCCTGGTTTTCGTCAGTAGGACCAGGACATCTTGCTAGCAGTATAGAACCTGCACAGACACATGAATCCTAATGACATGATGTTTACATGGTATATTCATACCCTAGTCATGCAAACTTTAAATGAATCTGACCAAAACTGAAAAAAGACATTTGGGTCTATGGGGAAAAGGAACCATTGTTGTCAGATGATCAGATTCACATCAACCTTCATCTAATTTCTCTTACCAGTGGGCTTGATAGAGTGTGCTGGTGTTGCCTGTTCCCGTGCTACACTCTGGAGCCCGTGAACAGTTGCTGCTAAAGCCTGAAGCTGCTTCTCGTGGGTCCAGCGCTGATGTAGCACTTGAATCCTTCGGCCAGTTTCCTCGCTGCACAGGCTGGCCTGGAAGTCACACACCTTGTCTTGCAAGGTCTGATGGGAAACAGGAAGTAGACACTGAGAAGTAGGCATCTGTGGAAAGTAACACTTCACCAGGCCCACATGTCACAGCACACATTTCACATGAGAAGCTGAGCTACATGCCACTAGCTCCACCAAAGCAAATGGAATGTGGACAGAGTCTAGGCTGCAGATACACTGTTTTCTTGAGCACATTTCACTACATGGTATACTCAGTAACCATGTTCGTGACAAATAAACTCTTTTGACTCTCTCAATTGATCAGTGGTAAAGTTCTTTTGTGGATCACAGAGTGGCTAAGAGATCTTGCTAAAATTTTTGAAGAAGGCAATGACTACACATGAGGGTCTCAGCAAATGTCTACCATAAGTAAGAGCTATGAGTTAGCTGTTGACTGTACATGGCATTTCTATCAAAGCTATATATAAAAGTAGCAAGAATCAGCAAGACTTGAATTTGTAAGGAAATCTGGGTCAAAGAGTAGGACAAAATGTGAGACCTGGTGACTCTTTGCAAGAAATGTGTCAGCAAAGAAAAATAAAATTTTCTGAAGTCTAAAAAATTATGACAAATGGCATAATTAACAATCCCTGACAGAGAGGTAATGAAAGAGGTCTGATCTCAGATGACACCTAGAAGACATTAATTACATCTTTGAGATTAAGTTCTTCCTATGTAGGTGTGGTAGTCTGTGAAGGTAAAGGAGCAACAGCAAAATAAATGAAAGCAACCCAGGATTGTGACACTTAACCTGTGACCTCTGAAATATTCCATTATTAGTCATGTTTCAGAAAAATTAGTCAGCTCTCTGACAAAAATAAATTTCACAGTGCAAAACTGGAGATACTCTGAAGCACCATGAGAATTTAAAACACAAGTGTCACAGTGTTGTGGGGTTGGTAATGACTGCACATTTGAACTGGTCAGGGCCTTAATTCTTACATGTCAGCACTGAGCTGGTACAGAATGGTATGAACCTTTGGTTCCCCAGGACTGAAATTTTAAAAAAATTTAATTTTTTACAGTTGCAGTGGAAAAAAATCCTAATCTGCCCCTGCAGATGTCAAAATGGCTTGGGGTTGATTATTCAGCGCAAAACTGCATACATTTTGAATACTAAAGTAAAAATACAAACCTGTTATCAAGATACAAGACTGCAGCAAGTTATGGGGGGTGTATTAGTGGAAGAGTGAATGAGTATGTGAGAGAATCTCCTCTGCATTGCACCTGTATGATGAGCTGCTGGTCACGCTGGGAGCTGGTGTTAGGGAGGTCAGAGGTCAAACGACGTGGGTAGGACGATGCCTGCAGCAGGAGGAAGGAGGGATCGTCCTCACTTTCACTCATGAGGAAATCCACTGAACTAGCTGCAGAGGACACAGAAGGTCATTTGCCTTGAAAACATTCTCAGTTCTAATCACCCAACAGACCATTTTCCTGCTCAGAGGACATCTGTCAGGAGGTCATTGTCCTTAAAGAGCCTGGTAGTTAAAGAAGAGTGATAGGTCAGATTATCAGTATGTCATGGCTTCATCAATAGTTAGACCAGATAAATCTGAACCTAGTGAGAATTAATGGGGTGTTCAAGTGGCATCCAAAATGTTTACAAAGGAGGAAAAACTAGGTTTGAGAAAAACCCTGCAAATCCAGCACCCCTCCTGTGTTAGAACATTAATAACATATTAATCTATGCTATCCTAAAACAGTGATACTCATTGGGTTCAGATCCATCTAGATGGGATGAAACCACAGTATACTACTAACCTGACCTATGTTGTTTCTACACTCAGCCCCTTGTTGAACCCAGAGCCTGTCATCCAGGGACACTTTAATACTCAGCAGTTGGATAAGAGGGGCAGTCTGTACCAAGGACACATCATTAGCTTCCCTGTGCTGCAATTGTCAACAGATAAAACACAAAAACATAGAATAAAAAAAGACCCCATGCATACAGTAATGCAGGACTGGATGACTTCATAAGCCCCGAGATTAATAACACATCTCCTAATGCTAAACCCCGTTACAGGAATTTCATGAACGCTGAAGCCAGGAACCCCTCCCCTGCCAACCTCCCACTGTGCCAGAGCAATTTTACACATGCCTCAGTCACCTTCATGTCAGCAGGCAGACTGTCCCTGAATAAGTGAGCTAAAGAAGGAAGGAAAGAGAGAAAGAGTGATAGCGGTTTCTCCAAATCATACCTCCTGTGCTGTTAACACACGTTTTTCGCTCAGCTCACATGTCCAGCTCCAAGTGAACAGCATGCCTGATTTCTCCTCCTCCCCAAGCCCTCCCCCTTCTCTGCGTCTTTCTTTGACTCTAGCTCACCCTACCGCTTTCTTTCTCTCTCACTTACACACCACTGCCAACACCTGTAAGAAGTATCTGAGCAATCTCTGGAATGCTGCCACTCTAGTTTTTTTTTTCTTTCCACCTGCAACTCATGTGACACGCACCGTTCAATGAGACGTCTTTCCTCCAGAGCTCCTGAAAGCAGGGGGTGTGGCCAAGATCCCAGGTCTTGCGTGAACCAAGCATGGTTGCTGGGTTGAAAACTGGAATGGGTTGCTAGGGCAGCAATAAATAAACACCAAGGAAAGATAAGTGCCGTTTCCACATTTTAAACACAAGCAGGAAATCACAGCAATTGTAAAAATCTTTTTCTGCCTCCCACTTCATGTACGGATCAGTCATTCTTATTGAACCTCAAAACAGGGAAAAAAAAAGCGCAATAACCATGCTGTAATCATCAAACACATAAACAGACAGGCAATATCTCCACAACACTTAACACAGGGACCACAACTTCCTTAAATAACACAACATGACAGGACACTGCTACTCTTGCAAGGTATCTTGTGATATCCATTTGCACCCCTGCACTTCTGCATGCCAGAAAAATTAGTTCACACCTTTGTGTTTAGTAGACTAGACTACTGTAATGCACTCCTAACTGGACTATCCAAAAAAGAAATAAATCATCTGCAACTAGTGCTAAATGCTGCAGCTAGGATCTTATCTAGGACAAGAAAATCGGAGCACATCTCACCGGTGCTAGAATCTTTACATCGGCTACTCGTACTGTTTAGAATTGACTTCAAAATACTTCTAATCGTTAAGGCCTTAAACAATCTTGCCCCATCCTATATAGTGGACTGCCTACCCCCTTATAACCTGTGTCGTAACCTAAGGTCCTCAAATGGAAGTCTGCTGAAAATCCCAAGAGCTAAGCTTAAAAGAAGTGGGGAGGCGGCTTTTTGCCGTTATGCGCCTAAACTACGGAATAATCTACCGATTGAGATCCGTCAGGCTAGTACTGTGGCACGCTTTAAGAAATTGTTAAAAACCCATTTTTTTTTAACATGGCCTTCTTGCAACCACATTTATAATGCTTGCCTAATTAGATTGCATGGACTTGTTAATGTCAAACTTGCTCAGGGTCCCATGCTAATTTCTGCTAATCTCTGCTGTCTCTTCTTCCGGTTCTACCACCACCCAATCTAAGCACCAAGAAGCCCCCTCAATCGATGGTATGAAGGCAGATGTCCCAGCTCTCCATGGCACCATCTTCATTGTGTGCAGCATAACCAGAAAAGACTGTTTTAGAAATCTCTCCGTTTGATAGAATGCCCAGTCCACCTGGAGTTTTTTTTTCTTTTTTTGTTTTTTTTCTGTCCTCTTGGCCATTTGACCCTACTTATCATTTGTACACACTCTTATGTTGTCTGAGTTTCCATTCATTATTCTTGTCTATTGTTTATTATTATTGTCTCTTTCACCTTGTAAAGCACTTTGAGCTACAGCATTCTGTATGAAAATGTGCCATACAAAAATAAATGATGTTCTCCATTTGCACCCATGCCTTTCTGCATGCCAGTCTCTCTCCTCCTCCTGCCCCTATTCTGAAGAGACCATGTAGAATAGGGTCTCCACGCATCCATCCGTTTATTCTAGTGCTACCCAACTAAAACTGAGGCCTTTGTATTTTCCACTCCACACAGTGTCTTTCTGGCCCAATGACACAGATATGCCTCACTGAGGAGCTCAGGTACTTTTTGTTGAGTCATCGCCTGAATCCCCAGGAGCATGAAATTCAGAGACAAGTATTTGCCATACTTGTATATAATGTATAGCTATACATTATATACAATTTTATAAAATTCATGACGATTTACATTTGAAGACCATTCCAGTGACAAACTGTTCAGCAAAGAGTAACAGGCAATTTGTGCAACAGGATCAACCATGAGATCTCAAAGGATGGACAGTTTTCTGAAGGATAGTAACATGTAGTCTTTGTGCAAAAATCTTAGCTGCAGTGGGGTGCAAAATACCACACTGTGTCAATCAGCATAGTGTTACGGTCACTGCGTTTTTTTCCTTCTTTTGGTGGCTGTGCTCTGTCTGTGTTTCTTTTGTATTTCTTGCTGTCTCTCTTTACCGGTGTCCTGCGTTCAACAGACTAATCAGCGCATCGTACGTTGATAGGCTCGCCGGTGGATGATGTCATCGTTTTGGGTCTTGATCTGTTCGGACAGGCATGGGGAGAGAGGAACAGCTTCTCTGAGCACTTTGTTGTGCACCTCAGGGTTTCAGGACTGTATTTTTTTTTTTTTTAATCAGTGTGTTATTGTGGACTTTGGAAGACTCGCTTGTTTGTATGCTTAGAGAAAGAGAACTTGTTTACTTCACTGATAGAACTGTTCGTCCTGCTTATGTGAAGTGCTGGTGCTTGTGAACATTTGAGCACTTTTAGTGTGCGTTTTGTGCCTGCACTCAGTGAGCTCCATGTTTTTTTTATATATATATATATATATATATATATATATATATATATATATATATATATATATATATATATTGCATCGACTCCTCCAGTTTTGGGCCAGGGTTAGCACATTTTGGTTGTACATAAGGCACAATCACTATTAGCATAGCCATCTACCTACATACATCACTGAATTCACCTAGAAAAACCTGTTAGAAACACTAGGCAGAGTGGTGGTTGTCCACCTCTGTATTTTTGGTTTTTAGTTTACTTAGTGCAGACAGAAAGGGCCTTTTTTCAGGTAGGTAAGATGTTTTTAAAACAAAAAAAACCCAGAGTGTCGTAGATGTGCTATTTTTGTTTTCTATTGCGTTCTTTGCTTTGGGAACCGCCTGTCTAGGCCCTAAACTTAGTTGCCTTAGGTTTATTCTTCTTCTGCAGAATATAATGTAAACTGTAAATAAACTGCACTACTATTTGTGCCTCGGTACTGGTTCCTCAGGTCGGATTTCTTTCTTAAACCTCCAATTAAAGTGCTATGGTCCTTACTGCCAGTCCCTAGTAAACAAGCGTGGCTGTAACAATAGACTGAATAGCCTTGCTGAGTTTCCAAGCACCTTAACACAACCCGATAGTCAAAATGAAGGCTGTACATACTGGACAAATCTTTAAAACTCATGCAGCACACAATCAGCAGTCAAACCTCACTTAAAGTGAAATCCTAAGCACCAATCTACAAAAATTAAGGGACTGCAAGGAACCCATACAAACTAGTTACCTTTCACTCAAAAACTGTTGAACACAGTGAACTTGAGTGCTCGTCTGACACTCTGCAAAACTTTGTGGCAAAGTGGCAAGTTAAACATACAGGAATCTGAAATACACAGTTCCACGTTATTCCTCAATATAGACTGTTCATCTTACATCTATTTTGCTTCATGTAAGATTCAAGAGTTGAGCTGTTACTCTGACATCCTTTATGCCATAATCTCATCAACAGGAGAAGTCCGAATGGGCAGACTGGTAAGTAAAAGAACCCAGTCACCACCAGGGCACTGCTTTAGATCCCCCAGATTAAGACAACATCTGAACTCCAAATTAAATAACCTTTAGTTCACAGCAACATCTTCGGAGTCTGTCCTAAGGCAGGCTGACGGAACCATCAGTCCTTGAGTTGGGGGATCTCAGTACTCACCTCCCCCCCTATGACACCCAGTGCTCAAAAATACCAGCATAGTTCTGCCTGCAGTCCCCCTTCAAGAGCACGTATACAAAGTGCCCTACAACACAGACAACAACCACCTCTATGCCCCTCCCCATCTGCTCCAGCCTGCTCTGCTTTCTACTGGTTGCCTAGCAATGTCCAATTGTAATCTTTTTCCCTTCTCCCCTGCCCCCTCATCCCAGCACCAGATAAAATATTTATTCTAAATTGAAGCTTGACTTCTCTGGCTAAAAGTACTTAACAAAACCAAGTGGAGCAATGTGCTGGGGACAGGTGACCCAGAACCATGGACATTGGAGAACCTTTCACATCTGCACTGTAACTGACAGGAGTCAGACAACAGCACAATCACAGCTCACTCAATCCATCAGTAAAACTCCATATAAGATTTAAATTCAAGTGCCAGAGCATTGACCCTGGTCTGCAGAAGGAGCCTTGTTGAGTGTCAAGCAGTAACGCCAGGGGGAAGTCAAGTGGGTTTCAGTACAGATACAGGGTTGGAACACTGCAGCCCTATAGTGGAGTGGGGCTATGGCTGTTCAGCTGAATCACCTGTCCCTGGATGAGCAGTCATCTCATCTGGGTCACTGAATTATAGATCGCCTGTGTTATATGACAGAGCTGGCAAATTGTACCACAGAAAGGACAATACAATCAGGATAACACCTCATGACCATATCTTGATTTTATCACAACGCTAAAGGTAACATTAACAAATATACAATAAATAAAAAAGCAGCCATGTTTAGCATCTGATTCCTAAACAACTGCTATCATGCTTGTTGTTGGTATGAAAGGATCAACCCTAGACTCGATACACTTACAGAAATGAAAGAAAATTGGGTTAGAGATCAAAATATGAACAAAGGAGGGTCAATGTGACACATGCAGATGTGCACAGACAGAATAAAATGGTGGAGAAATGACAAAAATACTAACAGAAAACAGTCATTGTTTCAGTAACCATCAAGTTTGCTTTACCAGCATTCACAGAGACCCACATCAAACCCGGAATAAACACTACCATAGAGATCCAATCCCATTCCTCAGCACAGGTTAGTTCCACACATGCCTACAGAGAGACACAGCACTGATCTCACCTCTGACATTGTGTGTGTGCATGGTTCACTGTCCAGACCCCCTCTAGAGTTCCTCCGGCAGCGCAGTTTGCGCAGACATTTTGCACAGTAGGAGTCCTGGGAGAGAGATCCCAGTTCTTGCTCCTCCAACTGTGAGATTGGGCGCCAGAGCTGGAAGAGGCTGCGTATGGACAGAAGTGCCAGGGTACAGAGCACATACATGTCTGCGTCACTCCTGCAAAGCTGAACTCAAGGCAAGCCACTCTTCCTGGAGAATTGGGTTTCTTGTAAATAGGTAATTCCACAGATATGTCCTGACTTTGGTTCTTCCAAACTTCTGAGATTGTGGTTCAGAGTTTGAGCAAATCCATACTGAAAATAAGCAGCCTTCTCAGCCCAGCAAAACCCTTGGATTGCCTGTCTTGCAGAGAAGCAGAGTTTGTATTCCACTCCCATGCAGTGCACCTGCACAGCTGGGAAGGACTATCTGGATTTGCCAGTAAAATAAACAAACGTGGAGGATGCGCAGTGTAGCCGATCGTAGCAGGTAGTTCTACAGCAGTCAAAAGCCAAAGATGATTTTTAACTCTGCCCAGCTAATGATCACCAGAGCAGAGGCCAGCTGATGACTCTCACCTGTATTTCTGACTCACCTGAACACACCCATCTCGCAACACAGCCAGGGTGTTGGTACACGCAACGCACGTATCGCTCCGAAGTATTCCATTAACATTCCACAGATAAGGGGGTCCGGGTAACCGGAGCCCATGACTACCAGCCAGGACCAGGTTATCAACTGGACAGTTGACATAGACAAGTGATCCTGTACCTTGCTCAGGTGCTATAGTAGAATGAGAGGAGAGTGAAAACAACTAGCAAAGAAAAGGCTTTGTGTCTGTGGAATGTCAACAAAACACAACATCCACCCTGCCAAGAGTATTCTTCTACTACAAAACAAACAGGTTTATAGAACTGTATTCTATATCTCATCTGATGCCTCCTCACGCCTGTGGATCACCATCAAGGGGAGTGACTTCTAACACTCATTTGCTGTTATGGAAATAGTCAATGTACATCCAAAAGGACAGACAGAGGAATGGTATCTCATCACATTCGAAACCCATCTGTCACAGAGGCAACATGAATTAAAATGTGAGGGTGTGTGTGCATAGGAGGGCAGTAAAGGCACTTCCAATGCATTACATTTGTAGAGAAAAAAATTAATACACAGACTAAAGACCCTCTGGCAGCTTAATACAGATTGAACCATTATGATGTTGAAAACCAAACAGCTTTGTTATGATAGGCTGCGTCACTGGACCTGGCAGTAACAATATCCATGTGACAATATCTCTGCAGACTGGCACAACAGCCACAACTAACCCATCAAGCTTTCATTTCCATGTGGAAGTGAAGAATGCAGTCTGACTGGCTGATAGACAGCAATAGTGGAATACTTGAAGAATGTCATCTATGTGTCACACACAATGGCTGAGTGTGAGCCAGAGGAATGAAAGCAAAAGGCTAATTTTGTTTACAAACTCTGCTATTCCTCATTGTGCTGCAATTCTAACAGAGTTATCAGTTTCTTATCAGAGCCATAAAAGGTTTACACATGCATATGTAGACCTGTCAGTGGGATTCTCTGGAAAGGTGGGCACTAAACCGATCTAGTGGCACAGAACCAGAATTAAACTGAGGAGACATGTGCCACTCCCGCAGTGGGTAGCACATTTAGTGCCCACAGAGACCGACTTATTGGTTCATTCAGTGAAAGATAAATAACTTTATAGTCAGTTGAACTGAACTTTACAGTCCTCCCTATGCAATGTTTTCATGCCTTCCTAGGGTGGCAGGTTTGTATTCGGTCAGTGTGAAACATGAGGAAATTAAGCCACTTTCAGCCTATATGCATTGCATATGTAATTTATACTTGCAAAAACCAAATTGTTACTTTTCTATCCAAACAATGACAATGTTGAAATGAATATTTATTTATCATTCGTCCAAAGTGACAACATCCTCAATCTGCATTATACAGATGTGATATAGATGTGTAACAGGCTTCATCTTTGGATTCTCTCAGTGTTTGTGCAGTTTTGTGAAATACCTGTCCAGGTGTCTCAGGCTAGCATCAGTCAGACATTGCAGAGTCTGCATCCACAGAGTGTTTGCTATAAAACTCAAACTGCATACATAGGAGATGATGAAATTGCAAATGGCTAAGTTATGAATTTCCAAAAATATAAAACTTTCCCTATTTAAAAAAAAAAAAAAAAAAAAACTCAAATTTCTTCACTTAGTTAAAAAAAAATTCCAGTTTAAAGTGTGAATGTAACATGCTGATTGAAGAAAGGAAAGCGTAACCAAATAGCAACACACAACCATGTTAATTCAACTCACTTCAATTTTTAAGTGAGTCTGGTGTTTGTAGACATTAGAGATTAATGTGAAATACTATGTAAAATATTTTTATTGTGTAACTACTTATCATAGTTATATCCAACATTTTCTTTTAACCTAACCAGCATGTATCATCCTTTTAACTGATATCATGGTAAAAGTGACTTTGGAATGACAAAGCAGACTTCCAGTCCCACACTTCCTATGTTTGTGAATTATAAACCAGTGTATAAATTTTACGTTCAACAAACATCCCTATGACTCTGAAGCTTAGATCACAGGGGGAGAACAAGAGGGAGCACCAAGAGCAGAAGCGCTGTGGTTGTGGCCTTGAAATGGCTCACAACAGGATAAGGGAAAAAAATAAAAATTTAATTGCTATGTCACTGCTCCATTGATGAATATTAGTCTTAAAATGCATAACCTCTCCCTCACACAAAACAAAAATTAAATTTTCAAAATTTTACACTTTCCTCCACCTTTCCAACTTTGAACTATTTTGGGCTCCAGCAATGCAATAAAACAGGGTGGAGCAAAAACTCAAATACATAATGACAGGATAGAGGACTTTGCTGGCTCAAAAAGGAAAACCTCACCTGCTCTCCTGCTATTATGACAGTTTTCATTTCCACTGTGCCTGTTGCTACTGAGGGCTGACTAACCAGAGCAGAACACAGAAGAGAGAATAGAAAAAAAAAAGACTGCTGTAAGGAGCCAACATCTGCACCACACGTTACCATTAAAGTTAGGGGCTCTACCTTAATAAGGCTGTAGAGTTGAACCTCCACAGGTCAAAGGTCTGCATCTTTTCAAGGAGGTTTTCATTATACCTCAGTATTGTGACACCTTGTTGAACCACTTCCTCTAAACCAAGTATGTCTGGGACACAAACTGTGCTGGGAACTACAAAAGTACCTCACTTGGACCAGGATTCGGAACATGCCATAAAGCTTCTGTTGTCCAGAGCTGTAGAGTAGGACGTCAATAAGGTCATTTCCGCCCCCTGCTGGCCATATCGGGAAGTCAACTGCAGTTACTGCACTGTCAAATGCTTTCATTCAAGAAGCAGATGTAGAGAAATCACAACATCAGAGTCGGGAAAAGAGGAAGCTGGGGAAAGAAGAAATGTGCTGGGAGACAGTGACTACAGTCAGCCCTGCGGCCACAACATCCTACTTCCAACGTCTGTATCTCCTTCTCAGACACAACCTTGGGGGCCCCACGAAGCAGAGAGGCACACAGACTTCTTCATGACACAAAGTTACAGCCACAACTTTCAAAAGGCCAACGCAGACTGCTGGACAGCACCGATTAATACTGTGGAACTGTGTAGGACCTGAAGATAACAGAAACCATATTTACTGCACAGAGCATTTCTGTAAAGTTAAAGCCCTTGTTTTGGTTTAAATAAATAAATAAATAAATAAATTTTAAAAAAAAAATGCTTTCCTGATCCACAAAGATGCGGAAAGCTACAGACTGCTTCCATGATTTGTTCAATAAAGCAGTAAATGGGATGGGGACACTGAGCTTGTGAGGAGATGAAATGCTGCTGGTCACAGGGACTCCACAATACATCCCCATATTCATGTTCAGATTCAGTCGGTGCTCCCCCTCAAACCCCCAACATTCTGCAACATCTCATTCGGACTGGTTGTGCAGAAACCACGTGTCCACCAGACATATTCAAAGGAGTTGCTGGAAGGTATGCGGATATTTATTTTACTGAGGAGAAACATAAACAGCTTCCTCATCCCATCTGTAGACACCCTATGAAGTCACTTCCACCCCCATGTTCTTTTTTGGCCTCCTTTTTTCCACAAGCCCTGCTTGCCTATTATTTAGGTGCCCTCGGGGAATCGCGCACTGCCGCACACACCTACCTCATCCAGTGCCAACTTCTGCGAACGTCACATGGTCCTCAAAACCTCCAAACAAGACACGAGTCGGTTATGTGGAAATATGAGTAACTGCCAAAAAGGCATTCCGGTTTCAAAAGGCAGGACAAGGAAATGGCCACGGCCCTAAGCTAGTTTAAAGAAGACACACGCAGTACAGGGTCAGGAGCGGCAAACACACGCTGTCCACGCACATCTGAAGAATGTTTCTCATTTCTTGAAGAAATCACTGAGGACTGGTGGGCACTGGGCCACTCTTCCCTCACTGCTTACATGGTGGCTGTATTCATTCATTCCTTTTCAAACAGAGGACGCCACTCATTCAATCCAGTTAAATGAAATAAGCTGAAATCCAAGCCAAACTTGAGCAACGTACACAGCAGACAGGGATGAAGGGAAATCCAGTGGTGTGAATACGGAGGAAGAGTTCTGACACAATGAGCTGTGGTGAAAACCGAACGACACAAAGTACAGCAATACTACCCGAACCTTCTGTCCAACAGCACACTGGGACCGGGTCGCAATGCTGAGAGAGACAATTGCTGTCCAAAACGAGCAAATCAATAATGTTGCCTCCGGGCGAAGACAGAAAACTAAAAATAAGAGGATGAGCGCATGAGTGTCTCCTTCACCCACAAAACACCAAGTCCGCGTCCGACGTGCGTCAAACAGATTCAAGACGTTCAGTCACGGCAGCCCGTTGGCACAAATAACTGCGGTCCCCACGCAGACACCGCCGCTGTGTGCGCACCAAACGGTCCTCGAAGCCGCCGCCGCCGCTACAAACCGCACGAAAAGCCGTGCAAACGGAGTGCAAAGCGGCAAGAAAACGGCTCAGATTTACCTCAGCTGCCCGCTCCAGGCGATTTCACCTTTCCGGCCCGCGGCCGCACTGCCGGCTTCCCCGAACAAGGACACTCTTGTCTTTTCTCACGCTCCTCTATAAATATTAACTTACACGGATAATATATTATAGATATAATTTCTATTTAAAAAATAAAAATAAAAAAGGCTGGAAAGGAGCTGTCGCGGGACGAGGACCTCCGGCCAACAGGCGGGTCCGTTCGCTGGGCGCGAGACAGACCGGGCGCGCGAAGAAGGGCGAGCGAGCGAGAGAGAGAGAGGAGCCAGGAGGGTAAAACGGGGTGAAAACGGGGTACACCGAGTGGTAGAATCAGAACATGCCCCCCAACGGGCTACAGGCTCGGCAAAGTAACTGTGCAGCTCCGTGTTGTCATTTATATAAAAAAGAAGGGCATCTAAAATGCAGTAATGGCTTCCTTTTTACACGAATGAGAGTTAGACTCGCAGCTGTGGTAAAAGCGCGGTGCATAAAGCGGTAAATTCGGACTGAGGGGAGGGAGGCTGCGAGGTAAACTGCGGGTTTTTTTTAAAAAAATTTTATTATACCCTACGTACAGTACTCAGTGGGTTAATATGTAGACAGTAAGTGATATTTTGACATGTTTCGCTGTTTTCTGCCTTTATATTTAGGGCCCTCAAGTACAAGAGAAGAACGGCATTTGATGATGGATGTCCGGCGTGACCTGGACCTTCTTCCTCCACATTCAGGTCTGTTTTTACTTCGCTGGGACAGAAGGCTCACACACCTGCCAGCTACTGATATACGTATAATTCGAAAATGTACTCATATATCACATAATTTGAAGAGGAAAGATCGAGAAAGTTTTAATTTAAATGTAATTTTAGATGTTGCTGAGTGAAGGTTGAACAACAGTGATCTTTCTCAAGAGCATGTAGATCCTTGTTATATTGGGATTTTATCAAACGTTTCAATAATATTTCAGTAGAAGGGTTATGCCTAAAGTATTTTACTTACAAGAAGCACATACAGCACAGAAACATTACAGGTACCATACAGGTGTTGCTCTGTGGGTATTTTTAATGTAGAATTTATGATCAACAAGACATCTTTCACTGTACACCAAACTAGTTCAGTATGACTTTACATGCCCATTGCATTTCTGCTTCTGCAGATTATTTCTCATTTGCTGTATAAACCTTTACAGTACATGAAATTAATTCATGATATTCCCAAAGTTTTCAGAAACATTATTTCCAGTATCATTTTAAAAATGCAAGTGAACTGACAGCTTTGCCTACTATACAGATGATGCTGCTGTACAGTACCTTTAGCATTTTTCATAATACCCCATTCATGCTGTGGATGATATTTCATAACGTACCTGTTTGTCACGCAGGACCACACAACCGTTATTATTATACTTTATATTTACAGGATCATTCTTGTGTCCGGTGTCACTTCGGATTGGTCATCTACAGTGCGACCTGCGATTGACTCAGGTTGCACTGTATTTCCACTGTATGACAACCAGATGAAAATAAATTTCACTGTACTTGGCCGTCACTCACTTTAAATCAAGACTCACTAATACTGGACATTGAAGTCATGCTGAAGCATAACTAAAACATTTTGAGGGCTCATTTCTTTTGTTTTTTGCTTAATAAAGTTGGATACAAAACTTTGATTCAACTATTTGTTTGACTATAATTTTAACAGCCCAAAACCACCACCCATTGCAACAATGAGAGGCTAGAACATTTAGGGGACATGAAAATGAACCACAATCTTGAAAATGTAAATGGCAGAAAAAATACATTTTAGTTATTCTAACTGACGTTGAAGAAATGCTGTGCTGTAAATTAATCAGGACTTCCCCTTCCTGATCCATCTTGCTCAGCATTGTTTCAATTCTCACAGTTTTTCTGTGCCTATGGATATGACAAACAATGGGAGCAGTTCTTAACTTCCTTCCCTTTGCTCAGCATGTCTGCCTCTGTGTCTAAACATTTCTGCCTCTGCGAAAATATTTCAGCCTTGCCGAAGGACAAATGTCTATTTTACATTCAGAAGCGGTATCACCTGAAATACTCAGTATCAGATACACAGGAATAACATTGTTTACTTTTGTGTACCTCTGTATGGCTTACTTAGGAGACATCTGTGCATTGAACAACTGATTGTTTGTCAGTCTGTACAATATTTTCTCCCTCATTATTTATTCTTATTCTCTGGCACTGTTGGTGCATCTTTGCACTTTTATGTATGTGTGTGTGTGTGTGTGTGTGTGTGTGTGTGTGTACAGTATGCGTGTTGTGTTTGTCTATTTTATACTAAGAGCCATTGGGAACCAAAGCCAAATTCAATTCAAAGTCATGCTTGGCCGAATAAATCGGATTCTGATTCTTCTGATTCTGAAGAATTGCTGTGTTGCTGCATTCTTTAGAAAATATGAGTCTGATGTGACAGCAGCACACAGAAAGGCCTGCTGAGATGACAGACAGCAATGCAGCTCTGCTTCATGGCAGAACCCACTTCACCTCTGTGATATTAAAGAGACACTTGGCTAGCTGCCCTCTTCTATATTAACAAGAAGCTCAGACGCTAGAGCTTTTTGTTTGTTGTCGTTACTTTTATTTAGGCACCACTTTTCTTGCAAAAAGTCAGGTATTGCAGTGGAAAAGGAGCAAGTTCTGGAAGTCCAACAGAAAATATGACAAAGCTGATTTTTTCCACATTAAGTTGGAAATAATACTTCTCTATGAATTTCTCTATGGCCCTTTTCCCAAAATCAGTAAATTCTGTTTTCTGTGGTGCATTTCATTGGGACAACTGGGCACCAGTGTCCACCTAATTAATATGTGGAATATATTCTTTCCAAGCGTTTTACCAATGTTACGCAAATGTTGATAAAGCAAACAAAATATTACTGGAACGATGTATTACGGCTGTTATCAACATTTGAGGAAAAATAAACTAATGGAACAAGCAAATACATTACATGTGCAAAATGTGGTTTACCACAATACATCATTACACTTACTGTCCAGCTAGTGTTATAGCTAAGGGTAGACAAAAGGCAACCAGAGAGCTGTGGTTCCTACAGGCTTAGATTCAACTGCCCCTTCCTATGAAAATATCCAAACTTGCTCTGTATGCCACTTAAGAAGACCGGTAGGAACTCTGCACACCTAAAACTGACCATTATTGTAATTATAGTAACTCTTACCCACAAGTTGCATTAAAGAATGTATCATAACAAAAGAAGCTCCTTCCCTCTCAGACACATGAGAGAGGTTCTTACAGAATGATGTCACCATCATGGTCCAATGAGGAAAACTTGGAGAGTTACTTGGGGTTGTTATGTGGAGGACAGGACATACTGGCAGCAACGTACTAGGAGGTCAAAGGGTTCAATGTGAAACAGTAGACCTGGAGATAAACCGCAGATTCCAAAAATATGCTGGTCTGCCATCTGCTGACCAGACTGGGAATGGAGGTTCAGCACACCGTGGAACTAAAGGATGAACAACATCGATAAGAATTAGAGAAAGACTGGAGAAGCAGAGGCTTGGATATAAAGTATGTGTCATGATAACTGGGGAAAACCGCAGACGCTGCACCAGACTCTGACCACTGCACCTTGATCACCGTGGTTTGGATTCCTCTGTTGTCAGAGTTACTGTTTGGGAGTAGCTGTTGCCAGGGACACAACCAGGCTTTATACTATTGGAAAAAATGATCTACGTGGGAAGAACTACAGTGAGTGTTCACATTTAAAGGTGGCTATAGAGCTGACGGCCATGACTAGATGAAAATCACAAGCTGATGTCTTCATTGGACATCGGCGTGTCCTCCAGCCCCTTTGTGACCTCCCTTTCTGTGATCTCTTCCTGAGGCTTCTTCTTCTTCTGTCCTACAGGCTGCTCAGTCCCTGCCACCCTCATGGAAGTGTCCCTTTATCATGCTGATGACACATCAGACGGACCATAGGATGCTTCCAGGCTTCTCTGTCACAGGTGTAGGCAGGGGTACGGGCTCAGGGGACGGTCGCTGGAAATGAGATATGAGAACGTCACACAGAATACATACTACAAATGCAGGGTTATCTGCATGTGACTTTCTCCACAAGCATGTGTGTGTGTACCTGTGCTTTTGTATGACTGGATGTGTGCTTGCTTCCATACATTTGTCACTTTGGGGGATGTATCCTTGAGCTAATGACCATGTGTGACTGTGTGTATTCTTAGGTACCTACAGTATGTGTGCATTTTGTTATGGTTACTGTTTTTTGGGCGGGGAACTGTGGTTGGTCCTTGCTCTTGTTCTTGCAGTCTCTCCATAGGGGTTCAGCATTCGACAGGTCTGTCAGACCCCAGTACACGATAGGACTGTCGGCGGATGACGTCATCCCTGCAAGTGCTTATCTGTGCGCACCACCATGGAAGCAGCAGCAGCAGCAGCTTTGTCTTGGTCGTGCTTTTGCAATCTATGACGTTGACAATAGTGGGGATTTTGCTGTTTGCCCTTATTGTAAAGTGTTGGCACCGGCAAGCGCCTAACCCCCTCGGTGCGCTTTGTCCCAACACTCCGCGCTCCTTGTACACACATGTTAGAACTACCAGGCGAAGTGGCGGTCTCCCACCCCTGTATTGGTTGGAGAGTTCTCTAGTGGAGGTCGACAGGGCCTTAGCCTGTTCTCTGTTTTCTCTTTTGGTGGCCCAGGTCGGGATGTCTGTTTTGTTTTATTTTTGTTCTGTGAGTGGGAACCGTCTGTTTTATGTCAAACTGTTTGGTACTTGGTTTGTTTGTTTGATTTTGTGTGTTCTGTATATAATTCCCTATTTGGTTTCACCACTCCTCACTGTAAATAAATTGCACTTTGTCACTGTTAAAAATTGGAAAACTGTGCTGTATATACTGGGGATTCTCTGGGTAAAGGGGTTTTCTCCTACCACCTACATTTTTCTTTTTTTTTTTTTTTTTACTTAGAATGCTACGGTCCTTACTCCTGGTCCCCTAGCCAACAAGCTCGGCCGTAACATTTTAAAATGATGTGTGTATGTGTAGTCATGGTGACTGTATGTGTACATTCAGAAAGCACGATGACTTCTCTGTGGTCCTACCTCCCGCAAGGCCCTCTGCCTCTTCTCCTTCAACTCAGAGAAGGTACCCTTTATGCCAGACTTCTCTGTGACCACCAGTGCTGCCTTGAAAAGCTTGGGGGTCTCTGGGCGTTGAGGAATCACCTGAACAACCTCCTTGCCCTCGCCGTCTGTGGGTTTTTTGTCCTTTGTCAGCATTTTCCTGGGACACAGAGAGAGGAACCACAACTAAAATACTCTGTTGCACCCTCTGGCTGTGAGGTGTTTAAAGAATAGTCACTGACTTCACACCTATGCTGCATGGTGTACTTTACCTCACAAGCATGGCTTACTGTGCTTCTGAGCTACAGATGTAGGTAGTAGCAGAACAAGTGGAAATCTAATGCCATCCATGTGACTTGATCACATGGCTCGAACCCTTCACATGATTCTTACTTGGCTTTCTTACGCAGCAGCTTCTGAGACTCAGGGTAGTGCACCAAGATCTCTGCCAGGTCCTTCTTGTCCAGGATGAAGAGGTTTGCGAAGCCATGTGCCATCACGTTGGCTGTCCGCCGGTTCCCACCGCCCCCTGCCAGCAAGCTAGAGTCCCCCGACCCCACCACCCAGAACCACAGAGAGCACCCAGTGGAAACACATATTAAAGGGCTTTCTATAACCTGATGACCATCATTACCTCATTTCACATCCAACTTGTCCATTTCAGCATCTACCAAAGACTACAGTTGACAGAACCCCAAAGAACAGACTTCCAGTGATATGAGTAGAGAATCTGTTGGTTTGAAACTATAAGGAATTTTGCGTTAAGACTCAAAAATGACATAAAATAATGTATTACTCTCTATTATGTGTATCTATGAAGGTGGTGAAAAATCACTGTTTTATTGTTAGACTTAATTTTGTTATGCAGTGCTGAGAATTACGGAGAGGAGCTGTTCACCTAATTTCTCCAAACACAGAGCCTGCTCTCAAGGTCACAAAGACGGTCTTTCCATCAGGACCACCCAACACCTGGACTTCACCTGCCTTGATGATGTACATCTCACGCCCAATCTCGCCCTATAAAACAGGAAGGGACAGAGCTTCACTCCCCAGCAGAAAAAGAGGGGCATTGCTGGGTGGGATTTAGCTGGGTCTTCTGTTAATGGCCCAGAAGGACCCTCCAGGGAGAAGCTTACTTATCAACTGTACAGCATCAACTCAAATACTAATTTAAACCATTCCAAAAAAGACCTACTCAAATGAATAATTTCTGGAACTGGGGGAACTGAATCCAGATGGAGAGTTGGCCAAAAACCATGGTAGCAGCATAGTAGAAGAGAGAAAACTGGTATTTTTGGAGACGTGGGTCAAGTCACACAGCTACAAAAATCAGAATCAGGAAGATCCACACAGCATAGCCCCCACCTTTTTACAGACAAAGTCTCCTGGCAGGTAAACCACGGACTTGAGCCTCTTCAGCATGTCGAAGATCATTTGTCGATCACAGCCCTGTTGGAAAGGAGGAAGAAAGTTGGGAGTAAAGAAGTGGCAGTAGGCTGGAATGAATGAAAATCTTCATCTGAATGGGTGGAAATATGTTTAATCTATTCTGACAAGATCTGGTATCATAACATAAACTGATGCTGAACTAATGAGCCACCGATTGTGGGTTATTGTTGCGTTCATCTTACCTGGAAGAGTGCCACCTTGCTCACGATGGCGTAATTGACATCCACAGCGATGTCCAGCCTCATCTTGTCTGGGAGCTGAACCAACAACTCCTGCTCATCTGAAATGATGAGAGACTGCAATGGATGACTTGGTCATTAATCGTTGATCATGGAGTCATACACATTACACACAACTCCACATGCATTCCTTACCCAGCATGCCCTGGGACTGCCAGGTGTAGTCATACCAGGTTTTGACCCGGTTCTGAACGTGGCTTGGGATGCGGTAGGAGGTCATGTACTTGATGGTGTTGTCCATGCAGGCCCGGTAGTAGGTCTGTCCTGCCGTGGCAGCACCCACAACATCTCTCATCTGAAACAGGGCAGAAGGACAAACGGAGAGGGATGGAGGGAGACGAAACTTACGGGAAGTGATGATGTCATCTGTTAACAACGTGGTGAGAACTGCAAACCTGTCCGATCATGATGGAGAACGCAAAGACTCCTACAAAATAGTTGACAAGCTGGAAAATGATCTCAAAGAGGGTGGTGGGGTCTGGAAGCCCCCCGATAGTGATCAGTGTCTTCACAGCAAAGTAGTAGCAGCGGATGTAACTGCAAGACAGCAGAGAAGCAATCAGCAAAGTGAGAAACTGCTGAACACCTGAAATGCACATCTATGATGCTCCTGGCCAGCTAATGACTTACTCAAAGAAATGGCCAAGAACTCCACTTGAAGATCCACTCACCTGTTACCAACTCCATTGTAGACCCACTTGGTGGAGCCAAGACCCTCGTAGTCAGAGCCCCAGTAGAAGAGGCAGGCATTGATGTGCAGTGAGTAGAGCAAATATGTTGTGGTCAGAATGACTCTGATATGTTCACCAAAAGGGAAGGAAGGGAGAAGAGAGAAAGGTAGAGAACATTGCGGTAAGAATATCTGCAAGCGAGAGTTAAGTGCACCATTTATGTGGAATTACTTACTCATTTAAATGTATGATATTGTAATTATTTACATTTTATTAAGCACATTTATCCTTAATATTTATTGCACATAAATCCGTCATCCTACCTATAGATGTAGGCCTTGCTGAGGACTGCCTCAAGGCGATCATTGAACTCAAAGAAAGCCATGTACTGCGAAAGGGCAAGAAGGCATTTGTTCAGCTACAGTTAGAGCAGCTGGATTGCTCTTCTGCTGAGGAAGGCTCTCCTTGGCATCCAGAAGATTCAGGGAATAGCAAGGGTTTGAAAAACTAGGTTCACCTTGAACAGCCGAGGGAAGCGGAGCAGGGAGTTGACACCTGTTTTAAAGTAGAACACCTCCAGGGGAGCAAGAGAGAGGATGTCCATCTGAAATGAAGCACAATCGTATTTTTGCAAGACAAGAACCATTTGAAAACTCCTGCAGTGTGGAATGTAGCAAGCAGGCCTAATAACAAAACTATATGAATATTTTAAATACTGTTACCTTGAAGCGCTCTGTCTGCATGTAGTTTTCTCTCGTGTCTTTTCTGTCACACTAGAATGGAAACAATGCAGTATTACTTTGAGTTTGTTCACATGTCTACTTTTTAACATTTCCTGGGATTGTGTTGCCATGATGGCTGCTCCACAATGACCCACCACGATATCTCCCCCCCTGACAAACTGCAGCCGGGGTTGGAAGACTAGGATGTCCAGGAGGTAGATAGCGTCACAGGTGTAATCAGCCAGGAGCCATAGGTGGATGTTCTCAGACGTTTGGTAGGGGAAAGCCCAGCGCACTGGAATCAGCCAGAGGTTCCAGTTCCAGGCCAAGGTAACAAAGGACAGCCATATGACATATATCAGATCTGCAGAGAACATTTAGTGATCACATTTTCACCAAACCTGCCAAAAGGAGAGTACTGTCTGCATTGTGAAACATCAGCTGCATAACCAGTTAGGATCTAGAAAAAGTGGAAGAGGACTGGGAAGTCTCACCAGTGTAGGGGTCAATGCTCTGTGGAAAGCGGTATTCCAGGATTGTCTTGAGCCATGATGGCATTTTCACCTGCCATCCCAGCAGGTTGTAGGAATGCTCATCTGCCTTCTGCTCAGGGGCAGCTGTCCCTTCTCCAGCTGCTGGAGGCGGAGGAGGTGGTGGGGGTGCATCTGCCTTCTTGGCAGGGGCTGCAGGTCAAGAGGTTAGAGCGAAGGAAGAAAAATGGTGTGAGTGCAGCAGTAGTGAGTTCACTGTCAAGTATTGCATGCTATGGGTCATAGGGGTCATCCCAGCAAGTGTGAAAATTACATGTTTGAAAGTCTCTGAGACCTGCGCTGTCCACCAACCACTCGGCCAGAGACAGTCAGACGCAGAGTGCAACAGATCTGTGGCAGCGTGGGTGTCTCTGGACTTACAGGAAGCAGGGCTCTCTTCGTCCGATTCATCTGGGTCGGTCAGCCTCTCCTTGATGCGCTCCGTCCTCTCCTTGAACAGCTTTGCCAGCTCCAGCAGTCGCTCGTCCATCACGCTGACAGGCTGACAGGGGGCTGAAGCTGGCCGAACCACCATTCTGTGAAGACAGGGAGACAGGTCATGTTTGTATTTGAAATCTGAGGTAAGATCAGATGTTCAGACTCAAAACCTGCTTCAAGGATTGATTCAGATTATATTTCAGTTTCTCTGTAGATACCATCGTCCAGGGATGAAAATGAACTCCGAAGTAAGACCGACCACTGTTTTTTTATAGCCATTGCAGTAATACTACATCACAATCCCCAGTTCAGCCCTCATTTCAGGACAAGTGGAATGGAGCCTCACCCATCATCATCATCTTTTGCCTCTTCTGTCTCTTCCCCTAGGGGCAGCACCATTTGGCTGGGCAGAGTAGAGGAAGACTGGTAAGACAAAGCTTCTGTCCAGGTTGCGAGAGACTGGGATCAGTGAAACCACTGACCGTGACTAAAGTTGCATTGCCTTAGCTGTACCAGGTTTTGCTTCCCAGATACACACAGATGTTGTCAAAATGTCCAGATGTGCTTGTAGCAGCACATGGCAGTAGCTCACCTTATAGCCACAGCAGAGCTTTGGTTTTCTGGGGTGATAATTTGGGGTATGTTGACAGCTGAATACTGTAGCCTAGATCCTGAAACCAAGAAACATGCATGACTGTAAATGGATTATTTGATTATATTAATGATTGTGAACACAGAAGAGCCGGGGTGCACCTGAGTTATTTGGCACCTCCAGTTGCACCGTAAAGCAAACTTATTTATAGTAGTGACTATTTAAACTGTCTAACATGAAGAATATTGGTAATCGTGAAAAGGGAAGCACAGTCAGCTGCTACATGATGAAAAGTTCACTAGGAAATTTCATAGTAAGTAATAAATACTTTTGAGAGCGGCGTATGAATTCGTCTCAGCCGTGCTGCATTACAGATTCGCAAGCACTACAAACACTCGACTGTTGCACTTTTTTAAGACTTTTTTTAATTCCTCATGAAGAATCAGACAAACATTTGGTGGGGATGAGACAAAGAGGTCCATCCTCTTTCTGTAACTCAAAGAATGCAAAAATATTGTAATTTGTAAATATACACTGGCCGCTCATTTAAAGAACAATAAAGTTATGAACATTTGAAGACAATATTTTTCAGTTTATTTATTTTTAATTGCATTGCTTTCACTTCTAGATGTTCAGTGTGTGCTTAAGCAATATGAATTTAAACTCAACAGAATGGAGCATTTTTTCTTTTATAAAGCTTTTTCTGAGGGCTTAACTTAACCTCTAAATAATTTGAGACATTTGTAAAATTGAATTAATTGTTAGTGATAAAAGTGACAGGAGTTTTAAACAAATCGAGTTACAAACCAACTTTTGGTGCTTGTGTAGCTGAGGGGCCAGTGTGTAGCTAAAACAATACAAACAAAATGAAGATCTGAGAACATTCTAGCACGGCACAGCACGACACAGCACGGCATGGCACGGCATGGCACGGCACAGCACAGCATTAACATGCCTGAAAGAGCGGGTGAGATCCACCAGAACTGAGAGGTCACCTGAAGGTCCTATAGAAGGCTGGGTGGAACCAGGACCACCCGCAGAGAGGCCACTGAGCTGTGTAAGGCTTGAGTGGTGACGGGAAGGTCAACAGGATGCAAGATGGGGATGGTAGGGAACTCTGGTCGTGTAGGAAGGGGATGGAGTGGGGAGTGGTGGTATAGGCTCTAGTGGTTGTAACTCCAGGTCTGGGGTCTAAAGTTAGGCACTTTGTTGGGGCTTGAGGCTGTTGATGTGGTTCATGATGTTGAGGTAGTACTGCTGGGCAAGCTGAGGGAGTTTGGAGAGCTGTGGAGGCAGCTGCTGGGGGATTTGGGCGGGCAGCTTCAGCGGCGTGATGGCATTCTCCCGCAGCAACTCGCTGACGCGCTCCACCGACTCGGACACATGGGGCAACCCCATGAGACAGCTCTTTACCGCGGTGCAGCTGGTGGGGACTAAAGGCAGAGACCGCAGTGCAGTCATGCAACACAGTCAGTGGAGTGCAGTGGCACAGTGCAGTCAGAGCAGCCAAACTCCCTACAAACACAAGTGGGTGCAGGTGCAGTGGCACCACAGTCATGCTGGGGTTTGTGCCTGGTGCCACGTGCGCTGTCTACCAACACGGGGCTCCTAATACAGGAGGTTTACGCACTCACCTCCGCACCCGTCCTCAGCCGCTTCATCATCCTGTGCACCCCAAACAAACAGTCAGTATGAGACAAGAGATCTTTCCAGCGTACTGTGCCTTCCCCCGATGCCCTACTGCAGCTCTCCATTACCTGAGTAGCAGCTGGGGAAGGGGAGCGCCTGTCAACAGGATCAGGCTGGCACATCACCGGGGGACTCCCCGTTTCAGCAACCACAGGGGCGAGCGAGTCCCTCTTCCTAGCCGGTGCTGCCTCACTTGGGGCTGGAGATGGAGTCCGGGCTGATTCCTCTGGGTGATCTGTCGCCTCGGAGCAGATGGAGGGGGGTCGTTCCTCTGTAGGATGCACCACCTCCTCGGGGTGACTGACATCATCAAGATGAGTAACCTCTGTGGGGCAAATGACCTCCACAAGATGAATGACCTCCACAGGACACACATCCACCAGGGATCTGGAAGGAGAACGGAGGAGTGGTACCGTGTCAAAAGAACACACACTTGAAGAAACAGTGATGTCAGCAGTCTGGGAGCGGTGGTGTGGGCATAAATCATGACACCTTTGTCATGGCTCTTCCAGTGTTCCAAATTTTCTGAGATCTGTTATAATGAGATTATCCTTATTTTGTGTACATTTCCTTGAAAGACATTATTGGCAGAAACAAATGCCTGTGAACTTCCTTAGGGCCACATCCTGGCACCTAACTGAGACAACGGCTAGAAGAACTACTCCTGGAGTTAGATGTCTCCTGGACCCCCACCCTCACAGTGACTGTAGTCCAGACGGAGACCCCATCCCTGTTCAGTGAAGACAGACTTACTCTGAAATCCTGCTCATCTCATCCTCATTCTCCTCCCGAATCGTCTGCAGTCTGTAGGGCGACACAGAAAATGTCTTCATCACCCCTATCCAAATACCTGCGTCAGAGGTCAGAGGTTGAAGAGCACGAGAAGCTGTGTGTTAGGTGGTGGTGTAATGATGTAAGACCAGGAAGCCCAGTGATCTGCTTAGAAAGGGGTTTCTGCTGCTTCTTGGCCAGTGGACACCAACAAGCTGTTGGTCTTGTTCCTGTACTGCCTAAGTGTGGTCAGTTGGTGGTTTACAATCCACTGTACAACACGGCTGTCTTCTGGAGACAGTGCAGCACAGCGAGGGTTCTTCAGAGATGAAGGACCTACTCTCCACCGTGGGCCTGCTCCAAAGCCCGGCCTGCCTCCTGCTCCTCCTGTAGCAGTCTTGCCGCCTGCTCTGCCGCCTGCCTTGCCATCTCCTCCTCCAGACGGGCCACTCGCAGTTGCTCCTCTTGCAGTCTGGGGTGAGCCAGGTGAGAACAGGGAGGTCCTCAGATGGATATTTATGCTGAGGGGGATTTCTCTGGGTTGCAGCGTGTCGCCCTCCTCACCTCTCCTCCAGCGCTGCTGCGTCAGCCTGCTCCTGCTTCTCGTTCTCCCAGTCTGACTCCACCTCCTCCAAAACCATCTCCACAGCGTCCTGCTGGACACACACTGTGGGAGGGGGACACAAGCAGGTTCTGCAGTTCAGTCCAGACCCTCAGGATAAAGAGGCAAAGCTGAGACTTTTCACTTGGCTGTCACAATGAGACTCTAAATTTGTTTCAGTTGAATAAAGTTTTAATTTTAATTCATTGCAATTTATGTAGCACAGGAAATGTGCGCTGGTTATGCTCTCCTACTTCTATGACAACTGCTTGTAGTGTTTAAATAAAAAAAAATATCACCCACTGTCACCAGCTTGACTGCACTTTTTGTGCCAAATTGACACCAGTTTGGGACCAGTACAAGACCTTTAGTACAGGCCCAGTACATAATAAGAAGGCCTGAGGTCAGTTCACCAGAATACCAGAAGTCAGTGGATGCTGTAAAACAGTAACTCTGTTCGAGTGCTGTAGTTTTAGAAAGTAAGCAAGAGAGGGAGAGGAAAACTGAACAACTTCTGCTGAGGAATGTCAGCTAATATGTCTGCTGTAGCTAATATGTTGCTGCAGCCCCATGCAGTGAAACACAGATGAGGGACACAAACAGGAGTGAATGACCGGCAAACTCTCTTTTCAGCATCAAACCGCTCATCTTGAGCATCAACATATTGTATGTAGTGATGTTTTCAGAAGTCAAAACATCTGCTTTCTGGGCCCCTTTCAGGAAAGTCAGATCCTCACATCTGTGTGCATTATTCACACATTGTTAATGCCATGAGGATTTTTTCACACTAGCGTAACTGACAGATATGTCAAATCCTTAATCTTACAAAAGTGAAGATGTTACTGGTACGAAATATGAACTCACCATTTTGCACAGCCGCAGCGGTGTCCTGCAGAGGATGACAGCAGGGGTTACAGTGGAACAACACTTGTGTTTTACAGCCTGTTTTACGATGTCTCTCTGTGTGATGCACTGTGTCCACCAAGAGAGCCTCACAGGTAAATGAGTAGATGAATGAAGCACAGTTCATCATAAATGAGATCACTGGCTGTACATTATAGTCATCTTCCCTGGTAGGTTCCACCAGCAGACTTCATGGTCCTACTTGAATGAAAATCAGTGTCATTTTGACCGGGCCACTTGGTCGATTACTCTGACCAGACCTGCTTTGAGGTCCTGTGCTAATGGACTGAGAGGGAACTCAAGCTGAACTCACCTCTGTGCTCTCTTTGGGCTTCAGGATCGGCTGGGGCATCATGCGGCCAAGACCCTGGAAGATCCAGCCCACCATGCTGTAGGCGGAGCATAGCGACGTGTCAGAGGGGGACGTCACACAGAGAAACACCGAGCAGGTCAGAACTCTGTTTCTCCTTCACATCCCATCCAGCCATGATGCTCGCACACAGTACCCAGTTTTTCCACTGAGTGGCATCATTATCCTGCACACTCACTTGGTTCCTTTGGTCTCCACCTCAGCTGCTTTTGCTCCCTCAGATGAAGAACAGACAACTGTGGGAAAGGCAGACAGAGTTCGAGGTTAAATGATCCCACAGGAAAATAAGGTTCTCAACTATTTCCTTACATCATTGTTTGCTCATGCATGTTGACAGATGCTTAATTATTGCAGCAGAACCGATGTGTGAGATGTATGAAGCAAAGGAGGGAAAGAAACACACAGATGCAGAAACCTGCATTGGTCAGGCTACTGCCAGCGCTACCACTAAAAGCACAGCAGAGAGCAGGACGTCTAGCACCGTCCTGAGGCCCTTTGGGGATCTGGGGCCACCTGAGTCACAGCTCAAGGTCTCCTTCCTCAGTGGTTCCTCCACGCAGACTGAGGCCTGTTGGTCCACTGGGTGGGGCACCACCTTCTCAAAGCTCTGCTTTATCCAATCCATCATCCTGCACAGGTGAAGCCATAGGGGTCATGGGGGTCAGCACATACACATGCATGCACAGCTGTTGAAGTTACATGTTAGATGAGGGCAGTGTGTGTAGAGAAGCAGGAGATGGACAGACCTGGGGGGTAAGGACTGACTGTGGCAGTCAACCTCTGTGACCTCCTCTTCGGACACCACCTCCACAACTGGGATGTGTGGGAGAGGCTCCGCGTCTGGGGAGGTCAATACACACATTATTCCCAGCCAAAACAGAGGGGTTATACATCCCAGAATTCCGAGTGACATTCAGATACAGTATGTTTGTATGCAAAACAGGACTGAGCGAAAACATGAAGAAAGTCCCTAATCACACAATGTGGACGCTCTCCAGATAAGAAAAAGAGCCAAATGGAAATTTACCTGGAAGTTCCTGAACACTGTGAACCTGGGAATAAATAAAATTTGATGTAAGATGAATGCACTTGAATTTATTCAGCAGCCCTTTATCCAGAGTGACCGTTTTACTGATGCAGAGGAGATAAATGGCTGCTTGTTGTGTGAAGCTGCATAAAGGGCCCAATATGAGAAAAGGTGTTTTAGATCAATGCTGAGAGCAACAGTCAGTTTCCACATGAACTTGTGTCCTCAGCTTCCTCCTACAAAGTCCTGGTGGGTTTGGAAGTGGTCAGAGGGGGTGACTACAGCAATTGAGACTCCACGTGCCAGTTTAGGGATGGTTCCGGCCGCCATGACCCATAGTCCAAACCTCACTGCAAATGTTTGTGTGTCTGTATTTGTCTCTGTGTCCTCTCACCTCTGTTGTCTCCTCGGGCTCTGACCCCTCCTGGTATTTGTCATCAGGTTGGGGCATCACCTTGCCCAGGCCCTGAACAATCCAGCCAATCACTCCCTGCCTGTAGAGAAGGGGAAGAGCATGAAGATGTACTGGTGTGGCCTAAAGAGGGGATGCACTAAAGAGGAGGATGCGGGGGATACAACCCCAGTAGACAAGCACGCCAGGTAAATAAACAGCATTTCCCAATTTTGAAACACTTTTCAGTAAGGCAGTGAAATACTGTATGTTTGTACATCATCGTAGCAACACTAATACATGGTACAAAAACTTTATAATACAGCTTCATCCCTTGCTCTGTTTTTACCAACACTCATAGAGTGCATTGGCAGTTGTACATGGGGTGTTCTTTACTGCTTGTGCTCTTTCTTCCCTTTAGAAACTAGAAAAGAACAGAGTAAAGGTACAGTAGTTGCAGAAAGCGTTCAAAGGTGCTTCACCTCACAGTTACCCTTTACTGACCACAAGGATGGGACCAATTCATTAAAAATTTAACAGTTTTGTGATTTCAAATGCATGATGATAGGGGTGAGCATCTCTGTACTGCTAGACAGTTCCTGTAAAAGTGTCAGAAATTACTGGTATATAACAAAGCCAAATAAAATGAAGGCAAATCCTCAAGATACTGAACCCCCCCCCATACACTCACTCTGTCCCCCTTTTTTGTCTTCTCCATACTTGCCCCCCCTTCCCCCCTTCCGAGTACTGTTTACTGCAACTTAGTGGCAGAAAAGCAAGAGCAACAGAGAAACTTCAGAAAATAGAATCACAAGAAAAATACAGTCAGAAATAAATAATCTCGGAAATGTTTGTATCTTGAAAAATTTGCAACTTAGATGTTTGTCATTTCATTCTTATTATCTCTCTGGGCAAGTTAATACAGAGTGGGCAAAGGAAAATTGCAGCGAAGAAACTCTGGCACCCAAGTGAGGACATCTTACCCTTGGCCTCCAATTTGGCCAGTGTGTCCATCATCTCCATGGGAGGGGGGGTCAGAGAGACCACAACAGCATCCATCAAGCACCCCCATCTGATCCACCCCAGACCCTCATTATCCCTAAGCTCAACCTTCACAGGTCTTCTAGTGGACAGTGGTCAAACCTGCTGACAATATGACCACAAGGTTGTGTCTGACCCTCAAACCTCCTTCTGTACTGGAGCCAAGCAGCATCCATGTACATTTTGCTATATGGTTCCCAGTAACCATGTAAGTGACAAATAAACTCTTTTGACTCTTTTTGACTCTTTTGATGTGGGCCATACCTGGTGTCTGTGGTGCTGTCCTCCTGTCAAGTGGCCAGGAAGGTGAAAAAAAGACAACATCATAGGGTCAGAGGTCAACTCAACTCAATGTGAACACCACTGAGCCGAAGGGATGTTTCAAAGTCTGACACCATGATGGTTCTGTATGTTTCTCCAATTCTTGGTAACTGTGTGCTCATGGTTTTTACATCACATCTACATATTTACTGTGCTTTACAGGTTTGAAATCAAGTCCAGAACTACTGCAGCTCTACAGGGGTTATTTCGAGCCACGGGGACTCAAACCTTTGCGTTGGATGCAGTTCTGACCAGCTGTGGAGTTCCTGCTGGCTGAGGAAGGGCGTTGGAGAATCCGTGAGAGATCCAGGTGAGCACACCACTCTGCACACTGCACACACACAACACGCAAAGACGGAGGAGGCAGAGAGAGAAATTCAGTTCAAGGACATTCAAAGCCGCTACTGCCATTTTTCACTGTCTAGTTTCTCTTTGGTATCACACTGGCAAGAGATCACCTGCTTGTCCTAATCCTGCTGCTGCCTTCAAAACACACACACACACACACACACACACACACACACACACACACACACACACACACACACACACACACACACACACACACACCTTTACCTGTTTGCCTCCGAGGTCTCCTCCCCTTCCTTGGGTTTACCCTTTGGAGCTGCCAACACAGGACACAAAAGCACGAGCTGAGCAAACAGAGCCACACACACCTGAACACCAAAGGTTTGTTTGAACTCATCAGGGCGATCGATGTACATGCATCCATGGGGCTGTGTGTTTAACTCAATGGGACCGCAAAAGTGACAAAAATGACTAAACTAACTGCACCAGTTAGATGAAGGAAACTGGAATAATGAAAAAATATCCTTGTTGCAATATTTATGGTAAACATGAACACAAAGAGGCCCCATGAGTGGAAGGTTTCTGCATAGGAAGTGCTTATAATTCATCTGACTGAAAGCAAGAGCTGCTGGCACATCTTCTCCATGAAGAGGAACTGATGACTGAGACACCAGCACTGTGAGGAGGAAGGACCACAGAACTCCACCCAAAACTGTGTAACTGTCCATTTGAGCTGCTCACTGTCATCTCTGAACTCCAAACACTTCTTCAGCGCACCGCTTCGCCCTGCAGAGGTGGATCCCAAGTGCTTCCCTGTGTATCCAAAGCTCACAAGCTAATGCTAAAAGTTAACACTGCAAACCAGTACTACATGCTAATGCAAGAGGTTCTTACTGGTCAAAGCACTCACCATCATTGCCGAGTTCATCTTTGGGTTTCTGTTCATGTTTAGAAAAATGGGAAAATTATGAGGCTTCAAGTTAAAATGTCAGTTTAAATCTGCTCATGTGTATAATGGTATACATATTTACACTGTGTGAATAGCTGACAGGCGCGTATAACTGCTGTCTGCTCCTCGATGTTGGACTGAACACAAGTCCAGCCAATAGTACACAAAGGACACACACATTCAGGGCTGTGTTTTATCAAACAGGCATGTTGCTGTAGAGCCAAAATGCTCATCACTTCTAATAAGATCACTGATGTGTACTGAGCTAAAGCAGGTGGCCACCTGCTCCAGGTACCTAAATACTGGGAAAAGCTGCAGGCCTGAGGCCTTTAGTGCTACAAACACACACACACACACACACACACACACACACACACACACACACACACACACACAGTGGCCACTTACTGCAGGTGGAACAGGGGTCCTGGCTGCTTCTTCTCCTCCCAGATTCCCAGCAGGCTGTGGGGGCTGAGGGACCACTTTCACCACCCAGCTAAACATCCTGTTGTGGGGTGGGGAAAGGAGCATGATCATTGGTATCACAGTATCTGCTAATCTGAACAACAAAAGCCCACATCTCTCCTGCCAGCATAAAAATACCGGTAAGCACATCACTCCAGCAGCTAAACCTTGTCCCACCAGAAAAGACAGGAAGACTTTGAACCAAACAGGGGAAGTGCTGGGGTCTCTGAGGTTGGTCCCAGGCATCCGGCCCAAGATAATCACTCTCAGGTCTGTTTATATCTCCAAACCAAACTGGTTTCAGTGGCACCACAGTAGAGACCAGTGTAAATATCATGGGCAGACATTACACACTGTGGGAATTTACTGTGGTTTTCCAGACATCTGGTTCATTCAGATGTACAGTTATTGGGCGCTAGCGATTACAAACTTCTGCTTTCTAAGACCAGGACGGACAGAGTAAGAGAAGTGAAGTCGATGACGCTCTTGGTGCCCATTGGAGCCGTTCAGTTCTGAGGTTCCACCTCATGGAGGAAAGCGATGCAAGTGGGTTAATCTAAGCTTTACATCAAGCAGCGCCGGAATGGAACCACACACAGTCTCCTGTTGAATCAGGGCACATTTCACTACATGATATACTCGCAAGCCATGTATGTGACAAATAAAACTCTTTGACTCTTTGACTTTGAGTCCAGCTGCCACTCATGTCCACCTCCAAACATCTTTACCTTCTGACTGGAATGAAATGTTCAAAGGGTGGGACCCTTTTGTGCTTTCACCACCCCATTAAGCAATGTTGTCATCCACACAGGTGTAGAAACTTCTGCTGCACAAACCGAGTCCTCGGCATCACCTCATCAGACTTTCTGTCGCAGAGGTCCGTTCCCCTCGTGCAAATATTTCAGACTTTCTGTGGACCCACACTTTGCAGGGGCATCTCACTTCACTGAGCTTGACTGATTTGTTTCCATGAACTGAAGTTCCTGCCCAACAGAGCGACTCGGTTAACAATCCAAGCTGGACGATAAGTGTTCTCGGGTTCTGATCTGCGATGAGAACGTGCCGGTATCTATAGCACCTCTGCAATATCCAGGCACAAGGTAGGGCCACCAGGTGGCGTAGTGGTTAGTGCTCTTGTGTCTGATTTAAATCGCACCACCTGCTGTAGTGCCCTTGGTCAAGGTACTTTACCCTGAACCAATACAGTTAAACTGACTCAGCTTTGAAGGTACAGGATTGGAAGTAGCTCTGCGGGGGAGAAAAGCTGAAGCGAAAGTTAGGTACGTATCTGCAGAGATCACCCAGATGCTGGACCTGTATTTGTTCACTTCTCCGATCCCCCCGTCCTTCTAATCCTCTCCGCTGCCACAGTCACGGCTGCAGGCGTGTAATGAACCCCTCGTCCTCCCGGTCACCCCACCAACATAAACTGTGACAAAATTTGACAAGAAACCACAGAGAAACATGGTAAAGCGTGCAGTTTTACCTGAGCGCTCAGCAGCAGTCCTGCATTCCAGAGGCTGCGTGACAGTAGTGGTGTTGCCCCAAGAGCCAATGTGTGGATTAGCCCAAGGACAGAAAAGGCTGTGTTAATGGGATTAGGGCTGGAATAAAAACATTTCTCAGCTCACAAGGGACCGCTTACACCCAGCAGAGGTGGACAGCACCTGAAGAGACTAGAAGAGACCAACCTGACCACAGAAGCACAGCTCACCTGGTCCAACTGCTGTAATTTATATTTAAGCCAGAAAATAAGCCGCACACACCAGTGTCACAGAAAAACAAGAAGATCCTGTCTCTACCTTCTCAGTTTTGACCCAGTGTGGTCCAGTGATCTCTCTTGTGTTCCTCACAGCTGCTGAGTCCCCCCCAAACCCATCTCTTTGAGACCCATTTCCTTCCTGCCAGCCACATGTATGAGCCCACCATCGTCTGGTGCGATTTTACTGTTTGAACATCACCCCTATAGGCAGCTGCTGGTGGGATGCAAACCAGCAACACGGTGGCAGCAGACACACAGGCTAGGCTCTGTTCATCATCATCCTGGTCTAAAGCTCCTCATCTGCTGCTGGTGCACTTTCTTTACTGCATGATTTGATTATTACAACCTTATATTTTCATAAAGAGGGGCCAACAGAGAAAAAAAAGACCTGTTTTGGTGCGTGTGTGCGCGTGTGTGCACGCGTGCAGGAAGAGCCTTTGGCACCAAAGAGTCACGTGGCTCTGCTGCTCCCAGGCCTTGTGGATTAGTAGCTAACAGAGTTAATTCCCATGTCAGCAAAACAGCGAAATGCACCCCTGTCTGTCACTGGTGCTCAGGGGGTGCTCCTTGGGGGGGTTGCCCTTTGTCAGTAATGATGCACTCGAGGCCGAGGTGCACGTGTGGGTCTGAGGTATCTAACTAAGCAAGGACACAACGCAGGAAATCACAGGCAGGTCCCTCACACCCACCTGGATGCTGGCCCTCTGGAAATCACATCTATGAGCACAAATACAAATGATGAGCAGCCTATCGGCGTGGAACACATGTGGTGCAGGACCTGCGTGGCGACGTGACGGAGCAGCTGAACGCCCGTGGATCCCATTAAGAGATAAAGTGGTAATCGGCACCCAGTGTGGCTCTAAGCCCTGCAGGGAGTCTGGACAAGGACGTCACCCAAGGAGGATGAGGAGGACAAGGGGGAGGAGCAAAGCAGGTGGCTGGGAGGGCGAAAGGACAGAGGAGATGGAGAGCGAGGTAGTGACAAGATGAGTTTATTCACAGTTGGCCTGTGTGTGTTTGGGAAAAAGTGTACTGCAGTGATTTCACTTCCATCACAGTTGTTTTTGAGGGACATAAGAGAAGCGGTCAAGGCAAGAAGCGACATCACAGTTAAGCCGTGCTTCCACTTGTCTTTGACCGACTTTTGCCCAGCACCATCTGGCCAAAAGGAGGCGCAAAGTGTGAGAAATGTCCCTTGAAGGCCCTTTTCCTCTTCCTCTAATCTCCCAAATCCCCCAGCCCTAAACAATTTCCACGTCTCCTCCCATTATCTGTTTGCGTTTCACAGAGGCTTTGGTCAGTTTTTCTTCAGCAGCAATAGCTGAGAACCAACAGCAGCAGATGTCAGTGAGTCTAAAGCAGCAGAAACCAAGTGCTACAGTGAGCAGTGAGATCACCAGGTGCTAAACCAGACCTTCATGTAGCAGGTGTAGCCCCGGCGGCAACAAGCATGCCCATGTACACGTCCGTGGCAGCATCACCACACCATCCAGCTTATAGTGTCAACATCCCGTCCACCAGGACGTCCACCTCTGCATCCTGTCCAGCACCAGCATGTGGACACTTTCCTCCTGCAGCATCAGCAGGGCCTCCTCCACGCTTGTCTCTAGATATATCTACTTTTTTACGTTTTCTTCAACCTCTTGCCCAGTGCCGGGTCCCTGCGGTCCAGAACCAACCTGAGATGTCGGTGCTGAGCCCAGATGCCTGCTCATCCTCACATGCAGTCAGGCCAACTTTGCTCAGGTCTTCAGATAACAATGAACAAGCAGATTCACTCAGTGGTGTCTCGCTCTGCTGGTCCATGTGCTGCACCAGAAGACAACGGCGCTGATTTGTGTGGGACGTCACACCGATTGAGAGCAGCTGTGCTGTTTCAGGAGGCGATTCCCTTGGCGAGTGGGGTGGAAAGGACTGCGTTGAGCAGTTTAACAAAGCAGTGAGTGAGGAGAACACAAATGGCCCCGGAACCCTAACCCTCACGCAGGGGGTCGCCAAACTCCCCCTCCCCCACAGAGCAGGGGTTACAGGGTCTGTAGGGCCACGTGGGTGGCTGTGAACATCCTCTCCTTACTCACAGGACTGGTGGAAACCCATTGTGTTTTCTTCACTTAACACACCTTGGCTGACAAGTCTTTGCACCATTGTCACCAGTAGGGGTTTGGTTTCGGAGCCTTGGGCTCCAAGCTCATTTGAATGCCATTGTGGCCCCTGGTCCAGCTGAACCACTGTGACCCTTGAGGGTGAGGACACCATCAGACGTCTACTTGCTGAATGACTTTCACGCAGCCCCCCGTGTGCGAGTTGCTAGTTAGCGTAGTTAACAAAAAGTCACTTTTACATCTTCTGCATTCGATGTTCCGCGCCTTCTAGTTTCTGCCCCTGGCTGAGCCACGTCCCACACGAGTCTGCAGGCTCTTGTTGGCAGCTGGAGATGAAAGGAGATGGAAGGATGTGAGCTGGGGGGGTTTCATTGATCTCAGCAGGAAGAACAGTCTAATGGGGATCAAGGTGCTGCTCAGCTGATGTGATGTCACTATGATCCCACAACTGCGCTACCAGGAGGATCCATACATTAGAAACTCTGACCAAACATTTGACTTTGTGCTACATTTAATGCAGTGTTTGTGGTGATCGGCCCCTTGCTGAGTTCCTTCAGCCTCGCCGTGGGGAGACAGCTGCAGCTGCTGAGCGTGACGTATGGTGCTCCATGCCCCATGTGAGCCCCCGAAAACTATGGAGTCCTTAAGGTCATGTTAGGTTTCTAGTGGGTTACGTGGGTTCTGAGGTGTCATGAGGTCTTCTTAGGGACATTCGGGGTGCTGAGAGCCTTGTAGGGACTTCCTTGTGTCTTTATGAGCACATCTGGACGTCACTTCACCCGGTACAAATCTGGACTGAGACCTTGACTGAGATGTTTGTGATCTTGAGATGTGTGAAAGAGAAGAAATTCTCCAGTGAGTGGCCTGTGGCTGCGAGAGAGTTGTGTGTGGCTTGTGTGCAGTCTAGCAGGCGGGAGGCCTCGCTGTCAAGGCCACCGCATTTTGAATTCGTGCCCGATGATGCCCACCTAGAGTGATGGAGACGTTAGCAGTGGACTGTATTCTGTTTGGAAAAGATGCTGCAAAACTGGTTGGTCAGCTTGATCTAATCAGATTTTCGTAGCAGAAGCAAAACTTCTGAAGGCTGCAGAAGACAATGAGCTTGTCAGCAAGGAACACGGCTCAGGGTCATTGGGGTTTGTTACGTTCAGGATGTGGACGATCTGTTGTGTGGGCCATGAATGTCGCACAGAGCATTCATTTGCTGCCTAGGTAACGGAGAGCAACAGACCCACCGCGCCACAGGAAAAGGCTGCAATCGATTGGTCTGGCAGGAAGGAGGCGCCGCAGAACACAAATAAAGAACCCCCTTCATTCGCTCTACATGACAGCGTTCCTATGGGGTGGGAGGGATTCTGGCAATGCTGGATGGGAAGAGCAGTGCTGGTTTCTGCACAGCCCAAGAACAGAAATGAAGTGCAGTTGGAAGAGCATCGAGAGTTCAGCGTGCATTTTGTAGCTGCTCAACCCCCGGATCTTCTCCTGTTCTCCTGCACTTGGGGTGTGGGCTGCTGGGTCCAACCCTTCCTCAGCTGGGTTTGTGCGCACACAGTGACCCTCCAATAGATCCCCGTCATCAGGTTTGGTGATGTTTTTAGAGACACAGGAGGAGGCATCTGTCCATTCCCACTCCCCAGTGTCTGACAGACACTGAGAGAAGCACCTCAGAGCGTGCAGCTGCTTTCTACAGGGACCTGCTGAGACCTGCAAGTGCAGCTTTGAAGCTTCCTCGCCTGTTTAACAGAGCCGAATGTGGAGCTGCGCTCCTCCCGCCACCCCCGGCAGACCAGGGAGCAACAGTGGAGGTGCCTGACAGCTGGTGTAGGAGGTCAGAATAACCACAGGACACATCTGCTTGCTGGAGGGAAGGGCAGGTGGGATGGACAGAGTCTGGGGCCTGACGGGCAGCACTGTGTACGTGACAACCCCGACACTAACCCTGACCCTGATCCTAATTCTGACCCTAATCCAGACCCTGGTCCTGACCCCAACCCCAAGAGCTGCTGAACATTTGAAAGGGGGCTTGGATGACAGTGTGGTTGATGAACGGCAGCTCACATGGTTAGAGGATCTCTCTATGAGGGCGACTGACTCCCGTCTGACCCACTGACCCCTCATCTCCCAGACACAGCGAGCAACTGCTGGACAGAGGTGGCTCCACGCTGCAGTTTGCTGGTCCATCGTCTCAGATCTCCATCTCTCCACGCCGGCTGTCTGCCACGAGAACCTGCATCGGTCTCTGTGCAGGAACTGCTGCCATGAGAGAACAGCATTTAAACGCTGGAAGGCCGTGGGACCCCAAGGCCTCGCAGAATCCACGGTCCCACCAGGACCCAGTGCAACCCGGGCTAAGAGCAGGAACCGGGCACACTGGGACCCCCTCATGCTGACTGCTGAGGAACGGCATTGCAGGGATGACTGTGATGTGCCCGTGTGGGATGGGGCACGCGGCAGTGTGTGTTGCAGCAGCTGTGTGTGTCTGTCACCGCATCTCTGTTTATTTGTTGTAGACAACAGCAGCAACTGGAGGTCAGCCGGTCTTGGTGGAATTTGGCAGCAGATGATCTGTTCCTGCTGGTGGTGCTCGACACCTAAGCTGCCGCTTCCCACACAGGCAGCTGGCGGCTCTCTGGACCACCAGCCAAGGGGTTTGGCCGAGCTCCTCAGGAATTTCACCGCAGGAGGACTGACATCAGCGGGTTTATACGCTCACGGCGGAAACGGGATCTGAGCAGCACCCCATGACACCCTGCCACACCTGCTGGTGTCGCCTCTTCCATGGTGCCCAGACAGTCAGGGTGGGGCTCTCATCCCCTCCTACACATTTGGACAAAACGGCTTTTTCTTCTTATGCTTCACAGTTTTCTGTTTTTGACTTTTAAAAGTTCTCAGTCTTTGTGAGGTCGAACCATTTGGTCCAGACTGTAGCTCAACTGAGGCAGCACCACCCTCACACACACACACAAACACGCACTGAGTGCACCCAGGGGAGACTTGAGGCTGTGGGTTGCCATGACAGCTCCGTTCTTCCTCCTTCCACCTGATGGGGACATTTATGACGTTTTGCTGGGGGCAGGGAGCTAAGCAGACAGCAGAGGCTGAGATGCGCAGGTCAGTCAGACACTGAGCTGCTCCTCACACCTGTGGGCCAGGTGACATCAGAAGGCACACAAATGGCTTTTCAGCTCTTTTCTGCAAGATGTTCATGAATCATCTGTGTTGCTAATACACCACCTCCTCAACTTACACACGATTTAGGCCTGCGAGTCTGTTCTTAACCCCATTTGTTGGCTGCTTTTTTCTCTTCATAACCACTTTATCAGGGTGGTGAAAGCCATATAACACAAACATCAGTGGACTCATTTACTCTTTAGGTTGCATACAGCTGTACTCAGTACAAATAGTTGTGACAATTTTCATTTTAACATTTTGACCTGCTTGAGCTACAGAATCAGTGGAAGCAGTGAGACAGTCGTTCTCTCCTGGCAGTCTGAGAATGAAGCAAACAGACATCAGATCTGGACACAGTGGCTCAAGAAGGCCTCGCTGTTCCCAAAATGCACTTGGCCAGGCATTCAGGGACACTGGGTCCCCTCCCCCATCCAGCAAACACTCTGGGGTCCCAACTCTGCGGCCTGTGTTTCAAGGGGGTGTCTGATAACTTGCTGTGCACTAGGAGTGTGTGTGTGTGTGTGTTGGTGCTTTCCTCACTGCTACACCACAGATGACATTCTCATAGCGTAGTGTCCACCTGTCCAGGAACTGGACACTATTGGAGTGACAGGTGTGGACACAGTGGTTTAGCAAGTAAGAATATTTTTTGTATATTGGGACAAAAGACAAATATAAAATGTAGTAAAAGTAAATGTCATACAAACTGATTCCTCTGCAAATATCAATAAAAAGCCCCTGTCACCCCGACCCCCCATTATGCTCCCAGCAAGACAGAAAGGGAAGCTTGTGGGAATTCAAAAAAGCGAAGAGAGGAAATAAGGACAAACACTCTGTCTCTGTCTCCAGGCAACCAGAAGAGCAAGGCGCCCTCTGTGCCCCCGTCGCACTCGTCCCACTCGTCCTGACTGGGCTCCTTATTCGGTCCTGGGAAAAGTTCACGGTCCCTCTTAAATTCCGGCACTGGTTCGCCTCCTCCTTTGTCCCCCGTCACTGTCCACTGTTTCATGTCTCTGTCCTCTCAGGCGTTTAGTCGCCTCTGAACCCCAACTGATGGCCTTGCAGGGAGAGAGAGGCTCACCCAGCATCTCAACACCAAGCGGTTAGGGTGCAGCCACAGGGAAACGGCCTGGCTGTGAACACGCGGTGCGTGACAGAAACACACCGATGCAGCAAGTTGTCACCACAGTGTGTGTCCTGCCGGCCTGCCAAGCCCACAGCGTCCCACCATCGTCTCAGTGCTCACAGTCCGGTGACGCTTTGGAACCGGGGGGGTGGAGTGTGAGCAGCGCGGCAGAACATCGCACACCTGCAGCTGTCGGTTTATTGAAATGAAGTGGTTGACCCTGCACTCCCACTGGTGTAGCTGCAGTGGAAATTGAAACCAGAGACACATCAGACACTGTGTGTGTGTGTGTGTGTGTGTGTGTGTGTCTCCTCTGCAGCAACTGCTCCCCCCTGTAAGGGAGCCCCTGTTTACGGGAACTCAGCCAGACGCTTCTGCTGTATTTCTCAGCAACATCACAGCTCCACTCAGCTGCCTTATAGGGCTCACTGGTGTGTGGGCTCCGTGGCTGCTTCACACACCGTCCACTGAACACACTCAGCCCGGTGGGCTCAATGGCGGGGGGAGGGGAGAACGTAGAGCATTCTAGAACGACTGAGGAGAAGCGTGGATGGAGTCCTTCACACAGACAGATAGATAGATAGGGTATTAATACCCTAGTAACTCAGCAATGTCACATATTTTTACACTGATTCATCTCACAGATGCTCTACTCTAAAAGTACTGTACAGCTCAGAGCGAGCAACAGCGCATCAGCACCAGATGAAGAGCTTTAGACCCAAACACAGGATGGTGATCAGAGCCCAGCCGGTGTGTCTGTCAACACTGTGTTGCTGGTTCGCATCCCTCAAGCAGCTGCCTATAGGAGTGACATTCAAACAGCAAACGCGCAGATAATTGCAACAAATGGTAGTGGACTCATTTATGTGGCTTGCAGGAGGAGAATGGGTCTCAGAGAGATGGCTTTCGGGGGGACTCAGCAGCTCCGAGGGACACGGGGAGATCACTACACTACACTGGGGACTAAACCAGGAACCTAGAGACTGACAGTGAGTGATGCCACCAAGCAGCCAGAGGCAGGGGAGCACAGCGCCCCTGTTGCATCCCAGTGCGTCCCTGCCGCTCAGTCCATCTAAAGGCTTTGCGTGGTTGGGTGACTGCCAGCATGTGTTTGGCAGCGTGAAGGCGCTCCTCTGTTGCACTCCTGCCCTTGCTGCACCAAACTGCGCTGTGCTGCTCCAAGAGGACAGGAACAGCACCGAGCCTCCTGTCTGCTATTCTCCCCACAAGTTCAAGCACATCAGATACATTTCTGAACGACTGAAAGGAGGCTCTGGTCTTATTGTTGGCGCTGCAGCGTTTTCAAGTGCACGTTGGGTCTAGTAGTTTGCCTGTAGTGGTGCATAAAACCCAGAGTCCATCAGCGTTCCTTTCCCAGAATCAGTGCCCCATGCGTTGTCTCTGATAGAACAAAATGATAGTTTGGAGGTAAGACGAGGGAGGAGCAGGCAATGTTTTGGCTGATGCCCAATCTCGGTCATGAAGTGACTGCTGTATTTCGCGTGCTCTCTATCCATTTGTTCACTTTGTCACGTAAGGAGCTTTGTCCTTTCGGTGTGTCCCTGTTGTTTGCTAGCTGGTTTGATTGTGTTTAAGTGTCCAACTGGCACCGATCCTTCATCCTGCCAGTCATCACCACAAACCTGCCAGCCAAAGGAAATAAAGAAAAAAAAAACAAAAAATAAAATAAAGACAGCTGGTGTTGGCGATTTGTGACAGAAGGGTACCAGCAAGAGTGAAAGGGAAGGTCTATAAGATGGTAGCGAGACCAGCTATGCTTTATGGGTTGGAGACGGTGGCACTGACCAAAAGACAGGAGGTAGAGCTGGAGGTGGCAGAGTTAAAGATGTTAAGGTTTGCATTGGGTGTGAAGAGAACGGACAGGATTAGAAATGAGTATATTAGAGGGGCAGCACAGGTTAGACGGTTTGGAGACAAAGTCAGAGAGGCGAGATTGCGTCGGTTTGGACATGTGCAGAGGAGAGATTCGGGATATATCGGGAGAAGGATGCTAGGGATGGAGCTGCCAGGCAAGAGGAAGAGAGGAAGGCCTAAGAAGAGATTTATGGATGTGGTGAAGGAGGACATGCAGGTGGTGGGTGTGATGGAGAAAGATGCAGAGGACAGGAAGAAGTGGAAACAACTGATCCGCTGTGGCGACCCCTAACGGGAGCGGCCGAAAGAAGAAGAATAAGATAGCTGGTGTTGGATTCTGGAGTTTTTGTGCTGCTTTTGCTGTTAGTTTCTTGCATTTGGTTTGCCTGGTTGTGCTTATACTCTTTTTATGCTTGCTTGTGCTTTTCTGCTTCTACTTCCCGTTCCAGTCACCTGTGTGGTTCGAATGAACTTAGGTTTGTTATACGTTTTGGGTGTCTAAACCACACGAAAAAGGGAGTGAGTGTGAGCTGTTTGGTTTGGGCAGTCAGGGTGACATCAGATGCTGAACAAGTTTTTTGCTCTGTGTTTGTCTAGTTAGAATGGTCTCCACTACCTTTGCTGGTTTTGATTTGTCCTTTCTGTAGACACCAGTCACAATCCATTCCCTCCGCATCCATGTATTTGCGATATATTCATTTCTTTCCGCTGGCAAGCCTCTCACCCATGTATACAATAAATGACTGTAATCACGGCAGATGGTGTTGGGCTCACTTTTGCGGCTGGCAGGATTGAAATGGGTCTCAGAGAGATGGTTTGGGAGGGACTCAGCACCTCTGAGGGACACAGGGAAATCATTACACCACACTGGGGTCAAAACACTGCTGCACTGAAAATCCTCCATTTGCTCTTTTTCCCCCCATCGGTCTCCATGCGAGCCACTGCTGTTCACACAACTTAATGTTACCCCTTTTACCCCTAGATCAGGTACAGTAGGTATCAGGGTCCAGATCCCTTGACAGTCTTGAATAAGTGCTGTGTATTTTATGCAGCGCCACGCTTTGCGGCCTCTGGGGAGTCAGACGCGAGTTTGTTTGTTTCCCAGTGTTTTATTGTGCAAGAGCTGCCTTTCCAGCAAGGATTATTACACCCAAAGCAAAGTGCGCAAAACCAAACACACAAAAATCTGCCAGTGAGTCAGATCGCCTGCAGCCCCACGGCGGAATGTTATTTGCACATTAAAAGTTAACGTAAGATCACTCTCACATTAAAAAAAACCATACTATTTACAACTGAAAATACAACTAAACGTCACACAATGAAATTAATAGAAAAATTAACTTGCAGGTTAAAAAATCCAAAATATTAACACTAACAAAGTGAGTTCGCCATAAAACGCAGCTTCTGCTCTCCGAGATGCCAATGTGCAGCAAGAGGGCTTCAGGCTGGACCGAACCAGAGTAATCGATGCCGCACCGGAGATGGAGAACTTGCAAGGGCTTCTGTGCGCTGAGCTCACGCCCGGACCAGAGCAACCGAGCTGCTGCAATGCTCACGTGCTTCTCCACGCTTCTGTGCCCCAGGATTGGCATGTGGGTGCAGCGCCAGCGGGGAGTGGTTGCTGGGCGCGGGACTTGTCAGAGGGGGCCGGTTTATTTATTACGGTGACATTTGTCCCATTTCAAGGACAGTTAGGGGAAGGGGGGGGGGGGGCAACAGCTGCATGTGAATGCAAATGGGCGGAGCCTCCTCAGCCACACTGGATAAAATATGAAAGCGGCTCTGCTTCTCCAACAATAAAAATAAAAACAGTTGAACGAACCCATCCCCTAAGATGGGCACCGCAGCAGAAAGGAGGCAGAACTTTGGGTATTTTTTCCTTTCTTCGAGATAAGAAAGGAGTTGCCAAAGTCCATTTGTCACTGAGCTCTAATGGATCAAAGGGAATTGTGGGAAATGATGGGTAGAGCAGCACCTCTCTTCTCTAAGGCACTCAGGTTCTGGCCCTGGGCTGGACCGCAGTGGGGGGTCAGCATATGAGTCAGAGGCACACAGTGACACATCAACCGGTGTAAAACATCTACAAGGTCTTTCGGTGTTTGATGTTTTTCGCAGTTTCCTGTCCAGTCCCAGTGCTGGTGGAAGAGTCGAGAGTTGGAGTCAAAATGATGTTATTGTTTACAGCCGTGTTTCCTGGGTGTGGTTCAGTGTGTGTGTGTGTGTGTGGCTGTCCCTGGGGCTCTCCTTTTTAAGTGCATGCTCTAAGGAGCATCCAGTACTGCAGTCACTCAGGGACACTGAGGAGTCGGTTAAAGACCAACATGGGGGGGCAGGAGATGCTGCAGAAGCAACAGCACATTTGACTGCATTGTGGGAAAGGCCATCGGGTGGTGGGGAGTCGGGGAAGAAAATTACCACCAGTACACACCAAAGTACCGCAGGTCATCAACAGACACACTGGGGGACCCCCAGGGTTTGGAGATGTCGAGAGAGAGAGAGACGAATGAGGAACACACCTGTGGGGGTGGGAGCATCACAGGTGTCTCTCACACACACACACACACACACACACACACACACACACACACACACAAAGTTCCCCACAGAGAGCGCAGAGGCTGCTGGGAGGAAGGAGGTCTACTGAGTTTCGCTTCATTTGCACACGGAAATGGCTCTTTGTGTTGGAGGCGCTCCTGTGGGTGAGGGGGGGCTGCAAAGATGACTTTGCAGTTGAAAAAAAATCTCACATGGCAAATAAGAACAAAACCAAAAAAAACAAACAAATGTGCAAATTTTCTCTTATAAATAGTCTACAGTACGGGGTAACAAGGAGCACCAGGTGGGTTACGGTGTGTGTGTGTGTGAGTGTGAGAGAGAGAGAGAGAGAGAGAGAGAGCGCGCACCTGGCTGAGATGTTCCAGTGAAGGAGGAGAGCAGAAGGTCAGAGGTCAGACCCAGTCCTGGAAGGAGCGCCTGCAATGGATGAGCATCCTGGGTGGACCCTTCCTCTGCAGTGTGGTGATGATGGCGTAGATGAGCAACAGGATGCACAGCACAAGGAACAGTGGCACCGTCACCATGACAACATCCATTGCACGCGTGCCACCGTTGTCCATCTTGACCACCACATCCACATCCCTGTCTCCCTCATCCTTGCTGTCCACTTTGTCGGTGCGGTCACCCTCCTTGTCTTGCCCTGCCTTGGGGTCAAAGGGCGTCTGGCCCACCTTGGGCCACTTGCGGTCCCTGTCGCCGTCTGCATCCTTGTCCAGGTCCGGGTCTGCAGAACAGCCCATGAAGTCCCGCAGGATGGACTTTGGGTACCCAGGTTCGCTCTTCATGCGCAGGTTGTCCAGCTTCCAGTACTTGGTGCCCTTGTAGAAGTAGGTGTAGGCTGTGGAGACAAATTGTGGACACATTGGTTCCTGCACTGCGCCTGGGTGAAGACCTGGGGTCGTCCTCATGACTGTGCTCCTCAAACATGGGATGGTTCTCAGCCTGGTGCTGGACAGGTGCAGGTTGGCCTGAGCTCCTCTAGCAGAGGAAACTGTGGGCTCACCTGAGCAACACCTGTGCAGAAGCCAAGCAACCTGCAGGTGTCCAACACCTCAGGGAATCGCTGCAGGGGAACCACGGCAACATGGCACCTCGCTTCTGCTCAGCCTTGACCACCAAAAGCGTTGTGAAAACAAACGAATGTCTTGCAAGCGGACCCATACTTTACCCTGGTACCGGAGCAGATGTGGGACCCAAAACACCAGAACCAACAGCGATTCCCTGTTAAACACAGAAGAGCAACCACAACAACTGGAAAACCACCTCATCCTACGCTTGGTCCTCCAAACCTCTCACCAAACTTCCCTGCTCGTCTCTCATTGGCCAGTTGGGGTTTCGGTGCAGCACTATGGCTTCACTACGTGACCTGACGGGTACAGGCATGAACTTTGCACACCTGTGACTTCTGCTTCCCTCCCCCATCCCTCCCTCCGTCCAGGTTACAAACATCTCCGAGCCCCCCCACTCACCTCCATCGTCGCTGAGGAACGCCCCCCTGGGGGAGGGGGGGATCCCACCCCAGATGCTAATAGGTTTGGGGTAGTCCCTGTCCACCGTGCGCGACTCCTCGCTGAAGCGCCAATATCTGCAGACGGAGGAGAGGAACATGGTGGTGGCCATGATGTCCCGGATGCCGTGTGCAGATCCAGGTGGTTCTGATCCATTCTGACCCGTTGTTCGTGGCTTGGGCCGTCTCAGAGTGCAGAGACCAGCAGGCGGGCTTACCTGTCTCCCTGAAAGAAGAAGGTGAAACCCGACGGCTCCCACCAGATGGCTGCCTCGATATTGTTGTAAGGGATGTCCTGGCCGTAGTAAATGAGCTCCTGGGGGTAACCTGGCTCCAGGTACGCCTCCCGGAAAACCCAGTACTTACTCCCTGAGAGAGTGAGAGCGAGAGATAGAAAGCGCGAGAGATCCCCAAAATCACAATGGTGCAATCCAGTCTCCCTGCCCTGTTTGCTGAGGTCACAACGGGGTCACGCCAGGCCTTTGCCTCAGCAGCGTCACCAGTTTGTTGTCGGTGCAGCTCCACACACACCCACATCTGCTCTGCTTTTTTGTCCTGTTTTGTTTCAAAGTCCAAATTGCAAGCGCGTGACTGTGTGCAGAGTGCGGTCACTACTGACGCCCAAGTCTCGCTGGGGAGCTGCAAAGCAACTTCATGAGCAGCACAACGTTTGCTCCATTGCAGCAGCTGTTTGGCAGCATCACTGCGCCCTTAAAATCCAAACCCGTAGCATGTAGAGCTGTGGGCAGCAGGGGGCATCATGGCTAGAGCTCCCAGACAAACTGGTTTTGAATAATTGTGCTCCCAGGGCATAAATGGCAAAATCAGTAACTCAGCGAACAAACGTCACCCCATGGGCCCTGTTAGCGAACAGAGTCAGATGCACAAATAAGTGAACATATCACACACACACACACACACACACACACACACACACACACACACACACACACACAGAGTGTGGTTTCTCTGCATGCCAAGCCACTGCCCTTGAGACCCACAGTGACCGCAGCTGACCGAGCAGCAGCACCACACCGAGCGCCTTGTGGGACTGCCGCGTCTTTGCTTCACTCTGCAACATTCAACTGCCGTCCTGTGTTCGTAACTGAGGCTCAAGTGCAAGTAACAGAGAGGCCAAGAAATACCTTTGAAAAAGACAAAACGGCCATCGTTTCGCTCGTAGACGGCATCGATGTTGCCCGGCAGCCCCCTCCAGAAGTGCGCGATGGGCATGGGGTAGTTGTCCAGGACTCGGTTCCGCCGGACCCTCCAGAACCAGAGGCCCTGTTGGCGCGAGAAGAGCTGAGACGCATCAGACCCCCCATCCGGCACAACACAGACCATGAGGTCATTACACTGCCCCCCAGCACAGAGGGTTCAGCGTAACTTTGTCCACATGGCCCCCCCAAATTTGGATTTCTTCACCAATTCCCAGCAACTTTCTGCTCTTGGCTTTGCCTGTTCATCATCACATCACCTCTCCCGGGGCTACGGGCTGTCATCCATGTGTGCTGGAATCACCGCCTCTCTCGCTCTTGCTCGCTCACACACACACACACACACACACACACACACACAAAGCTAACAGCGTCCAAAGTTAAAAGCAGGACCAGGAACTCTGCCAAAGGGTTCTAAATTTATACCCCACACCTTCTTGACTCCTCCCCACCTCATCACCATGGTGATCAATTGCCCCCCTCCTGTGAAGAACCCCTTTCTGCCACAGGGACGTCTATGGGCACGGACCCCATCGAGCAGAAGGTCAGTGGTTTGAGAAGCTCCCTGAGATGAATGGTCGTGATCACCACAAACTGGTGCTCGACTCTCCACTTTCTGAAGACGATTATTCATCTAAGCAGTTTCTAAAATAGAGTTTGTCAGCTAAGATCTGGCACCAGGAGACGTGCCTGGCACCACGCCGGCAGATAATCGCAGCAGAAGGTGGTGGGCTGGCAGGAGGGAAATGGGTCTCAGAGAGATGGGTTTGGGGGGGACTCAGCAGCTCTGAGGGACACAGGAGAGATCACTGGACCACACTGGAGTCAAAACAACCAACCCTCTGTATAAATGTAAATGAGAGCTTCCTGCTGTTACATAAAGCAAATCACAGTTTGCAAACATCACTGCGTAACTCACAGGGGTCAGTTTGGGGGGGGGGGGGCATCGCTGGTGGGACCTGAGGGATGAAGATGCAGCAGCCACATCACTCCAACCATCACAAACACAGACTGAGCTCAGTCCTCACCTTGAAGACGAACATCTCTCCACGCAACATGGCCACGGAGTCAAAATTCCCCTCGCAGATGTTGGGGCCGTAGCGGTCGGGCTGATCTGTGGCGCGGGGGCCATCGGGCTGACGTGGGGGGGACGGGTCGGGCCGGGTGGGGTGGCTGGGGGTCACGGTGGGCAGGACCTTGGTCGGGCTGTTGCCAGGAGGACCTGGTGCGGCGACACGGCGGTTTCAGTGCATTCAAGTACGGCACCGCTGGGGCCGAGAGGGCGCGGCAGGCGAGCTGCGGGAGCCCCACCGTAAATCTGCTGGATGCCACGCAGGTCATCCTCTGGCAGCTGGAAGCGCTCCGTGTCCATCCACTGGTAGAAGGGCGCCATGATGGCCATGGGGTTGTTGGAGTGCTCCAGGCCCAGGGCGTGACCCAGCTCGTGCACGGCCACCAGGAAGAGGTCATTTCCTGGGGAGGGGACAGGAGGGGGGAGGCCAGGTGGCAGCAGAGCCTCACAGCAGCGGCCGCATTCACGGCAGTGTCCAGAAACCGGGACCCACGCGACAGGACTGCTCACCTGTGAGATCGTAGTTGCCGAGAGTCCAGGGCTCATCTGAGTCGAAGTGCGTGTCCCCCCCCATGCCGGGGCCCGGGAAGTACGCGTGTGCCAGGAAGCCGCCGGCTCCGTCAAAGGGCGAGCTGTCTCCGTGGAAACCCGAGGCGAAGAAGACCATGATGTCGGGTTCCTTGCGGCGGTTGTACTTGACCTCGTGGTACGGCAGCTCCTCAAAGCGCAGCGGTGTGACGCCCTGCCACACGGCGAAGGCCTTGCGCACCGCCTCGTACGAGTTGTACTGGCCCACCTTGGGCGTGTAGTTCTGGATGCTGGGTGGGGCAGGGAAGGCGGCAGGTGAGCTTTGAGGCCCATTTACCACAGACCAAGAGGTACAAGTAGAGGTAAAGAAGGTGTCTGTCAGAGCTCATCCTCTACGAGACACAAGCGTATTTACGAGTTTATTTGGTCTATAGGTTTTCAGAAACTGTATTTCCCCAGGAACTTTGCACGGACCCCCTGCCCACAAAAATGGGGCCAACCTCGTACCTGAAGGTCAGATGCTCCTTGTTCCACCGATGGCCAGTCAGCGCGTAGCGTTTCCGCCGGACGTTCGCTTTCATCTGGCCGCCAAACTTGTCGGGAACACCACATCGGGGCCTTTTCATGGCCCTGGAGAGGAGAACAGAGTCAGCAGGTGGGCATAATCTGGCACCTCGACCCCCAGCAGGAGACCGGGTGACTGCGAGCGCCTCGGCAGACCAGCGGGCCGAGGGGCTCTGTGGGGGCGGGTCCAATAAAAGCAGGAAACAAAACCTGTGAGTTCAGAGTGTGTAACAGGTAAAGGCACTGGTTGCACCGCAGTCCAGGAGGCGAGTTGGGGGTGGGGAGACACGTACTCCTGCGTGGCCTCGTCCAGAACCCCGGTCACGGTCAGGCCATAGAAACGCTGCATTTCGCTGATGGCGGCAGACAGGAGCTCCGCTGAGCCCATGGTGGACATCCTCCTGCTGTCCTGAGGCAGGTAACCGTACATCCTCAGCCATGACTGGGGGAACACAACATGGGACCGTTACTTGCACACAGGCACGCGTGATACGCAGCTCCACCTTCGCCGCTTTTTCTGGAAGCCCTTGGCAGTAGGTGCTTCCAGGAGAGCAGCATCCGATGTGCTGTTTTCAGGTTCGATGCAGTCTGGTGCGTGTGCGCGCGTGCGTGTGTGGCCATTTATTCCTCTCCTAGGAGATGAGAGGAGGCATCTGAAGAGAAGCAAAAAGAAAGAAGCAAGAAGACGATGGTGCTGTGAAGTAATGAAGCCCAGATTAACCTCCCTCACTATTGTCTGCCCCCTCCCCGCCAACACAGCAAACCGAGCGCAAGTGACACCATTGTTCCTCCGCCGTTGGACAACAGCCGTCACGTCCGGCGGCCACAGCTGAAACTGCAGTGACCGGCACCCCCCCGGGGTATGGGGCAGTTTTACTGTTTGTTATACAGTTTGACTGTTGCAATAAGTATCAGCTGCAGCAAGCAGGCTGCTATATGAGACAAAAGGGATAAGGAAAATACCATGGTAAAGGGAAAATAATACAACAGTCTGAGAAGCAAACCACGAGTGCGCGCGCACACACAGCAGACAGGGCGGTCGTGGGGGATTTATGTGAAAAGCGCGGGGCCTGGAGCGACCAACTCGCTGGGTGTCTTAAGCCAGAGGTGCAGCACTTGTGCCCTGGGATGAGGATGGGGATGGGGACAGCCAGGTCCAGGTTTTTCCTGTCCAGAGGGTTCCGCCGAAGGCCCTGCTGCTGCACCCTAGGTAAACAACAGCGTCACTGTGTTTTTACACCAAACACGGCGGCACCGGGACCGTGCGGGGTGTCAGGAGAAGACGCTTCAGACGCTTCTCCGCAGACACCTGTGCACCCGAGAGCATTTTCAGAGCGACAGTTTGTCCACCTTAACAAATTCTAGGAGCCGTTTCTAAATTCCGTCCGACTGCGACCTGCGCGCACAAATGCACGCAGAGCAACACAACTTTTTTGCTACCTGCACAAGTATTTGCTCGCTAGACCTCTTTTTCTTTTATTATTATTGCTGCACGCAACGGAGTCGTGCAGAACAGCAACAATAATAACAATAATAATAATAACAATAATAACGATAATAATGATAATAATAATAACGATAATAATGATGACACAGTGACACGACTCGGCGAGCGCACACCGCAAATGGGACCTCATTCCTGGGGGGACAGAGCGGGAGGGCGAGAAACAAAACGCGTTCACCTCGGCGCTGAAGGCGTCGCCGTCGGCCGCGCGCGCTCCGGGCCCGCCCAGCGCGAGCCACAGCAGCAAGAGGGGGAACGCGGTCCGTTTCCAGGGCGACCGAACCGGCGGCGTCGCGGGGTCCATGTCGAGGGCCGATCCGGGTCTCCTTCGTCTTCCTCTTGCTTCCTGCTGATCGATCCGAATTACAGGTGAGAAATCCCGACGCGACTGTGACGAAAGCAGCGCGCCGCACGAGGCGCTCAGACACCCCCCCCCGACCCGGAGCCGCGCCGAAGCTACATTGTGACAGGCGACGAAGCGACACACCGAATCCGTGCGGGTCCCACCGAGACCCCTCGGCGGACGGGGCTCCCGACTGGACGGCCCGAGGTCCAGACGTCCGAGCCGACCGCACGGACCGCACGGACCGCGCACCGAGGGTCTTGTGGGCGGCGGGCGGACCGGGGCTCCGCAGCGCCCTCTGCCGTGCAATCGCGGACAGGACGGACGAGGTGGGCGCTGCACGCATGGCACGGCCTCCGGAGTCGGGAGAAAAGACGTGAAAAATACTCGCGTCGAAGCACTTATTCGACGGCGTGCTTGAGCACAGGTCGCAGGTGGAAAAACCTTCCTGAAGCCGTTTTCAGCCAGACGGTGCTAACTGATGCAGGAGAAGCCTGAAAACGTTTGTCCGGTCAGAACCAGCTGCGAGGTCACCATGGGGGGTCACGGGCCTGCAGATCTTACCCAGAACGCCCTGCCAAGTCTCACTCCCCCGCCCGGTCGTCGGAGGGTGGAGAGGGGACCGGGATCCAGGCGGTTGCGGGAGTTGGGTCCCTGGAGGCAGGACAACAGGGGGGGCGAGGCCGGCCTCCCGCTCTGCAGCTGCGGTCAACAGAACCAGGCCTGATAACGCAGGTTTGTTCTGTTGGGCGTCAGGCAAATGCTGTACAAATATCAAGGCCATTTGCCTTGTGGGTAAAGTGTCTTTCAGAGCGTTTCTCACCGCACTCCTCTGAGAAGCCGAGGTCCAGCAACAGGCCACCTTAAACCCGCCGCCGAGTCGGAACCACCAGCAGGTCAGTATACCCGTTTTACACCACCTGTCTCCTGATACGCAGCAGGTCCGCTGTCACAGGTGCATTGTTTTGCTGGTTGTTTGCAGGACTCCTTTAAAAATGATATGTTCTTAGTTGCAGCTTCTTCTTGTTGTTAAAGGCTCAGGTCTAAACGGGTAACAATAACGGATGGATGGACTACTGTTGCTTCCCTTGTTGTTGGGTGGCACAGTGAGGACCTCATAGCACCTGAGCTCTTTGGTTGTGGGTTGGAATCCAGCTCAGTCTCTGTGGAGTTTGTATGCTCTCCATTTGTCTCTGTGGGTTTTAGCTGGGTGCTCTGGTTTCCTACCACCCCCCAGAGATGTTCGTTTCAGGATAATTTGGTCACTGTGTCTCTTTAGCTGTTGTGTGTGTGCGTGTGTGCATTTGTCTCCGGTCTGCACAGGCAGTATGAAGCTCCTGGGATTGTTCAGGACCCTCATCCCTCTACTCCTCCTGGTGGGTTTGAGTCAGACACAATGCCCAGGTACAGCTGAGCACAGTGCCGGATCCCAGTCTCCTATTTGGCACCTCTGTACGGCAGGGAGCTTTGGCCAAAATCCTGTGTCTGATTTGCTGATGTGTTTTTCGAGCAGAAATGAATTCTAACCAGATCACGAATGAACAGCAGGTGAACAGCTGCGAAGAGCTGGTTAAAAGCACAAAAACATCTGGACATTTAAGCCGTTTCATGAAGTTAGTATGACTACTATTAATCCTCGTGTGTGTCTGTTTCCAATTTTTAATATAATTTAGCAAAAACATTCAATGAAGAACAACACAGTCATTTACTCAAAATGCATTTTTTGTGTTTCTTCCAGTGCTTTACTGAAACTGGAGAACGTTCTGATTCACCTTAGCGGAGCATCTCGGTACATCTTGAATATTCAGAATGGCATTGTTCTGACCACGCACGTATTTAAGGTAAATGCAGCAACGCGCCGGTAGTGTTCGCCTCCAGACTCCACAAAGCCGCCGCTCTGTTTCTTTCACAAATTTGGACATTAATTCATAGGAAGCAGCAATGTCTGTTCCTACCGCACGTCGTAAAGTCAGCAACTGTAACAACCGATCAGTCTAAAGCTTTTTTTACAGACATTTGTGCATCTTCATTTTCTCATTCTAGAATATTCTCACTAATCTGCTCTGTTTGTAACAGTGCTGAAAATAGAGGTCGCATCTGAGAGGAACGTTTGCTGTGTCATTGCTCAGGACTCACTGCAGAACTGGACCTTCCGCGTGGAACTGGAGGAAGCGCTGTACCCCAACGACAAACTCATATTCCTACCAGTCAGTGCAAAGGAGCTGCTGCCGGTGGGTCTCCTTGTCGCATCCATCTGCTCTGCTGTGTCCCACTTTAAATGATGTGCTGACTCCCCCTGGTTTTGCCTTATTGCCATGCCAGGATGTCCTCTCTGGGCTCGTGTTTGGTGTCACTTTAATAGATTACAAAAAGGAACTGGTGGAGACTCGTGTCAACATCACAGTGTCCACACAGCCATGTCTGTTCCAGGTGAGTCCCCTCAGATCCTGCTGGTGCAGGTACAGTACATTGGTTCTTGGCTTGCTAAGCTGTTATTATTATTATTATTATTATTTATTTATTCAGTGCAACCTGTTCACCATGCAATTTTTATTTCTGCAGCCACAAAATACAGCAGAGTGTAGATTCTATAACTATTCCACCAGAAGTACGTGCTTCTTCTCCTTCTTTTCATTATGATGACTGCTACTACTGCAGTATAAAGATGTTGAGGTTTTGTGGAGTTGGGTAATTCGAGCCTCCCTTTTCCCTCATTCCCCATGCAGTGCTGGAGAGCCACGGGTGCGAGACGAAGCGGCAGCAGGACACATGCGAGGTGGTCTGCATATGCGATCACTTGACCTTCTTCGCTCTGCTCATGGTGGGCATAGATGGTGGCCGCAATAGGTGGACGGAAGTGCAGGAAGGCAGGGCTTTGTTTACAAAAAGGAAGGGATGGGACCCTTTCCCACCTGGACAGTTAGGGGCTCCCGTGGCCAGGTGGACGGACGATGCCTTTGCTTTCGCCTCTGTTGTCATGCAGAGAGGGAGCTGTTTAGAGCAAAAATAACAAAAAACACATCTGCAGCGTCTCTCTCGCTTACAGTTCCTTAAATTAGAGAAGGATCAAGTATTCCATTAAAGGACCAACCAAAAACTTTCACAGGACCTCCAGCCCTATGCTGTCCTGCTGTTCCCTCATATAAATGAAGATTAAATGTGTGCGTATCATCCATTACAGGTAATGGTGGGCTGGTCATGAAACTGTATGTGTACTTTGTTCACGGCACCGCACGACTGCTTTCTGTCTCTTCTTGCTCACGGGCACACGCAGGTTCCCGTCAACGTGTCGAGGGCCGACACCATAGCGCTGACGTACATCTCGTTCACGGGCTGCAGTGTCTCCCTCTTCTTCTTGCTCCTGGCTGCTATCATATACGTGTGCAACAGGTAGGTGGCGAGAGAAAGTACAATCTGTTTGTTGTGGTGAAGAAACAGTTCACAGTGAATACTGCGGTACGACCCCTCACAGCTGTCACTCTGTGCTGGTACCATGTGACCATGAGTGTGACTGACATTCACGTTCCGTGTGTGTTTCCGGTGTTGTGGTTTAACGCTTTGTTTGCCTTTGCCTGTCTGTGGCCTGCAGGGCGGTGATAGTGGACGTCTCCTTCCAGGTGCACATTAACCTGGTCGCTGCCCTCATCCTGCTCAACGGGCTCTTGTTGCCCAGCCATTGGGTGGCGGAGCTGTCCACCCCGGGCACCTGTGCATACCTGGCCATGGTGCTGCACTACACCCTCCTAGCCACCTTCACCTGGATGTTCCTCGAGGGCGTCCACATCTACATGCTGCTTGTTCGCGTCTTCAACATCCATATCAGGAGATACCTGCTCAAGCTCTGCGTGGTGGGCTGGGGTGGGTGTGAATGTTGAGAAGAAAATGGAGGTGATGCTGCCCCCCTCACCTCAGAAACAGGCAGTTACCCTTACTGGCTGCCTCTTGTCTTCCACTGGTCTGTATTTACAAGCAGCAGTAAGGCTGAAGATATGAACATTGTGAACACAGGCCCCGAGAGCAGCGGAAGGATCCGGTAACCATGGAAACAACCAGTATTTTACTCTCAGCTACAGCTCTGAGAGCAGCTGTCCTGCTAGCTGGCAGTGTAATCTGGTCCTGGAATGAGACAGCAGTTCATCGCAAGTCTTCACTCATCTGGTTTCTAAAATTTCTGTGTACAGTGAAACAAATACCATCTGTGTTTACCCTCCAAGTCAGTAGATGGCAGCAAAGAGCAGCCAAATAGAACAGATGTGTGTGACCGCTTTTATTCAGTTCCCTTCCACATTGTCCAGTGCTCCTGAGTGTCACTGCTCAGGAACAACTTGCTAACTGAGCAGGAGTTTGTGGAGTGAAGGCATGTTTGTTTCCAGTTAATTCAGTTTTAATGTAACTCAAAGCAAAGTTTTTTTACCTTTTATAGTCCTAACCTGGGACATTTGCAGGGTTTCCCCAGGGAATATGCAGAGGGGGTCTGTATTTTTACTCTTTCTTTGACTCTGACTTTGTGGTAAAAAACAAAAGGACAGCTCTCTTTGTAAGTTGAGGAGCAAGTGCAATTTTATTTAAAAGCTACACGGACAGCAGTAGAGAGAACTGTCCTACACTGTACCTGCACCTCTGTAGATCGATGGAGAGAAGGACTTCCCTCTACTGCTCTTTCTCCACAGGGGTCCCTGCTCTGATCGTGGCCATAATCGCAGCAGTGAAGAATGATGTTTATCAGCGAGTGACTGTACACGCCAGCGATGACAACACCACTTACATACACATGTAAGCCCTGCCCCTTGAGGACATTCTCAAAAAAGCTGATCCACACACACTTGCCAGAGCGCTTCCACACACTTGCACATCAACCATGCAGAAGCACTGAGCCTTTTAGTTGCAAAGCAGCATCTGTGAACCAGAGGAAGGAGAGCGCAGGCGATGTCCACGCATCCCTGTCTCACTTGGACACACAGTTCACACTCCTACGGCAAGATGGGAGAGGGAATAAAGTGGCTCAAAGCAGCGGCCTTTTGTGCTCTCGGCTCGCACATCGGTTTACCTGCTGCGTAGCTATGCAGGACAAAGGGGAGAAACTTGTTTTTCTGTAATTCCCAACACCGTGTGCTGCTTCTGGCTCCACCCCACCGGCTCCCTGCTGTCCCCACACTGCAGGTGTTACTTGAAGGACCCCATAGTGAAGATGGTGTCCAACATGACGTTCTTTGGCTTGGTGTTCATATTCAACGTGGTCATGCTGCTGGTGACCACGATGCGTATCGCCTCCGTGCACCGGAACCGTCGACCTGGAGAGGAGAGTGGGGTCAAGAAGGTGGCCTGCAACATCATTGCAGTCACCTGTCTGCTGGGCACAACCTGGTGCCTCATTTTCTTGTGCTTTGAACAGCTGCCCACATCTGGCCTCTACCTCTTCTCCATCTTCAACACGTTACAAGGTGTGTGAAGAACCACCCCGTAGGTGGTGCCTTAGACATTCTGCCCTTTTGACGTCTGTTCTCCTAGCCACCGTCACCCTGTTTTCTTGTCCTCCTGCAGGCTTTTTCATCTTTTTCTGGTTCTGTGCCGTGAAGGTGAAGGCTACCAGATCCTCCAGCTCCACTTTGAGCACCTCTCTGCAGAAGTCGTAGGGTTGAGGCTCTTTTTAATGGCTTCCCTTAAAGCTGTCAGAAGATGACGCAGCTCTTGTCTGCCAGACAACTGAGCACAACACAAGTTAATGCTTTGGATTTGCAAGGGAATTCAGGTTCTTAGGAGACATGGTGCATTCGGCAGACTCATTGCTTGTCTTCCAGGATGTTAGGAATTATCTTGGGAATCAAAGTCCCAAAAACACCTCAACCACCCCAGACTTCTTTTGCCTCTTTTTGCTCATGTCTGCCTTATACACACACACCCTGCACCCCAAAGCAAAAAACAAAAACACAAAATAATGGCCTGTGGATGTGGAATGAAAAGTAAAGTAAACAGCCCCAAGGTTAAGTTGTTGGAAAGTTAAATTAGCTTTCTGGTATTGTTGCGTTGTCTCGGCACCTTAAACAAATGCTTATCTTTCTGCTTATTCACGTTGCCTTGCGATCGACAGTTAAGTTGCGTCTTTCTAAATGAATATTTTTATTTGAAACGGGACCATCGCACCACACTTTTGTGCAGCTGTATTATGCAGTGCATTAAATAAAAATGTGAATTAACCACAAAAAACCCAACAATAACCTATTTATTCACACAGCAGCGCACAAGACACACATCTGAGGGGAAAATGCGGAGGTGCACTTTTCTACACAAACCACAAGCTTCTTGAAGACACTTCAAAATAATTTGAACTGCACATTTCTTAGTACCGTGCAATTTAAGCAACACACTTACACGCTGTTTCCCAAGCAAGAAGAGAAAGGATGCACTGCAGCCCACGCGCAGGATGTATATCGGAACTATGGCGTCGGCTGTCTGCGTGCGTGTGTGAATCACTAAAAATCACACATGACCGTTTTAACTTTGCTGCTGAAGAGGATATTTTGGTTGTCATCACTGTGAATTTTCTGCAAGGTTTATCAAAATCTTGACTTTGTGCTTTAAAACAGCAGCAGCTGTGCTGGGGACCGGCAGAAAAGCTGTCCAAACTGCACAGCCTGTAAGGGGCGCCAACACAGACAGCAGCTGAAAACCATTACTGCACGAACATGATTCATCGGGGGTTGCATCAAGGTCTCTGGCCAGTGCATTGTGGGAGCAACTGAGATGTGCAGATGAACATCAGCTTCCTGCTCGCAGCCCCAAATGCTGTAGAGCATCCGGCCCACAAATTGCAAATTCGTACAGATGAAAAAGTTAAGTGGGATTTTGCATCGAATGAGCAGCTGTTGGCCGCAGTCCGTTCTTCACACGACGCTGTTGTGCAAAATGCCCCCCGCCCCACTGTATACCTCCCTCTGCTTTGCATAAACTCATTTGTATGTGACCAGTATGGGAAAAAATGCGTAATTCCTCGAGCAGCTGTGGGTGAAGTGGAGGACAAGGATGCAGGGACTCTTGGGGAGGACCAACTGGATAAGCGGCAGAGGGAGGAACCCGCTGAGATTGTGATTCCGGCAAGAGCAGCTCCTTTCGTCACATTTCGGCAGCAGCAGTTTCTTCTGCAGATATCGACCATCTCTGGTAACGGTAGTCCTCCCAGCAGAAGCAGCATCTGTGAGCCGCTGCATCAAACCCAACCTGATGCGTGCAGGCAAGTGAGCTGGACCAGAAAGCAACCCGCTGGTCATATTTCACGTGCATTAGTAGTTGAAACAAAAGTTGTTTCAGCTCTCTGTGACACAGTGTGATGTGTGAGCCTTTACTTTTAAATAGAAACACAACAACACACCGATTTTCCAGCTCTTTTACAGAGAAAACCGTACGGCTGTTAGCCGCATTTTAACCGAGGGCCTTTTTGCTGCAGGGGGTGAGGAGGCGGTGCTGGGCTCCGTCTCCCCCTGCTAGCAGGGCTCTTCCTGTTTGCATGGCTCTGCTGCTCTTCAGCCAGGGATCAGTGACAGCAGGAGCATTTGAGCCCCAGGCAACGTCCCTGGTTACGGCACAGTGCCCCCGCCCCCCTGTGGTGTCCATCATGCTCAGTTCCACCACACGGTGGGATGCGAATAATGATTCACGCTGCTTTTAAACATCATCACCCCACTGCAGTGTTTACTTTGTTCCATAGTTTGAGGATAAAATGTTTGTTTGCAGCACACAGGTAAGCATCTTGTCTGTTGAAACTGGATCCCTGTGAATGTAAAAAACATTTTCATATGAAAATGAGTCTGTGTGAAGGTAACCAGCGGCCTGGTGCACCCCCTTCTAGTTCCTGTTGCTGTTGGGTAGCTCTGAACTTCTGCTCATTGTGACCTGGTTCAGTTTCTTATTCTTCCTATTATTATTATTATTATTATTATTATTATTATTATTATTATTATTATTTCATACAAGTGTGTTATTAACTAATTCTAACTATTTCAGGCTGTTAACTCTCCATTCTCAAGTGATATTTTTCCAGTTGCATCAGTCTAATGTGTGTCAATATTCCACTGCAGATGAGGTCATATGAGCCGTAAATGACACTTCTCTTCCTTTCTGTGATGCTGTAATACAGCGAAATCCTACTTTTGGCACCACTTGAGGCCTCGTCCCCACCACCGGGAATTACCATGCTGTCCAGGGTCCAAACACCTCCTCCCCCAACCACACCAATGACTGCACGATCACTTTATGTTTACCTGGACATTACTGCACCGATATTTATTATTTATTTATTATCTATTTATTGTCTGCATTTGCACTGTTTTTCTTTTGCACCCCGAGAGAAACGAAATTTTGACCCTGATGTATACCTGTATACAGTCGGGTCAACAAATAAAAACTCTCTTGACTCTCTCTTGACTCTCAAAGAAGCAGCAACTCACACAGGACAGCAACTCAGTATGATCGTCGTGCGTTTAGTGTTTTGAACAAACCACTGCAGGTGGGGGCATGCAGTGCAGGGGATGCCTGGTGGGCTGCTGGGTCACACATGGAAAGGAGCCAAAACCCAAATGTCACTGGGGATGCTATTAAAGTGTTCTGGGTGTTGAGCCTATGTAAAGGAAGGCACAGCAGTGTGTGTGTGTGTGTGTGTGTGTGTGCGTGCATGTGCGCATGCACGTTGGGTTGGCCCCACCCTCTGTCTGGCTCAAACAGAAGATGACATCCTCTTTTGTGCGCTTGTTGGCTGGGAAGCTCTGTGACTCACACACTCTTCGCTACGGTAACCGGTGGGCTGCTCACAGGCACGGATTTCAGGCCCATTTCGGTCCTCGCTCAGCTCCAATGGAACAGCACCTCCAGCTGGTCGTCCTCCTCCTCGGCCTCATCGCCTGCTCTGCTGGCCAGGAAAGTAAGGCTCTGTGGGTCCTTTGGATGTCCGTTATCAGCAAAGAGGAAATGAAAATACTGGTTGGTGAAATAACCTGGTTTTAGAGACAGTCTGCCATTGAAAGCAGGTGAGGTGACCAGTTAATCTGGTAACAAAGAGGTGAACCTCAGTAGGACCTATAGGTACCCGTTGCCATTGTCGAGGTTGGGGGGGAAGCTTGGACATGCTTGCAGCCCCATGGAGGGCTGTGTGTGTGTATTGGGTCTTAATGTCCATTCTTTTGCACAATGTATGTATCCACTGGAGCAGTAGAGGGCGCAGTGTTTAGTGCTGTCCCCTTGCTGTTGGGGGGGTCCCCGCTTTAAATCCCCTCTCCTCGGTTATGCCCTCACTCAAGGTGTTTATGCTGCCACCAGCAAAGCTGTGGAGAAACAGACCATGTAGAACCAGTGAGAATCATCACTGATCCATGTCTTTTCTTTTCTTTTCTTTTCTTTTCTTTTCTTTTCTTTTCTTTCAGCTCAGTGTCACAGTGTCATGGACTCATGTCTTTTGGGACCGACGTGGACCAGGTAAAGAGCGCACCTCAGCTAAATGCAGCTCAGCCTCCACTGCGCCTATTAGGAGGGCTACGGCTACAAATCCCAGCAGACAATGATAAACTGACAAATTTTCTCTTCATTAGACACAATATCTGGAGCAACAAGTGCCGTAATGTTAGACCAAAATGCACCAGAGTTGAGTGGTTGCCCTGCAGCCGAAGGCCTTGGGTTTAAATCCCACATCCTGTTGTAGCCCCTTCGAATGAGACGCTTACCCTCAGTTGACACAGTAAATATTGCCCTGCTGCATAAATGGGTAGATCAGTGTAAATAGCTTGAATAAACCTGGATGAAAGTCTCACATGAACTGAAGTTTAATTTCTGCTAAATAAGCACATTTAAACTTTAGCTGAGCCTAGAAACAGCAACCATGAGTGGCAACAGGTCCACCCAACAGTGACAGAGGGCTGCATGTGACCTGCTTACCTGGTCCACCACTGTTTGGCAGGTGTTTCGAGCAGAAAATATTGACGTGCAACAACAAACAGAGGAAACCGATAAGAAGACAAGGGGAGATTCTGGATGCTTCTATTGAAGATGTCAACTTGACAAATGAGGCAAGATGGCGCCACAATAACTTGCCTCATACATGCAGCTATGCCAAATTTACATGTATGAATGCTGGAGTTTATGGCAGCTCCTCTCAGTGACCATTTCCCCTTTACTCTGAGCAGCCATGTAAATATAAGCACATCTTAGAGAAGCTGCTGTGAAGCCACAAACACCCAGAAATTTTTCAAGAAAGATTTTTTTATGCTCTGGCACTGGGCATGTAGATGGCTTGGGATTATCTTCACACTCGACCTGCGCTGTGCTCTGAGCACCACGTGGTGCCGAGTGTCCCCCTGCAGGAACCTGCAGCCAATCCAGTGTTTTGCTAATTCCACAGGTGCAGAAGAACACAAATGCTGGTCACCTGATCCACATCCCAGCAGAGGTCTTGCGAATGTCTGTGAGGACATCTCGCACGCTGTCTCTGCCGGCACAAGTCCGTGTGGTTGTGACGGTGTTCAACTCCAGCCTGTTTCAGGTACCGGTCAAGTTCCGGATGCCTGAAGTTCTGAGGTCTGGGTGACTGCTGGCTGTTGCATGCATGTGTCAAGCAGAGCTAAAAGCTACCAGGCACACCCTTTCCTCACCACAAATACCGTGCACACGCAGCATGATTTTCACTTGTAAAATGTTTTAAAGGGGCAGCTGTGCACCTAAACATAAAGCATAGAAACAGTAGCAGTGGGGGGTGGGGTCGGGGTATGGTAACAAGAAGGGTGATGACCTCCACCACTTGTCTAGGCTCAGGAACAACTTCACCACAGCCTCCTGGGAAACACTGTGCTTCAAGTCAAAGTTGGCACCTTGAGGTTGCACAACCTCTCCAAGCCGGTGAACCTCACCTTCACCGTTGACAGGAAGGTAAGTACCCAAACTGCGCTGCTGCGACAGCGCCTTTTACCATAAGACTTACATTCCCGACCCTGGCCTGTGGTCATCGGCGTGCATCATTACATACGTACACCTGTATAGGGGTATGGGTGAGCAACACAGAGTATAGCAGAGTACAGCAGAGTTCACACAAGGAGACAAGACAAGGAGAGAAACAAGGCAAAAAGAATGACGCCTTTATGGTCTTCGATGTATGCTGCCCATTCTTCTCAGTTCTTTACTTGGTTCCTCTTTCTTTTCCCCTTTATTTCGTCTTCATTTGACTGCTTGGTTCCTTGACCACGCAAGTCACGCTATTGTACCACGTCTGGGATGAACTTTCATCACAATGCAATAAGTTGGAATATATTGGTTATATTTACATTTGGTCTCCATAAATAAAACACATCCATAAATGCCATTATTTTGTCAACAACAGTAGATTTCACACCAGTTGGGGTCACCACAGTGATCGAATCAAGCGACGCCGCTGCAGTGTTGGACTGGCGGAGAATGAAGGCCTGAAGGAAGTGAACAGAAATGGCTGTCAGCCACACATCTTGTGCTCGTTTTATTTTCACTTGTGAAAGGAGCGGAGTTTGCGAAAGCATGAAATATTTAAGTGGCTCTGATGGACTGATGGGAACTTCCTCTAAGAGGTGTGGGGCGTGGGAAAAGGGGGGGTCACAAGGTCAGGTATGGTACGTGGTCCACTTTCACTTTCAGCGTCCTTGTTTGCTAAGCATCTTTTATCCATATTTCTTGGCCAGCACACCTGTCGGACTCCACATCGAAGCAGAACCCTTCTGGTTAACGTTCACCTGGGGCATAACTCATAGCAACAAGCACAATGACTAAGGAGCTAACTTGTCTCTGGTTGCAGAAGCTGAATGGGAGCTGTGTGTTCTGGGAGGAATCAGACGGCGTCCGAGACACAGGTTCTGACTGCGCTTCTCCAGGCCCTGCGCTGCCGTCTTGCACTTTGCTCTTTTTTTGCCAATGTTTTATGTTCCCTTCAATGGCGTTGTTATTTTTGTCTTCTGCTTTGCTCTGCTACGGTGGAGAGACCCTGTGTGAGTGTCCGGTGACATGCGTTGCGCTGCCTTGCAGGGGGTCGTTGGAGTTCAGACGGGTGCCACACTGTGAGAACCAGCGAGGGCTTCGTTTGCAGCTGTTACCACCTGAGCTTCTTCGCAGTGTTGGTTGTGAGTTCATCACACCTCTGACAAGGACGGATTTTCTTTCTGTATTCAAACCCCAACAATGAAAATAACCCTTCTGTATCAATGGATAAACTGTTGTAGGTAACACTGTACTTTGCTTCTGAACAAAGGGTCTGATGCATGGAAAAAAAATTCCTCTGTAAACTTCTACTGACATTTTTCTGGGGCCCAGAGACACATGTGGTCTTCTTGTTTGAATAACCTGCTCCAAACATGGTCCATGACATCTGCACTTGTGCTCCTCTGTTTCTGAAGAACCCTGGAGCCTTGGACACCCTCAGCACCAACAATGTTCTCTCGCTCAACTACCTCACATACGTTGGCTGTGGGCTTTCTGTGGTCTGCACCTCCATGGCCCTTCTCCTGCATTTATGTATGAGGTAAACTCCCACAAAGTACCAAGCCATACAGGTCCAGTGCCGTGGTACAGCCAAGGCACATGACTGTATGGGTTCAAACTGTGGACCCAGCTTGCTAAGTGCTCTCGTCTCAACATCGGCACTGATGCTGAATGTCTTCATCCAGGGCGTTAAAGATTAATGGTGGGGCTGCAACCAGTCTGAGAGAAACATCCGTGACTAACAATGATCTTTGTGTATTGCCCATGGTGAAGGTTGTCTGGGAAGAAAGTCCGGGATGAGCATTCGATGGCTGTTCACCTCCAGCTCATGGCAGCACTGCTTCTCCTGCACCTCTTCTTCCTGCTGAACGTTATGTTCAATGGCAGCTTCTGTAAAACTCTAGGTCTTCTGCTCCACTGGGCCCTGTTGGCCACTTTCACCTGGATGTGTCTTGAGGGTTTCCACCTGTACCTGCTGCTGGTTCGGGTCTTCAACATCTATGTCAGGAGATACCTGCTCAAGCTCTGCATTGTGGGATGGGGTGGGTTTGTTTATGACACATCTATGTAAATCCACCCACCCATCCATCTACGCATCCACCCAAATATTTTCTAAGACACTACCTGTTGTGCTCCAGGTCTCCCCATCTTCGTAGTAGCATCCTGTGCCTTGATCAAACCATACGGCCTCCTCAGTTTCCAGGCAGAGAACAGGACAGACAGCGACACCGGTGTGTCAATGTCCACATCCACCACCATGTGAGCTGACCTCTTTTTTATACACATTTTACTGTCCAAACTTATGTTTGCCTTTTCTCAATCAATGCCACCGTTGTTATATTTTATTCTGACTAAGAAAATGAAGTGACTCAGGCGTGCTCACCAGCTTAGGTGCCAGGTTTCCACAAGCACCTGATCCTCCCTCTTCAGGATCTGCAGTAGGAAAAAGGCCAGAGAAGGGGAACAGTAATAACAGAGTACAGTAAATACAGTAATGTTCATATCCAGCACTCCATCCTCAAGTCAGACTCAGCACTTTCTCAGCATTACACATAAAAAGTGACAAACCACCACATATTGCTCAGATGTGCCAAAGACAGCATACATGTAATAAATACCACTAAAGTAAAAGGGACAAATGAAAATAAAATAAGACATGTGGTAGACCTGGAATTATTTTACCTGAACAGAGGGCTTTTGTCACAAATGCTGCCATATCAATAATATTTGTCTAACACATAATCTTGTATGTGTGATAAACGTCTGGAGGACAAGTTAACGCTACCCAGTGCTCTGTGAAGCAGTGAGGTGCGTGAGCTTGGGATGTGCAGTGACTGTGTAGCTCCCAACATCCACATGCAGTTCCACTATATCTGCCAAGGCCTCCAAAAATGGGTGCATTAAGGTGCAGCTTCCCTTTTCCTTCACACGCACACAGACACACATCTGACTGCAGCGGCCCTCCCGTCTCTCTGCCCTCCTGCCTTGCAGATGCTGGATAACCAACAGAGCTGTGCAGCACGTCACTGTCACCACCTACTTGAGCCTCATGTTCCTGCTCAGCGCCACCATGTTGAGCATCATCCTTGTGAAGCTCAAGCAGACGGGAAGCAAAGGCACACAGACCCAGCAAAGGATCAGCAAAAGGTGTATGACCCTGCTGGCACTCAGCTGTGTCCTGGGGGTCCCCTGGGGGCTGGCCTTCCTCACCTATGGCCCACTGTCCCTCCCAAGTCTCTACATCTTCACCATCGTAAACTCCCTCCAGGGTAAGCATTTCCCCTTGCTCACTCAGAGCTCCCATCACATACGTATTTCACTGTATTTTATACCTCTTCATAGTGACATTCACACTCATACTTGGTCATACGGTGTGAGCACTTCTGTTCGGTGGGGTTGCTCATGGCTTCACCTTCAGCAAAAATATAAACAATCACCCAGGCATGAACCCAAAGTTCATGAGTTAGGAACTCTGGAGGATTTTTTGCTCTCAAACAGTGGAATTATGAATGATGTTCACCTACCAACATGGTAGTAAAGAGCAACCAAGCACAAGATCGAGGGGTTGCCTAAATTCAACTCACCTCCACAGCATTTACAGTCTGTCTGATGTTCCTGGGTGTTCGAGAGCAGTAAAAAGAAAAACATTAACTATGTTTATGAGATGAACAGACTAACAGTAAGCATTCAGCAGGGGTTTATTAATGTAGCTCAAAGTTTAAAAACAAAGTGTTCACAATGCTGTCATCAGAGTTATACTGAGGATTTTTATAAAACCTAAGCTGCAGATAATGTGGTTTTGCCTTCAATTTTTATTCACTGAGGCTTTGTGGTAAGGTGAGTTTGTAGTGACAAAACCAACTTGGTGCAAAAATGACTCAGATTGACTCTATAAACAGTGCATTTTACCATACTGTTGTCCTGCTGTACAATACAGTCACATCCACCTCTCCCCCTTCAGGAGTCTTCCTGTTCCTGTGGTTCTGCACCCTCACCTGGAAGTCACAAGCACCCAACGGGTCGACAGTGAACTATCAGTCCACCCGCAAGATGGACAGCAGCTCGGCATCCGAACCCCCCGGCCATCCCAGCAAGGACTACAAATAACACGCATGGTTTCATTTCTACTCAAGAAGAGCAGGACACAAATTTTACCCTTTAGTACCTTAAAAAGGAGCAAAATACACTGTATTCATTGCAGAAAGAAAACTTTATTTAGGATTAATAAATTCAGCAATTTAAGAGATGAGATATTCGCTTGCTGGCCTCCTGGGAAATGGCCATGAGGATGAAGAGGAAGACGCCCAACAGCGACATCCCTCCAAGAGGTGGCACCATCAGGATGCCCGAAAGCAACGACAGCTGGTCAGCAAGCAGAGACCCCCCTTCAGACCACAGTTCTGATGGACTCACCGCAGCAGAGACTGTGCAATTCGCACAACAGGTGGCATAATGGTTGAGGACCTGGACTTGTGTCTAAAATGGTTTCCAGTTGAAATTTTTATGTTTAACTTGTACTTAAGTTGCTTTACCAGGGACAATGTGGTTATCCACATCAGAGCTCACCAAAATAGAGAGTCTCGGCCAGGTTCTCGCAGTTCAGCTTGTGTGAATGCTGACGGCAAGCGCAGTGTTTGATTATTCACTTTATTTCGCATTAAAGTCTGGAATCATGTTGCATGGAATGATGCCACATTACAGTTATGGTTATGACTTTGTGCACTGTTGGTTTAGACTTAACAGACCCTTTAGAAGCTGCACCAGGTTACTTATGACATGTAGTAGAGGGGGCCAAACTCAGCAAAATTCTATCACAGCCCCTTGCTCGACTTGACCCCATCTGGTGGCTGCAACCTGTGTGGTCTCTCCTGTCGCTGTCTCCCACTCAGTTATGGGTTTGCATGCCTGTGCCAGAGTTGAAACACTTGTATGAATTCTCAGGCAGTGATAGCTTAACCTGCCCACTAAAACCAGGATGGGAACTCACATGTATGCAGGACAGCACATTGTCCAGAGAACACAGCCACACAGCACAGTGCAGGTAGAACTCACGTGTAGGCACTGGGAAACAGATCACGTCACAGCCAAACCACACCACAGAACTGCCGTCATCTAACCTGGAGAACCACACTATCTCATCCTTCATGTACCTACAATGAAGCCCTTTAACTGCAGCTTCCAGAAATGCAGCCCATCTGTGTGTTGGCACAGAAAAGGTCCGGAAAAGTGAATGGGCAGAGCTGTTAGCATCACCAAGGCTTGGTGATGACAAGGCCCAGCACTTGTTGACTTGCAGGCGAAAGAACTCCTGTGGTTCTGTTGCTTGAAGCACCATGAACACCTCCTCTTGCAGGTGGAATGGCAGCTTTTGAATGCCTCTGTGCAGGTATTGTCTCTGAAGAGATTGAGCACAACTGCAGCCTCCAATGCGTTCACCTGTACTACTGTCTTGTTGACCAAAAGAAGTTCATCCTCTTGGGCACCTCCCACCACTGTTTAACAGATGGTTGTGTTCACAAACTAAACCTCATACAAAAGCTTAACCAACCTGAAGTAACGTGGGAAAGGAAGCCTTACCTGAAGAAGAGAATGATGCAAAAAGGCAGACTTACATGGCAGATGAAGGGGTAAATGCACTGGTACTCTGTTTCAATGGTGGGGTGGTGAAGGACAGTGCCACTGGCCTCAGGACTCAACCACAGCATCCTTGAGTATGCGATGTGGGTGCAGTTCTTGTATACAGGACTTTCATGTATGACACTCCTCCAAAGCAACTTTATTTTAAACTACTTACACTAATTGACCCCTCAGTGGAATTTTTAAACAGCATCAATTGAGGTAAGGTATCTTGGTTGAGGGAACTACAGCAGGAGGTGGGATTCAAACCCAGCTCTGTAACTGTACCACCCCAGGAAACATCCAACAGGCTTGCTTCCAGGTTAGGGATGAGAATCTAGTACCTCAGATAGACTGAAGAATTTGTCCAGGAACGTGGCTGGGTTTGTATACATTGAATATTTTGGGTGGCAGTGGTTGGCCTTTTGGAGGAGATGGCTGACGACATTCAGCCACAGTAAAAGCCCTCATCGCTGAACCATTTTCCAGGTGAAAGTTCAAGCAGGTGAACAACTGCACCGCAGAGTTCCTGCACCAACAAACCAGAAATTTCCAAGGTCCCAGCAGCAAACAAACCATCCTGACTGTTGCAGGACTGCAGGGAAATCAATTTGCCACATAAACCGAGCAATGTGTTGAAACAACAGCATAACACAGGATGAGGACAGAATGCTGGTTTGTGCCTGGCAGCCCTGTTAACCGTCAGTGGTCATTCAAGGGATTCACTCATGAGTTTCGCAACACAAACACTAGCAGCTCACAGTGAATTGCTTGTGTTAGACTGGGTCTGGTTGTACATCGTTGTATAGCCTCACAACCACATCTGTTTTATTGTTGCACATGATCATCACAAAATGTAAAAAAAGATTTAGAAGTTAACTTCATTCAAAGTTTTGTAATTAGATCCTTCTCTTTAAAAATGAGACCTCAACTGAAGCACAAACTAAAAAGAGGATCGCATGTAATGGACGTCTCAAAAAGGTTGCTGTAAACAGGACTGAAAATGAAGGCTGATGGCAGACGATCATCTTCACCTTCCAGATGCAGCACTCAAGATTGAAATCACAGTGACTTTATGGTACTGACCATGGTAAACAAGGGTCAGCATCACCACGTGATGATCAGTTCCACACGATGGAGCTGAACTACTGCTGGCTTTACAGAACTTCCCAGCAGAGAAAGAGGAATGGAAACAGAAACTGGTGGTCATGGCCCCAATAAGCTGACTGGAGGCAACAGGGTGGTGAGACCATACTGCAGGACAAGAACAGGTACCACAAGACTGTGCTCCAACCACATGAGAACAAGCTCCTCCAGTCCTCTCTGCCCCAGGAAGTGACACAAATTCATCTGAAATGGCTTCTTGCCACAGTGAATGAGCTACTCCTTTGTGTTTTGCACCATATAGTACGACACGCTAAAGACCATCTCTAGTCCCACCCAACAGGTCCTGTTCCCAGCGTTCCTCCCATCCTCGTTCCTCCAGCTTAACACCGTGGTATGTGAACATGACCCTAATCACCATAACTGTGATAAGTCTCTGTCGCACATGGCATTAACAGTCACTGCTACAGAGGGAGAAAAAGGCACTGAAGAGGGTGAGGCTCCAAAACCTGCAGTCGACCAAAGTGTTGCAAGTGAAGGATGTATGTGAACAACTGAAATGCAGCATTTTACCTTTGTCACAAAAGTCTCCATAATAGTGTATTAAGCATCTGCAGCTGTCAGGGGTCTGTGCAGCTTGTGACATTGTACAGCCCCGGAGGAGGGGCTCAAAGCATAGTAAATGGAAACAGAGGTCTGTGTCATGGCCAAGGGCACTTACTGAAGGCACTACTGCCACACAAGATCAATAACCACAACATAAATGCCTATAGATGGAAAATTAAAACAGGGAAACAACTGTTTGTGTTCACTTGTACATCATCGTTGGGGTCTTATCAGCAGTCACCTCCTTGTAAGATGACAACGCTTTAGCCACCTGATCCTCTACCAACCCTACCCGATGAAAGGAAAAGCACCCCTGAGCACTGAGGAGCCATTGTAACTGCTTGTTCATAATTCACTTTTAAGGGCAAATTCTAAATTACCAGCAAAATACAAAGCAATTTTTTAGTCCTTAAAATTTTCTGTCTGTCAAAGAATCAGATGAAATCACAGAATTTTATTTGTCACATACACAGTTATACCAAGAACACCATGTAGTGAAATGTGACCTGAATCTGCCATGAGATTGTGTGCAATACAATTTCACAAGTAACAAACAAACAAGCAAACAAACAAATGAACAAATAAAAACCTGTAGATGACATGGGGGCAGCTGAATGCAACGAGGGGAGAGTTCAGTATGCATTATAGTCGGCAGCTGAAAAAAAATTTGCGATGGCATGTCCAGGTTCAGAAGTCTTACAGCCTGGACAGAAGCTCCTTCTGAGCCTCTTCGTTCAATACTGGCAAAGAGCTTTGAAGGAGAACTTTTTCCAAGCCCACAACCATGCACTTTAACCAACAGAGCTGTCCAGGCCCCCTTCGAAGACGCATCTATTCAGCATGGGGGTTAATGTTTGGCAGTCGGACTGGGCGGGGCCTCTTGCTGCCCTTTAATAGACGTCACGCGTCAACCAATTAGGAGGCTGAGAGCCGCTGAATCGCCCCTTCCGTTTCCGGGGACACAGCGATTCCCCGCCCACCACGGGCAATCCCCCTCCCCGCAACGTGTGGCTCCGCCCAAGAAAGCATGTACGCCCTGCCCAAGACACGACGCTCCGCCCCTAAAGGCGGTGCTCACCCTTCTTCATCCCTAAGAAACGGCGCCCCCTGTCGTCGAGATCACGACAGTTCGCCCGCTGCGCCCCGGGGAAACAGCATGAACCCAGGCTCCACGGTCCTCCGCGTGAAGCGGAAACGCGGCACAGAAGCCGCCGATGCCCTCCTCCTGGCGTGTAAGCGCATTCGACCCGAGTCCTCGGCGGAGTCCTCGGTTGTGGGAGTTGTACCGGAGCCCGGCGACGGCGAAATCGAGAAATCAGTCTTCAAGTTGGTGGCCACTGTGTCGTCCCAGGTACAGGCCGGAGGCAGAGCCTCGGCGTTGCGTGAATGTGGACGCGGAACGCGAGGAGCCCTGTGTGGAATGGCTGCGGCGCACTCTCCGCTGACTTCTCGCGTGGTTTTAATAACCTACATTATTCGTGTTTACTTCTGTTACCCGCTTTTTATAGAAAGGTAAACCAAGTAAAGCTAACGAGTAGAAATGTGAATAGAAATGGGTTCAGTTGTATAAAACGTTAAGCTCATTTCGGTTCAGTTTCTAACTCCTGCGGCATCGCGACACCCGTACCTGATCCCTGTCTGTTCTTTCTGCCCTCACACAGCTATAATAATAATAATAATTATTATTATTATTATTATTACTATTAATAATAAGAGCCCCTATTGTGACAGCCTTGTGCCTGTTTGCTACCCTGAAAAACTCCCCTTCTGCTTCTCTTGCTGACTTGAACCAGCAGCCTTCTTCACCATCTCAGTCCCTTTTGTAGTTGTGCATTTTTCTACCCTTCTATAAGGTTTAGCCAGTGGACCACCCTGCAAAAGGATATTTTTCTTTAAAGTTGCTCTCAAACCTGCTCACGTGGACAAGGGTGTTAATATAAAACACGGACAGCTTATTAAACAGAACCTGTTTAGTTTCCATGCCTTTTATGCCATTGATACTGACCCGTTCAGGATGCTCCAGTCCGGACGCACGTCCAAGAAGCCCTGTCTCGGCACCGGGTGGCCCACGCCCTACGCCCCTCAGCTGGGAGCACCCAGAGGATCGCTGGGGATCTCCGCAGTGCCAAGTGGCGTGCCAGGCAGGAGGAGCGCTACCGCATTCTCTCCAGCCACCGAACTGGGTTTGGAAGAGATTCTGCACCTCCTGCTGGTACGGATACTGGAGACCGGCAGAACATGGATGAGAAGCAGGCAGCGTCACCTCGCAGTGAAGCCCCAGGGGGGCTGATGGATGATGCCAGCAGCTGGCTCCTTGGGGACCTGCAGGTGTTTGACATTGTGCACGAGGAAGACGAGGAAGACAATAAAGCATCTTGCCAGGTGAGGGTAATGCTGCTCAGTGAACTTTTTGATGATCTCTGGAATCAGCAGTTTGCAGTCCAGCACATGTAGTCTTTCTACATGGGGGGGCAATGACTCGACACACCCCTCAGGAGGCAGACATTGCTATCCATGTGTTCCTTGATTGATGCTGGATTTGAGTTTTGCTATTGATCATCTGCAGTTTGTTAGACTTATTTTGCTCCTTGCAAATTGGGGTATTGATGTGCCTTCCGTCTGTGAGGAATGTGTTTCTGCTTTTACTTCCCAGGCAGTGACCTCTGACCCACATGTGATCCTTTGCAACTCTGTGAAGATGATACGGGAGAAGCTGACTGTGTCGGGGGGTGATGTTGGCACCGCCCATCGTGAGAAGGAAGATGACTTCGTCTACGACCTGTACTATCAGGAAATGGCCACTCCGGGGTGGATCCAGGACATCCTGTCAGTGAAGCCTTACCTGCAGGAGGGCGAGTTGGTCAGTGAAGACCTCTGCTTCATCTGCCCGTCCACTTTACTTCCATATAACCTTTGCTTCACTGATTGCATTCATTTTCCTGATCTGGGAAACTGATTTGTAGGATGGATGCTCAGGACCAGTTGTGGTGTATCTTCTCTGGGTTGCAATGAATTTGTCCTCTTCAAATGGCACATGTGACCTTTCCAGGATGTGTGTGTTGGTGCCATCTGGTTGATTTTGTCCTGATTTGCATGGCTCCAGGTGCCAGAGGATGACCTGGCAGAAGAAGAGGTCTATGAGGATGAGGATGATGAAAATGAAGAAGGGAACTGGCGGAATGACTATCCGGATGAGGAGGACAGTGAGGAGGAGGAGCGCTACCCAGGTGAGGGTCATGTTTCCTATTAGGTGCATGTTATGATCATATGAATTTCCAGGTTGTAGTTCTGGAGACCATCAGTCATCACCAGAGTCCCAGTTGTCACACTGGTTCTCAATTATTGTGTAACAGTTTTGGTTGTAAACCGCCAAAGGGTTTCAATACCACCTCTTGGCCATTTGGCTAAGACCAAAATGTAGCAACTCTGAGAGCCATTTCCCTCCTGACCTTCTGCCAGCTACATAAATGAGTCCAACACCACTTGCTGTGATTATCTGTGTATCTGCTGTTTGAATGTCACTCTTGTAGGTGACTGCTTGAGGGATGTGAAATGGCAATATAGGGGTATCAGACACCCAAGGTTGACTCTGATCATCATCCTGTGTCTAAAGCTCTTGATCTGCTGTTGATGTGCTTTTGTTCACTCTGAGCTGTACAGAAATATTTTCTTCAATCTAATAAATGCAATGTAAAGTTTGCTAATGGGATCCTGCAGTCACCATGTGTCCTGCTGCAGGGTTTGAAGATGAGATGTTTGGCCAGAGGTCGTGGCACAGGTACCGGCAAGCTGTGCTGCGGGAATTTGGAGATGATGGGGATGAAGATGATGATCAGTACTTGGACTCAGACTGATGGGACACTGGTAGCAGAGGTCCACTTTGTGTGAAAGTTGTGTGCTGTGTTGTGTGTAGGTGGTGTGTGAGTACAGACTGCATGTAGGTTTTTTCTTTTCTTTTTTTGTGGTTCTTAGGAACTTTGTACATATTGGATTTACATTTTCTATTAAAAGTATAAACTAAATTTTTGGAAGGTGTCAAGAATGGTTCTGAATGGCTTTTTTTCCCTAAAACACCAATAAAATGTATATTGGATTTTGGAGATACAGCAGTTGGCCACTAAAATAATTGCCTTGTGTGTCAGGTGTGTTACTTTTTTGCACATTAAAAATGTGCACACTTGCAGTGGAAAATGCAACAGATAATGAGGTGAGGAATCACAAATGTATGGCAAATATTTTTGTCAGCAGTGTATTGGTGGTGATTCAACCAAACATGAAGACAGACAGGTACCACATGTCACCACGGTGCCTGTGTGCTGTCTCTCTTTGGGTGCTGTGATTTTCTCTGCTCTTCCCAGCCAGAGCACAGACAGCCCATGGGCAGGAGCAACAGAACAGCAAGTGTTCCTTAAATGCAGTACCAAAGTATCTTTGGAAACCAGTGATAATACACTGCTCAAAAAAATTAAAGGAACATTTTGAAAACACATCAGATCTCAATGGGGAAAAAAATCATGCTGGATATCTATACTGCTATGGACTGGGTAATGTGTTAGGAATGAAAGGATGCCACATTGTTTGATGGAAATCATCAACCTACAGAGGGCTGAATTCAAAGACACCCTGAAAATCAAAGTGGGGAAAAAATAATGCGGCAGGCTAGTCCATTTTGCCGAAATTTCATTACAGCAACTCAAAATCGTACTCGGTAGTTTGTATGGCCCCCACGTCTTTGTATGCATGCCTGACAACGTCGAGGCATGCTTCTAATGAGACGATGGATGGTGTCCCAGATCTGGACCAGGGCATCACTGAGCTCCTGGACAGTCTGAGGTGTCGAAACATAATGTGCCAGAGGTGTTCTATTGGATTTAGGTCAGGCGAGCGTAGGGGCAGTCAATGGTATCAATTCGTTCATCCTCCAGGAACTGCCTGCATACTCTCGCCACATGAGGCCGGGCATTGTCGTGCACCAGGAGGAACCCAGGACCCACTGCACCAGCGTAGGGTCTGACAGTGGGTCCAAGGATTTCATCCCGATACCTAATGGCAGTCAAGGTGCCGTTGTCTAGCTTGTAGAGGTCTGTGCGTCCCTCCATGGATATGCCTCCCCAGACCATCACTGACCCACCACCAAACCGGTCATGCCGAATGATGTTACAGGCAGCATAACGTTCTCCACGGCTTCTCCAGACCCTTTCACATCTGTCGCGTGCTCAGGGTGAACCTGCTCTCATCTATAAAAAGCACAGGGCGCCAGTGGCGGACCTGCCAATTCTGGTATTCTATGGCAAATGCCAATCGAGCTCCACGGTGCCGGGCAGTGAGCAGAGGGCCCACTAGAGGACGTCGGGCCCTCAAGCCACCCTCATGAAGTCTGTTTCTGATTGTTTGGTCAAAGACATTCACACCAGTGGCCTGCTGGAGGTCATTTTGTAGGGCTCTGGCAGTGCTCATCCTGTTCCTCCTTGCCCAAAGGAGCAGATACTGGTCCTGCTGATGGGTTAAGGACCTTCTACAGCCCTGTCCAGCTCTCCTAGAGTAATTGCCTGTCTCCTGGAATCTCCTCCATTGCAGTGTACAAAACCTTAGCAAGGGTGGGGGATGGTGAACCCAAGAGGGCCATGCTGAGGTTGGCCTGGAGATAAGGCATAGTACACCATAGTATACTGTGGTGCAGCACTCTAGAGTGAGAACACTGGAACAAATAGGAAGTTGGCAAAATCTCAGAACTGTTATACCCAGCATACCGTTTTTTGTAAGAAAAAAATGCAACTGTGTTTAACAAAGGGAAGGCAACAGTGTGGAAGATGATTCCCTGTACCAGATAGCTGGCCCAGGTGAGGGTGATGACCGCCTGGTCTGTTAATTGTCAGCAACGTCCACAGGCTGCTGAAGGCCTACTGGAAATACGTGCAACTGGCGGCAGTTTGGCATAGCACAGCTCCCAGATCATGGAGAAATGCTGTCGGCAGCAGGAAAGCCACATCCTGCGGACCGCTAGCACAACATGTTACGTACATGCATTACATATTGAACAAAATGCTTTTCAATTTCTTTAAGAGTCCATCTAAGATTTAATAGTTGGATGTGTTTAATGTGTTACGACCCAGCTCGTTGACTAGGGGACCAGCAGTAAGGATCGTAGCATTTTAAGGGAAAGAAAGAAAATGTTGGTGGTACGAGAGAACCCTCTTAACAGAGAACCCCGATACACGGCACAGTTAAGCAATTTAACAGTGACAAAGTGTGATTTATTTACAGTGGGGAGTGATGGCGTTATATACAGAATACACACACAGCAAAACAAAAGAACCAGAACCAGGCTCCAAACGGTTTTACACAATATAGGCGGTTCCCAACTCAAAGACAAAACAGAACAAACGGACGTCCCGACCTGGGCCACGAAAAGAAAAGCAAACAAACGACAAACTAAAGCCCAGTCAGCATCCACTATAGAAGTCACCAAACCAATACAAGGGTGGGAGACCGCCACTTCGCCTGGTGTTTTAATGTAGGTGTAAGTACAAAAGATCGCGGCGTGTTAGCACCAGGTACACCGAGGGTTGTACACTCCCTGGTGTCAACACTGTACAAATAAGGGCAAACAGCAAAATCCCCCACTAGACATAGAATGCTAAAAAACACGACCAAGCTGTCGCCGCTGCCTCCATGGTGATCCGCGCAGATAAGCGCTTGCAGGGGTGACGTCATCCGCCGATGGTCCAATCCTGGCTCTGGCGGACCTGTCAAACGCTGAACCCCTATGGAGAGACCGCGTGAACAGGAACACGACAGTTCCCCGCCAGAAAAAAAACAAGAACCGTAACAAATGGGCCATGTGTTGCGTGTTTAATTTCAACAAATGCATAAGTACAAAAATATATACGTAAATGCATACAACTTTTTATACATTATAAAAACAATACATAAAATACACAAGTTGTACATATTCATAAAAAAGTGCTACGTAAAAGAGCATCAAGATGGATATTTATAAACTGAAAAGACTTGTTAATGAAATTCACAAAATACCTCTGAACTCTCGTTGAAGGTACAGCGAAGCCCAAGCATCAACAGTTACATTCTCACAAGCTAACAAAAAGCGAGTCAAAATTTTGAAGGACATTAAATCAAATTCTTCTTGATACAAGACACTACCATATATGAAAGTAAAAATGTAAAATACTGTTGTAGAAACATTGAACAATAATGAGAAATGTGACCTAGACATTGTGTGATGGAATACAGGAGTGTTGCTTCATGGACTCTTGTTCATATCAAACTTACCCTCATGGCAGTTTTATGAGGATCAGGCCAACCCTCAGCGATAAATAATCACACACTGCACAATGTTGAGCAGCAGTATGGCAAGTGAGCAGATGGTTTGAGAAGAGTTGACTACCACAGACAGTCACCTGTTTTGCCAGATCAGGTGGTTTTTCAAAAACCAAATTTGCTTGATTTTCCCACAAGTTTTTTCCTTATCAATAGGAAAATAATAGGAAAGTATCCCATCAGCTGAAGAAATTCAGGTTTAACACATAACCCAACCAATGTTGGAGTGGAAAACCAAATGGAAAAAAGCAGAAATGAGACAGTTCTACCTGTCAGCAGGACAAACTTGTTTAGGAGTGCCAATGTCTGATGTGCGACAGCTCTATCCAACTCATATCTTCTCTTTTCCTTGCACTCCCCTACAGTGCTGAGCATGCATCACTTGTACTTCTTGCAGAGAACTCGGTGAAGCTGTAGAAAAAAAGAGTATAATTGCTATGTTATTAAACTACAATTTGAGGTTTAGCTAGAATAACTGAACTGAATAATAAGCTGTTAATCTTCAGAGAAGTTTTTGGCTAAAGGAAGTGATCCAGGCAATGCTTTCGGGAAGATCTGTTTCACCATTTCATTAAAAGGTACGAGCAGGCCAAGAAGACAGCAGCAAAGGCAGATGCTGAAGCCAAAGCTCAGATGGGAATAGATTGGAGAGGATAGAAAAACACTGTTGGGTGGCCTCAGAGTTGTTCTGCAAACTATCATGCACCTCAGGAAAGGAAAGCATGGCCTGGCCTGGGTTGTGCTAAGCAGTAGTGGGGAAGTGCTGACTACTTATGGGGAATCTGTTGAGTGGTGGAAGGAACACTTTGAGGGATTCCCTTACCCTGGTGGACATGCCACTTTTTGGAGCCAGTCTTTGACACCTCTGATGGAATCAAACCTGAACTCACTGTTGTGGCTTGAAGCCTTAGTAGGGCAGCAGGGGTTTAAGAAATTTGAATGGAGATGTAAATAAGCACTAAACACTGTAAGGCCAGTGTGGCTTATACAACTCCTCGGTGTTGGATAGTAAGTGGATCAGGTACCTCTGGCCTGGCAAACCCAGGACAGGGCATAAAGGAAATATTACATCTTTTGGTTGGCCTGCGAATGCCTGGGGATCCCCAGGAGAACTGGAGACCTATTGCTGAAGAAATGAAGATTTGGGCCCATCTGCTAAGTCTGCTTCCACTGAGACCCTCATCAGGACAAAACTCGAAGAAACTAACTGACTGGCCATCATCTATTCATATACCATAAGAATGGATAACATTTATATTTCTTAAATTCTACATCCTAATATACACTGTATGACCAAAAGTGTGTGGATATCTGAGCATATGTGCCAGTTGAACCTCCCATTCCCCCCAGTTGTTTCCACCAGATTTTGGGAATTTGTGCCTAATCGGCCACAAGAGCATCATGAGGTTGGGCTTGTGGTTGGCATTTCAGTTCACCCAAAAGGTGTTCAGTGGGGCTGAGGTCAGGGCTCTGTGCAGCCACTCACGTTCTTCCACAGCAACCTTGGCAAACCCTGTGTTTATGGAGCTCACTTTGTGCACAGGGGGGCAAAGTCATGCTGAAGCAGGAAAGGAACTTCTTCCCCAAACTGTGGCCACAAAGCTAGAAGCACAGTTCTCTAAGAATGTGTTTGTATGCTGTATGGGTGCAGCTCAAACAGCTCAGCTCTGTCAGTGTAGGGGGGGGTCCACATACTTTTGGCCATACGGTGTATTTAAACTGTGATTTTGTGCAATATGCTTAATCATTTCCCCTTTGTTCTCATTAGTCAATAGCTGGCAAAGTTTTTTTAAGACATCTGATAACATAATAAGCAGTAATTCTATTCTACTAGTCAAGACTGTACCTATAGAGATGTGAGATTATGCTTCATGGGAAAGCCAACTGGATTTCCTCAGGAAGCAGTTCTTGTGCCATGATGCAGGTACCTGAAGAGTTTTGCTCATCTTCTCTGGTAGTGTGACCTGCTAGATGGGATGGAAAAACAGAATATTGATGATGAATATTATGGGCTACGCAGATATTTGGCTTTAACTTAAGGTGATAGCTACAATGCTACCTGCCTCATATGGCAGTTGTTGAACAAATTCCTGATCCATAGCTCATCTGCCAGCCCTAGTGAAACCACGGATGGCGCTGAATCTGCTCCAGTGTTGGACGGTTCTTTGGTTTGGGTTGCAGGCACCATGAAATCAGAAGTTTACACACTGATGGAAAACACATAAATGGGTTTCAGTGAGCGACTGGTAGGAGTGACCACAAGTGGAGACCACTAGGGACACTTACCCTTCTAGTCCCAGGAACTCACCTTCTGAGATGCTTGGCAGGATAAGATTGTGCTTAATGATTTCTTCTCTGCTTTTGAAGGGCAGGTGACCAGACACCAGATGGTACAGTGTCACCCCGAATGACCATACAGTGGCTGGCCCTGCCAAGTACTGCCTCTGTAGAAATACTTCTGGTGGGCAGTAAAACTCAGTTCCTGAGAGAAATTCAAACAAATTTGGTTTGTTTTTGGACATCACTGTTAGCAGTAGGTTGCCTTAGAACAATTTACAGAGTATAATATACACTGCCTGACCAAAAAAAGGCACTGCCTGGATTGAACTTAAGTGTTATGATATGGGGTTCCTTCAGTTGGTCAGGTCTAGGTTCAGCAATGTTATGTGCCCAAAAAATGAGGTGAGCTGACTACCTGAATATACTGAATGAGCAGGTTTTTCCATCAAAGCATTGTTTCTTCATATTCCAAGAAGGCAATGCCAGGATTCATGGGGCTGGCAAATTGTGAAAGAGTGCTTCAGGGAGCATGAGAGAGACATCATTTTCACACACGGGTTGGCCACCACAGAGTCCAGGCCTTAACCCCATTGAGAATCTTTGCTGGAGAAGACTTTACGCAGCAGTCCGACTCTCCCGTCATCAATACAAGATCTTGGCGAAAAATTAATGCAACTCTGGACGGAAATAGATGTTGTGATATTGCGTAAGCTTATTGAAACTATGCCATGGCGAATGCGTGCCATCATCAAAGCTAAAAGCGGTCCAACAAAATATTAGTGTGTGACTTTTTTTTGGCCAGGCAGTGTACATGAAAGCGAGATATGCAACAGTGGAGAGAAATAATACGTTTTAATGGTAGCATTGGAGAAAACCCATCTGGCCTCCTGGACATGCCAGCATTACACAGTTAACAATGTTTGTGTTTAAAAAAAGTGATTCTGGAATAGTCCGTGAAGCATCTGAACACACTAATTGGATTTAACTATTCATTTGGCTCATGCTTTTCTCCAGTGAGACTTACAGTGATTCACAAAGCTGGGTAATTTCTGGTGGAGCACTTTGTGATAAGTACTTTGCTCAAGGGCATGGCAGCAAGTGGAATCTGAACCTGGGTCCTTCGAGTGCAAGTTGGCAGCTCTAAAGATTGTGCCACCTGCTGGCCCCTGACCTGGTGAGTTACTCTGATGACAGTGATTGTATCTGAAGTGGATTCTGGCTTATGTCACAGTGATTTTCTCTAAGTGCTCATGCAGTCTTTCTCAGTGAATCACTGACCAAAAAACTGGTAGAAAGGAGTGTCCTTCAGGAATGCTCCACAGCCAAAGTCTATCAGCTTTATCTCCGTAGTCGTCATCAGCAGATTCTCAGGCTTCAAATCCCGGTGCATGACACCCCGGTTCTGACAGTGAATGAGTGCCTTAACCACGTGCAACATCACGTTGCGTGCCAGTTCTTCAGACAGTTTGCCTCCAAGGGAAATACAGACATCAAGCAGGTCTTTGCAGGGATAGGGTCTTTCTAGGATCAAGGCGTACTCAGTAGGCAGGTCAAACCACTCAATGAGCCGTATGATGTAAGGGCAGGACGGTGCAGAGTTTACCCGCTTCAAGAGGGCCACCTCCACAGGGATGGGCCCATCCTGTGTGAGGAGACTGTGTTGGAATGGTGCGAATGGTAACAAACACACCTCACATTGTACAGCACAGTAGCACAACACCTTTTCAAAGTCCTGTAGTCCATAATAAGTGGTACTCTGAAGTAAAACCTCCAGCCCTGTTTCAACTGTGATGTGGTGTCCAACTTTGACCTAGAGGTACTTACAGAATCCATAACCATTTCAGCCTTCGATTTGGAGACATATTTGATGGCCACCTTAATGAATGAAAGAAAAAAAGCATTAAGGAGGTTAACCAAACACTTACAAGCCCTTCAGACTGCAGATCCATTGTGCGCAAAAATATACCTCAGACTAAGTTCAAATCCAGTGATGCCTATACAGATGATTGTACAATGAGGATCTCTAGAGTTTGTATGGACTTGCTGCAGTATTAGCTTGTGGACAGTGAGCAAAACTGTACAGTTCTTGCACTTTACCAGCAATCCATCGCTCTTCCGAAACCCTTCGTAGGTAGATCCATAACCACCCTCACCCAGCAGCTCCCCTTGGTCATAGAACCTCTTCACTGCACCTAAGACAGACGGAAGAAACTTTGAAACACTGTCAACAGTAAGAGAAAAGGCCAAAGTATTTTTACAGTTTCATATCAACTTTCAGACCTTTCGGGTCTTCAGCGTCTGATGTTTGGAGGATCCCCATCTCCTGCTGTACTTGGGATTGTGGCTTCTGTTTCTCACAAGGAGGGGACCTTTCGGCCCTTCTCTCCTCGAAACCAACGACTGCAGGGGGTGTGTCAGTTGGACCTGCGGTCTCTTCCCTCTTTGCCTCATTGTCAAGAGAAGCAGGGAACCCTTTCTCACCTGTCTGCCTCTGGACATGAACCTCATGCTTCATGTCTGCATTTTTGCTCTGTATCTCTAAGCTGCTCCCAGAAGCAACCTCCTCACTCTGCTCTCGGGCACTTGCTGCTGCAACACACATACAGAGCATCTCACTTTAGATAAAAAAAAAAAAAAAACGTTTATTGTGACCATGATTCTTTACTATATATACTACTTAAGCTGAAGCGGACAATATACCAATGTCAGTGAAAAACCAAATGTGTTACAGACTATTAGCCATAGTTTTGATCCTTTATTTTCTGGTGTTATCCAAACCTCTAGAGTCTTCAGCCCCTGATGTCAGGAGGTTGGTGACCCTGTTCTGTACTTGCTTTCGAAGTTTCTGTTCTTGCCAACAAGGAGGAGACCTTTCAGTTCTGTTCACATCAACAACAAAGGCCAAAGGGTGTGTCTCAGGCTGACCTGAGGCCTGCTGCCCCTCAGCCTCACTGTCCACTATCACCCGAGTCTGACACTGAACATGGGCGTGGTCCTCAGAAGTTGACTGTTTGCACCACACCTTCAAACAAGTACCAGAGCCAACCTCTTCAGTCTGCTTCAGGATGTCTCTCACTGTAGGGAACACGGAAAATGCAGCGGCAGTTGTTCACACACACAGATATTCAGTATATGTGCAGCAGTACAATATACATCTCAACTGACATCTTTTTTTGCAAAAAACCAAACCAATAGTTGAAGCATGATATTAGCCAGTGTTCTGATTCCTAATCACAGAAAACCTTCTTATCATGCAGACCTTTATGGTTTGTAGCCATTGATGCCTGGGGGATCCCCATTTCCCTGTCTGGCTGCTTTAGACGTTCTTCCTCTTCACAGCATGGCTGAGGCCTTTCCATCCCTCTCCAGTCATAGTAAGGGTCCACAGTAGGTCTGTCAGTTGAATCTGAGGCCTGTCTACTCGTGGTATCACTCTCATTATAAAGCAGTGCCAGAGGATGCATCTCAGTCAGACCCAAAGCCGGTCCTTTTTCAGTGTCACTGTCACTTAAGGAAGGAACCTTTTTGCCCTTAGTCAGGTCACAGGCCTGGTCCTCAGAGATTTGATTTTTGCAGAATTTTTGAACCTCCTCAGCCTCCTTTAGGGCACCTACTGCTGTGGAGAGGATCCCACAATAATCATCAACTATTCTGACTGTATATCTCCAGCATATGTGCCAGTAAAATTGAAGAGCATAAGTGCAGGAAAGATGTACTTTCTGTTTTTGAAAAACCAAATGTGTTATAAGGATATTGTTCTGAATCCTTCAAGGGACCCCTAATGCCATCTAAACCCTTAGCATGTTCAGCCCCTGACACATGGGGGATCACCATCCCCAGCTTACCCTCCTTCAGAGGCTCCTCTTCTTCCAGAAAATGTCTTGGTTTTTCACTTGTCCTTTGGTCACAGACAAGGGCCACAGGGTTTGTGTCAGTCAGACCTGAGGACTGTCTGCTTGTAGCGTCACTGTCATGCGAGGCAGTGTCCACTCTCCCTCTGTTGGGGCAGACATGGACCTCTTCCTTGAAGTTTGGCATCTTGTGCCACAACTCCAAGCTACTCCAAGAGCCAACCTCCCCATACTGGTCCGTACCTTTGAGGGATAGCAGTAAACCAGAAATTCCTTTTTTCATTAAGCATTTTGGTTTCATTAGGATCACACATTCATTAAACTTGTGAAATCCTGATGGAGGCCCTCAGGGGTGTTGCTAGGAATTCAGAGCCTAAAAGTACACTGGATCCCCCAAGTAAAGTGGTTAAAATATTTTGCGGGCCCTTAGAATCCTCCCTGTAATTCATCCCCAATAGCAAAAGCCTTCAAAGCGCTTAATAATGGCTGCACTATACAATAGCTAATGGCACAATTCCTGCAAATTTCATCTTCTCAAACTCTGTATGCTGTATAAAGAACTTAGTTTTGAATCTCATGCAATGGATATTGTCTATTCAGATCTTGATCCAGCAGAAGAACAGGCACTTAATAATTATATCATTCATGAAGCTCGTGTGGGTGGCTCATACCCCCTTCTGCTTCCCCACACATGTGATGGGTACACTTTCTGTCTCCAGGTGGTTATGAGGCTTTTTTGTCCGACTCTTTGTTCTACACTAATTTTATTCTTACGCACTTCAATTTGATGAGCACCCAGTGTGTGACATGCAATATAGTGTGATGTGTTACCTGTAGATGAGAAACTGGCATGGCCACTGCTCTCCAGGTCCTGGTCAGCCAGTGGGGTTTTAAACTGCTTCACTTTGGTTTTTCTCGTGTAGCTGTTGAGCAGCGTCATGGCCCGCCGGAAGGCCTGCGCCACTTTCCCTCCTCTCTTCTGCTTTCCTGAGGGGTCGTGCAAGTCTACACTTAGAGGCGATACCTTCGTTGACCTGAGGTGCCTTCGCTTACTTGAAGTTTGACCCATCTCAAAGTATTTTCCTTTTTAAACCAGTTGCTTAATAATTGAGAATTTCTAGAGCGTTATATGGCAAACGTTTCTTAAAAGCAACACAGAAAGAGTAATCTATTTCAGTTTGTTAAATACAAGACAAGGATCCCGGGTCCCAACAGCAAACCCTCCGACCCGTGTTGAGCCAATACGACCGTTGCTAGGTTTCACGGCGGGTGACGTCACCATAAACAAAGTGGCGGGAAGACAGGCCGCGCGAGCGGCTTCTAAGGCCACCGCGAAGAACGAGGAATTGAGGGGAAAATTTATCTAAATATTCCAAGTTATTTCGTTTGCCCTTTATTTTTTTGTTACTCAATTTATATTTAGCCTCGCCTTAGTTTTAGAATTGCATGATTTATACCGAATTCCTTTGAGTTTATGTATGAAACAGTGCTGTAGCTCCCCGAAGCTTATGTCAAGCAACAGGAACAATGAGAATAAAAACATGCCTTTGGACAACAGGTGAGTTATTAATCTTGTTGTCTTTGTTATTAGTATTAAACTCATGACACGTTAAAGGCTACGGTATCTTGAGTCATAAATAAAGGGAAGAAACGTCGCGGTGCACGAACAATCCCCTAAGTTCCCGAAACGTCCGTTGTCACGATGCATTTTTCATTTGCCGTGAGAACGTCAGCTCATGTTTTTTATCTCTTTAGATAGCAAACCTTGACGACTGGGAGAAGGGGCTGTAATGGCCCCGGGGTCGGACGGCTCTGTGCAAAGAGCCTCAGCCGTCATTTCATTTGTTTTCGCCTGTTTAAGTCTTGGCGTCTTCCGTGTTTCTCTCCACGCCCCTGTGAGTTCCACTCTGTGCTCTAACCTTTGCTAGGCAGAACCGAACCGAACGGGAACGTCACCTTTCTACACCTTGGTTCCATAGCATTTCAGTTGGTTTTTATCAGTCTCTTCCATTTCAGAGAACGTGTTTCTAACTTTGCTAATCGTGTGCTAGTACACCGGTTCCTCAATTTATGGTTCGTAACTGGAAATTGTTAGCCCACACACTAGATCGCAGTCCGTATTGAATGAACAAAGCTTCATTCCTCAGTTTATTCATGGGTTTGGTCATGTTCAAATGACCAGCTCATATAAGACTTACAGGACATTTGAGTTTTTTTTTAATCATACAAAGCTCATACAATGCAGGGTCTGAGCATCGCTCTATCCTGGAAGCAGAGGATTCAGCATGGCCTGAATGCCAGTTTATTTTCACCGTCTTTTGTGAACACAAAGAAATATTAAAGCCGAGGTCTACTTTAAAATAACTAAAATGTCATATGCCTTCTGGCTTAGTTGAATTAAACACAGGAGAGTGAGCTGCAGTCTAATGGAGGGCAACATGAGAAGAAAATAGTAAAACACTATTCTTAAACACCCGCTGCCTGCCGCATAGTAAATGTCTGCAAAACTGGCTATGAAGAAAAAGCCGATGTATGATGTAAATGTGTGACAGCACGTAGTTGTAGCTTGTAGTCAAAAAGTAAAACAAATATCTGTTTGCTAGGAAGTTTCTGTAAGAGTCTTGGACATAACAAATATATATGTTAAAATTAGTAAGTTACCCACTCCAGTTCCTCCTCCTCTCCTCTCATCCTTACATGTGTAAGTGCTTTTTTATGCCCCTAATGGTGGCCAGCAGAAATCAAGGCCATTTTCTCTTTCTTTGCTCTCTTTTCTTTCTTTCTCATTTTTAGTAATTAGAACTGGGAAGAAAATGCTTTAAAAAAACTGATAAATGAATGGGGAAGTACAGGTACAAATGTGTATATACAGCAGCTACAAATGTGTATATACAGCAGCTACTGACATGCTTGTTACAAATGTGAGCTTCCTAAGGCTGTAATAGCAGTCCTCTTACATAAAGATTCAAAAAGCAAGATAAATAAATGACTTATGTAAAATAGTTAAGTGACAAGAGTATTGGAGCACTGTTCTTGATACAAGATACTTAGTCAATAAGTACTGAGAAGTATATTCATTAATAAATGTAATAAATGTGAATGTAGGTTCATACAACACACACAGTGCTAAATACCAGGAGCTTGATTTATAAAGGGGATCCTGACGCCTATCTAACCCGTCCTAACCCCCCCCCCCCCGCACGCTTACCAACCGCTACTCACCAGCTAACTAGCGTCCACCAACCATAATGCCAACCATGGTGTGGCGCAGTATACCATAAACGCCTGCATTGAAGTCTACCTTTCCAGCAATTCCAGGTTTCTGGGCTGTAAGCTGCTTCTGGGAATACTGCAAGAAAATGTAGTATGTTGATACTGTCAGGTAGACCTAAGCAATGTCCAGTGAAACATACACCTACTATGCATCAAGGTTAACTTTGGAAAATATAGGAAACGTTGAAACATTCAACATTAAAATAATAGAAACTGCAAGTAATTCATAGCATATGGCAGAAAACAGCATTCCTTTAGAGAACAAGGATTAACAGCTCATACATATCAAACTTAACCTGTTTTTGGATGTCTTCTGTAGAAACACTTTTTAGTGCCGTTCTAAAAATTAGGTATGCACCAATTTAAGACAGTTACAAGGGCAATTTTATAAAAACTGTCCTAAATCCTCTGTGATAAATATAGATAATTATCATTTATAAATATTGCTATAAATATAGGCTAGTTACAGTCTTAACAATTAAATAATGTCACTGGTGATGGCCTGCTAAATATCAGGTGATCTCATCTGATTACATCTGATCCAGAGGTTGTCTCCTTTGTTGAACCGACCTCTAAACTCCTTGTCAGTAGAAAAGATGGCAGTGGCTATGGGCGGTTGCTGTGGAGAACAGACCCAGGGTGAAGGCCACCAGCTTGGCCACACCCTCACCGAGACACAAGCATGTGTCCAGCAGAGACCGTGTGCGTGCGGCCAGTGTCACTGCAGCTGTGATCAGTTCATACTCCTCCCGGCCGAGGGCCTGTTTGGACCTGAGCACATCCAGTAGGTTGTTTAGGCGACCCTCAGTCATACTGCGCACAATGGCCTCCCGCTTCTCCTGCAAAATCTGGCAGCAGGTCTGTCCCGGCAGGAAGCATCCAGGTACATCTGCACAAGCGGAAGAATTTAAAGTTTAGAGTGACATAGTCTTCTACACATTCCTTTCATCAATCTAAATTTTTAATATGGCGTGAATGTAGGTGAAGAAGCATCAGAACTGAGAGTGAGAGAAACCAGGGCAGAAATGCGAAGCCTCACCGTGGCAAACAGGTCTAAACTCCATGGGGGGAGTTGGAGTGGGAAAGGAAGAGGAACCTTGCTGAAAACTGGTGCTTCTCGGCTCATTCTGTGGCCAGTACTCTGGTACACTCTGGCTTCTAAGCCGTCCAGGAGGTGGCAGAAAGCTGCTTGCAGATTCTGCAAAAGCAGGTTGAGTTGTCGGGCTTGTCTGCAGCAGCATGCATGAAGTATACAATATTCAAGTATACAAGCCTGATGTTACTGCCATTCCAATCAGCTGTAATCTTGCCTGAACATAAAGTGTTCCATGGTGGGTTCTGATGGGTTGTGCCAACAGTGCTGGCTGTGGGAGGCTGTGGGGTTGATGTGACCATCTGGATAAGGTTCAGGAGCCCTGCCTTTGTGCAGGTGCTTTTTGTGTCCTTGTAGCCACCGTTCAGCTGTTAACAAATACATGGAAAGCTGAGAGGTTCAGGATGTCTGCAAATCAGGGTAAAACCCTTTTTCATTGAGCCCATTTAACATCATTGTTACCAGCTAACTACCTGAGAGGTGAAGAAGAGAGTGCAGGCAGGGTGGAGAAGAGTGTCAGGAGTGATTTGTGACAGAAGGGTACCAGCAAGAGTGAAAGGGATGGTCTATAAGATGGTAGCAAGACCAGCTATGCTTTATGGGTTGGAGATGGTGGCACTGACCAAAAGACAAGAGGCAGAGCTAGAGGTGGCAGAGTTAAAGATGTTAAGATTTGCACTGGGTGTGATGAGGATGGACAGGATTAGAAATGAGTATATTAGAGGGGCAGCACAGGTTAGACGGTTTGGAGACAGTCAGAGAGGCGAGATTGCGTCGGTTTGGACACGTGCAGAGGAGAGATTCGGGATATATTGGGAGAAGGATGCTAGGGCTGGAGCTGCCAGGCAAAGAAGAAGAGAGGAAGGCCTAAGAGGAGATTTATGGATGTGGTGAAGGAGGACATGCAAGTGGTGGGGGTGACGGAGAGAGATGCAGAGGACAGGAGGAAGTGGAAGCTTTTGATCCGCTGTGGCGACCCCTAACGGGAGCAGCCAAAAGAAGAAGTAGTAGTTACCAGCTAACTACCTCCAATGTGCCATCATCACTGTTTGCACTGATCTTTTATTCTGACCCTATTATTTATTTATTTATATCTATAGCATTGTATTTACTATTCATCTACTTCTGTTTATTTACTTGCTTATCTACTTGTCTATGCAGTTTGTGTTGTGCTGTGCTGTGCTATGCACCGTGGTGCAGGAGAAACTGCACTTCATTCTCTTTTGTACCTCTGTATAAGACAGTGAGAAGGAAGTGGACCTTGAACCTTGTCACAGAACTTTTTCAGTCCTCTAGATGGGGTGCCAGACATTTTTCTAATTCCATCTGTAACCTTGGCTGTCACTGAATTATTAAGCTTTTTGATGTTGTACTTGAGGTTCAATATGGAAACCTCACAGACAGGTACAGTACAATTTTTGGAAAAAGCTCACCTTCATACGCTTACCTCCAGATTGTTGATGTCTACTTTTATTTCTATGGTTTGTAGATCTTTGCACCCCAGCAGCGCCCTCTCCTGGACAGCAAACAGAATGTTTCTATCACCCACGTTCATAAATCGCAAAACTGCAACCAACTGCTTTACACAGGGCCATGACAACTTGTTAGGAATTGGGGGAGCAAAAAATGTGCAAAAGTATTCAGAGGAATACTGAACTGGCTTGACACATCAGCCCCTTGCTATGCCTGTGGGTTGGCAACATTTTCTCACCTTTAGTGAAGATACAGTGGTTGCTGGAAGAAACCTAACATCAGACCCAGGGACCAGAATAGCAGTGTGGTTTGAGGAGAGCTTAGGCCACAACACTCAGGAAGAATGCATCAAGTACCTTGCATGCCATTAATTGAAAAACTGCCCTTGTAGGAGCCTCGGGGTCAAAGGTCGAGAGTGCCTTCCGCAGCTCCAGCACACATTCTGAGGGTAAGCATGGAAGATTGTGTGTTCAGACAGGATGTTAGCTCTCACACAGAATACCACAGTAGTAGTCAGTGGCTTCAGATGGAAGTTGTCAGCTTTCCACCATGACTGAAAGAGCTCTTCCTGATGGAGGCCATAAGTGAAAGTTGTGATCTTGTCACACAATGAGCACAGATTTTGGTTCGGCATCAAAAAGTCTTGAGCAGGAGATTAAGTATGGCTTTCTTCAGCATGACCATCAAAGGGTACTTTCCTGGTTTCCTGTGGAGTTTTGCTCCTTACCTGCAGCCGAGGGGCGGGTCTGTGGGTCAGCATTACAGCACTGCACCATTAGGTGGTGGAGAGTGCAGTCTAGGGGTGCTGTGCTGGTTCCTGGTTGACAGCTGGCAAGGGACTGAGATATTTGCAAGGTACCGGTACCTGTACAGATTACAGGGAGGGCAGGGGAAGGTGATGGGGTGACCACAAATACAGACCTTTATGTCATCAAGGTGATAATATTTAAGGAACTAGGTTCCTGACCAAGAGGTGTCAGATTCCCTGGATGGGAAGTAGTCTCGCACCTCTGACAAAAGGTATTTAACCTGAATTGTTTCAACAGACACCTGCATGCAGTGTCCTTCTAGCATAGTTCCACATGTGGCTTAACAGCTGTAGCATGATTGTGTTGTAAAGATGTGTATTTGCGTGGTCTGTAAATACAAATTAAAGAAGTTTAGCAGCTGGGGATTCCCTGGCTAAGCAAACCACTGGCTGTAGAAGACAGTAACCTATAACCGAGAAGGCACAAAAAAATTTTGGTCCCGACATAACTACAGCTCCTATGTTTGAGTCTTTTATCCAATCTTGTATTATTGAGACTCTGGTTCTCCTCCACTGTGACCATCACTGAGCCCCCATCATGTGTGAGTGCTGCCACATTGTTGTCCGCTCCCTATCAAGACATTACGTAAGTACTGGACAAAAGATTTACGTGCAAGAGGCTCTCCACAATTTGTTTTCTAAAAGCTGTGTGATGTTTATCCTTCCTAAATGATAGATTATGGCCATGGAGAAGATGCTCAGCACTGCCTCACTACTCAGCATAACTGTGTAATAACATTATCGAATATTTAGACAGAATATTCACCTGCTTATGATTATGTGTCTGAGGTATAAATACGGATGAACCTGAGCTAGTCATCCGTGTGAGCATTCAAAAAAAATTTGTAGGCATCAGTTTTACATCACATCCCTACAGGATTGTTCATATACATAGGTGTCTTACTGATGGTAAGTTAGTTTCTTTCCTCACTGTGCTTCTCTAACTGGTCTGGCTGGTCTGGCTACTGCAGGATGAAGTGATGTAATGGATTGTGTTTTGGCATTGCTGCCCCCCCCCCCCAAAAAAAAAAAAAAAAAAAAAATTTGAGTGTGCAGTATTCGCTTCTCTTTTCCTCCCAGCGGAAAGGCAAGGTCTCTTTCCACTTGACTGGACAAAACCTCACTTCTCAGTTTGCTTTGCTGTTGTGAAAAATAAAAGCCTAAACTGGTGAATCCCCTCTTGGCGAGACGTTACACTTCATGTACTCCTATGGTATATAGAAATCATGCAAACATTGATGGAAACAAAGTGCAAAGGATCAGCATTTAAAGAAACAGAAAGGCAAGGAGCACACTGTAGCCCCAGGGAGAGACAGTGCATTTGATCAGTTTGCCCACTGTCAGACACCAGCAGGTGTTTCTGTAATCCCAACACACCCTTTGCTAACAGCAAGGCCTCAGTGAGCGACACATTAACTAGGTGTCTGCATGCACAGGCAGTGTGACAGACAAAAGATGAATTAGATAGTGAAGTCACACCATGTGAACTGAGGAGGGTTGAGGTGACATGAGATCCGACTGCCTTCCTTGGCTCATTCTTGCCGTGATGGTTAAAGATGAGTCAGGGCAGCCACTCTTGGGCCTCTTCCTCACGTACACTCATGTACACAACCCGGTAGGAAACTTTCAACAAAGCTACGCAAACTGCAACTGGTGGTGATGAGACACCTTTGATTTCTGTCACTCATTTCAGGTCATGAAGACAATACTGAACAATGTGGTGGTTCTGGCCCGATCTAACTGGAGGAAAGCTAGAGAGTTTTGAAAAGCAGTTCTCCAGACCAGGCTCAGCCAACCACTGTGGATTTGGATGCTGTCTGCAAGGTGATAAGAGGTAAGAAGTTCACGCTGCTGATGGGATGAACACAACTAGGCCTCCCCGAAAAGTGTCAAAAGCCAAAGGTCATGCTCAGTCGTGAGCTTGTAAGCATTTGTGAGAGTCTATCATAGGGGTCATACATAAAGACTTTAGTCCTGTTTCCCCCCATTTCACTTTCCACTTCAGTCGGCCATGAAACAGTTTCAGCAAAAATGCCAAGATAATGATCGGCCAACTGTCATCCACATTTGCACACCCACCATTCACACATTGTGCTGCTGTTGTGTTCACCAGTGCTACTTTTGTGTAATATGGAGTAATTCATTTCCACCCTCAGTTTTCAGTTCCATATCTGAACCAAAATAAACTCAACTAAATAAAAACCACACATGTAAATAATACACACAGGTTTCACAGTGCTACTTTAGATGTAAAAACGGGAAGTTGCATGCACAGCCTGTTGATTCACGAAATGTGTTTGGCTGGTGTACCTTCAGTTGGAAGTCTTCTTTTCAGTGTCTCGAGCAGCATCACGCCAAAGCTAGGAGAAGGAAGTGCAGTCTGATTTTATCAGCCAGTCCATCCCACTGCCTTCTCTTTTTAAACACTAATGTACAAGTCAGTTGTACTCAATTCAATGTCACAGGATGCAATTAAGTTCTTGAAGCTGCCTGCTGTACCATGTACATCTGAATAAATATGTGTTTTCATTCCTTCTGGTAGAAACATACATCACATTTAATAAATAATAAGAGAAATGTGTACTAAAAACATGAAAAAGCCTTGACCTGGTCTATCAGGAGCACAGGTAAACTCACCTGTACACATCTGCTAGCAGGGACGGTGGCTCTCCTTTGAGGAGTTCAGGTGCCAAGTAGGCCAGGTCCCTGCTGATGCAGGGTATGCGTCCAGCCGAAACTGCGGACCCACTGCTTCGGGTCCATTGCAGGCCCCAGTCGCACACCTGGAGAAGCAGAGCACAGTGCTTGGCTCACATTAGTTGACAGAGCCTCAGTGACACCTGAGGTCCAGGTCACATGGTCACACCGTTTACTATTTTACTGGCAGTGAATGAAATTTGGAGCCGCAACTTCCTTATACACCCGGCCTAGCAGTGCGATCACTATGAAAGACTGTGTGCCTTAAAACATGGATTCTGAGATCCAGGTCTTGATTAGACCCCCTGGTGAAGCAGATTTGGGTTTTTGGGGTGGGTCAGTACCTTAGCTCGATACTGTGGGTCCAGGAGCACATTGGTAGGTCTCAGAGTCAGGTGAGCGAGGCCAACAGCGTGTAAGTGAGAGAGACCCTCTGCCACATCCATTAGGATCCTGAGCCGAAGAGCGATGGGTAGTTGAGGGTACAGCTGAGTCTGGGACAGGAAACGAGCACTGTTGGCGTGTGTATTAGCCACCCTCACAGAGAAGAACTGGAGGTCATTCATGTGAAACTCATTTCTGGCAAAAATGTTCCGCTTCCATTCACCACCTTCATACTGAACAAACCAGAACAAAGCAGAGGAACTCCAGCTGTTGTGTAGATGTTTCCTGAACTCTTCAAGGCACAGCCTGTTTTGAGCCACTCAGAGTGGAAGATAAATACTTTAGTTCTGGTCTGCAAGATGGTCAAAAAATCTTAATCCTGGTACCTACAGGACCCAGTCACTTCCTGCATCCCTCCAGGAGATCTGTGTGCTCAGTGATTCCACAGACAAGGGCTCTAAAATCATGGTTTAGTCCCCAGTGTAGTGTAGTGATCTCTCCTGTGTCCCTCAGTGCAGCTAAGTCCTCCCCCCAAACTCTTAGAGACCCATTTCTGTCTCTATCACTATCTGCTGCAATTTGCTGTTTGAATGTCATTTCTGTCGGCAGCTGCTTGAGGTATGTGAACCAGCAACACGGTGGCGGCAGACACACAGGCTGGGCTCTGATCACCATCCTGTGTTTGGATCTAAAGCTCATCTGCTGCTGATGCACTTTGCTCACTCTGAGCTGTATTTAGTGTGTAAATAATGGTAAAAATGAGAGGACTGGTTGGCTTTCTCATGGTTGTTGTAACCTCACATCAGTAATTGACAAGAATCCATTTTCCCCACCAACAGTTGGTACAGCTTACCTTGTAGAGCAGGGTGTGAAGTGATCCTCCCTCCATCCACGGTGACACCACACCAACATGAGGCCAAGTCCCATACAGGCCCAGCGGTACCAGCAGGCGCTCCGACCGTAGCTGCCTGACCATCAGCACATCTTGAACATGTTCCCTCCACCACCTACAGCACAGACACACACACACACACACACACACACACACCATGATGTGAGCGTCTCCTTCGGCCAGATGACCCCCAGACAATGACAAGGTTGGCTGAAATACTTGACTCTTCATTCCTAGAGCATCTCAACATAAATCTGTGCTGGGCCTACATGCTTACGAGTGTGATTGATGTTTTAGGTTCATGTGTGACCTTATCTGAACTTTCTAAACCCTGTAGTTTTTTTTGTTGCTTCAGTCCTGATTTTTTCCCACCTCTGTTAATGTGCTTATTGCAACCGCGAATGTTGAGATGAAATGGCAAGTGGGAGTCCAGCGCAGCCTTGCAGGATCCGCACACGCACGCAAATGGACAAAAACATCCGGTAACACGGGCGCCGCACGGCTCTGACGACCACACGCACCTTGACCCCCTACAAGCGTTCATCTCGCTGCCTAACCGTGAAAGAGCGTTAGAACCCGAGTAATAAGACGTTCAAGGAATGCTGCACGCTTCTCCGCGGTTTATATGCAGTCCTACTTGATCTTTTCTTGCGCTCCGCTACACTCGCAGGAGCCGCCGCCGTTCCCAGCCACCTGTTGCTCACCTGTCCAGGTCGGAGGAGCCGAGCAGCAGACGCACGGATACGCGCTGCCCGTCCGCGCGATACAAGGCACGCAGGCAAGCGCCGGCGCTCGTACGCCGCAGCACCAGGTTCTCGAGGTCGCGCTCGGGGATGCGGAGCGGGGCGCCGTGCTCGGTCGTCATGGCGCTCGGGAGCGCAGTGAAAATGAAAGTGCGCGGCTAGGTTCAAGTCCCGGGCAACAAAGAGCGGAGCCACCGCTAGAGGGGAGGAGCGGAACCCCGGGCGTGGGGAAGGCGCCTGGAAAGTCCCAGCCGAGGGAGGTCGCGTAGCTCGTAAAACACACGCACACTGCGACCAGGTGCGCGAAAGTACCAGCAGACGAAATATTTCCATGTGTACATGAAACGGGACCTATGGAGCCGCCCGTCTCGCACTTCGCTTCGCCATGGTGAACGCCCCCACCTTTCTAATCGCAACCATTATCGTAGCGTAAACCACTGCGCCCCCTGCTGGTCAGATAAGGGCCCTCGCAGCCAAATGCAAAGGCAGCTTCCTGCAGAAACACTTGAGACCTGTGTGACTTCGGAAAGCGTTAATACGTTCCTCCTAAAGACTTTAGTCGGTAAAACGCTGGTACAAGTCGTGTTTTCATGAATATTCTAACAAGATCCTGTAGATTCTCATTTCCTGCACACTTGCATTTTGCCGTGTGAATGTGCATCTTGTGCTTTGCTGGGTGTGTAAACTGTGACTTGCTTGTATGCTCACTGCGTCGTCCCTGTTGCGTGTAAAATGGCTGTGAAGAGCTCCTCCTCTTCATCCTCCTCTGCTCCTTGTACAGCACTGTCATGTTCAGAAGCCCCTTCTGTTTCTCCTGCGTTAAATAAACGCCTTTTCTCTTTTCTGATGTTGTGGGAAGCGACTCGGCCTTGCTGGGCCATGAAGCTATTTATTCACTAGTTTACGTGATGGCTGGTTGTAGCATTGTGGGAAACATCTGAGGTGGACCGAGGGCTGTTAAAAACCGATAATTGTTTTTTGAAAGAATACTGACAAATATAAGTGGCTGGAGGTGTAAATGAAATTCTCCAGGGCCAAATGTCACTCCATAAATTTCCCCTTGAGCTGAGTCTATTTCTGATGTTGTGACATAACTGCCCAGCCGAGGGCCACGGTGCCTCCTGCTCGCTGAGCCTGTTGAGCAACACCAGAAAGTGACCCCTCCCTCTGCCGTCAGCCACACTTTTCCACGCCAGTCCTTTTTTTTTGTATCCCATTTACTTTCTAATGTTGAAATTTTCCCACACGCAGCAGTGCTATTTCAATAAAACATATTAGGAAAAATCCTTGTCGTGGAATAGCAGGGACTGTGTTTCAGTTCCTTTCCAAAACACTGAAGACAACAAATGAAAGTAAAGAAAGGGAAGTACATAAACTGGTGACATTCTTCTGGACCCCCCACCCACAGAGCATGTCCCTCCCACATGACAGGAAATGAGACAACATCCCAGCTAAGGGTCGCCAGCTCACACCAGGCCTGGTGCCCTTGGAAAGGAAGTTTGTTCTATGTTTTGCACTTGGCTTTATAGCTTCACGTGGGCCTGAACCACAAGGCCACGGGATGAGAAGAAATGGGTCATGATGAATATTTAGCTGCATTTTATCTTTTTTAGGAGCAGATGTTTTTATGCTGGTTCAGCGTGGCTGAGCCGTTTCCATTATCAACAATAACTTGTCCAGCTTAGGTTTGTGGGGGTCCGGAACCTGTCCTGGAAGCCCAGTGGGTCTGGACAAAACACCATGTTAGTTTAAAGATGCATCCTAGGATGTGCTGGGCCACATCATCAGTGATGTTTCCCGAGGTCATCGGGTGTTTCGGGTCTCACAACATCAGACACCCTCCCTCAGGTGACCCAGCCAGGGTTGATCAGGCCCTGGGTTGTGTCCCAGCAACACTAACCCATGGTTCAGACCTCCTGATCCAAATCCACCTAGATGCCCTCCCTGCAGCCTCAACGATGGACTTTATGGCTCTTCTTTTAGCATCTCCTCCACCAGCTCCTGGTACTTGGACCGCTTGCGCTCATTTGCCTCCTCCATCTGGTCCTCCCAGGGGACTGTCAGCTCTACTATGAATACCTGCCTTGAGGAGGCAGATGTTAACACCACGTCTGGCCTTAAGGAAGTTGATGTCACATGCTCTGGGAACTTGAACTGCCTGCCCAAGTCTACCCGAATCTCCCAGGCCAGCAGACCATGAACTTAATGCGCTGTGGTTCCGCCTGCCAGATGTCACTCCAGGTTATCTTCCTCTCCATCACCCCCTCCTACCTTGTCCAGGCTCCCTGCTGACGCATGCCCACCATCCTACTGGTTTGCTCCTCCTGCAGTACCGCAGCAGAGTCTCCGGAGGACGCTGCAGTGGCCACCTCTGCATTCGCTTGTGTAACAGGACTGCTTGCTAAAGTGATGGTTGTGTCCCTGTGAACCACAGATCGTGCCGTTGCTGAAGTTGTGGGATATAGGTTGATCAGTCTCAGACATCTAGTGAGGAAGTGTTTGTCACTGCTGTGGTCCTCCACAGTCATGCTCTAGGGTCAAACATCAGCTCCTTTACATTTTGCCACAGTTGTTCAGCTGAGTTCCGCAGGTTTCAGTCACCCTTCTGGACGGTGCCACACAGCCTCCCCCGATGAACACCAAAATCTGTGGCTGTTCAGTCGTGTTTGTATCTGTGTGTATTTGCAACTCATGTCTCCTGGTTATGTTTTATGTTTGTCTTTAATGTAAAAAATAATTTAGTTTCATGGAAAAATTGTTTTTGTAGAGCTGCTGAGCACAGTGGCGGTCTGAAGGAGGCACACGGACAGTCACGCGGTCGGGTATGCCAGGCCGCGCTGAGGTAACCAGGGGTATCCCCTCGGCTGACTCCTGGCCAACTCAAGTAAAAACCCCTTTGTGTAATTTTCCTCCCAGACAGCGCAACACCTCTTCATGTGACTCTACTTTTGAAACTTTTTTTCTGTGAACTCTCACACAATTTACAGTAAAACAAACAGCAGCATTAATACGAGCTTAGCTTCTGCTGTGAGTCTACAGTGGGCGGTCAGTGCCACTCCCTTATGTTGAACAGTTGCCTCATTGTGGTTAACTTTAAGAGTCAGAATCAGAGTCCGATGCAGGGAATTTGGCTTTGGTTTCCAGTGGCTCAGTGTTTATTAGACAAACATACATATACACACAGAAACATAAACACATACAAGAGCAAGATGCATGACAATGCTGGAGAATGGGAATAAATAATGAGTGAGGGAAAAATTGCACAGACTGATAAAAAATCAGCCGATGGAAATCACAGCATGGAGAAAGAAACTGTTTTTGTATCTGGTTGTTTTGGGATGCAGCGATCTGTAGCTGCTGCCGGAGGGGAGAAGTTCAAAAAAGCCGTGGCCCGGTGAGAGGGGTCCGACACGATTTTCCCCGTTCTTCTCCTAAATCGGGAGGAGTACAGATCCTGGGGGCAAGGCGGTCTGGCACCAGTGAGCTTCTCTGCAGGCCTGACCTATACGGTGCAGCCTGCCCTCTTCTTGTTTAGTGGCTCATCCACACCAGACTGTGACGGAGGAGCTGAGAACAGACTCAGTGACTGCTGTGTAGAACTGGATCAGCAGCTCCTGCAGCAGTCTGAGCTTCCTCAGCTGCTACAGGAAGTAACATCCACTGCTGGGCATTTTTGTGATGGAGGCTGTTTTGTTTCCCACTTTAGGTCTCAAAAAAATTGTAGGTCCCAGGAACTTAAAAGGTATTTCCCACAGATGCTGTGTTCCTGAGAATGAAGAGGGGGCAGTTTTGGGGCAGGTTCCTCCTGAAATCCACTGTCATCGCCACAGTTTTCAGTGTATTCGGCTCCAGGTTGTTCTGAATGCACCAGAGGGCCGCTTGTTCTACCTCCTGTCCGTGTGCAGACTCCTTGCCTTTCCTGCTGAGTCCTGTTAGAGGGTTGTGTAGTCTGCACGTATGAGGAGCTTGACAGAGGGAGAAGAGCAGTGGGGAGAGCGCACATCCCTGAACGGCACAGGGCTGACTGTGCGAGGGCCGGGCATGAACTTCCCCAGTCTCTCTACCTGCTGCCTCCTATTTGTCAGGAAGCTGGTGATCCACTGACAGGTGCAGGCAGGCACAGGGGGCTGTGGAGGAGTTCTGGGATGACGGTAGTGAACGCCAAGATGAAATCTACAAATGGGACCCTTGCGTGAGTTCCTGGATTATCCAGGTGCTGCAGGATAGTGAAGACTCAACACTGACCGCATCATCTGCTGAGCCGTTTGCTCGATAGGCAAACTGAAGGGGGTCCATTAGGCAAGCTGCCATGCCCTTTAGATGGGCCAGCACCTCCGCCATCTCAAATGTCTTCATGACCACAGACGTTGAAGCAACAGGCCTGTAGCTGTTTAACCCTGTAATGGTTGATTTTTTTCGGGACAGTTTGAAGGGGGAGGGAACTTTGCACAATTCTAGAGATCTGTTGAAGATCTGTGTGAAGATGGGAGCTCTTAAGAGGGGGAGACAAAGCTCATCCCAAAACTAAACAGAAACACAGGTTATGATTCCAGCGTAAAAAACCTCCAAGTTCATCTTGCAGTAGTGAAGCTGCACTGTGATTTCGGTCTGTATCATCTAGGCAGAACCCCGCAAAACACCTTTTAACGCTACCCTGCAACTCTTACAAATTCCTGTTTTTACTGGCATATTACTGTCAGCAAGGATTTGTTTTCTTTAAAGAGACTCAGTTTATAATTGTAAGCAGTCTTCATCTGCAAGCGGCCACCTTTTCACGAGGACGTGAGCGCAGCCGCGAAAAAGAAAACGGCAGCGTTCAAAGGACTGTGGTTACAGCTGCAAAAAGCACAAAACACTTCCGCTGTGTAAATTGCTTGAATGATTTTCATACTTACTGGTTGAGTTCACTTTGAATATTTTTTTATTCACAAGTTATCCCAATAGCAACTTTGAATCAGTAGCAAAAGTTAATCAAATTGTTTAAATCCACTTAAAAACATGGTATTACACACTAAGTTTTATTTGGCTATGAAGAACTGAGAGCTTCAGAGTGAGATTGTAAAAAACACAGCAAACCAGACATACAGAACAAAGTGAATTTTTACCTCTAAAAAATAAGCAAATATTCAAGTTCTACAGCTCCACCGTACATAAGAGTGGGGCAGAAAAATATGAAGCGTCACAATGGCAGTTTGGTTCACATTAGAAATGAGAAGAAACAAAATTTAAAAAAATATATTCAATGTAAAAATTTTACAAACTTGTTCAAACATAAATGGGGACCCTTCAGTACTTAAACTGAACTTTCATAACATCCCAGAAGTCCACAATGTTGTAATGCCACAGCATAGTATGTATGTATTCTTTATATATGTATATAAGAAATGTATATAAAAAATAAAGTGCCATTAACACAGCTGCTGCACAGTAGACTGCATACATACAGGAGAAAATGCCCTGAATCTGGGCAGCACAGCTCATGTGGGGTCCACCTATTGTGACTGTCCTAGTGGTGGAGGGACTGTCTGCACTGATGGGGGTCAGACACATGCAAGGCTTACAGACACAGCTAAGGCATCGTACGGCACAAGAAGAGGACCTGCATATGCACAAGTGCTTCCCAGTCGTGTCTTTTCTTTGCCTTGAGCTGAAACTGTCAGCAGTGTAATGATACGACCATTAGGTCTCAGAGTCCATTTTGATCCCCAGGAACCCCTACGTCTGCACCGGTCCCCTTGCCCTGACTGGCCTTACTGGACCACTATCCCCTCTCTGAGGCCGTCAGCATCTGCTGCCCTGTGGAGCTGCTGTAAGCGTCCGACTTGGCAACCTGCTTTCGGATTCGCTTGAGGACGAGGAACCGCAGCAGGAGGAAGAACCCTGCAAAACACAGAAGGGGGGGGTCACAGAAAAGGCTGGAGAATAAGCACTGGACTTACTGGGAGAACTGGGAGTCAGGATTCAAACCACAAATCAGGACCATTTAATGCAAACAACACCAGTCCCTCTTACTGCTCCCCCTCAACACTTAAAGCCGTTCAGCTGCGGTCATCAAAAAATAATGTGGTACAACGTGATACTGTCTGCTGTGAAAAGACATAGTATTTGCCTGTGCTTCTTTAGGTGTTGCACCCATCCTGACCGAGGTCATAACAGGGATAACTGTGCTAATTGTAGCTGCTATTAGGGGGTCAGATCACCATTATTTGTAACGGCAAAAAAATCAAAGTTCCCAAGAAAAATGTTAGCTAAAATGACAAAAATGACCAAAATAAACAGCGTTTCGTCTGCGCGACAGTGACATCACCAGCATTTTTATGCTGAATTCTGTCACTAATTATTCAAATGTTTAAAAGTGGTGCCATGAACTGTGCAAGACAGTCGCTTTTGGTCCAAACACACTTTCTGTCCCTTTCAGTGGCACACAGTGGTGCTGAATGACATTCATGCTGTTTTTCGCAGAACCTCTTTTTTTTCGTCATCTTTCGGCTGCTCCCGTTTGGGGTCGCCACAGCGGATCAAAAGTTTCCACTTCTTCCTGTCCTCTGCATCTCTCTCCGTCACCCCCACCACTTGCATGTCCTCCTTCACCACATCCATAAATGTCCTCTTAGGCCTTCCTCTCCTCCTCTTGCCTGGCAGCTCCATCCCTAGCATCCTTCTCCCGATATATCCCGAATCTCTCCTCTGCACATGTCCAAACCGACGCAATCTCGCCTCTCTGACTTTGTCTCCAAACCGTCTAACCTGTGCTGCCCCTCTAATATACTCATTTCTAATCCTGTCCATTCTCTTCACACCCAATGCAAACCTTAACATCTTTAACTTTGCCACCTCTAGCTCTGCCTCCTGTCTTTTGGTCAGTGCCACCGTCTCCAACCCATAAAGCATAGCTGGTCTCGCTACCATCTTATAGACCTTCCCTTTCACTTTTGCTGGTACCCTTCTGTCACAGATCACTCCTGACACTCTTCTCCACCCTGCCTGCACTCTCTTCTTCACCTCTCTTCCACACTCCCCGTTACTCTGGACTGTTGATCCCAAGTATTTAAATTCACCCACCTTCGCCAACTCTATTCCCTGCATCCTCACCATTCCTCTGTCCTCCCTCTCATTTATGCACATGTATTCTGTCTTAGTCCTACTGACCTTCATTCCTCTTCTCTCTAGAAGAACCTCACTGACATTAAATCACCGGCAGCGGGTGGACCTACAAACAGTTCAGCTACAGACGGATTTCCGGCCCTGATTGCGTTTCTGAGATTTGTGTGAATATATTTTCGTCGTGGTTGTTTTTGTTGTGTTGGTCTCCCAGGGGAGAGATTATGTTTAATTTCATGTCTAAATATGAATACAGGGGCAGCGCAGCACATACTAAAATGACACCGTCTGCATTCCCACGCAGGGTGCACCTGTGTTTGATCAGCTTTCGGTCGTGACTGAACCAGGCGAATTTCACAGTAAATTTCCCTGACGTCCTGCTGGCCCCCATGACACAATTGCCCGTTTCCAGCACTCCTACCTGAGTGCAAAAAACACTTCTGTGTGTATAAATGTGTTATGAGCCCTGAGTGTGAAGAGTTGGGTTGAAGGTAAAGGACCCACCCTGCAGCGAGTTGATGATGGTGAACAGGAAGTCAATGGTGACCGTGAGCACGCCGAAGCCGACGAAGGCCAGGCCCCAGGTGAGGCCGAACAGAAGGCTGAGGCCCCAGATGCTGAAGAAGGTGGCCCTGTTCTTCTTCCACTCCGGTCGGAGCTGCACCTGTCTCAGCACCAGGAGCAACATGACCGCACCCGAACAGACGACGAACGCGAAGAAGCCCTGGGTCACGTTGATGGCCAGGTGACCTTTATCCGTGTGCTTGATCCAGCACCTGTACCCCCGCCCAGGACACAGAAGGAAACACGCGGTCAGCACAGTGCTGTTTTTAAAGAATGGAATGTCCACATTTTATGCTTGTAATGATTATTTGTGACATTTTATATTTATTTATAATTTACATTTCATATTCTCACCTCATGCTTCAAAACCGATCAAATACACACAAATACTCATTGCTAAAACAGAAAACAATGCTGCCTCACTGCAAAGCAGATGGATCGGTTTGGCCACAGTATGTGAATACAGGAATAATGATATAGTTTTACGAGATGGCACAGCAGACTAAGTTCCAGTTTCGCTGTTTTATGAAGTTACAGTCAGCAATTATACTAAACTCTGTTGGTTTTAAGCTGTTAAGTAATACGGCTGCAGGTCTGGTTGAACAACCCCCCCTTACCCCACCCTCTGCTGAAACCAATTTTTAGAAAGTTAGCATGTGTGCCAGGCAAGAGGAAAAGAGGAAGGCCTAAGAGGAGATTTATGGATGTGGTGAAGGAGAACATGCAAGTGGTGGGTGTGAGAAAGATGCAGAGGACAGGAAGAAGTGGAAACAGTTGATCCGCTGTGGCGACCCCTGATGGGAGCAGCCAAAAGATGAAGAAAAAGAAAAAGAAGCATGTAAACAAGGTGGGGGGGGGGTCATTATAGCTATAAGATTTAAAGGTTCTTTGTTAAAAAGGCTTAGGCTCCACCACTCCAAAGGACTGATCTTAAAAAAAGGATCTAAAAATATTTATTCCATTCACTGAAGCTGCAGACAGAGGTTCTCATTTGTTTGTGATGCTCAGGCTTGACTTACATCAGGTAAGGACGAGCGTCCTCATCGCTGGACCGCAGTTGCCTCTGGCCGTAGATGTCCATGGTCAACGAGAAGATCGTTACAACCAGAACTGGAAGCCCTGAAATTTAGGAAGATGTTTGCGAGAAAGAAATGCTGATCAATTTCCTCAGGAAGGAGCACCACCACCTCAGGCTCTCCCAGCTGTGCAGCTTCTAAATCAAATCCAAACATCTCCCAGCAGTTCGAACTGTCTGAGAAAGACCTCCGTCATCAGTCTGTGGTTCAGCAGGTGGGAACTGTCCAAACATTTTGTGCACATCATGTATATGTGTGTGTGTTTTGTAACAATCATCTGTGGATGCTGTGTACTTGTTCTGCAGATGCTGTGTTGAGGATGCATAGATGTCATACATCTGCGGGCCTGACATACCAAAGCCCAGCAGCATCTGCAGCCAACACTGGAGGAATGGTCTCATCACCATGTAGATGAGCCAGAAGGTGTGCAGGATCTCTATGGCCATCCAGCAGGCAGTGCAGAGCAGAGCACAGTGCATGGCTGCCCCGTACGCCACACACATTCCCTGTGGCACCACGTTGGCCACGACACCCGTGCAGGCGAACAGGAGGCAGAGCAGGAGCACAGCCAGCACCAGGCCGCGGTGGTCCGACATCGACTGCTGGCCGATCTTCCTTCTAATGCAGAGAAGCCAGGAGGCACTGTCAGCCCTTCAGACCAACTGTTCAAGCAGACAAGTGCTCACTGAGGGTCTAACCTTTCTCCTGCAGAAATCTCACACACGCTGGCCTCTGAACCTACTGGCACTCAAGTTGCACAGTTTTAACACACACATTTTTGCATTCATATGAGTTATTCTTCATTTTCCTCCCTTATCAATTTTATGCATTTTCAAAAATGTCTCTTGTTGCAGAGTAAACACAACCTGGGTTTAGCAGCTCAGCCAGCAGGTGGCGGCAAAGAGCAGCCCAACAGAGCAGGATTCTAATTCTGATTCAAATTCCCTTCCACAGTGTTTACAGCTCCTGTCTGGCGCTCCTGTGGGTTACCGATGAGGATGAGAAACGCTGCACGCTTTTGTGGCAAATAAGTCAATAATCGCACTGAAAGGGAGTTTGTTGAGATGCCAGGTTTTTCAAAATGTGTTTCAAATGTGGGTTGGCTGTGGGATTGCCGTGGGGGTTAGGACAGGGTACAAGGTTAGTTGGGTAATGGGATCCCCTTTATAATCCGAGCTCTTTTATTAGCACTGTGTGTTTAATACGAACCAGCATTCATGTGATAAATGAGTTTTTTCTGCCGATTTTCATACACTGAAGCTATATGTCAGTTTTACCAGAACTAAACAGTAATTAAATGTAGGGGCGTCTGTATTTGTATTGTTCAATGATTTGCGGACTTGGTGTAGCTATGAAGCTACTCCTGGTCCCAACTGTACTGCGGTAGCATGTAGCAGAAAGGCAGTCGACAATCACTTACAAATGGCTTCAGTTTGTTTAGGTTAGCACACAAGTCCCACCCCCTGCACCTGTTTCTGGTGATGAGCAGAATGAGCAGGAAGCAGCTTGCGACAGAGATGGCACAGCACAGACTTGTGATCCAGGTGAGCATCTCCAGGTGAGAAATGATGCTGCGCTTCTTGACCTCCTGGGGAAAGAGAGAGGGGGATGGTGGGACGTGAGGCTGTGCTCAGCATCTCCAGCGTGGGCTTCACTCCCGCTGATTGATGTCCCTTCGAGAATCGGGACTAAATCAAATCCAAAGTGAAAAACAGACTTTTGCTAAAATGTGATCTTTACAGGATGTACACACTGAATCACTGAATACAGTCACTAAATGCAAACATCTGATACCATATATTTAAAAAAATCTATTTGCATACCACATGTACAGTCGCTCCTCACCCGACCAAACAAGTTACAAATATATTTTAAAATTCATCGTAAAACTGCCATCTTTGCACCAATTTTTTCTCTAAAAAGTGTCTTTGGTCACGTGAAAACGACTTGCATTTATGCACCCACTCAGGTAGATGGCAGCAAAGAGCAGAGCAGGGGTGCAGCGCAGAGGCCAACGTAAAGGAGGGGCTGTCCGCAGTCAAGATGAACATCTGCCTTGTGTGACACGGTGGCAGTGAGATGCAAGGACACTGGGAGGTAAAGGAGGCTGTACTGTGCTGATATTCTGGTTACAGGTGAGAAAAGTGGGAAGAGGAGGAGCAGCAACTGACCAGCAGCAGGGCAAAGTACGTCAGGTGGCTGCAGCTGCACACAGTTTCCTCATCCGATTTTGTGTCAGCGGCACATCCGTCCCGCCGCCAGCGCACCTGCGGGTCTGCAGATACAGCACACCTTGTGAGATACCATCGGACACATGCCGGGTCACTCAATGTTTTGTGCACAGTGCTGAGACTTCTTCACAGTGCCCCCTCCGGATTACATCGCTCGTACAGTTAACATTCATAGTGCAGAACTGAGATATTTATACAAGACAGCAATGTGGCGCTCAACTTCACCTTGGTGTGTGTCCCAGTAAACACACCTTCTCTCCATCGCTCCCTGCAACACACACAGCAGATGGTGGAATAAACATTTGATGTGCGAACCAGTGAGGTGCTGCCTAGGTTTGAGGCCAGCCCATGATGCCGATTCTGAAGGCCGCCAAGAGAATGCCCTGCACAGTACAGCCTGTATAAACACGACTGTGAGCTTTGGCTGGAGGAACTGCAGCCCTTTCAAGTGGTTTCAGAGCAGCGGCATCGTTTCCCTGTCTGCCCAGCAGGCCCCCAGGGAGCACCACCTCCCCGCATCGCTGCCCTTTTCCTGTCAGGTGACCCCGTCAGCCCGGCGCCAGGCTTCCCACCCCTGTGGCTCTCATGCTGGTGGGTGTGTGCTCTGCTTTCAGTGGTGAACACAGTTACAATGCGTACTTCCTTAATTACTTAACACATCCTATTTCTTAGAAACCGATGACAGACAATGAACTGCCATCGCTCCTCTGCCTGCAGAGCCGACCTAAACCACCCTGTCCTGTTTTTATTCAAACATCAGATTCTTTTCTCCAAGGTGACTGCACCGAGCTGCTTGAACCGATTTACCTGTTTACGCAGCAGCGCAATGTTTATTGCATCGGTGCAGCGCAAGTACCTTGATCAAGGCTACACCAGCAGGATTTGGGATCCAAACGCAAGTGCTGCAGTTGCAAGATCACTACAGTAACCCCTTTGCCCCCTGCTGCCCAACAGGAACACTGGGGACAAAGTTAACTGCATGCACATGAATAAGTTTAACACAAGAGATTCCCTGTTAATTGGTCATTTATAAGCAGAGGGGACTCACGGTTCCATTTGGGTGGTAGAAGTGAATTCTGACCAGCTCCAACAGATTTGTCACCACCTCCCCCTCCACGGAGATGCCAACCACCTTGCTGGCGATGTGCGCCCCCTGCAGGTCACCCGTCTCGCCATCCTGTGGGGTCACCCGAGGTGGTGGGAAAACACGTTGCTATAAAAAGCCGAGGCAATGAAATGTTGGCCGAGTGACAACGTTGCCACCTGGGGGTCATGACGACTGATCGAGGCATGAGGGGAGGAGCCAGACGACTGACAGCTGTGTGCCCACCTGGAATTTCTTGACGTCGTTGTGTAAGGTGCAGACCACCTTGGCCTTGCTCTTCCCCTGGGGCAACAGGGAAGGCGGGAGGTACACGGCAGGAGGGGGCGGGCCAGCCGAGTGAGGGCTCTGCTGTGGGACAGTTGGACCAGAACACACACGGTCACGACGCCCCCTACTGGCTTGCGTCAGTAAGGACTTCTCCTGGAAGCCCAGTGAGTGCTGCACCTTAACTTCATAAAAGCATTCGTTCCCGTTGGAGATTTTAAATGGACCGCAACTCTCTTGCGGAAACTACGTGACCCGAAGGCACTTTTGCAGTTTGCACATTTGACTTTACTTCTCGTTTTAATGGAGCATTTTGCAGTCAGCAGAATTTGTACGCAGCCTGCTTTGTATTCTTGCCAAACAATACTTTCTGTAATCTTAATGCTCCATATAGATGCTTCGCAGACATTGGAGATTTTATACACAATATTTTTTAAATTAATGCCTGTCATTTTGCATTGAAGCATTTTCTTTTACACTTTATACTCCTGCAGTTTTAAATCTTAATACCCCACACTGGTGTATAAAACCTTCCATGCTGCATCTTTCTTTTTTCTGTTTTCTAATATATAGGAAACTGAATACTAAAATAGTAGTTTGAGGAGATTACATATTTTCATTTTACTAATGTTAATGTAGTCTTAAGTCAATAAAAATGTTATGTCATTTTATTTATTAAAGGCATAGCAAAGAATTCCCCAAAACCTAACCAATGCAAAATGATGGCATGCCTGCATTAAACTCTTCCTGATCTGTAAACAACAAACAAAGCTAAATGTGACTAGAAGCTGAAGAGCACTGGACAGGGCTATGCAACGAAGAGACTAACTGTAATGTAGGCTAAATTTAAAAAAAAAAAAGCTTTCTGGCCAATTTCTCTTCTCTATATACAGATGTGGACCACAACATATAGTGCAATGGCAGCGGGACAACAGGGGGCACCGTCTTACATTAAAGTTGATCATCTTCCCCTGGAAGTTCATGTCGATATTGAGTACGGAGCTCTGGATGCAGCTGGAGTTCACGTTCCCGCTGACACCCGACTTCATCACCAACTCCTCGATCCTGTGGACAGACAGCTGTGAGCCCACAGACTCAGCTACATCTTCATCGTCACGGTTACGGTGCCCCCTCCTCCCATACGGCTCGCGGTCCCCAAAATCAGACTCCACAACTTCAGCTTGATTTTCTTCAGGGAAGCACAAATTATGTCCACTGTGTGGGTCCCTTTGGACAGGATGAATACAGATGATGTGACGTTACGAAAACTTCTCAAGTCACCTTCACAAGGTGCCATTGGAAAAAAATCATGCCTGGACTACTATGTACCTTGGACTTGTAGACCCATTTCAACAAATTCTGCTGTCTGTGTGCAAAGGAGCAGTTTCGCAAATAAATTGTATTCGTTTTTGTCAAGTTGCAAACAACTCGTGCAGAAATCCCATGAACCTGCAACGTCCAATTTGTGCTGCACCCCTTCACCTATGATCGAAGGTCAAATATGGCATTCTGGAAAGTTCTGTACTGGGTCTGTTCCTGTTCTCACTCTTACCAACAGCACATATTATTGCTCAGCATAATTTTATCTTTCCCTACTAAGGTGAAGACTGTCAGCTCTGCTTTTTCAAGCCTGACGCCGTCTCGCTTGTTTTGTCTTTCGTGGAGCTGCAAGAGTGGATGAGTGCTAAATTTGATCAAATTCATGTAAAAACAATAACTTGTGTGCAAATTAAAACTTGTGTTTTCCTGTCAATACCTTCCACATTTTGCACATTAAAGCCTAGCTTTGCTGTTACTACTATGCATTTTGACTTGGCACCGTCCTTCGCACGCCGTTTGCCGACTCCTCCTGTGCTTTGCTGCTGTGGCTTTTTCTTTTCTTCTTGCTTTGCCGCGTGTCTGAGAATGGAAGCGCCTCTTTGTTTCGCTGGTCACTAATCAAACATTTCCTCAAAGGCACAGGACGGTAACCAACATGCGGACCGGCCTCCGTGGCACTTCCTCTGGTTGTTAAAGGGACATTTCCACCCGCGCCACTGGGCTCAGGGCCGTGAACCGAACCACAACATCAAAACAGTGCCGGCGAGCTTCAGACTGTGAGCAGCAGCGGGCTGATGTGTGGTTCAAAATGAAAATGCCTGCACAGCCCAGCCTCAGTGTCCATCGCAGATGTATGTGCCCTCTCAGCTCAGAAAATGGCTCTCAGCTCGTCCTCCGCAGCGTGTCGGTCTCCTTGGATAAACGTGCTGGCTGAACACTAATCGGTAACCAGTTGCTTTGGAGAAGAGGTGCCTGTTAAAGGAATAAATGTAACCAAAAGTGCTCAGATGCAACCACACACCCAACTGGACCCACATCTTGCTTGCAAGCTTCTTGTTTGCCACCATTCTGCAAACTGCGCAACCCAGCTCCACTTCTTGAGGTGCTAAAACCTCGGCGTTTCACTCCAGCACATCGGCAGCAAAAAATGACACTGCAGCCACCCGATCACTTCCTGTTGCTGCTGATCTAAGCACTCTGCTCATAAAACAGTTGTACAAGTACAGCAAACTGAGGACAAGGGGCAGAGTCACTTACATCTGGAGCTCATCTTCTTTGTGTCTAACACCCTCACAGAAGTGACTCACTGAAACACAAACAAGAAAAATGTCAGTGGGAAAACCAGTTCGAGATGTGTGTGTGAGTGTGTGTGTGTGTGTTCTCCCCACATCTTATTACATGCATTGCACAATTAACATTATTTGTGGTCAATCTGATGCACTTTAGCAACAGACTTTGGTCCACGTTCACTAATGCTCACTTTAGGGACAATGCTCATAGGTATACTGCATGGCCAAAAGTATGTGGACCCAAGCCCAACCGCGAGCCCAACTTCATGATGCTCTTGTGGCTGATTGGCCACAAATTCCCAAAATCTGGTGGAAACACCTGGAGGGGGGGCGACGACGCCATATTAAGGCCCATGGGTTTGGAATGGAAGGTTTGACAAGTAAACGTAAGGGGTGACACTCAGGTGTCCACACACTTTTGGCCAAAACAGTGTACATTTTATTAATGCTCAACTCATGCATATCTGTTACTGAACCTGCACATTATTTTGAAATGTTTCAAATTTGTTTTTCATAATGTCGTGTCTCTGGTGCTTATTTTTAATGTGCAACATTATTTAAACAAATCTATTAAAAATAACATTTTGCCATTATTTATAGAAAACAGCAGTTTGGACCGTAACCCTGATGGCAACTGGGCAATGACCGTACGCTCTCACCACATTCGTCCTTGTACGTCACAAATTCATAGGACTCCTGGGGGCGCTGTTGCACCAAATCCCCGTTGATGGATCCGTTGACGATGCCGTATGACACATTGGCGTCGGTGTTGGTCGAACGTGACAAGTGGCAGCAGTTCTCGATGATGTTGCTGGCGGGACACAGTGTGTGAACTGTGCCGCTTACATTCAGCTCCAGTAGATCCAGCAACGGGTCCCAGTGCAGACAGAAGGTGGTGTTGAGTGTTACCGTGGTAACCGGGCGCTTTTTTGTGACTTGGCAGTGCTTCGTGAAGGACCCGTGGATGGCCAGCGTGCTCTCGTTGGCAGACAAATTCATATCCTCGCAGCCCTTCCCCACGTTCACCAAAATGTGCCCATCTTTATTGCTGTGGCACCACACACCGCACATGTGGGTAGCCAGGAAGTGGTCGCCTTCTCCTGTGTGGACCATTTAACAAGGTGTGACCACGACTGCACTCACTCTACACATCACAACACGCAAATGTACACTTTGCTGTCTATTTACTGTACACTGCGATGTCAGCTCTCACCTGGCCAAACAAGGGTCAGAAGAACAGTCGCCTTCCACAGCCACCTTTTTGATGGGTCCATTTTCTCCCCTTTGACCTCTGTGCAAAGCAAGAGGACTGTAAGAACAATAACAAAAATACGTAAACATTTCTTCACCCAGCTGCGTTCAGTGATGTTGCCGGGTTTCGTTTTTATGCAACACATAACAATGAAATAAACGTTCAACTCCACACCAACAGTCATTGAACTCTTTCAAGCCCACTAAACAAACTGAGGTCAGCACATCTCATGTTTTTAGATCTTAGGCCTTTTAGCTTGCAAGTGCAACCAGCGAAGGTCCTTGTGTTCGTATCCAGCAGGAGATGGGGGACAACTGGGCAGCAAGTGGCAGAAAGGCAGGAATAGAGCTTCTCAGGGTTGACCTGCTGGCGGCTTTTTCCTCTCATTGCTCAACATCTGCCCGACACAGCGGTACAGAAACCCCGTGACAACCAATAAGCCTTATGGACTTATGGACACGCACTGTACTCCAAGGAGCTTTTATTTCATGTTTGAAGAGGTAGTGGATGGACATGGGCTCTGAGCCCACCGGCAGAAGCCTTCACATGAGCTGGAAGGGGAAGCAGAGATGTGCCAAACGGACAGCATGAAGTTGACGGCCCATTGCACTCGTGTTGGGGACCATGACTCCGGTTCAGGCTCCTCTTTCTCCACCGCACCCACCAGCAGCAGACGTGGTTCACCTGCATCCCCACACCTCAAGCCGCAACAGCGTGGCTCAGCTGTCGCCATTGGAAGGGCCTCCGTTTGGGATCCAGCTCCGGTTGGCTGCCCTGGCTGGGGGAGGATCCCTTAATAACAGCCCTCATTTGCTTAGCAAACAAATTCAATCAACGCAAGTTGTACAGCTTGCAGTTCCTGGAGGTTCAGTTCAGCAGAAGTTCTGCCTGAAGCGGTTACGTGGAGCTCAGCTGCCCGGAGAAACTTGTAACGTAAACAACGGGGTCATTTTACTGGTACAGCAGCAGGAGCAAGGGGCTCAAACCAGCCACATTCAGGGTCCATACGTATGCCTGTAACTACTTGGTCACCAAAAAAAAAAAAAACTTCTGAGTTGGGAACTGGTGACCATTCAGGGATAATGCTTGTCTCAATTTTTCAGGTCAACTGTGAGGACCCCCCTGCCTGAGTGAGGGGGCCATGTGAGGAGTCGGAGCCACAGGCCCCCCGGTTCTCTTAAAGCAAAGATCCTGTCGTGGGTGGAGGGGACCAAATGGGCGGCAGAGACCACCACAGACCCCCAAGCCAGCGGCCACCAGGAGACCAGTTTGGGGAAAGCACAGAAGCAGGATTTTCAACGCTCACCTAGATTCCTTCGTGCCGGGTTCTTCTGCTGGAGTCACAATTACGAACGCAGCAGGAACGGAAAACCAGAGCAGAAACAGACAGGTGGACATGCAAGATGGACAGACTGCAGCATACTGGACCAAAGCTCAGAAGAAGGGAGCCGCTTTCCCACAATGTGGTGCGGTGCAGTACACACACACAGACACACACACACTATAGCAGAAGTGGGCCAACAGATGAGCACCATTCAGGCAGGAAAACCAAATTTGTGCACCAACACTTGCAAGCATCTGAGCAGAAAGCAGGGTACCACAGTACAGCTCTTTGAGAAAATAAATGAAAATGCAGCCAAAAGGAGCACTGAGCAACAGAGACCTCAGAGGGTGAGAGTCAAATTCATACCGTGTTGCACACCCTGCTGGGTGTCTGTCTGTGTGGGTGATACCCCCCCTGGCCTCATACCAGGTCTATTTAGAGACAGCACAGTGATCATCCTCACACACACACACACATACAAACAACAACAGACGCAGATCGATCCTGGTGGGCCGGTGCTGGTTGCGTTCAGGTGGGGTGTGGGTCCTGACTCCTCAGGCAGACTCCAGGCTGCTGCTGTCTGATCCCTGCACGATTATTCCTCTCGCAGGAAGGAATGGTTTACCTCTCATTTTCATTTTAACAACTGAGGCCAAAGGACAGCAGCGCACGGCTTCTCCTGGGACTGAGACCAACAACCTTAGAGCACTTGCTGTGACCATAAGGTGCTGTCCTTCAGTTCCAGGCATCTGTCGGGGTTGCGCGGAAAACAAGGAAAGCGACCGAAATAAAAGGACTTTTGGGCGTTTTGAGGAAGAGGAGCGGTCGGCGTCTCATGAGGCCTGCGGTGGGGCTCCGAAATACCCTTGGCGCACCTGCGGGGCGCGGCTCGCCCGTTTGCCTGCTGCTCTTCTCGTGTTTCAACACAATTTAAAAGTTGAACAAAGCGGGCAAAAAAGGTAGAGAGAGCTGCGTTGCGGGGGCGAACTCGTGTCCGACTGGGAGCCACAGAATAACAGCAAACAGCGAAACAGAAACTGCGGGACAAAGAGCGCGACGCAGAGATGTAGACGCAGACGCAGGCACGCACAATCCCAAAGCCCGAACTGGCCGCTTGCCTGCAAATAAAAGGAATAAAACCCAAACACAATAAAGGCCCGAATGAGTTGCATACCAGTGACAGTGCCGAGGACAGTCGTGCTGAACAATAAGGAGAAAACGCCAACGGATCCGAAAAGCGCACGACGCGTCGGAGTCACCTGCGCAGCAGTAAAACGCGCACCGCTGCGCCGGACAAAAAGACGCAACCGTTTGGCCAAGAAATTCGCGTCACACCGACGAGGTTTTGGGAAAGAAGCAAAGAAAAGTTAAAAAAAAAAAAAAAAAAAAAAAAAAAGCCGTCCGTGACGCCGCTCACCTCGTGCTCCCGGTGCCACCGCGCGCGTCTCAGCGCCGCACCTCGAACGTACGCGCTGTGGGACTCGGGAGCGCGCCTGGCTCACACTCGGACCCCCGCCGCCTGCGCGTCACCGTCGTCCTCACGGCAGCAGCGCGGTGCCACCAACAGTGTGTGTGTGTGTGTGTGTGTGTGTGTGTGCGCGGAAGAAGGAGGGCGGGGCGGGGGGGGGGGCGCAGGTACATTAGAAAATCATTATTACAATCATTAACTCTCAGCAGACTTTTTGGTCGCCCAGCACTTGAACTGCCCTTCCTTTTCACCCACCAAACTCTCTCTCTCTCTCACACACACACACACATGCAGGGCACAAGCTGTTGCGCTCCACACACTTCAAGGTCATCATTTTGTTCTTCTTCTGCTTATCATACAAGCTGAACTGGCTGCAGCCTTATCATCTGCGCGCACACACACACACACACACACACACACACACACACACACCCTTTGTCAATTGTAAAGCGCAGCACAGGGTCTTTGTTACAAAAAGCCTTTGTTACCATGAAGGTGAAAAGAATTCACATTCAGACCCAGGGTCCCGTCCACCACCTGGCAGCTCCAGCTGAGGTAAGCTGGCCGCTGCCAGCGAGGACAGTGGCATCTGGTGGCACCACGAGCTGTCCCCACCCCCAGAGATGACTTGGGGACCACAGTGAAGAGGATTACAGTGGGGGAGGGGCCCAGCGTGAACAGAGGGGCCCCCAGCACTGCCTGTCACCAGTTTCACACACATTTGGGGCCTTTGTGCCCAAGTTAACGTTGTTTTACTCTGAGCCCGACAGACCAACCCCCACCCCCGACCAACCCCACCATGGGCACAGAACAGGGAAGCAAAGAGAAGTGAGTCAGCGAGAGAGCCGTATGTAGTTAATATGTAAATAAGGTAACTGTGTTCAGGCTGCGTGATGGCAACATATCTGTTTTCCTGCTGTATAATAATAATAATAATAATAATAATAATAATAACACACACACTAAACAAAATGCTTCCTCAGCAGAGGAAGACCTTCACACTCAGCAAGATAAGCATCGATAGGCCACACCACACACAGCAGACAAACACAGAATATAGACCCCTCCCTCACCCTTTCTGACCACCATCTCATCTTAGCAGTCACTACATGCTTGGGGTGTGTCCTGATCGCCACCCGTTCACTGCTAAGCTACGGCGTCACCATGTGTATGGCATGGGGGGGTCATGCCTCGGAAGGGAGAGGGGTGTCCTATAGAGTCATCCTGTCTTGCGCCCCTTTTGCAGCAACCAACTGGGGATGTGACATAAGCGGCTGCACCAGAGGAGACCGTGTTCAAGTCCCAGTGGGGTCAGTGTGGTGTCTTTGCGTTGCTTCATCTGAGCCGCTTTGCAGCAGAAAGCAACGCAGTGACACACAGAAAGAGGTGATGCCTCAGGTTCACAACACATTTATTTATACATTTCAGCCTCAGGGTCCTCAGGATTCACCTGGGGGTCCGCTGTCACACTGCAGCGGTGCATAGTCCAGGGGTTGTACCCCCTAACACTCTGGCCCTCTTCTTGCAGAAACCACATTGCTGCAGTTTGCTGTTCCTCTGGAATTGATAAGAAGCTGCGCACACACAACACACACACACACACACACACACACACAGACTTTCCATTGACGGGAGTGTAACTGGCCAGTGAGAAGATCTGACCCAGAGGTACCGCTGTTCCCATGGTAACACCCTGGTAAAGTATGCTGTATACAAAGAGGCTTTTTGCAGGGAGCTGAAACACTTGGCCCCAAACACCCGTTTCACACTGCTGCTTTAACATGGAGCCTGAGGGGGTCAGCGCTCCTGTGGCTGGCAGGAATGTAGAACCCCCCCACACCCCCACACACACGTCAGGACATGTGTACATCTGGTTTGTTGTTGCAAACATCTACGCTGCCACAGCCGATCCACAGCACCTTTTTCTAAAAGACATGATGACATCACCGAGCAGCAGCACCTGGGGGGGTCGATCCCCGTATGAAAAGCTCTGCTTTGCATTCCTGCTGTTGTTTCCACTCTGCTGGGAGAGCGGCTGTGTCAGGAGGTGTTATGGTGTTTATATTATAGTTGTGGTGGGGATCGGGGCCCCGCAGGGACGTCGGCCGTTTCCCAGCAGCCCCTCGCAAAGTCTCCGGTGAATTTCGATCTACCTGCTTGCTGACGCAATCGCGTCGCCCTCCTCTCTGTGCTTCCCCTGGGATCGTGGGGAGCTGCTTGCGACATGGCTGTCAACACAAACAAAACTGGTGCAGTTTCGTTGTTTCTCGCTCCTGACCACATGCTATTCTCTCCTTTTCTGCTCCGTTTCCATCCTTTGTCACCTGTTTTCTGCAGGAAGGAGAACTGGGCGGAGCGCAACCCCCCCCACAGCCAAATGACCAACAAACTACCCCTGGTTTACATGTCACCTTGAGCGTAAAATGGCAATGCAGCACAACATGCTGGGAAGGTTTTGCAGACCAGTGGTTCTGTTGCCACCGGCACTGCCCTCCTCCTTGTGCCCCCACTTTGCTGATGTGACACAGACATCGGTCCCATGATGCATTTTGGAAAGTTTCTGGTTTCATTTTCAGATGGGCATAAAAACAGAAGCTGGAAATATAGGTAGGCACAGATGAGACAGATAAGAGAAACATTCACATGGGGCCACCAACTTCTCCTTTCACTGCCAGTGGTTCTGCTGCCCCAAGTGACCACCTCACCCCCTAGGGTGCGTGCCACTTTGTGAGTTCCGACATGAAAGATTCAGCACAGAACATGCAACACAGCAGTTTTTGCTTCTTCATCTGAGTACCACAATGAGGTTTCGTGTGTCTTGTTATAGGGCAAAGAGCCATGTGACCGTGTGACCATGACTTTCTGGCAGTTCATGATGCAGCTGGATTTCTGTGGTCACCCTGTCATGTGTCCGGGTGCTGCTGCACTGGGAGAGTTTCACATGCTGGAGGGTACGAGGTCTGACCTAGAGCAACATTATTCACTGGAAGTTGTGGGCTTTATCCCCTCAGACACGTGGGTCACGAGAGAAAAGGACCTTATTTAAGGGTACAGCAGCAGGTCCCCCGAGTCTTGGTTCTTTGATCACTTGCTCACCTACACTTTGCTGCTGAATAAAAAGGTGGAAGCACATAAAGACTGAGCACTTCTTCTGACCACAGCATGGACCAGTAATGTAACGGTCACTCTTTGGTCAGCTTTGTCCAGCTGAAGTGACAGACACAGACCCCCCCCAGCTCATATTTGGCAAATATTTATGTGTACTTAATTTTGTTTCCATTACAGAACAGATTATGTTCTGTGCAACAGCAATACGTGTAGTAATGGCTTTCTTGCCATTTTTGCATCCTTTTTCACACAGCAGAAAAACTTGAATACAAGAATGTGTCTACGCCTTTTCAAGAGATGTAGCTGATTGGTGAAGTTTCCAATCACTAATTTCAAAGTCCCGCCCTCATGTAAGAGAACAGCCAGCTGATTGGTCAAACACCTGATCACTAAACTCAAAATCCTGCCTTCATTCAAAAGCTCAGCCAGCCCTTTGGGCCTCGGTCCCACCCCTCATGGAGGAGCCAAAGAATCTGTAAGAGGAGAAGAAGGAGGGAAAGCAGGAAAGGAGGCAGAAGAAGAGAGAAACAGGAAAGATGGAACATCGGAGCTGCTGTCTGCTGGATGGGAATGTGGGTGTTGGAGGTGGAGAATTAGTTGAATTGAGATGGTCAGTGTGGTATGAGCATGAACATGAGAGTGAAGATGAACATAAATCTGTGCCACACACATGAGTGGTGTGTAGGAAAGCAGAAGAACACACTGCAACACTGAGACATCGACATCCAGATACACTGACCGCTAACAGCTACTGAATAGCGACTCCTTCAGATGGCACCTCAGCCGTTTGTCACCAGTCCGCTATGTGTTTTAAAGTGATCTTCCCTTCAGGTTGTGGCCTGATGACCTTCTTGCCCAGTTCCATCAAAATGCACCACAAAGTGAACTGGTTATTACACACCAGCCATTGGCTGGTGTAACTACAGAAGGTTGTTGGCTCAGATCTGAGGAATGGGACCCAAACAGTGCTTTGCATCAGCCTGGATTACTGTGCAGTGAAGGGAGGTGTGTGTGTGTGTATGTGTGTGTTGGAGGCACAGCAGTTCAGGTTGATGGTTTTATTATGAACCCTACAAGGGCTGCAGATCAAGGTGTCCATTTCATGTCCACATTGCCTGTCAGGACAGCAAACTCTGCCCTGGAGGACAAGGGACCTTCTGCATGTCTCTGTGCTTCATATTTCCAGCAACTTAATAAACGTCCCCATATTGGGTCTCGACCAACATCTGAGGGGACTCGTGTTTGCCAAACAGGACATCAGCAGAGACACCGAACTATACTTGAGAACTAAGATGTACAGGAGCTGAGCCTCTCTGCCTCCTGGCATCTCAGATGAAGGTCATCACCTTGACTCTGATGTTCTCACAACCCCACAACCACTGTTGGCATCCCTGTGTTTATGTGTCGCCCCCCTCTGACGGTCAGGGTCATAGTTTCAGGTGAGGCGCTTGACTCACGGTGCTGAGGACCGTCTGTGAGCCCCTGCCTATGTCCTCCTCGTTCCCAGTGTTTGGTGAGAAGAGGTTGCTATGCAGTCCACAGAGGACTGATCCTGCAGGCCCGGATGTGGGTCTGGATACAGTAGAACCAGCAGGCTGTCAGGTTTCCTCTGGCTAAAGCTTTGTTCGGAGGACATGTCTCCCTCTGTGGGTGTCCCTGAGTCTGAGAGTGGACCACTGTGTCTGGACCATGAGAGACGTTCATCACCAGCCCTGGCAGTGACCTTCAGAGGTGATGGACCATGCTTGAGGTGTATGTCTGTGTGCAGTGTTCAGGTCTCTTTTTATTGCAGGCAACAGACATTATGTTCGGCTGCTCCACTGCATTTCATCCACGATGCACTGTGATCCTGGCCAGGTCCCGGGGCTGCATTCTCACTCCTCCTCTCGCCTGTCTGTTCGCCACGAGACCCTGTGTTCCTGCGTTGGCTATCAGAAGCCCCCTGGAAGTGAGCAGAGTCCCAGCAGCCAAAGGTTAAAGAGCAGCATGTAGGTTGCAGGTTCAAGTCCCAGAAAAGCCCTGTTCTGATTAAAACCATTGTTAGGTTGCTGCCTGGCATCGGTTCCAGTTCACCTCCATCATCAACAGGCCTCCCATCATTTCCTCCATCTGGGCCAGTCCTCTCCAGTAGCTCCCACTTTAAAACCCTGCCATTTTGTTTAGTCTTCAGGCTTCTGTCTGTCTTCTGAGAGCTGCAGTTTGGTGATTTTGGCTTGTGGTTGACTGGTTTGTGTTTCTTGGTGTGCTTGTAAATAGATTTGTGACTTGGTGTGTTTCCTGTGTGCACTTTTTGGGCCAAGGATTTAGATGAGCGCAGTTAGTGAGGCATGGAAGACTTTGCTACCTTTTCTTTCCGGGCTTCAGCTAGTTAGTTGGTCCTTGGTTCACACGTAAAAGAATGGTTAGTTCATGTTGACTTTGGTGGCTTTGAGCACATCACAGTTTTATCTAAATATTCATTATAAATTGCTAACCTTTGTCACTCTAAAACCCTTCCATCAATTTCCCTTGGTTTGGTTCCTGGTGAGTAAACCATCTAAACCCCTTTCCCCATTTTATGGGGCAGCTCCTTGAACCCCTAGACTCTACAGAGCCCAACCAAACAGGCTGTAACACCATTTTTTAAATTGTTTGCTATTCTCCAATGTAACCAACAGCATTTGTACACCAGCATACTTAATAGTTCACCCTTTTGATGGCCATGATTTTTATTATGTCAGTTTGGGGTAAATAACTGATCAAGGAGTACAGGAGGGGTAGAGATTTGAATCCAAGCCCTGTGACTATAAGGCAAGGCAAGGCAAGGCATCGCAGGAGTTTATTGCCATTTCATCCATTTACACAGTACATGGCGAAATTAAACAACGTTCCTCCAGGACCATAGGTGCAACACAACCCGGTACAGCAGCAGAGAAGACAAAGGAATGTAGTGCAAATGTTATCAAATAAATACAATAAATAATAGCAATAAATAGTATAAATAGAAAATAGGAGAAGGAAAAAGGAAAGAAGTTATAGTAGTGCGGCAGCTACTGGGGGGGTGATGAAGTTATGCCATTTTGCCATTTTTTCCCGGTTTAGCAGTCTGATGGCTACGGGGAAGAAACTGTTCCTCATTCTCGTGGTGGATGCCCGTATGCTGTGGAACCATTTTCTGGATGGCAGGAGGGAGAAGACTGGGTTGAAGGGGTGTGATGGATCATCCACAATGCTGGGGGCTTTGCGGATGCGGCGTGTGATATAAATGTCTGTGACAGAGGGGATCGGAGCTCCGATGATTTTTTCAGCTGTCCTCACTATGTGCTGTAGGGTTTTGCGGTCTGAGGCTGTGCAATTCCCAAACCAGGCAGTGATGCAACTGCTTATGATGCTCTCGATGGTCCCCCTGTAGAAAGCGGTGAGGATAGGGGTAGGGAGGTGCGCTCTCCTCAGCCTCCGTAAGAAGCAGAGACGTTTCTGGGCTATTTCGGCGACAGAGCTGGTGTTGAGGCTCCACGTGAGGTCCTCTGTGATGCGGACACCACGGAATTTGGTGCTCTGGACTATCTCCACAGAGGAGCCATCGATGGTTAGTGGAGAGAAAGCATGTTGTGCTCTTCTGAAATTCACAACTATCTCTTTCGTTTTAGCCACGTTGAGAGATAGGTTGTTAACTCTGCACCAGTCTGTGAGATGTCGTACCTCTTCTCTGTATGCTGTCTTGTCGTTCACACTGATCAAACCCACCACTGTCGTATCATCAGCAAACTTGGTGATGTGGTTTGAGGTGATTATTGCAACACAGTCTTGGGTCAGCAGCATGAACAGCAGCGGGCTGAGCACACAGCCTTGGTGGGCTTCCGTGTTCAGAGTGACTGAACTGGAGATGTTGCTTCCAATCTTGACTGACTGAGGTCTGACAGTCAAAAAGTCCAGGATCCAGTTGCAGAGAGAGGTGTTTAAGCCCAGCAGTCTCAGTTTTCCTATTAGATGCTGAGGGACAATGGTGTTGAATGCCAAACTGAAGTCTACAAACAGCAGTCTGACATAAGTGCCCTTTTTTTATAGGTGGGAGAGGGCCAGGTGAAGGGTGGTAGTGATGGCATCGTCCGTTGAGCGGTTTGCACGATATGCAAACTGCAGGGGGTCGAGTGAGGGAGGGGCAGCTGTGACTTGATGCGCTTCACGACTAGCCTTTCAAAGCACTTCATGATGGTAGATGTGAGTACAATGGGGCGGTAGTCATTGAGGCAGGAGACAGGAGACTTCTTTGGCACTGGTATGATGGTGGTTGTTTTGAGGCACTTTGGGATGACAGTGGTACTCAGGGAGATGTTAAAGATGTCCGTGAGAACATCAGCCAGTTCGTCTGCACGTGCTCTGAGCACACGTCCAGGTATGTTGTCTGGGCCAGCGGCCTTACGTGGGTTGACTCTGTGTAGAGCACATGTTCGTTGGGGGGGTGGATTTCCTCCTTGTCGAATTGTTCTGTGCCTCAAATCGTGCGTAGAAGTCATTGGGGGCACTTGGCAGAGGGGCCTCACTGTCACAGCTAGGTGCCGATGGCCTATAGTTGGTGAAGGCCTGGATCCCCTGCAACATGCGCCGAGTGTCTCCAGTGTCCTCAAAGTGGTCGTGGATTGGTAGACAAGGTAAGAGCTCTGAGCACAGTGCCACTTTCTACTCTTCTGCCTGAATCGAGCAATGCAAATCTGTTGGTGGTGAGCGTGCCAGGAGCTCACCTCACAGTCGGTTGTCTCAGAAGTTTCTGTATGGTCTTGGTGCTGCAGTGAAGTAGTGACAAACGCATGGGGGTGATTTGCTAGAGATGTGCGCTCCCACTCTCCCAGCACTCTGGCCTGGAAGGAGCGCGCTGTTTGTCCTCAGCACACGGGTGTCAGAATAACTGTTTGCCAACAATTTGCCCAGCATGGCAGTTTCTTGGGGTTTTGGATGGCTTTTGTGGCTTTTGCGAGACATCTCTGTTTTGTGCCACTTCCTCTCAATGTTTTCAGCTTTCGCAGCTGCTACTTTTCAGTTGTTTTCTTTGATCCTCGTGTCTTCATGTCCTTGTTCATCTCCGATCGGACTCCATGCTCGACAATGGTTGACGGGTCGAATGCCAGGTGTCTTCAGCTGAAAGTCCCCCATTGTGTATGCTCGTATGTATAGGATCCCTTGGGGCTGCGCCAGTGTTGAGGAATAACACACAGATGAGATGAGTGCTACATAAAGCGTGACAGAGGCGGGATGTTGGCAGAGGTGGTGCTGAAATGATCCCTTTGTTACTATCAGCTGTGTGAAGGTCCTGTCTTGACAGGCAGTGTAATTTTACCGTAATTTACAGCGTAGTGCAGCTGCAGCGAGACAACTTTGATGGTTATTTCTGCAAACGGAAGGAAAGCTGATGTCTGCCACAGCCATGCCGCTGCCACCATGGGGTTCTGAGCACAATTGCATGGCGACACCCCCTTTCCCCTCTTTCCGCGGTGCAGGTCTCATCCTTGATCTCTGGACACAGAAGCCCAACCCCCCCAGGTGGCTGGCACTCCATTGCTTTACCCCCCACTGCGTGTTCTATTGGAGCAGATCGCTTACCCCAGGGGTCCGAAGGTTGCGCCCCATCTGTGCAGCTGGACTGCTGTCCCCCATCCACCTTCCCAGTGGTCTGCGGTGTTGGTTTCCATGGTGACTAGGAGCAGATGTAGACAGCCCCCCGCAGAGAGTGGGTTTCCAGCTCAGAACTGCGTCCACAGAGCCGCCAAATGGACTCTGCAGAGAAGCTGCACTGGTGTGTGTTCTGCTGTGTGTTGTCCTCCCCACTGTGTGTTCACACATTGAGGTTCTGTGGTGTGTGTCTCTGTGTGTCTGTGTGTGTGTGGGCCGAGGCCTCTTCTCGTGTCTCTGCAAAGGCATCGGAACAGCAGAAATGTGGGCTGCTGCACTTTATCAGCAGAGCCTCAATCATTTTTTACATTTAAAATTTTATGCACTGTTCATCCCAGATGGCTCAGGCTGCACAGTTTACCGTGTTCACCCCAGTCGAGTTTGACCTTAAAGAAGCAAGCTTTTCATCTTTCTCCTTGTTTCTTAACTGTTAGCTCACCTGCTGGCTCGTCCAGCAATAACACACTGGTTGTCTGCACTGTTCTGGAAATCCAGCCCATATTTTGTAGCTGACGGTAAATGATGGTAAAAGGCAGTAACCAGGGTGCTCAGGCAGATGCTCTGCATAACTTTTGCCCCAGTTGAAGGTGTACCTTGGGTTGAGCTGCATCTTTATTTTCGTGTTCATGGTTTGAGCATCACTGACATGAGGCTTTGAAGCCAGGCTATCAACTGTTTTGCCACATCTCTCTGGGGTCACGCTGTAGTTCACACACAAGCTGTGTGCGTGTGTGTGTGTATCTGGAGCCCTGGAAACACTGCTGCTTTCCTTGTCTGGTTTCTTGTGGTTTTCAGTCATTTCTGGGTCATCATAGAAAAGGTTCAAGAGCAGTAGCAAAGGCCATGTGAACAGGCCTATCATTTGCAACAACAATAATGATTCTTATTATCATCCGTTCAGAGTGATTTACAAGGACAAAGTTGCACTGTAAACATTTTGTGACTAAACAATGTAAATATTCTCTCTCTCTCTCTCTCTCTCTCTCTCTCTCTCACACACACACACACACACACACACAGAAGATGTATTTATGTTCATATGATTCTGTTCATTCTGGATGTGAACAAACTGTGCTGCTGTTCAATTTTCCTGGATGTCTGAACTGTTCCTCTTTTCCCAGCTATCTTTGCCAGAGTGTGAAGAGGAGAACAGTGGGCATCTACTGAGGTCATGTCCTGTTTCCTGCCCCCCCCCCCCCATATGTGACAGTACCAGGTCTGTACCCAGCACCCTCTCAGCCGTTGGTCCACAGGGTCTGGTCTCCTGCCACCACCATGTGTGGGTGTGAATGTGGGTGGGGACTGAGAGACGTGGGAGGAGCTACACCTGAGGAAACTGGAAGAGGTGTGCTGGGGGCAGGTGGCCCAGGTGGAGAAGAAAATGTGCTGGGGGTCTGACTGCATGGCCAACTGGCTAGAGAAAGAACTGGGTGCGAAATGAGGTGTGCCAGCTGTCCCCCAACCTGTGCCACTGCCTAGAGATCCTCACCAAGCAGCTGACTTCCTCCTCCTCTTCATCATCCTCCTCCACCTCCTCAGCAGAGCAGGCCGGGCTCTTGGACAAAAGCGTGTGAAGGATGTGCAGAGGAAGATGTTTGATATTTGTGCTCAAAGCCACAAGCTGAAACCTGCAGACGTGTGTTCAGCCTTATACCCACGCTGTGTCTACTGTGTTTGACGTAAGAGCAAATTCTGGAAGGTCCCGATTTGACCGCCCCAACATGTCACTCCCCAGCAGCTGGGCACTGAGGCCATTATGACGTCTTTACTCTTGGAGTCCTCCAGTGGCTGTTCTGTGGAATTGCACCCCTGATTTAAAGGATCGATTTTTTTTCCCACTGCTGTTTAGCTGTTTTACTATGGTGTGGATGGGAGGAGAAACGGGGTAGGGGTTATCCTGAAGGAACAGTATGTCAAGAGTGTCTTGGAGGTGAAGAGAGTGTCTGACAGAGTGATGGTTATGAAACTGGAAATTGATGGTGTGATGGTGAATGTTGTTAGTGCATGTGCCCCGCAAGTTGGGTGTGAGATGGATGAGAAAGAAGAATTCTGGAGTGATATGGATGAAGTGGTGAAGAGTGTACCTGAGGGAGAGAAAGTGGTGTTTGGAGCAGATTTCAATGGGCATGTTGGTGAAGGGAACAGAGGAGATGAGGAGGTGATGGGTAGGTATGGTGTCAAGGAGAGGAACGCAGAAGGTCAGATGGTTGTGGATTTTGCGAAAAGGATGGACATGGCTGTGGTAAACACGTATTTTAGGAAGAGGGAGGAACACAGGGTGACGTACAAGAGTGGAGGAAGATGCACACAGGTGGATTATACATTATGCAGGAGGGTCAGATTGAAGGAGACTGTAGACTGTAAAGTGGTGGCAGGGGAAAGCGTAGTTAGGCAGCATAGGATGGTGGTTTGTAGGATGACACTGGAGATCAAAAAGAGAAGGAGAGTGAGGGCAGAATCAAGGATCAAATGGTGGAAGTTGAAAAAGGAAAACTATAAGGTGTAGTTCAGGGAGGAATTAAAGAATAGCGATGGAAACGTACTCACAAGCAAGGAGAGTGTGTTGTGCAGATGGAAAGAGTACTTTGAGGAGCTGATGAATGAAGAGAATGAGAGAGAGCGAAGGTTGGATGATGTAGGGATGATGAATAAGGGAGTGCAATGGATTAGCAAGGAGGAAGTTAGGACAGCTATGAAGAGGATGAAGAATGGAAAGGCTGTTGGCCCAGATAACATACTTGTAGAAGCATGGAAGTGTTTAGGAGTTTTTAACCAGATTGTTTAATGTAGAAAGTGAGAAAGTGAGACGATACCCAAGGAGTGTAGAAGAAGTGTACTGGTACCAATTTTTAAGAATAAGGGTGATGTGCAGAGCTGTAGTAACTACAGAGGGATAAAACTGATCAGCCACAGCATGAAGTTATGGGAAAGAGTAGTGGAAGCTAGGTTAAGAAGGAAGGTGACGATTAGTGAGCAGCGGTATGGCTTCATGCCGAGAAGGAGTACTACAGATGCGATGTTTGCTCTGAGGGTGTTGATGGAGACGTACCGAGAAGGTAAGAAGGAGTTGCATTGTGTCTTCGTGGACTTAGAGAAAGCATATGACAGGGTACCTAGAGAGGAGCTATTGTATAAGGAAGTCGGGTGTGCCAGAAAAGTATGTAAAAGTGGTACAGGATATGTACAAGGACAGTGTGACAGTGGTGAGGTCTGCAGTAGGAGTGACGGATGCTTTCAGGGTCGGGGTAGGATTACATCAAGGATCACCTTTGAGTCCTTTCTTGTTTGCAATGGTAATGGACAGGTTGACAGATGAGATCAGACAGGAGTCACCGTGTACTATGATGTTTGCAGATGACATTGTGATCTGTAGTGAGAGTAGGGAGCAGGTTGAAGAGACCCTGGAGAGGTAGCGATATACTCTAGAGAGAAGAGGAATGAAGGTCAGTAGGACTAAGACAGAATACATGTGCATAAATGAGAGGGAGGACAGAGGAATGATGAGGATGCAGGGAGTAGAGTTGGCGAAGGTAAATGAATTTAAATACTTGGGATCAACAGTCCAGAGTAATGGGGAGTGTGGAAGAGAGGTGAAGAAGAGAGTGCAGGCAGGGTGGAGTGGGTGGAGAAGAGTGCCAGGAGTGATCTGCGACAGAAGGGTACCAGCAAGAGTGAAAGGGAAGGTCTATAAGATGGTAGTGAGACCAGCTATGCTTTATGGGTTGGAGACGGTGGCACTGAGCAAAAGACAGGAGGCAGAGATGGAGGTGGCAGAGTTAAAGATGTTAAGATTTCCATTGGGTGTGAAGAGGATGGACAGGATTAGAAATGAGTATATTAGAGTAGGTCAGTACAGGTTAGATGGTTTGGAGACAAAGTCAGAGATTGCGTTGGTTTGGACATTTGCAGAGGAGAGATTCTGGATATATCAGGAGAAGGATGCTAGGGATGGAGCTGCCAGGCAAGAGGAAGAGAGGAAGGCCTAAGAAGAGATTTATGGATGTGGTGAAGGAGGACATGCAGGTGGTGGGTGTGATGGAGAAAGATGCAGAGGACAGGAAGACATGGAAACGTTTGATCCGCTGTGGTGACCCTTAACGGGAGCAGCCAAAAGATAAAGAAGAAGAAGAAGAAGACTAGCATCATCTCTCGAGGTATCGCTGACCCTTTGACTTACCTGCACAAAGAGTGCTGCCTTTATTCCAGCGTTTGGTATGAATAATTCCACAGGGGTTAGGGTGACACCAGTGTTCTTGAGAGGAGGAGCCCGCTGACCAGAGTCATTTACATGCTCTAAAAGTGACCACAACCGTCTCTGCCTGAGAACCTTTCTGCTGTCCTGGCCTCTCCCTTGCGTGATGTTTGGCATGCCAGCCAATCGACACAATAAACAAAAAGTTTGGAGCTGCACCTGCTCACATTTTTGACGTGTTTGCATGAGATGGGTCCTGATACAGCAGGTTACTGCGGAGGTGAGTGACCTGAAGGATGCATCCGGAAGTTTCAGTGGAAACTTTGAGCTGTGGCTCATTCGGTCCCTACTGGATTTGGGCCATCTCTCCTGTCTCGTCCCCTGGGGTTTTACTACTCTTCAGCAATCCAATTTCAAGGCTGCATGTCCACCAAATCCTCACCTTGTTCTTCCCTGGTTTCACTTTTTGCTGCTGAAGCCAATAATTTGGTTGATCACAGCCCAGAGTTGAGTTAGTGAGCTGTGTGGTCAGAGATGTCCACTTTAGCAACCCACAGGGTTTGGGAGCAGCCTGGCGTGAAGTGCTGGAATTGGGGTTCACTGGGGGGTACACTGAAAATGCAAAAAGCGCAACACAGCCACGAGGGCCACAAAGCAGCCTCTTTCGGCATCAACAGCAGTTGCAGCTCCGCAGCACGGCTCCTCCTGCTGTCCGCCAGTCCGGTAACGGCAGCGCCCGAGGCCGCGCTCCATGGCGCTGGAGGGGGTGTGGCGGAGCAACTGTGCTTAGGTTTATTTTACACTGATTTTGCGGCACTGATGATTATTTTTATGTGTCAGTTCAACCACCTTACATTACATCAAAATAATGCATTGCTGGTTCCCAAACATTTAACAGAAGCGGAACTGCTCGTTGGATCTCAGAGGTGGGGGTGTGACGCCTAGCTGCCCAGTGTGGTCACCGGAACAGGAATCGTAATTGAAAAATCATAGTAGATTTTCTCAAAAAGTACAGCAAAGGGATTGAAAAACATAAAAAATGTTGCTGTCGTACTGAAGTTCCATTAAGTGCATTTACTTATTAAAATTGAAAGGCTGTATTGGTTAGGAACCGAACCCAGGCCTCCCGGATAGCAGGCAAGAATTCGACCACCATTTGACCATCAGTGCAAACCCTTGGGTGTCTTTGGGGCACACAAGGTCTAGTGTGGGTGTTTGCGCGCGCACGCACGTGTGCGTACTTGTTTAAAGTTTTAATAAAAGTTTGACAGAGACGTGTGTTGCTCAGATTGATGCTTTTCCCTGCCAGGCCACAGCGCCATCTACTGGCCATGTCCTTCCTTCAGTTCGAATGGCCACTAGGGGGCACTGCCCCCTGCTTGTCCTCCCACTTTGGGCAACACGAGCCCATCATTCAGCTCCCATTGAACTGTGACTTTTTTCCAGGGTACTGGAGCCACTCTGCTGTCTTCTCTCTCTCAGTGAAGGTGTCCTTGAACATCAGCTTGTTTGAGTCCAATATGGACATCAGCAACTCAACGTCATGTTTCCTCTCAGTGGTTCTACAGCCCAACAATTATAAATTATGATTTATTGATGATTATTGTAAGGCCTTGGAGGAATCTCTGCTTTCATTTGTGGTGTCTCTACATGATCAGCTATCGCCAAGGCCACACAGGTGATGCTAGGGGATATGCATGACTCACGCTGGAGGACAGGCCATGCAGGTGAAGAACCTCACATTGAGGTCCTAAAGTTTCTTTAAAGTGAAAGTTACCTTGCTGTATAAAAAGGCAAATGACTTTGCATGTAGTGACTGTGGCGAGTTGCTAAAGTGCTAAAGCTCAGCAGCTCGGAGCCCAGTTTCTCCTCATATGAGAGCTTTTGGTCAGTTTCACACGCGAGTTGCCTTGGTGATGAGAGGCGGATGAGCAGATTAATAATCAAACATCTGTGCACCTCCACCATTGGGGGAGATGTTTGTGGTGTCAGTGATGCTGCCATTCATGCTCCACCCGATAGCCAGAGGGAGTGGCCGGTCCTGTGTTTGTTGTGGAACAGAAAAAGAGAAGAGATTACCGTGGTGGTTTCATGTGGTATCGTGGTCAGAAGGCCGGTGCTTAGAACTGCTGGAGGTATAGGTGTCATTAAGGCGTCACAGAGCTGATGGTGGACAACTGGCAGCTTCGGACCCAGGACCCACAGAGATTGGAGAGAATCGCACTCAGATCTTCACCATGCTGTGCTGCGTGTGTGTGTATGTGTGTGTGGATCTTCCACGGAGCAGAAATAGCTATTGGGATCATGTCTGCTGCTGCTGCTGCTGCTGATGATGATGACACCACAGTCAAACGTGTTTGCCACCCTTCTGCTTCCCAGCTGTCCCCATGACACATGTCCCACTGGAGAAGATGCACAACAGAAGCTCTGAGACGCATTCATCCTTCTAGTCCTTCATTGAGATTTATCTAGTTAAAACGTTTCAGGGAGCAGAGAGTTGCTGCATACACCAGGTTACGCGTTGCCTTGCTGGAATTGCGGAGCCTGCACTTCCAGGGCTGGAGACTCAGACTTTACACTAAAAAGACAGCTGAAGTGGCCAACGGAGCTTCTCTGAAGTTGATATTTGTCTGGCGGTTGGTGGATCAAGCAGAGGTTCCTCAGCTGCACTTCCATTTATTCACACAGGAGATCTTTTCAGAGGAGCTTCAGGCTTTCACACAGAGACAAAGATCAGTAGAAGTGAGTCAGACCTTGTGCCCTGGAAAACGTTACTTTTTTGGGACTAATAATTTTAGAACTCTGAGCAAAGTGGGTTGTGAACTGATTTCCAGGCCCAGTTGTGCATGTTGAGGACACCTGGTGTATTTCATCGCTTAGCAGACGTGTTTTATGCAGCTCTCTCTGTTCTTACTGCTCACAACCCAAGAAGAAGCAGCTGCCCTGTTGGAAATAAAACATGAAACCTTTTCTTCACATATCCTTGAGCACAGAAGATCTGAACCTGACCACGTTCGGGTGAGGGTTATGGGGTCCTGTACGGTGTCCCTCCGTCCTCCAGCAGCTGAGCCTCCAAATCCCCCTTGTCACCAGCTGCTCTCTCCCACTGAGGAGAACCTGCCCCATGAACAGAGACCCCTTTCCCTCCCAGGGGAAAGAGCAGTATGGTGCCATCACGTGCCCTCATGAAGATTTGGAAATGGAGCTCCAGCGGGTGTTTGGGTTGCATCCCATTCTTGTGACCAGGCTTGTACACTAATACTCACACACAGCAGTCTCTGTTAGCATCTCTGTTCAGGACTTCAGTCCCACTGGCAGCTTTTAGTTCTCATGCATGGTCTAGCATGTGACCCCTCATGGGTCTTCAGAGGAGCTCCCAGCCTTTAGGCCACTTTTTTATTCTCAAGGGGTCAATAAACCTGCGCCCTCTTTTCTTAAAAGGAGTTTTCATGTTTTGTACTATCGAACACTTGAGTATTAGCCTGCGGGAGTGTTCTGCAGGTTGAGATGAATGCAGTTTGCTGGGTCGACCTGTGGATGAATACCTAGTTTGTCACATTGGTTCAGAGAGCAGCTCCAGGGACAGAGGAGAGAGGAGCTGTGCTGCTCCCTCTGTGCCATCTTCAGGAAACTGAGTGGAGCAGAGAAGGTCCTCAGCCCCCAGCGTGGCCCTGTTGGTGCCTTTTGGGAACCAAAGACAAAATCCCTGTGTGAGCGTACCTGGCCAAATAACTCTAATTCTGATTCTTTTACTCAGAAAAGGGGTTTGGTCTTTCAAGTCCCAGAAGTCAGGGTTGTGCTCCATACTCTACATTTGTGGCTGCACTACAGTTTTCAAACATCAGAGTTGGTGCTTGCGGTTATTCTGGGATGTGTGGGTGTTTACTCACTGCTCTACGCTAGATTGACTTTAAGTGTTTGTGCATTTATTGCAGGATGTGCAGGTGACTCAACGGTGGAGTATTTTTGCCCTCACACAAGGTGCTGGATCCAAGCCCAGTCATAAACTTCACATCACACACGGCCTGGGGGTCTCATCGTTTTCAGAGCCATGGTCGGGCAGGGAGACGTAAACCTGCACTGCTCCATCACTGGAGGGTCTCGCCCTCTGCAGGTACTGCTGGTCCTGCTGTATGTTGTTTTCCAGATGCCTCACTTGTACTGGTGACCGCCACTCACTGGAAGGCGCTTTGCCTCCCTTGGACCCACAGAGAGGCGCATTTTGGATGGAAATCAGAATTTCCGAAAAAGTATGTTCGTTAAATTTTCTACTCTTTTTTGCTTATAAATGGTGTTTCTGAAAAGTCAGTCATACAATCCAGCAGATCTGAATCCTGCCCAGTAAATCAGAGGGAGTGTTGGACTCAGTTAAAGTGATAGTACACCTGCTGGCCACACCCATTCCGCATGATTGACAGCTGCACCAGGAAGTGGCTGCTGAATTGAAACCACAGTTTCTCGGGTGCAAGCAGTCACTTAATAAAAGAGCACATAAAAGTGCAGAGAAACAGAGCGTGACAGGGGATGTAGCTGTGTTGTTTTTTTTTTATCATAGGACAAAGTAAGAGGAGCAAATTGTCCCACACTTGGGTCTTACCTGGTTGCTCCCTGGCCCCGTCTCACCCCGATCTGCCACATATAACCGGACTCTTAAAACATACAGGGGCCACTTTGGAAGAAAATGGAAATTTGGTGGCTGGGTGCCAGTACACATTTGTGGCCTCCTGCTGCTATTGGTTTGTGTTTAATGTGAGCTCATACTGAACCTACAGCTTCCCAAATGTTTCCCCCCAGTCGAAAATGCATGAAAATCACAGGGGAAATTTGTTTTTAATGAGTAGCTTTTGGGGTGCAGGTAACAGGTGAGGGATATTTCCTCGGGCTTGGTCCAAGTTATCAGTGGCTTCAATTTAAAAAATGTTTCACTGTGCACACTGTGTCTCACATTTTTGGCCCCAGGACAACAAAGTCATCCTGTATACCGGGGGGGGGGGTTTGAGCTCTGCAGGGACGCTCTGCTGTGTGAATGCTGACACTGAAGCAGCAGTTGAGTTTTCCCATTGTCATAGACTGCAGTTTTAGTAACTTTATGGAGCCAGGAGGTCTGTCCTCTGGCTTCATGTTAGTGGTACCTAAGGTGCAGTAGGTCTGGACATGCAGTGTTAGTGGCAGCCAGTTGCATGTTGACACCTCTGGGGGGATGCAGCTTCCTTCCACCATCCCATGAAGAACAAAAGTCATTTGTTTCAGAGGGTGGAGTGCATCTTTTTCTAAAGTGCGTTTTTATTTTCATAGCCTGGAGACTCTTAAACTGTTTGGTTTGTCCTCCTAAGCCACGTCCACATGTTCAGGCTCCATATCTACATGCCAGACACTTTGTGTGTGTGTGTGTGTGTGTGTCTATTCTACAGTATATTCGTTTCTTGCCAGAGTCCTCACTGATAGAGGAGATGAGAAAGCAGGCATTGTGCTGACCACAGACACTTTACTAGAACAAACTGACCCAAAGCTGACCTTTCGTGCCTCTCCTTGTGATGGAACCAAAGCCGGGCAGATCTGTGTTAGTCCATGGGGGCGCGTGGCTCGGCGGTTAAAGGCACTCAGCCTGAAAGCGGACGGCTTCCTACTGCACACATCCTCGGCCCAGGCCATGTGGTGGAGCAGTTGTGATGGTCTAACACAGCAGCGCTCTCAGGTGTCCTGGCTGGCCGCCGCATGAGCAGCTCTGAGGGACCCTTCGTGTCTCTGTCTGCAGACTTTGGGTTTCCTGAACCTGTATGCAGTGCTTCCTTCCCCTGAGTTACCTCTCCTGGTGAGCTGTCAGCGTGACAGATAGCGGTTGGCTGTTAGGAAGGCTTGTTGGAGAAGCACTTGGTCCTCCACCTGGCCTCTTCCTGTCCCTTTCAATGGAAGATGAGACATTTTTTGGGGGTCCCTTGTGGTTCCTCTACAGACAGTGCCAACATCACACAGGCTGAGGGATGCTGTAGGCTCGTGCTTGAATGGAGCGTTTGGGTTCTGTTTGGACAAAAAGGGAGTCTGTGTTGGGTCTCTGTGGGGATGGACAGCGCTGGATTCCGCAGCTCTGGGTATAGGTGTTTATGTAAACGTCTTATTTGAAGTCACCATGGATTCTGGCTAATCTCAGGCAGTAACTGTGGTCTTTATCTTCTTTAGTTGTTAAGCATGGGGCACCATGTCCTCTCCTCTAGTTTGTGAAGCAGCTCATTTTTGCCTGTTTAACCGCTCTATGGTCGGTCACTTCTGCAAAGGCACCATGAACCTGCTGAAGATCTTCAGCCTGAAGGTGGGGGTGCTTGGCGCACATCCTGTATCCTCTCCACCATGCAGGCCTGATCTTTGGAGAAATTTAAAAATGGAAACTGTGGGGGTGTGTTGATGGGATCTCTTGTTAACATCAGCCAGTAAATCTATTTATATGTTACATTTTTACAGGCAAGTTGCCATGAAGCACTTGACAGAGCAGCACTGTGGTAACTGTGGTACAAATACTGCCGTCTGTGAGGCTCTTCCGAATGCCTTTTAAGGTCACTCTGATGCCGTTTTGACAGCTGCTCGGCACACGTTTTACAGTCATTGGGACGACCGTGTCGGACTGAAATTTCCTCTATGGGTTGGTGTGGGAGAGAAGTCCCTCTGGAAGCAATCTGACAGTCCCTTTGAGCCAAGATGAGTCGTAAACAGGCAGATATTTTCAGCATGATTCTCCAGTTCCCCTTGAGCAGCAGTGGAAGAGGAGGAAATGTCTGGATGCCCAAAAGCCTAAACAACACATTTGTTTTCATTCTCCAGTTTGAACATCAAAAGCATTTCTTACAGGGTGGACTTTCCTCCAGCAGAGTGTGATGGACACCCCATACCCTCTGTGAATCACTGCCCCAGGATGGTAAATGATGCCAGACAGAGTGAGAAGGTGCTCCAGTTTGGACCGGTGGACTGGGCCAGGTGGCATTGAGGTGGATTTCTTTACTTGCCAGCCATGGGGTGCCCTGCAAAACACCAGGCTCCATCCGAGTTGGAACAACACCTGTTACGCAGGGCGGCTTTTTACAAAATTTTTGTCATTTTTTTTGACGAAGGCAGGTTGGTGACTCTGTTATGAGTTGTGTACTTTTCGGTCACGTTTATACACATATGCTCAGTCATTGTTTTACATCAGGTTGAACGGAACAGAAACCCTATGAGTAACCGCCAGTAAAGTGCAGAGAATTAATGGACACCAACATCTGCAAAGCAGCGCACATGCATGAGGGGCACCGCCAGTCAGATGCTGGTCCTCCTGGGTCATTGTGGGCATCACCATCAACTAAAACATAATTATGACCGCAGTCGCCAGAGTGAATTTTTACAATAATGGTACGATCGCAAAAGAGCCACAGAAGACGTTTCCTCCATGGGCCACCTGGCAGCCCACACACAGCCGAAGATTTTCCGGTTATAGGGGATCCCATTTGTGATGCCTCCCGCAGAAAGAGCAGCTCTTCCCCAGACTTGCAAAAGTCCACATGCAGTAGAAGAAATGAGATTTAAAGTGAGATCTTTTGAGTCCAAATGTGGGGGTTTTAGCTACTACAGCACCTGCTCACCCAATCTCAGAAAATCTGTTTATGTGTCCTGGCCTCACATCAGCTGTGCTCTGCTAAAGGGAGAAAGGGGTGTGCGTTGTGACTGCAACAGGCTGGGGAGTGACAGAGCACGCGTGCAAACACACACACACACACAGGGTCCCATATGAGACTGCGTGTTCTCGTTCCCCATCAGTGGACAAATGCTCGATTATTCTGGCCTGCCGATGTTTGTTTCAGCTGTGTTGTCTGCAGGAATACTTATATTAAATACCGTATTGTATATAAAAACAGCATATTTATTCATTTGTTCTTTTCAGTCTTTCACATTTGTGCTATTTCTATTTGTTAGTCATTGTTCTTTAGTTTAAAATTTTATCTGTTATCTGTGAATATATCGAAGCTGCCGTCAAGACGGAGCACGGCAAGCAAACTGCACGAGCATGCCGTACTGCGTTGTACACGGGTCGTATTATTACTCCGAGATGCCGTAGACCTTTCCCTTACGTTACTTTACCATCCAATCCATGCATCCCGTGGCACTCGTTCTTTCCTGCTGTTCCAGGTGCTCTGAGTCCCGGGAGGCTTCTGGGAAAGCGGGGGGTGGGTGGGGGGGTTTACGGCTCCATGGGGATACGGGGGCTCTAAGTGACAGATGGTGCTGCGGAACAATGCCAAATGGATGGCTTGCACTAGATCGTGCTGTGTGTGTGCAGGCGTGCGAGTGTGTGTGAATGCGATGTGCCTTGCTGAGGGCTAATGGGAGCTCCAGCTGGGACCGCATCGGCGGTAATGGGACAGCCCCAGTCCTCTTAGACAGAGCACGATGGCATCTGCGCTGCCCCGATGCGATTTCTCGAGAATACGATGACTTATCCTGCGCTCGGAAATAGAAGCAAAAACCGTGATGCTGCGTGTGCGTAACAATGAGCCACTGACAGAAGCAGCTGTGTGCCTTACAGCTCCTGGACTGTCCGGCTCCCGCTATTCCACATGCAATTGGAAGCAGGAGATGCAGGACATCCCTGTAACTCTGGCCTCGCCCCCCTTCCCATGACTGCAAGGAACTCTGGGTACCAGTGTCCTGCAGCGGAGCAAAGCACGTGGTTGACGTGGGGGAAATGAGAGTATGAGATGCGGTAAAGTACTATGCTCATTGTTATAACCACGCCAACATCACCGCCTTGACTGTCCCGCTCCCACTCTGCTTCCCGCTCTTCCCTCTGACAGACGGTGATGGAGTGAAGAGTGTTGGGGGAGAGGGGAATGCTGGGAAAGACTGTTAGGTGGCTGTGTTCCGCCTGGAAAGGAGAGCGCGATCTCACACACTCTGGTGCGCCACCGCAGAGCCCGATGAGCAGTGCGTGGGACACCAGCGCCCCGTATGAGCTGTGACTCAGGAAATACAATTCTTCTGGCAGAAAACGCAGTGAAGGTGACACAAGGAGACATAACCTGCAGCATCCGGTCCTGTCACCCCCTGCTGGGCCGGGACTGTCAGTGTCTCGCAGGCCAGAGATGAGACCCACTGCTCCTGGGAAACGACGTCTCTGCTTCGCCTCCCGGTGTCACTTGTTTCTGGATGCTGTGGTGGCGTAAAAAGTAATATTGATCACTGCGACACGTATCAAAACCGCACGGTAAGTTATTCCAGATCGTGCTGTAAACATATTCACGCGAAAGTTTGCATCAGGTTTTGGGACTTTGATGCTCACACAACTCCCAGCATGGCCTCCCATCCGCTCATCTACTCGTGCACCTCAGGGTTATTTCCCTGAAGTGATGGAGCCTCAACTTAACAACTCGGCCGGTCTCTTTCTAACTTCAGCCTTTTGTAAATCGGCCACGGCGTCACGGTCAGTAAAACCCTAATAGCACTGAAGCACTGTCTGCTGAGTAGCTGTGAAACCTCAGACCAAGCTGTCATACACTTAAAATATTTAAAATGGAAAAAAGGCTTTTATTTATTCAGCTTCATCACTTGCTCATCCAGTTGCTGACCAGTTCACCTCAGAGACTCAGCACATGGATCATGTTCCTTGCCTCATTATCGGTCACTGACACTCGGGAACACGTGACGTGAGCTGTAAACACCATGGAAGTGAGTTGAAATATGTCGGTCCCACATCCATATTCTGTTTGGCTGCTCTTTGCTGCAAACTGATGGCTTAGCTGCAGAATGCAGGTGATAGTTGCTTTGTGACAGAGACATTTCCAATAAAGGGGGATTCTCCCTTCGTGGAACCTGCGTGTGTCGACTTGTGCCTGTATTGTGAGCCCCGAGGATCTTTTGCTCGGCCCATTTGGCTGACTTCCGCCACCATTATGATTTAGAAACTGCTTGGCCCGAGCAAAAGAAATGCCAGGCCCGCGTCCTCGCACGGCTGTCAAGCGAGGCGGGATTTTGAGTCTTTTGTCCCCGTGTCCCCTACTGCCTCACGTGACAGCAGACGTGCCCGCCCCGCACGCTTCTCTCGCTCTAACGGCGACACCGAGCGCCTCTCCGTTACCGGCCGGTTCCCCGCTCTGCCCTCCGCGATTCGCCGCTTGAGAACCGCCCGTAAGGAGGCGGGCGCGGATGCCGGGATGAGCGAGCTCCCCGCGGGGCAGCTGTGTGAAGGGGAGAAGGGGTTCAGCGGGGCAGCGGCGCTCTCGTTCCCCCTCGGCAGCGGCGGACGTCGCGAACCTGCAGACGGGCGAAGGGCGACGCCGGGGCTCCGTCAGTGCGCTGGTGTGTGAGGGAGCCATGGAGGCGGCGGTGGAGAAGGAGTGCGGCGCGCTGGGGGGGCTCTTCCAAGCCATCGTCAGCGACATGAAGGTACCGTGCGTTGCCGCCTCACAGCTACAGTGACTTCTGTTACTTTTTCTTACGTTTTCGAGTAAAAAGCGAACGTTTATATTCTTAGAGAATTTACGTCGATGTTTGGCGCCCCTCCGAGTCCTGCCGCGATTTCCGACCGAGCACCGCACGCACGTTCATCGCAACGACATTACGATCCGTTTGTAGGATTTTACCCAGAATTCCCGAAGCTGCGCGAACATCAAAGGGGAGCCGCGGATTAATTTCCTCCTGAGCCAGCAGCCCCCCCATTCATTCATAATGTAACGCTGGTGCCATCCCATTCTGGCAAACACACACACACACACACACACACACACACAGCCTGTATCCCACTGAGCTGCTGACCACAGGGCAAACAGAATGTGGGTCAAATGGTTTCCACAGCAACAGCCTTTTGCCCGCAGGGGCCCCATGAAGCTGCTGGTTGTGGTCTTTGGGTGGTGACTGCCCCGAGCTCGCATGTGCGTGTAAGTTTGTCACAGGTGCCGTGTGTGTGTTTGTCCCGTTTGTTGTCGTCAACGGGGAGTGGAGGTGTACGTTCAACCGCACGTTCCCGACTGGGCAGGAGAGGAGCCGCTCCGTCCCCTGGCCACTTGTCTAGCAGGTCATCTGTGGGGTTAGAATGGAGCTTCTGTGTGGGAACATTCTGGAAAGGATGCACTGGGGTCAGTGGTGAGATGAGCACAGAAGGTGAGTGTGAGGGAAGGTGCAAAGAAGAGCAAAGAGCTGCGCACGTGCAGCGGGCGTCATGGTGACGATTTTGGTGATGATGATCAGAGGCAGGGTTAGGGTTAGGGTTAGGCAGAGAGACAGGGAGCTGTGTGAATGAGATCAAACCGGGGGCCGGAGGTACAAAAAAAGAACAAAAATGACCCTCTCTTTCAGACCAGAGGACACAAGTGGAGGACAGAACTTTCTAGATTCCCTTATTGCTCATTAAGCGTTCACACCAACTGCAGAAGGACAAGGAGACAACAGAAGTTGAGAAAGGTGAAGATGTGCTTCCCTGATGTAAAGGAAACAATGCTCTGCAGAGATAGAGGTCCAGTGTGGTGGTTCAGAGATTCAGACACATGGAAGAATGGTCAGGAAATGAGACAGGAGGACATGGAGTTACAACCAAGGGTGGAGAGACAGTGTTGAGCAGGAAACACGGACAAGGAGTTCAGTTTCAGGTGGCAGATGGACATAAGCTCCAGAGAGACAGACAGGTGCTGGGTACAGAAAGGTGTGCGCCACAGGAGAACATGGACACGAGGCCTTAATGTTTGGTTATTTATCCGACACTTTTCTTCAAATATATGTGCTATTTATGTTTAGCCTCATTTGCCCGTTTGTACAGCAAGGCAATTTTTACCATCTCAGGGTAAGTACTTTGGTCAGGGGTCATTCAGCAGGACGTGAGACTTGAGGCTGGGTCCGCAGCAGCATCTCTAACCACTGTGCCCCCTGCTGGCCCTTTTTTTTGTCAATATTACAGAAGAAGGTCATGGTGTTGGACCTTTTGGAGAAACAGACTCAGTAGCGCTGAGGTTCTGTTAAATATTGCAGAACATGTAAATGGATGCTGTGCATCTGGGATTGAATAGGTGCTGGAATGATCCCGCAGGGGTGCCACCCCATCGTGGGTGTGTGTCATGTCTGGTGGTAATGACCCCCCCAGGGTCTGGTGACATCAAAGCAAGCCTGCCTCTGAGGGTGTGTGTAATTTGCCATGACTTTACCCCCCCCCCCCCCCAAAAGAATACTGAGAATTCACTGGAACGCAGGCAGAGGAAGGACAGGAAGACCATGCAGATGACTTCTCCTCCTTTATCTTTTGGAGGAAGGCCCACAGCTCTGCTCAGCCAGATGTGTGACTTGAGAGGCCACTGGGATCAATGCCGTGGGTTATGAATGATAAACACGCATGACCTCTGCCCACCCTGGGTTCCTCAGAACCAATGTCAGGGTGACAGTGTCCAAAGTTCCTCGTTTGACTCTGAAATCAACAAAATGTCTTTAAAGTTTGAATATTTACCGAGAGAAACGGTAACCTGCAGACGGTGAGAACATGATTAAAAAACAAAGGCGTTGGGATTTTCACAGTAATAACAACAAAGCCGCACTGCTTCATTTTGCTTGAGGTCTGCAGTTCGCAGAGGCCTTTGCTCAGCAAGTACAGTCCAAGTCAAGCTTGAGGACTGGGCTGTTGATGAAGACCCCACCTCGCTAATGAAGATGAAGATGACTTTCATAGGGTTTTCCTCCAGACTCCTCATTTTGGGGACGATCTAGTTGTAATCCCAGCAGGATGTTCCTCTTACTGCAGACCCTGTTGTCAAGAGTTGTAGGTTTTAATAACAGACCTTTATTTTTTATTTATGAAGAACAATAAAAAAGCCAAAATCATTCACACCTTCTCTGTTTCAGCCAGGTGCTGGATTCCGATGGCCATACCTGAAAATTTGAAACACAGTTTCCTCATTAGTTGGTGTATAGTCTCAGCCTGGTGTCCAGGGGTTCTGCATGAGGCTCCGAACCGTTGTAACCCTGGCCAGAAAAAGTGGTTATGGTTGGATTGATGGATGGTTTTTATATGCAGAAGCTGTTCCACCAGTTCAGTCCATCACCCAGAGCTGTGATGGATGTTTTCCTGCAGCCATGTGTCAATGTGGAATCTTTGGCATTGAGCAGCTTGGATTTCAACCCAAACACCAATGGGATGCGACCAACAAAGAGCGATCTGTCAGTTGAATACTGAGGCATAGGAAAGAATAGGGTGCGCCACTTCCAACCAGAATATGAGATGTTCAGGTTTGGGAGGACTGGTTGAGCTGCAGGTTTGCAGCCTGACATTTGGGGGAGCTGGAAGGCCGAAGGTGTGGTAAGGATCATCTTGAGAAGGTACCTGCGCTATGTGTGGAGCAAGTGGTGGTGTTTGAGTGACCGTCACCTGGCACACAACCAAGGGCTGCAGTGTGGGCGAATCATGGTGGTTTTGATGGGTTTTGAGAGGGAAGATGGGAGGAATATTGGGTCCTAGTAGCAGATAAGTATTGGGTGAGAACCATGGAGGGGAACTAACTGAACCCCTGCAAACACATCTCCGGAGCACAAAGGTTTAGTTTTAGGCCCAGCATTAACACTTTCCTCTGTCGTTTCTGCAGTCAGCTGGGTGTTGGACAGACTGGACAGTTGGCTGCATCACAGTTATTTTTCACAGTCTCTTTTCCAAAAAAGTGAAAAAATAAAACAGCTCCTTGTTTATATGTGAAGATCTGTTGAATTCTGGGCAGCAGCCTCCTCCTTTTCATGAAAATCATCATTGGTTTTGTCTCCCTAGTGGCAGGATATCGGATGAAATTCAAACAGCTGGTTAAAAATAACTTTGTTTCAAGTGACTCGCAAGCATGCAGCTATAAATACATAACACAAAAATAATTCCGATTTGTTAAACACGTGATGTATAACAAGGTTATTGCTGTTAAAAATCAGCACTCTCAGATGTGTTGCTGCGTGGCTCCGGCTGACTGCTTCTGGCTGGACGTGAATGCTCTGCAGCAGATGGAGCTCCAGCTTTTCCTCAAGAACCTGTCATGGTGGCTGCTTGGGCTCAGACCTTATCTGCAGCTGGATGTGTTGTCTTTGTTTCCTCCTGGAACTTTGGGGCAGCAGGTAACTCCGTTCAGCCCTGGACAAAGGTACTGTGGCCAACCACTGTGGTGGTGTTGCAGTATCGGAAAAAGTGAAAAGCTGTGGTGGCTCGGAGACCAAAATGTGCGCAGTGAATGAACCCCCCTGTAATGTCACCTGGGGGTTATTAGTACATCTTGTAGTTCTGTGTATCTGAGCTGGTGTAACCGTGACGACCCCCGTCTCCTGCGCACCCTGCGTACCGACGGCCTCCGGATGATGCAAACAGGGGGGTCCTGATGCACGTCTGCAGTGCCAGTGCCCTGACTCTTTGCTTGTTTTTAAAAGTGTGTTTAAAATTACACTTTTGTGTTTGACATTGTAATAAAACACCCACCGAGGACGAAGAGAACTCCCGTTTTACTCTCTTCTTACTGCATTTGTAATGTCTTTTCAACATTTCAAGTTTTTCACGAACGTGTACAAAGTCATTTTGAAGATAAATAAGAAGCAACTATTTAGATGTTTCCAATCCCAAGGTTCATCTTTGATCGACCGTATTTGAATTTTTACACCTCTAATAAGATGCAATGTTCAAATGACTTAATTTTAGCTGTTAGCGTTCCACTTTATAGAAACATCCTGAGCACTGATCCGGGTAGTTCACAGGTTCACTGTGAGAATTAAATATTTTATGTTATTGCATTAAATTTGAATTATAAAATGACTAGTCATACAATTATCCCTTCAAATGTCTGTGTTGGGACCGTGTTGACTGATTCGTTCCTCATCGACTTACTGATGCTCATCACTCAGAACCACCGGGTGTGATCTGTGAACACAGTAGAAATGACTTGAATTACAGTGGCCCCACATTTCCATTGTGATTGGGTGCTCTTTGCTGCCTCCTCTTGACTTGGCCTTGACAGTTTTAGACAACAGATGGGCATAGAAAATGTAATTAAAGTAAACAGGAAAATATTGGTATCTTCAGAAATGTGAAACCTGCCCATACGTAAGACAAGGTGGCGCTCACCCTGTGTTCTTTCTGGGCCGGAACCTCCAGTCCCCTTATACAGCGGGGGGTACCCCTGCGGAGGATGGGCCAGACGCAGAGGTGTCTGGGTGCAGCTTTGCTGTTGGATTAAAATGAAGATGTGGAAATGAAGCCGCTGTGTGATGGAGTCGAGGTGCTGTGCTTCTTATCGCGGCTCACAGGGTCCTGCCGATCGATGTTGCGGTGCTGCGCATGAATGCGGGTCCCAGCGGAACGGGGGGAAGCCTTTGGTTCCTGACAGAATTAGCAGGCATGCAGATGACAAATGAGGTTTGGGAGCCATGCGAAGCGGGTTTCTGCGAGCCCCTTGTTATTGTGCCACTGATGTTGCCCCCATGCCACTGCCCCCCCCCCCCACTGAAAGCTCAGCCCTGCCATAAGAGGTGTGGCTAATTTCCGTGTAATTGTGGCCTTTGCAGGGGGCCTGTGGCGCTAGATAACAGAGGAAACTGGTAGCTGGTATCACTGCAGAGCAGGGCCTTTGTGAGACTGTCGTGCAGGAGGACCAGGAGGACACGGGCAGAGAGAGACGCGTGACGTGAGGGGCAAACAATGTGCACAGTTGATAATCTCCCAGCATCCTGGGGTATAGCATCAGTGTGAAAGACCAGCCAACCTCCTCTCCCCAGCTCACCTGACCGCCTGTTCTGGCTCTCTACCGCCCTTGCAGTGCTCGTACCCGGTGTGGGAGGACTTCAGCGCCAAGGCCACAAAGCTCCACTCGCAGCTCAGGTGAGTCTGTTCAGGGGACTCCAACTCCAGGCCCGTGGGGTAAATCTCACTCCCTTACCCCATCTTACCCCATCTCGCTGCCTCTCCCTAGGTCTCACATGGCATTAAAACACCCCCCGATGCAGCCCCCGCAGCAGTAACCTGCTGTACAGACTAGTGAAAAACATGAAGTTGCAAACCAAGTTGTTTTGAACAGAAGGTTCTGGAAAAGTAATTGATAATGTAACAAACAGAGTTTATGTGGAACCGCTGTTTCCTGCTGCTCCCTGAGGTGCTCCACTGATTCACGACACGTCACATGATGCTCGGTGATGACATAACCACACGCCACCACCGTTTTGCTGTCTGGCTCTTAAGTGTACGTGCTTACTATCAACAGCCATCTCGCAAAAACCCTGCACACTGCAGTGCCTTCACCGCATAACTGATTGTTACAGTGACACACAGCCACCCGATGGCAGCAATGGTCTGCTTTCTGTGGGCTGCAGTCATGGGTTCAATTTAGTGTGTGTTCTTCTAATTCAGCAAAGGTATGTGTGTGAGGGAGGCAATGAGAGAAATGTAAGATTATGACTGGACAGAACAGCCAAACACAAAAACAAGAAATACAAAATGTTATAAATTGACCCTAAAGAAATTTGTCCTTAGATACTGTGTCCTGTTGCTCAGTCTCTGTCCTGCATTTAAATCCACGTCCTGTCTTTGTGTGTCCTGCTGTAGGACAACGGTGCTGGCGGCTGTGGCCTTCCTGGATGCCTTTCAGAAGGTGGCAGACATGGCAACCAACACTAGAGGTGAGGCGGATATGTTGTGGAGCTCCACTTTCTTGTCATCTCAAGCTGCGCCTGCGTGAAAGATGTGTTTAGCGTTTCGTGTCGTCCGATTCCGGCCTGTGAACCCAGGGAGGGTGACAGTTGCCTGCACATGGAGATGGGACTCTGTTCTGGATGAGGGACAATTGGAACAGGAAGCAAGGGCTCAAACCTGTGACCTGTGCTCCCTCTCTGCAGATGCACTCCTGTCCTGACAACATCTTAATTTGAATCTCACGACTGGGAGAGTTTGGTTCCTTAAGTCCTGCTCTGCCTGATGCCCTGAGAGGGAACTGTGTGGTGTTCAGCGGGCCTTTCCTTTAGTGTTCTCTGACACGGGGATAGCAGACTTCACCTGGATGTTTGTTGTCTTTGGAATGAGTTTATTTCCTTTATCCTCTTTAAATCACAGGAAACGTCATCACGACGCACATGTAATTGCTAACTCACGGCTCTTCGTCGTGTTTACGATCACCTTAAACCCGAACCCAGGCCCGATGGCCCCAATTGCCAATGTTTCCGCATGCAGATGACTCTGCCTCAGTAGGGTATCTGTGTGAGAGAGAGAGCTCTCTCTGGGTTTGTTTCCATGGTAACAGTGCTCCTCTGTGTATTGCCATCTGAGCCTGAATGGTGAACAACAGCAACACCTGCATTGGCTCCTGCTGCCTCCTGGAGTCTCTGTGCCCAATGGGGACATTGATTTTAAAACACGGCCATGCCAGGGCTCTGGCTAAGTGGGCTCTGTGCTGTCACTGGCTGTCTTGTCAGTCTTTCTTCACTTTGAGCTGTAATGGCTGCCTGTGTCTGTCTGTCTGTCTGTCTGTCTTTGCTTTGAGCTGTAATGGCTGTCATCACCCACTGCTGTCTTCACATTGATCATGCTGATGATGATGATTCTCTTGGAGTTTTTCTTGCAGCGCTGACATTACGTTGGATGGGCGGAATACAGGGTTTTTGTTTTGGCACCTGCCGAGTCTTGGACGGCTCTTGAGGGCTGATCCCCACTGCCATGGTTTTCTTGAAGTACGCAATCCCCTTACCACATAGTTGAACGTCACGGTGTACCTATCACCACTCGTCCTCAAAAACACGTGCAATTTCGTCAGGTTGGATTTCAAAGTTCCAGTGGTCTGTTGTGTGGAGAGCCACACAATGTGTGTCTTAACCACATGTTCCAGAAGTGCGTGCCATCACCGTAGCAACAAGCTAATACAATTTCATACGAGTATGTGTAGCCCAACAGTTTCTGTGGCAGGAATAGGCGACAAGGGCTTGGTCTGGGGCTGAAGAAAGTGATGCACATATAGAGCTCCCCTGCCCCCCTGTCTGTCTGTTCCACAGATGCTGCCTGTCCTCCATTTAATTCTTCCCAGTCTCTTAATTAAGATACTGTTGTAAGCTGCTGTAGAAACAACCAATGGCCTCTATTATTATTATACAGTAATAATGAATTTGAGTGTCCACCCCCTTTGAAGGTTGAGCAGCATCAATGATTGAGGTTGCCTGGTAACCACTGGTATTTGCTCCAGTCAAGTGTTTGGGGAGACACTTCTGCTTAAATACATGCTCAAAGGTCCAGCAGAAGTGCCCTGAAGTCCTGCTACAGTGATCTGATTGCTGTGTGGGTTCGACGCTGTGAAGAAGGAATGAAGCTGCTCTAACTGCAGATTAGGCTTCACACAGAACTGCTGTGATGTTGGGGAGTGATGCTGTGCTGAACTGCTGTTGCCGTGCCAACAGTTGACTTCGTCACCGGGCCTGTCGTCATTAGGCTCTGCAGATGCAAGATGTCAGTGGTGGTAACCATGGCGATTTGGGGCACTCTCCACCCCAGGAAGCTTTCATCATCTCATAGCTCTTTTTTACCGTTCTCTGTTCTCCTCTTTGCTGAGGTGGAGCTCTAGTGGTGGGGCAGGGCTGTTATTGGGGTGCGGGTATAACAGTAGGTGGGGCAGTAATAGTGAAGTGAGGCTGTAATGGGGGTTGTGAGTGTAGCAGAGGAGGTAACACTTAAATATTCACTGGATAAAAACCGGTAAACTCACACACATGTAGACACAGACAGACATAGCATCACAGAGGCAACCACAAGCACACGTGCCCAACAGAAATGCCACCTTTGAAACATGAGTACAGGGCACTCCATTTCTGTGCATGTCCTCCAGACTGAGTTGGCTTTAGCTAAGAAAACAAGTATACACTATACATGCACTTAGCATAACTTATTTTATATTTGAATGCATTGAAAACAGGCTAAAAAGGTTAATGAGAATCATTACATTCAATAGTGGTCCCGAATGTTGTCTTTGTTCTTCAGTATGCAAAATGGTATTTGGCTGGGATGAAAGCCCTCACTCTTAGCACTTGAGGTCCAACTGTCTTCAGTGCCTTGCTTATTTGATGCTGTACTTCTAAACGAAACTTTAGACACCGTGCAGCCTCTGTGGGTGTCAAGCAGGTAGAAGGTCAGAGACTTTTCTAGAATGAATTACATCTTTGGCTGTTGATGGTCTATGTGTAGCAGAAGGTTGACTTGCTACTGGCCACCAACATCTGTGCTTATATGCAGACCCAGGTGATGTGCAAGCAGGACCAAAAATGTGCATTTTTGTAGCGGAAGTTGTGCTCATTGCTGGTGCTTATGAATGGAGATACTGCCATTGAAATGGTCTGAATTCAAAATTAAAACATTTAAAAATACCCATTTGCATACAGGGATCTACGCAGTTCAGAACGGATCACAATATCAGCTGAAAAATTCAACGAGCTAATTTTCTCTGTGTGTGTGTCTGTGTGAAAGCGAGAGAGGGATGCTGTGTAGAAGCTTTTGCAGGTTTTGTTGCCCCCCTCCTTAGGTTTCATTTCTGGTGTTGCCATGGAGATGCCCGGCAAAAGGGGGCAGTGGGAAAAGAGGTTTAATGTTATTGCCCTACCTAATGTGTCTGGGGAAGTCAAACATCACAGCAGAACTCTGCCATGTGTCTCCAGGTGGGTTTAAATTTGTCTCCTTGATGATGATGCCACCTGCTGACAGACCCCTAACCTGCACCTGGGAAATTTTAAGCTCCCTATCAGCAGTCTTGTATTAACTGGAGGGAGATGGATTTTCAGGGCGTAGTTATGGTGTGAGTGTGCGTGTGATCTACGGGAGTCCCCTCCCAAATGCCACCGCTATTCAGGAGTACCGCCAAGGTCCTCTTGGATGGTGCTGTGTGCGACTGGGCAGAGCTCCGTTGGCTCTTTAGCCCTGCTGCATCCGTCTGGCCACTCATCCTTATTTCCAGGGCCAAAGTGCGGTCCTGCCTTTCATCAATGGATTCATGAAACTGGATCAGATTAATTCACTCATGTAAATATTTCCATTTGGGTGAGGCATCCATGGTTATCAGGGTAGGACCTGGGGTTGTGTTGCCCTAAGGAGAGTGGGGGGCTGTGTGGGTGCACATGGGGTCCAGAAACAGGGACATAGACTGGCAAAGAGGCAGAGTGGAAGATGGAAACAGAGGGAAATAATTCCACGGGGGTGTTTGTCCAGGGTCTTCCATTTCACCGAACCGGGTCCCTAAATGGGCAACACTTCCAGGTTAGTCAGAGATTTGGTGCTTTTGGGAGGTCTCATCAAGGTCCTGGGCTGGACTTAATCTGGTCATTGAAAGAGCATTTTTGCTGAAAGAGCAGCTTGTGTTCTTCTGGAAAACACCAAGTTTCTTCCCTACTGCTTATGTTCCTCTGGTGTCGGTGTCCCCCCAGGTGCCACGAGGGACATCGGCTCAGCGCTGACGCGGATGTGTATGCGGCACCGCAGCATCGAGACCAAACTGCGCCACTTCACCAAGTGAGCTTGACTACTGTACTGTTGTGTTCCAACATCGCACACCTGGTGTTGAAGTTGTGCGTTACCTGCTGCTTGGGTCACCCATCAGACTGTAGGCTGTACATTTACAGTAGCTAATGGTGATTTACTACTTACAGCAGAGTAAAAGTTACTGTAGGAGGTTGGATTTGAACTCAAGCTTCTTCAGTTCTATGGTAAGGCTCTAACTACGGTGCCCCAGGTGGCCCATAGACAAAAGTCAAAAGAGACTGTGTGTGGTTACATTCCAAAAAATTTACAAGTAAAAAACAAACAAACAACTAAACACCAAGAAGACAAGAAACTGACAACAAGTAGATAAGTAAGTAAATAAATAAATAAAACCTTAAATAAAACCAACAATAATAATAATTAGAGTACAGAAATGTCACTGTACCATAGTATTACACATGAGGGGACAGTTTACCTGTCAGTGCTGTTTCCACTTCATACATCATCACTGCCTGGTCTGCACTGTGCTTGTGGTTGACTTTTTGTCCTGTTATAATAAAGGATGGACATTCTGAGAAGAAAACTATGAAACAGCAAAGAAATAAATATATTTAAATGAGAAATAAGCTCAAAAATGAAGGGTACGATACAAAGCTTTTCTGGTGAGATAAATTTGGATGTTTCTGCTGATAATATAGAATTCATAGACTGACATTCTGCTGTGGACCGTCGTGGCCGAAGCGCTTAACTATTTCCTGCTGTCCCCTCTAGCGCTCTTATGGAGAGCCTCATTGCCCCTCTCCAGGAACGAATTGAGGAATGGAAGAAAACCGCCAACCAGCTGGACAAGGACCACGCCAAAGGTGTGAGCCAGTTGGCTGCGAACTCGGCCCCCCCCCCAGCTTATCTGTTCCCCGCCCAGCCCCTCTCAGACATTCACCCTAACTCCGCCATCTCATCTCGCACAGAGTACAAGCGCTCACGGCATGAGATCAAGAAGAAGTCATCTGACACGCTGAAACTGCAGAAGAAAGCAAGGAAAGGTAGGAAGCACACTGTGAGGCAGGGAGACCTGAACCTTGACTGCATCCCACAGTGCCCCACTTTACCCCACGATGCCTCATATTACCCCATGCAGTAGTTGCCCAAAATCAAAAGGCTACAGGTATGCCCCCTCAGCCCCACGGTCGCTTTTAGGTTGTTTGTCAGTTTGTTTGTTTGTGTTGCACTAACGTTCCTGAAGCTGCACTAATCCTAATGCAGAGCTCCTGTCTCTCTCTACCCCAACACCGCATGTCTGAAGAAGTTACAGGTGAGTACGGAGGTGCCCCACCTCTATGTCACTCGGCTTTGTCACATGACCATCTGCATGTCATCATCGTGGCTCCACCGTTTACACACGTGTGGGGTCTGCTGGGGCTCAGTGACACTGGAGAGAACATGCAGGACTTGCAACCCGCCTGGTGTTCTTGCTCACCTTTACCTGCCTTGTTCTCTCCTGTTACCCTCTCTCTGCCCCTCTCTACCCCCCATGACCTCCCGCAGGGCGAGGTGACCTGCGGCCCCAGCTGGACAGTGCCATGCAGGACGTCAGTGACATGTGTCTGCTGATGGAGGAGATGGAGAAGCAGGCGGTGCGCAGAGCCCTTCTGGAGGAGAGGGGGCGCTTCTGCACCTTCATCAGCTTCCTGCAGCCAGTGGTGGTGAGCATCTGTGGGGGCTGCAATGTGGGAAGGGCCTAAACAGGTAGCCATGAATTGCAGGTGTGGTCTGTAAACAGTGTGGAAGTGAGTTGAATATAGGCAATCATACCCTGGTGCTCTACTAGCTTGCAGATGAAAATGCAGGTTTTGGGGGGAAAAGTATAAATAATAAATAAATTGAAAAAAAAATCACTTTGGAAATTTATAACAAGGAGTCGGGGTACTGAACAGCACTAAAAAACAGTAATCCATCCGTATCCAAATCTAATTCCTCCTTGAAAACACATCAGATGCTGAAATTTCAGATACCGAATGCCCGTTTCCTATTATTTTAAATAGGAGTAAAAGTAAAAAAAAAACACCTACACAGTGTGAAAACACCAATATAATAACTATGAACCCCTGACTTCAGCATGGTAAAACACTGTAAAGACCATTTACTTCATTAGGAAACACTTAATGTTGTCATCAATGCACATGTTTATGCCTCATGGTACAGTATGTACAGTACAGGACATTTTGCAGGTTAGCACTGCCACCAGTGTTGCTGGGGAGATGAGAGGCACACGGGGGGTTTGGAACAGAAGGGGAGGCAAAGGGGAGAGGTGTGTCAGAGTAACCAGCTGCTATATTTGTTTGAATAAATAGGAATATTTAAAAAATGAAGCGGGCAGCAAAAATGCGTTCAGACAAAGTGAAAGCAGCTGATAAGAAACTCGCATGCTGTGCACTCTCGTCTGTCTTTGGATGCATTTGAAACTAAACAAAATGCAGTTTTCACATTAAGTACAGGGCACTAAGGTACTAAGCGGTATTCATTTGTTGTTTTTTTAAAAAAAATTTTATTCACGATTTTGTCATAAAAGTTTCCATTTGGATACGAATATTTAGGTATTCATTTTCAAGAGCTGTTACAGTGAAAACTGGAATATAGAGAGTTTGGATTCTGAAGGATTACTGTATTTTGTACGTACAGTAAATAATGCACCTCAAGCTGGAGATATGTGTACATTTATACACCGGTGGGTAATGCAGTGGTTAGAGGACCCGGGTAGGAATCTCACCTCCTGCTGTAGTCACTCTTAACAGTACCTTTGCTGTATGTGTGGGTAAATCAATGTAAACTGCACCTCCTCCTCTTGTGGTCCTCAGAATGGGGAGATTGCCATGCTGGCAGAGATCACTCATCTTCAGGCTATTATTGATGACCTGACCATGCTGACTTCTGAGCCCCACAAACTGCCCCCTGCCAGTGAGCAGGTACTGCACTGCCTCGACATGAGGGCCCCCCCCTGGGCAGCAGAAGAACTGCATTTTTGTTTCCAGTGGTCTGAAGTTCCTTTTGCTTCTTGGAATTTTACCTCTTGCTGTGATTTTGCTCCAGTATTTCAGCATTAATCCCTCGGCATATTAATTGTGTAGTTTAACTGCACGTAGCTGTGTGTTGCACCTCTGGCTCAGCGGTCTCAGAGAAACAGGTTCAGCGCTATCTGCGGTCCTCTGGGCCTTGCTACATGTGCATAAGCATGTCACATGTCACCGCTGGCTGTGTTCTTCCAGGTCATAGAGGACCTGAGGGGTTCTGACTACAGCTGGTCCTACCAGACTCCGCCGTCATCCCCCAGCAGCTCAACTTCAAGGAAGAGCAGCATCTGCAGGTAACCTGGGGAGATCGGTAGCCACAGCCCACTTGGGAGAGACCTACACTTGACCACTGACCATTGAACTTTGAACTCTCTGACCTCACCCCGTGCACACTTCAATCCAGGACATCATCACTCCGCTCAGCATCTCCTTCACCCAGTTTGCCTTTTCACCCTGCAGCCTGGCCCAACCACCACCGGGGGGCGTTCACCGCCTCAGCAGTGTGTCGTCCCACGACTCGGGCTTCATTTCGCAGGATACCATCTTGTACTCAAAGCCCCCGTCACCCCTGCCCTCTGACCTCACGAGCCAGGTACAGGCGGGGTGTCAGACACGCTGAAACAGGCACATGGCACAGGGTACACGACATTGTTAGGAGTGTAACTGCAGATGTGCAGGGGTGGGATTCACACACGAGGGGGTAGGAGTGTGTAGCCAGAGGGTGGAGACACAGAAGTGTGCTGACTCTACCCATTAGCATATAAACCTGTGTGGCTACTGGGAGGAGCAGTGTGAGATGTGTGTGTGTGTGAGGTAGATCCAGGATTTTATAACTCCTCTCTTTCTTCTCTCCTCACTCCAACCTGCACTTCACCTGCCACCATCCCGAACCCCCCATCCCCTTCACCCCCTGTTTCTCTCCAATTCGCCACTATTCTCTCTCTCCCTTCTTGTCCTTTGATGGCTGCAGAAGTCATCGAGCTCCACATCTTCAGAGGCATCAGAGACCTGCCAATCGGTCAGCGAGTGCAGTTCACCCACCTCGGTAACGGATACACGCACGCACCCACGCACACCGAGAGCAGCATGCGCAGGCAAACGCTTTGGCATCTATTCCTAGCAGCATGCATCAAAACACTTTTATTCTTTTAAAGTTTTCAAAAGGAATGTTTATGGTACACTTAGGAATAACCAGACAGTTCAGTGAATCATAATACTGATATTATTTTTTTAAGTAAATTCTCTGGATTTTTGTTAAATTAAAAAATTGGAAAAAATCTGTAAGATAAAATGCAATTTTTAAAAGCCACATTTTCAGTATTTTGATTTACTTGGCTAAAACTTTCAGCAATAAGTAAAAAAAATGACCCTCCCATTCACCCCTTCCTGAACTGCTTTACGTCATTTTAGCTGCAGTGTGCATACAAATCCAGCCACAAGGGGATGCACAAACTAGTGTATTTCTTCGTGCTGGTCCCAAGCCTGGAAAAATGGAGAGGGTTGCGAATACAGAATTGCTAATATGAACTGTGTGTGTAGCTGAATGTGATCTTTATTCAGTCTGGACAAGAGTGGGCAGAGAGCCCCTGGGGATAGTGAACCCTTGGTAAAGGTGACCTGGACTAGGTGTCACATTTGACCTTTGACTTCTGACCTGTCCTCTGACCCCGGACTGGTTGGTTTGGGCCGAAGGTGTCGCTCCCTCCACTCCTCACCATCTTGTCTTTCGTCCTGCAGTTTGGCTCCGCCTTCGCCACCTTCCGCCCTGCCCTCTCACTCGCTGACTCCGCCCGACCCCTCTCTATCCCACTTCCTGCGTCCCTACCCTGTAAATGCGCCCCTGGATCCAACATCTTCTCTCCCACATCCAGGGTTCCGTGCTGGAAGGTTTGTTTTCATCTGCGCTGTTTTTGTTTGTCTTTTTCATTTGCGGCTCCTCTCACAAATAAATGCTTTTTATAACATTTGTTTGGTTTTGCTTGTCTCATGCTCAACTCATCCGTCCTTCATCGCTCAGCTCCGTAGCCTGTAACCCTCCTCTGTTGCTCACAGCCGTGTCCTCACAGGAGCACGGAACACGGCCTCCAAACAGGAATCCGATCTGAAACGGAGGTTCAAACTGCTGGACAGTAGACAAGTCCCATCCCCACATGCTTATTGGCTGGGCCATGTTTGCTGCTTCTCAGTAACTCCTCCCCCTCTCCAGGATTGGTCTAAAGTGGGATCCTATGAGCAGCCATTGGTCAACACTCTGCAGAGGAGGAAGGACCCCCTGGAGCGCCTCCGAGAGCCAGAGGGCCATGCTGGGATGCCCTTGGAGGAAGCTCATAGGCCCAGGAAGACCCCAGCTACCAAGGTAATGACCTCCGATCTCTGCTCTCATCTCTTTGTCTCTCTGACTTTGTCTACGACGAGTCATAATTCACCGAAGAATGAAGTTCATGGAACTTTTTGCCAAAATTTCTTTGTCAGAATTATTCTGTCTGAAGATTACAAGTGAAGAAATGTGGTGTTAATTTGCATGTTGCTTTTCTCCAGGGCAGTTCACAGGTTTGTGTAACACTAGACTCAATAAAATGGTACAGACGTCCCTCCATTTTCCCTCTGAATGGGGTCCAGTCAGGTAACTGCTGAGGTTGTGGAAACATTTTACTGTTGCCTGCCTTCTTTTGCAAACTCCACACACAGTGGGCTGGACTCAAACCCGAGTCCAAATGTACAACTCACGTACCGTGATGTTCCTCCAGTGTCACCTGCTGCGCTGCTGTGCTAGTGTTCATATCCTAGCATTTGAAAATTTTGAAAAACTGTAAATATAAGTAGTAAAATAAATAAATTGTAAACCCCACTAACTCCAATTCAGATTGTTGACAGATTCATTCCATAAACGTGAGCAACATTTCTTACGTTCTTATTGGTCACGGACACTCAGAAAAACAGCAGACAGGAGCTGTAAACATTGTGGAAGGGAGCTGAATCAAAGTGGTTCCCCACATTCTTATTCTGTTTGGGAGCTCTTTTCTGCCATCTATCAGCTCGTAGGGTGAACACAGGCTGCAGTTATTGTGTTGCAGACCGAAATTTTACAAAATAAATGTGAAGAAAATGCTGTTACATAAAATAAATGATTTACATGGTACCATTAAACTTGACCTTCCCTACATGGGGGCAGCATGGTGAGGAGGTGTCGCCGGCTGCCAGCAACCTGGCTATGGTACTGACCCGTGGCCTGAGCGCAGAGCAGCAGAAGAACGGCCGCGACTCTCTGCAGTTCTCCGGTGGCTACAGCACCCAGACCACAACCCCCTCCTGCTCTGAGGACACGATCCCCTCCCAAGGTAACTTACCTGGAATTTACACTTTCCTTCTTGCCGCAGCTTTAAGGCCATTTTAATTCTTTGGAGGCCACTTCTGCCTCCACCAGTGATGCTATTATTATTAGCAGCATACTTTAATACTCAGGAGTGTTTATCTGGATGTGGCTCAAGGCTCGTAAAAAAGTAACTGAATTCTTCGTTGCAGCAACTGTTCGTCCAGGACATTCAGAGATCCTCACCTGTAAATAAGCTGAAGGACTCATTAACCTTTTATTGAAAGAGGAGTAAAAAGTGACCGGAATTGTGGTTGCACTTCTGGTCCAAGTTGTTCACATATTGAGTAGCACCTGTTGTAATAATAACAGCTTTTGTGTGTCTCACACCTTTACCCTTAGAAACTTATGGGGTAAATGATTGCGTGTACAGCGATTTACCCATTTATACAGCAGCAGGGTCATTTTTACCCTGTCGATTCAGGGTGAATCCTTCATCAAGGCTACCACAGCAGGAAGAGCGACTCTTTCTCTTCACAAAGCTGTGTACCTTAACCGCGAAGTCACCTGCTGTCCTGCACAGATTAGGGTTCTTTGCGGGCCATTCCAGTTCAGTTGGCACATTTGCGCTCTCTGAAGCTCACTGCAATTCCTCAGGTGTCGTTCCTCCCGATCGAGGCATGTTGGAAGCTGTTGTGGTTACGCAGAGGACATTTCCCAGCTGTCCCTCTGTTTTCTCCAGCGTCTGACTACGATGGCTGCTCGGTGAACGGGGACGATGACACTGAGGTGCAGCCAGACTTTGACAAATCCTCCACGATCCCACGCCACGGCAGCATTGCTCAGAACTACCGGCGCATAATCCAGACGAAGCGTCCGGCAAGCACAGCGGGACTGCCCAGTGGGGCAGGCAGCACAGGAGGAGGGGCCTCTGGAACTCCGGGAACAGCTACCATACGCCGCACACCCTCAACCAAACCCGGTGTGCGCCGCACCCTGTCGAGTGCCGGCCCCATCCCCATTCGACCGCCCATTGTGCCAGTAAGGACGCCCACGGTGCCCGACTCGCCAGGCCATGGCAGGCCACCGGTGCGAGTGGGCAGCGAGGAGTGTGTCTACTACAGTGAAGACGTGGGAGGAGGAACACTGGCCTACGCCAAGGCCTCCCCCAAGCGCCTGAGCCTTCCCAACACGGCGTGGGGTGCCGCTGTTGAGATGACCGTGTACGACCGGCCACACGACGAGGACCAGCTGCTGGCCGCCAACCGCCACAGTCTGGTGGAGCAGATCGGTGAGCTGGCGGCGAGTGCTCGCGCCCTGGGGGAGGGGCAGTTCCCTTTCCCGACGGTGGCCGATGAGCCGCCACCGCCCCACCCCGCACCCCCCCAGGCCACCCCGCCCCCTGACAGCGAGGACATGCTGGTGTCCATCCGCCGGGGGGTGCGACTACGCAAGACCGTCTCCAACGACCGGTCTGCGCCCAGGATCTTCTGACAGCGCCCCCCCCCCCAAGAGGACAGCTGTCTGCAGTCTGAGGTGGTGATTGTAGAAGAAGATATACAGTGCAGTGCAGCTGCAGAGAATGATCTCAGTGCTAAAGACTGTGAGGTGTTTGGGCGCGTGTTTGGTCAACAGCTCCTCACTGGACTCACGAAACCCTGACGTGTCGGAGTGTGCGCTGAACCTGCCCCCCCATCCCATGGGGTTCTGGGAATGGAATCTGTAGTGGGGAGCACTGCTGCAGGTCAGCGGCTGATTTCTTTTGGGAGGAGAGGGGCTCAGCGGAGTCTTTTGTTTGGGTCAGGGATGGATGTCCTCCAGTTTCTATGTCCACTTTCTAATTTCGGAGCTGTGTAAAAATCTGAATACTGTGTTACTGTGTCATAAAAATATTAATATGCCAGACATATATTTTTAGAAGCATAGTGGAAATTCAGTATGAAATCATGCAATAAATGTGATGTTTGGGTGAGAGAATAACAGTAAAGGGGAGTTTTTTTGGCTGTTTAGCGTTCTGACGTTGCCTCCTACAGGCAGTGGCCGAAACAAAAATAAAGACACTTTGGCACTTTAAAAGGAAGTCCCACTAAATTCCCATGGTGGCCATATTGCTGACTGCCCAACCAGATGAGGTAAATTAGACCACTTTTACTGTGTTCTCCATGTCACAGTTGGACTCAGTTGAACGAGACAGTGGAGGAATTTCAGGTCTGAGGAAGTGATGGAGGAGGACAGGAGAAGCTGTGAAGCTGAAGTGCAGGGAAGAGGGCCATGCTAAGAAGACACTGTGAAAGGGATCATGGGAAGGAGATGGATGGATGGAGGCACTCAAGGTGCTGATGATGTACATGACTTATATGGACAGGCAGTAGTTTGTTTTAGGATGATCACAAATGTTGCTGATATTGGTCTTTCTCTACCAAGAGGGAACTCTGTTCCTGCACTGTGATTGGATGCTTGTGATGGAGTGACCACAGAATGATGGAGTGTGACAGGGTCAAGGGGGGACCCAGGGACCATTGACAAGGAAGCGACAGCAACCCCACTTGGGTTTGTGTGCGTGTGTGTGCGCGCGCGCGCGCGCGCGCGCTCCCTGATTAGTTGATAAAGACCCCCCCAGGCACAGACACTCTGTCACACTGAACTCTGAATTCTTACAGATACACCGGAAGGCGAACACCGACTTTAGAAGTAACTTTACAGAAATAAAAGTGTTTAGCTCCAATCTTGTTGTGCAAAACTAGGGAGCCAAACAAGGCAAAAATCAAGTGTTTCAGGTACCAGAAGTGGGATTCCTCACTGGGTCCCTCCTCCACTTCAGAGCCACTATTCATTGGAAGAGGCTGTGCCACACTAGCCAATGAGCACAGGCGGATTTGCTCACATATCCACAGTAACACACCCTCAACATGGAAACAGGAGCAACACAGCAACGTTCACACATCCAGCAGGAGAAGCACTTTGTTTTAGCGCAGAAGGTCTGCTGGAATGTTCTGGATCTGCCATGTGGGAAAACAAAAAGCAGAACATAAAAAGCAGGAGGCTGAACATTAAAATGTTCCTGCTGCCTTAGATGAAAACTTTGCATGGACGTGTTTCTCCTGGGTCTCTCATGTAAATCACATGTAATGTAATATTGGTGGCGTCTGACATATTTCTCTGTACAAGATACACTTTAGCCTGATAGCATCACCGCAAATGCCACTGCAGTTTTTATACACGTGAACATCATTGGCTCACATGCACACCTGTGACTGAAGCCGCCTGTGTTCATTTGCTACTGTGGAACCGCCCCCACCAGAAGACATAGTTTGGAATTGGGGGTGCGGGGGCTTTACACAGATGGGACAGAAGGATGTGGGGTTTATCGTGTGTATTTGTCCCGTACCCATATTCAGCTCAACAGCTGTTACTATATTGGAAGGGTAATGAAGAGGCGGAGCCATGAGCTGGGTTGTCCCGCCTCCTTGGTGGCACTCCTGAGCATGGACATCCTCCTCCTCCTCCTCCTTTTCCCAGACCTGGCCACCACTTACTCCCCATCCCCGATCAGTCCCCCACACCCCTCAAAGCCCTCAAAGTACACTCACCTCTAAACTTGACTTTTGCCACAGTTTAAAAAGAATTATTTTGTACATGTGTAGCTGTGTTGTGTTGTTTTTGTAGAGCCTCTCCTTCCGGTGAAACCCGCAAAGCTGCAGATGCTGTTGTCACTCCGTCTTTTCCTTGTGTCCTTCTCTTTAATTTATTGTATTATTGCTATTTTTGGGGAATGGGGGGGATCCTGGCCTCTTTAGTGGTGTTTGTCTCTTTTGTAATATTTTTCCTCCTGCTTCGCTAACTAGTCACTTTGATGGATCCAGTGTTAATAAAATTTGTTCTGGAACTGAGCCAAGCCAGCCCAAGCCTCTTATTGGTGCCCAGGTGACCCAACAGGTGACCCGACAGGTGACCCCCCCCGCGGTAACAGCTGGAGCTGAGGATGCAGTGAGCTAGTGATACAGCAGGGGGCAGCAAAGCTCTACTTCACTCTCTGCCAACAGCTGCTGGGTGAGAGGAGGACAGAGTCTCTCACTCTCTCTCTCTCACACACACACACACACACACACACACACACACACACACACACACACACACACGGTCATCATGCTACTGATGTAAACAAATGCACTTCTGTGAGTTTTGATTCTTGATCTCCATGTAGCTGCGTCCGTGTGAGGACAGCAGAGCCATTTAGCATCTCGGGGTGGCCTGTAGGGGGCGCACTGTGACCATGACTGAAACGACACACGGCCGCTCAGTCACACTCTGTGGCTCACCCCTTCCTACACATAGAGCGCTGTTTATTAGGCTAGCGGCTGCTCGGCCCTTGCCGACCTTTGACCCGCGTGGCTGTAGGTACGCAGGCGGTGCCGCAGCTTCAGGCCTCTGCATGCTGACAGCTGATGGCGGTTGCGCCGGCTGTCCTCAGCTGCACCGCTGTCTTGCGGCATTCAGTAGAGCGAAGGAGACGCCATTAACGTGAACATCGGCCGCTGCGTCTGTTAGTCTCGTTTCCATCTCCGCGGCGTAATCGCACTTTAAAAAGAGCACGTCAGGCAGAAGATTGAATGGAACGAATATTTTGTGACTGCCAGCTGATGTTTTTTATTCTTTCATCTGAGTCTTCTCCAGGATGATTTACAGTGTGCACTACTTACACTATTTTACCTTCTGGCACAGCAGGGTCATTTTTACTGCATCAGATCAGGGTACTATTGACCGGGGCACTACAACCGGACAGGGATTTGGGGAACACTTCCCCTGACCGCTATGCCCCCTGCTGGTCCTGTTCCTATTGACACATTTGATCTCGGGGAAGATGTCCAGATGCTAATCCTGCTGCGGCGTCTGTTGGCTGCACCTGTGAATGCGCCAGTGACAGCGGTTAAGGACTCCCCTGGGAACGGCGCCCCCTGCTGCAGACCCGCAGACGCTTCATGTGTGCATCAGCAGTTTAGCACCAAGACTCGAGGCACAAACACAGAAATTAAGTCCTCTGTGGCCCCAAGAGGCACGTCAGCAGTTTGGGCCCCATTAGTGTTCCCCGATCTCGGTGGCGTCACCCGCAGCAACAGAGCTGGGCCACAGCCTCTTGGCTGCAGGCAGGAAAGTGGAACATTCCAGATCTGTGATCAGAGGGCAGCCGGTGGCTCTGCTGGCCATGGGGTTGGTGCTGGGGGCCCTGGGGGGCTGAGCATAGGGCTCTTCCTCTACTGCCCCTCTCCCACCCACAGCCACTCGGCCGACCACCTCTCACAAGACCTCAGACAACCCTGTCTGACGTTCTGCATGCACCTTGGGCAATCTCTTTCTCTCTCTCACACTCACCCACAGAAGTCATGCGATTCTCCTGGTAGTCCAGCAACATCGTTTTTACCAGGGTACATTACACTGCTGTCACAGATGTTTGACTTGGTACAGGAGCTACAGGACGTCTGCCTCCACAGAGGACGATCCTGTGAACACTTTGGCAAGTCAAACACAACTCGTACCGTGGTATTCTGGATCAGCTGGAAAGATTATAATGTGAACAATATCAATGTGAAGCTACTTACATAGATCTACCGACTTACGGCAGGGTAAATTTTACCATATCATTTCAGAGCAAGAACCATGATCAGGACTGTGGGTTTTCTGAGGGGTAACCACTGGACTTTCTGCTGTCCCAGTGAGCAGTTCTGATGTCGTCTCTGAATGTTCCGGGTTGTTGTGACAGACGGAGGCTGACAGAAGGGTGGGAGCAGCGCCGAATCCAGGTTGAAGGTCAGGAATTTACCCTGAATTACCACGATGCCCAGCTTGGTACAGTTCAGCCTCATCATCCATCCATGAACCAAGTTATGATCGATGTCCTCCAGAGCGACCTCCCTCACCAGTTCCTCCTTCCAGCTCTGCCATTGGGTGAACACACGCACGCACGCACGCACACACACACACAGAGCTGTTTCCCGATTAAAGGCTGCTGTCTACGTTCGCAGCTTGAGGCCCAGTTGAGGACCGACCCTTGAGGCTGTGCCACCTTTATTGGCAACTGGCGCCTTGGTAAACTCAGGTAACCCCACTGAAGTTACTGTCCAATAGCAGAGCATCTTTGCTGCAGCACCAAATGAGGTTTTTTGGGGTCCAGTGGGCTGAGGGACATCTTAGACCTTAGAGATCTTAGATGCAGACAGCGCATGGTCTAACTCCCGTCACCTCTAATGCTCCACACATTGGGGTATTAAGAGGAGCCAGCAGGGGGCGCACTGTTTGCTCCCACAGGTATGAGCTCCTGTCTCCCACCCACAGTGATCAGTGCACCCTTGTCACACCAGTCTGCCTGTCCCCTCTATTCTGTCACCAGTCCTGTGCAGCACTGGTCTTAGTGAGGAAACACTGCCCTCCAGTGGTTGGGAGTGTGCGGGGGGTCGGGTCAGGGTCAAAGCAGAACATTTTTGGGACAAACTGTATCACTCCAGAGAGAGGAGCGCTATATAAAAATAAAATTGAATTGAAACTGCAGTAGAGCCATCATCTTGGAATCACAGGGTCCTAGGTTTGAATTCCCACCTGCTCTACCTTTAGTTTCACACCTATTTACTCTGTTGTTAGCAAAACCTATAAAATTTGAATAAATATAAATGCTAAATGTAGATATGTACATTTGGCAGACAGATTTTCACAAACACACACGGGATGTAACAGTGCCCCCCCCGAGGGGAGGAGCGCCAGGTGGTCGACCAGAATCACAGCTGCTGGTTTCCTGCTGGACACGAAGCACCACAGGGATGCGACACCATAACCTACATGTAGGCAGAAGCAGGGCATTGGCTTCACTCAGAATTGTGTGTGTTTATGTGTGTGGGCGGATGGGGTGGGGAGCCCGAAACATTTTTCTGCATAAAAGCAGACGCAATCGGCATCATTAATTGTGCCTGTGTGGAATTGGACAGCTTTTCTCCAAAGTAGCGGCAAATTAGCATCACTGCTAACCGTGAGCATCCTCAGGCACAAGAGACGGAGTTACAGTTGAACTCTTTCGTGGGTTTTATAAACCCAAGCTGTGCTCAGTTGGGTTGGGGGGGTGGTAATGGGGCCGGTCCCTCGCTCTTTCCAGATAGCCATCGCAATCCAGTGACTCGGGGCGCAGAGGACCTGGGATCTGGCAAAAGCTGGTTGTGTTACTGCCGTTTCAGCTCCAGTTATTGTTTCTTCTGGGATGCAAACCGAGTCCTTTAACCTCAGGGAGACGACCTAAGGTGCTATGCCACCTGCTGGCCTTTAAATCAGCCAGTTTGTGCCATAAGCGTGATGCGTGTCCTGCATAAGTGTGTGATGTATGGGTCCTGGGGGGGGTCTGTTTTCTATTACAACCCTGGATGTCGCAGAAAGAGGAAGAATAAACGAAAGCCGAGGGACAAAAATATTCTGTTTGATTGAAATGCCGTCGAGACTGAGACGGAGCTGCACTCTATTGTAGTTAATAGGGAGGAAGTGCGGGAGCTCCTTAACCGTCTCCCTGCAACATCTCAAGCGTCGGCACCCCCCCCCAGGAACCCACCCCTCATTTTTAAAAAATCTTCTTATTCACTTTGCATATTTGCGCACTAATTTTGCTCAGGTTTTTTCCAGGTTGCCTTTGAATAATACAAATCCGCTCTATATTTGAGAGCTGCAAGGTGATTTTATATTTATGAGTCGCGCTGAACGGGTGCCAGTCCTTGGAAGAGGAAGCCAGCAACCTTGAGAGCGAGAGACAATCTGGAGACCCAGTTTCCTGTTCGCAAGCGACAAGTTGAGCACCGCAGCCCGGCGCGGAACGAGGGAAGACGGAGGAGAGAAGCCAGACGGGGCCTTTAGTAATGAATGTGGACGCCGGAGCAACCGGGCTTCTGGCAGTCAGCCCCCTGCCGGAGTGTCCGCCACAACGACATTCAGAAGAGCACAGCGGACTGGGGGCCGAGTCCTCTTTCTCGCACGCTGGCTCCTCCTCATACAAGCGGCCGAGTTATTTTACGCTTTATTTACTCATTTCAGTTACATTTGTTCCCTTGCTCACTCACTTTCTGACATTTCTGTTTGTAGCAGCAGACTAGAAGCAGCCTGTGTTTATCCTCGCAGCAACTAGATGGCAGTAAAGAGCCACCCATGTGTGGGGCCGCCTCGCTTTAATTCTCTTCCACGGTGTTTACCACTCCTGTCTGGTGCTCCGGAGTGTTTCCTTTGCATTTGTCCTAGCTGTAGCCAAGGTTTTTCAAAAGCTCCCCTGCAAGTACAGTACATTAGGCAATGTGTGCATTATCCACGTTCATTCGCTTGAGTGTAAAGCCGCACCTGAGTGTTAAACCTGCATATTTTGACCTACGTCGCTCAGTCACACTAAACTAAGTACTAATTGCAGTTTAGCACTGCATGAGAAGACTATTTTAAACAATTCTGTAGTCGTGCTGTGAAACCATATTTACCCTGGAATGTGTTCCAGTAGATTTTAATTGTATTAAGTTTTGACAAAATAATAGTTTGTTCCGGTGGCAGAGCTGAAGTCTTCTTCACCGCCGACTCAGCACGACTTCTGGAGCTGTGCTCGGTGCTCATTTACGCCTGGAAATGCTCTTTTTTCCCCAAACTTTGCTTGCAGCTTCTCGCTTAATTTCTCCTAGAGGCCAAAAGTTCAACAGTGAAAATCTCAGGAGATGGAGAAAAAAGCTTTAACACAGCTTGGCTGAGCGGAACCATCCTGCGGTGAGGAAGTCGGACTTAGTCCGGTAAATGAGCTTGTTCTCCTGGTGAGGCGCGCGTGTATCCTGCGTGTGGATGAAGCAAATGGAGTCGCCATGGAGGAACAAGGGCAGCACGACGGCCCTGTGGAGGGCGCTGTTTCCCTGCCGTTCCACAGAAGAGGAGCTGGAAGAAGGAGACCGCCATCCACCTTTGAGCAGTGCAGCTCATCATCAGCGAGGTTCAGTACCTCACGGTGTGGGAGCTGCTCAACAGCACCGTGTTTTCATCTCCAGACCTGGTTAACCTGTGGCGAGGGTCATGGAGGTTCTATTTCAACACGGTGCATCATGTCTGCCCTGCGCTTGGCCTTCTGCTCCCCCGCTGGCAGGAAAACCCACCGTCTGTGTGGAAGCAACCCTTTACGACCGATGGAAGTGAGCAGCAAGTGGCCTCGTGGTTAGAGCTCCTGAACAAATTGGGCTTCGGCCCCACCTCCTGCTGCAGAAACCCTGACCAACGTTTAAGCAGATGAGCAAGTAAATAAACAGAAGTAAATAAATACAATGATATAGACATAAATAAATAATAAGGTCAGAATAAAGGAACGGTGCAAACAGTGATGATGGCGCATTGGGGGGTCAGGGGTGGTGGTCAGTCCCTGTGCTGCCCTCCCCCTGATACGGCGAAATTTACTGTGCTTTATAAATGAGTAAACCGGTGTAAACAGATTACTATAGAATCAAAACGTTTTAAGTTGCTGTGAAGAAAAGTGTCAGGCAAGCAAATAAATGCAAATCAATACGTGATGCCTGTGGGATTCCAGCAGAGGGAACTTCACATTCACCGCAGAGAGCTCGGAATTGGCGTTTGCGCTGTTTGCCCCCAGGTTTTAAACCCCTTTCTCTGAGCCTGAGGACCCAGCTGCCTCCCCCATTTTAAAGTTCAAACCTTTCCAGGTAAGCACACCAGCGCAGCCTGGGATCTGCACCTGAAGTGCAGTGGTGGTGAAGGTAGGTTGTGGCTTCTCCTGAAGGGGCTTCTGGTGGCCATGGATGAGGGTGGAGGTGGGTGGGGGTCAGCGTTTGTTAGTTAATACAACCGGCGACACACAGCCAGCTGCCCCCCAGCGCTCAGAGCTCTCTCTGCCCAGTCATCCGCTCATCCATCTCCGGTTGTTTTCAGCTCAGACGTACAGTATACAAAAGGGGCTCATTTGTTTCCTAGTGGCGTCGCTCCTTTGAGCGCAAACATGGACGGCAAACACCTACAAGAACAAGTGGAACCTCGGCGGACGACAACATCAAAGATACACTCGGGCAAGTAAATAGCCCACGACTTTGAGTCAGAAGCGGGGATAAATGGTTTCTTTCATGTTCGCGCCCACGCCGGCGGATCCCTGTAATCCACCTGCAGCAAAGCAGTTGGCATCGCGTTGACACACCGGAGACGACGCTGTGTCTCGCCATCGGAACGGGGCGAGGGCGAGAAGCGGCTCCACTTGTCAGACATGGAGGCATCGCTCCTCCTGTTCACCTCAGGTCACTGGCACTTGCGGGTTTGGCACTTGAACCCTCGCCGTGGACCCTAAAGTCCATTGTGGCCTGACTCTGCGGGGGGGACTGAGGAGACCACACACTCCTGCTCACACGTTCGCCTTCACACGTCCGCAGACGTTCCTCCTCCACGTCCCTGAGCTCTGTTTTTGTGTGCTTGTGAAGAACAAACCCAGGACCCAGCGAGCTCCGTCATGTCACTTTCGCAGGCCGAGGCTTTCTGTCACGCTGGCGGAGTCGGTCTGAGATGCAAGTAGAGCAACAAATAAATAATCTAAAATGCCGCAGCTGTTATGAGTAAAAAAAAATAAACGCGTGGAGAGCACGAAGACTGTATTTTACTTGAATGGGCACGTGGTACCGTGGAGGGCCCCAGTGACCCGGGGGGGGTTTCATGCAAAGCTGGGTCACAGGAGATCTTTCCAGAACAATCGCACATTTTAGGGGAGCAGCAGCGGTGTGCATCCTGCCCTGTGCGTGGAGGTCCCAGGCGCCTTGTCTCATGTACTCAAACATAGCGAGAGATCAAATAACAAGAGCGTGGAAACAGTCCTGTGGAGCCGAGGCTCTGGCTGCTTGGCAGAGCAGCGCAGACCTGTTTGAAGTGAGGCCAACAGGCGCGTGTTTCCGTTTACAGCTCCGCATTAAAAAATCATCAGCGCTTTCAGGGCGCGAATGTGTGCGCAGGGCGGGCGAGAGGCCGAGGCGCGTTCTCCTTCCATCGTTTTCGCGAGGAATTAGGCTTCGCTCTACAGGTTATCCCCCCCATTAGCTGCGGGATGCTTTGCTCTTTGTCCCTATTAAACGGACTAAAAGCCCGAGCCTCCTGGGCCGCAGCGTTTGCCGCGTCTGTGTCCGGATCGGATTATAAGAGACGCCTCGCTCGACACTTCCTGTGTTTACTTGAGTGCTGGATGATTTTCCTAAATCTGCACCATTTCGGGCCTCTGCTGATGATCTGGAATTGAGAGGAAGCGTCTCTGCTCTGGGGTCAGGGGTCATCGTAGGCATTGCAGCCTACAACCACGTAACCCCTCCTGCCACCATCCAGCCACCCGGGACTGCCTTTCAGGGGACGGAAGAGCTGAGGAAGCTCTGGCAAGGAAAAGCTGCAGAGGCGATGGCGTTTGCGTGCCGAGCGGCTGTGCAGGGTTTCCCACAAGATGAGTAACCGCAGTCAGACCCTTGAGAGGGCGCAAAGATGTGGAAGACACCTTGCAAGGCACCGGTTCTCGGGAAGAGTTGACCTACGTGACTAAAAGTCAGCTGCTCCACCTTCGCACATTAACGTTTATTCATCTAGCAGACGCTTTTCTCCAAAGCAGCCCACAGCTCTGAGAAAACAGAGTGCATTTGGCAGCAAAGAAAGAACTTTGTGGAAGGCGTCGTGATTCTCGGCACACGGTTGCTTTGTCCAGCATCGCATTTTTTTGTCGGCACACAAAATACAGAGCTGCGTCTGTTAGGAAACACCGAGGTTATGGTGACAGATGGCATGATTCAAATTTATGGAGCTTCAAGGAGAACAGCAAAGAAGTGGGTCTGAAAGAGATAACGGATCATGAAGACCTTAGAAAAGCTGGTCTGGAGACACCTCTTGGTCAGTACTGTGCTGGACCCTCTCCGCTCTGCACTCCAGGAACACTTTGGAGTGCATGAGCCTTTATGTCCTGGATTATGGACCACCTGACTGGTAGACAACAGGGCTGTGGGTCAGACATGGCCAATTCACAAATGACAAAGAGCTGTTGCACCAGAGTGTGGCAGGAGGTTGAGTGTAGAAACAGGGTGAAGGACTTTGTTTAGTGGTGCACATGGATCTGCCTGCAGATCAACACTGAAAAGAAAAGAAGAGAGAGATGGTGGTGGACTTGAGAAGGTCAGAAGGTCCATAGTGTGCGGTGGACAGGAGATGAAGGTGGAGGTAGTGTGGATGTGCAGGAGGCGGGTGTAGAGAGGGTATGGGTGAGCTACCTCCTTTTAGTTGTGTCTTCCCTGGTTCACTGACTGATATGGGGAAGAACTGAGATATAAACATCAAGTTCACTTAGATATGAGGGTAAAAAAAGTCTGTTGTTTGTCAGGGTTTTCCCAGTTGAACCTTTAACTCCTTGGCTGTTATTAGCGTCCTTTGCTGAACTAGCGTTGCTCCCTCACCTGGGATGAGGTCTCAACCTACTGGTCTGTGAGGAAGAGAAGCACAAAGGCCCATGAGCACTGGCCACTTGGAGCTGCGAGAAGTCCAGGTAGCTCCAGCTGTCCAAGTCCATAGAGGTCAGAGAAGGTTGGGCTCCAAGCAAGATACTAAGCTGGTGCCAGAGTGTTATTATTGGATCATTCATTTATTTGATATTTTCTTCTCTTGGGTGTTCACATATTTATTTCATTTTATTTATATAAATAACATTTATATTTGTACATACGTGTCTGTTTGTGCACTTTTATTGTCCATTTGTATGCATGACAAGGTCCTGGAGATCTTCAGCAAACTCAACCTACTGGAAAGTTGCAGTGGGGTGAGGTACAGACACAGTGTTGTATCTTGGTAGACCAATTGTATGTGGTTTACCATGGCCATTCATGATTGTGGTTCAGCCAGTAGGTCTTGTGGTCTGACATGTTGATGTGCTCATCTTCTCCTGTCTGATGCTGGGAGATGAGTGGCCAAAGACCTCAGTGCCAGCTGATCTTTAAGACCCAACTTCCTGACAACGGTCCAGCTGAACGTGTGTGGTTTGTCTCCCTTTGTCTCCCGAAGACCGATCAGTAGAAGCCATTCCTGTCAGCCATTAACAGCATCATTTGGGCACCATTTTTCCATCATCAGTTTCCTCCCGTTTTTCATCTTCTGCTGGTTTGAGATCATCCTCTGTCTTGCTCTCTCTCGGTCAAAGTGACATGGACTGCAGAGTGATTTCACCATTCCAAGTTGTCTGTTGAATATCTTGCATCTCTTGTGAACAAGAAATAGTGTGGGTGGAACCAGAAAAGGAGGTGTGGTCTGCAGGCAGGGCTAGATAAGTAACATCAACACACACTGCATGTTGTCCCTGTATGGGGCGTGGTCTGTGGAGAAGGATCAGTAAAGGGGTGTAGCCTGGGGGGGGGTTGTGCCCAGGGAAGGGGGTGTGGCACCAGACAGAAGCTGCGTTGGCTGGATCATGAAGCTTTACACATAAATTCCTGTCGACACCCCCGCAAACTCTCAAGGGACCTGCTTAATGGATACCACGAGTTCCTCTTTACACTTCCCGCCCACCCCCTGTGAAGCACTTTGATGTGTTTCTGATTCTCTTTGTTTTATAGGCAAAGTCAGCACACATTGCAAGTTGTTTCTGTGCTCAAAGCAATGTTGTCCAGGGGCTCTGGTTTCCTCCCACAGTCCAGAGATATCTTTCAGCTCAACTGGTGACTGTAAATTGTCTCTAGCACACATATGCATGTGTATGTGTGCAAGTATTCTCCTGCCTCCTCATGACCAGCTGAATCACACACACACACACACACACACACAAACACACACACACACACACACACACACACACACACACACACACACACACACAGTGCACATACCACAGGCCTCTCCATCCCACCCTGTACTCTGCCTGCATTCTGCTTGAATGTTCTGCTGCTGTTCCATGGCGTTACCATGGCGACTGAGACAATCCACAGAGAAAGACATGTTGTGATGCTGAAGCATGCACACCCTGTGGGACAATAACATTCTTGTTTACCCTGTAAACATGTTTACTGTCGCCAGCGTCCCCTTGGAACCAGCTGGGGCTTCTTGACTGCATCAGGACTTCGTGGAGGGCGGTCTCGCTGGCTTCTGCTGGATCTCATCCTGATTTAGAGCCACAGGTGTGATGGTAGCAGTGCGGCCGAGATGAGCAGTGTCTTTAGGTCCCAGACTCAAATCCCAAGTCCAGCTGAAGACAAGGTGGAGGAAATACTTAAGCTGGCAAGGAATCCAAGCGCTGCTTCCAACCCCTTTTCTCAACAGGTGCTCAGGATCATCTTTAGTCATTTATCATCTCCTTCAGCTTTAAAAGCCTCTGGGATGCACCACCGCTCACAAATGCAAACACTGCACGCCGGCAGAATTGCTGCCAGACCGTGTTTATCATTTCTGTTTAGCATATTCGGCTCTGGATGGTTTGAGAAGCGAACCCACGTCTCTCTGCACATAAGCGCTCCATGCTGGTGCTGGAGGATTTAGCATGGCAGCGGCTCCTGGAATGTCCCCAGAGGGCAATGCGGGGTTTACCGCTGCAGGGATTTCACTCCAATTTGCAGTGCTTCTGTATGTCAACAAGAAGATCTCCTCCGCTTTAGTGCGGTTAATAAATGTTTGGAGTCCTCTGTCTTTTGCAAAGACGACAATAAACAGAGAGATGAAGAAATGGAACGTGAAGCTGCAGTGAGGATGGATTCTCTGGCGGCTGCTGACCTCACGGGTGCTGCGAGTGTCACGTTCAAATGCGGTGACCGCATACTGTCAGTGAGCGGCATCAGCGTCACATGGCCAGTTTTTGTGCGTCTGTGATTGTTGTTTATGACTGTAATCTTCCATCTTTCCATCCATCCGTCTGTTTGTCCATTTGTCCATTTCCAGCTCATCCACTAATCTGTCTTCAGTGTTTCTGCTGTAGTTTTATCTGTGGGATTTGTGACGTCAAAATGACCCTTAGATCAAATTCATAGACTAAATTAAACTAGAGATGCAGAAGATCAACAAAATGCTCATAAATCATCCATTTTGCTTGGCTTTTTCATTTCAAGTGGGCCTTTTCACCTTTGAACCCAACCCAACACTCCGGCTCAGTGGGGGGGAGTTGGCTGAACCCATTTCCATCTCCAGGCCTCCCGAGGGCCGACGCCCTTTCAGCTCCCACGCACCCCACGTGCTAAATCACTTTTTAAACCCATCCAGGTTTTAAACCAGCGCCAGGACTTCGTCACACAGCGGCACCAGGACCCCCCCCCCCCCCACACACACACACAAAACGCATGCAGAGCGACGCCAGCTTCCCTCTGAGCCCCCTGCCCATTAGCATGCGATCCCAAAAATCTGCGATCCCGAATGAGGAACACGGAAATTGCGGAAGTCGGTTATCTTTTATGTATATAATGAGCGCGTCTCTCGGCAGGACGTCCGCCTGGCCGTGGTGCGGAGGAAAGCGACACTCCTCAGCGTAATAGAAATGAAGCCATGAGCATGAGTGCGTGGCTCAAATAATGAGGCGGAAAGAAAGTGTTCTTTTGTGTTTCTCTAAACACTTTTCAGTGGAGTGTGAGTGATGGATCGGCGACTTGGCGCTTCTGCGTGTGCCGAAATTCGCTAACACTTCCGCTAATGCAGATCTCGCGCTACGTCCGCATTAGCGGGTCATCGCCCGTTTCATACCAGCCGTCAGCAGAGAACCGACACTTATTGCTCTGTTTTTTAAGCTCCTGCGTTTTACCTCGATGTTAAGTTTAATCCTGACACTGAAGGCTGTAGCTGCTCCCAGGGCGCTTGGCCTTTTTTGGACAGCGGCAGTTTGGTCCCATAGCACCACCCCGCGCCTGGATGAAGGTGATGACTGGGCAGGGAGAGCTCTGAGGGCTGGGGGGCAGCTGGCTGTGTGTCGCCAGTTGTATTAACTAACAAATGCTGACCCCCACCCACCTCCACCCTCATTCTTGGCCACCAGAAGCCCCTTCAGGAGAAGCCACAACCTACCTTCACCATAAGGCTCTTTCTAATCGCTGCCGCTTCTGCTGTCGATGGGGTCGCATCCCATCCTGGTAGCAGGAACGCAACACAAAAGCAACAGAGCAGAGCTCCCAGGCGGCACGAGGCAGCAGCAGGCCGGAAGCCGGAGGCCGGTGGCCTTGGGAAGGACCGCGGTGGCAACTCTGAGGTTAGGGGTTGGACAATTAACCTCACTTTTGTAGAAAAAGCCTTTTTGTAAAAAAAGGAGAGAATCTGCACCTAAAGGAGGAAGAAATTCATTTAGCATTACTGACCCAATCATCTGGTCGCTGTCCCCAGGAGTCTTGGGTCAACCTTTTGCTTTCAGTACTTTTATTTATCTGACACTTTTCTCCTAAGTGGGTTACGCTGTTAAGCTATTTACAGTGATTTTTACTCTATCAATTCAGGGTCAGTACCTTCATTAAGGGGGTTTCAAACCTGCATCCTTAGACCCCTTCAGAGTGGACAGGACAGCATTAACCACTACGCCACCTGCCTCTTTACTGTTGCAACTGCAGTGCCCTGTGGTTTAGGTGCTGCAGCAGCACCACTGCAGTGAACCCCCCTCCCCCCATAGCTGTACACATTCTGCCTCCATGCTGATATGAGTCGCATTTGTATGCCCTGATGACATTACCTTCATTGCTAGTAAAGGGGTGTTTTCCAGATGAGAGCTTGACTGTTTTACGGGAAGGTGTTCGTGGCTCTTGTACTTATCCAGCTGGACATGTGATCACATCCCCTTAAAGGTCTTTGAGTTTATGGGCAAATTATTTCATATTTAAGCTCGACTCACAGTTGCTCTCTTACATTTCCACATTCAGAGGAAGCCGGAGCACATTTTAAGCCTTTGCCCAAAAGCACAAATGTCGCCGTGGATGCGATGCTTTTTTGGGCGAAGTGTGTAAGAGTCGGGGAAGAAAGGCATCGCTCCTCATTGACTGCTGCAGTCGTGCTTCTCCTCCAGCTTCGGTTCCCTGTGAAAACAAACAATGAAAGCGGCAGGTGGCGCAATGCGAACTCGACCCGGGCCCGAGCGCCGCACCTCCGGGAGCGTCTGCTCTCACGCCTCATCTCCATTTCCCACGAGGCCTTGGGATGAGAAGGAGCGAAAGCTCGGTGCAGGTTTGTTCTGGGGCGCCGCGTGGGAGACGACGTATGCGTTCTAGATCCAGCAGGTGATGAACGACGGGGACAATGTGGCTGTCACAGACGCACGCGCACGCACACGCAAACAGGCAGGCAAGAGCGTATAAACCTGCAATTGCGTGTTCCTGCATAGGACGTCTGCTTTACACAAGACACGTGACCACAGATGGGTGCAGTGTTGTGCCGTCACCCCGGGTCTCTGAGTTGCCTCCTGTTGATGCGGCGCCCTTCTGAGGCAGGTCACTGGCTCTGGTTCAGTTGTCTATTGTCACGTCCTCTTGTTTCACACGCACTCTCCCTGAGGGAACTGAAAAACAGCGAAAAATTGGTGAAAAATGGTTCTGTGTTCATAGCTGGAAGACAATCAAGCACAACTCGTGGAAGATACTTACATACGGGAACAATTGCATAACAAAATGCAAGGGCTTAACAGGATATATTTAGCTTAGCCACAGATCAGAAGACATCCAGTTCAAATAAAACATACCGGGGTTCATCCAGAGTTGCCACTACTTTGTTGGCTCATTTTCCCCAACTTCAGGACCTGGTCACTCCCTACAACCCAGTGAGGTTCTGTGTTCCCCCACCTCTAGCTGCTCGGTGGCCTCACTCACAGGGGCTCTACTACTGAGTCTGTAAGTTTCTGGTTTAGTCCCCAGTGTAGTGTAGTGATCTCCCCGTGTCCCTCGGAGCTGCTGAGTCCCCCCGAAAGCCATCTCTCTGAGACCCATTCTCCTCCTGCAAGCCACATAAATGAGTCCACCACCATTTGTTGCAATTATCTGCGTGTTTGCTGTTTGAATGTCACTCCTATAGGCGGCTGCTTGAGGGATGCGAACCGGCAACACAGTGTTGACAGACACACCGGCTGGGCTCTGATCACCATCCTGTGTTTGGGTCTAAAGCTCTTCATCTGCTGCCGATGCACTTTGTTCACTCCGAGCTGTGCTGCATTTTGGAGAAAAGCATCTGATGAATGAGTAAACTTAAAGGAGATTCAAACCCTTCACCTCAGTTACTAAATCCAGAGCATCCAGCAGTTAAATTGTCACAGCAGGAGAACAAAACGAAGGTTCATTTAAGGAGAAGAAAGCAGAGCGGTTTCCTTGTCTTTTAAGGAGATGAAACCCAGATGTAGTTCTGCCACAGTGGCAGCTATGTGGACGGCCACAGACGCAGAGTATTGATGTTTTTATTTGTTTCCCCTGCAGCTTAGAGGTAACCAGAAGTCGCGGATCAGAAAGCAGAACCCGGCCTTGTTTCTGTGGTGCTGCCTGTGCTGCTGCTCCCCTCTTGGAGGGAGGTTCTCCTTCACAGTGACAAACCCAAAGTGGCAGTAATGTGGGAACCGCCAGTGTTTTCTCCCGACCTGGGATTTGCCTTTTAATTTTACTTTGATGTCACGTTCAGCTGTGCTGCGGATCGTAGGCGACCGAGGCCCGACTCCGGCTGGGATTGAAACCACAACTGCCGCGACCTGTGGTCGCCAAGTTCACCGAACTGTGAGATTAGTGCTGGACGCAGGAGCGGCTTTGACCTGTTTGTGGTTTAGTGCCGGCCGGTGGAGCCCCGTCCCCTTGGGGGTCTGCGCTGGTTTTCAGCTTTAACGCAGGATTTTATTGAATCCAATACACGAATTCCTGTCCCGATGCCCAAATTCGGTCTTTGCCGCAGCGGAGGTACGGCGTATAAATGATCCCCTTTTTATTAACTGAATCAATTCAGTAAATTCACATTTTGTTAAATTTTGGGTTACCAGTCCTGTCGTATTTGCCTGTTAAATGCATATAAAATGTATAAAATGGCTAAGAACAATTAAACAGGCCCCTCATTCATTTCCATTAAGCAAATGGGGTTATTACCCACTTTTTGGGTTAAAGAAACAGTTTAGAGACTCTTCTGCTCCGCTTTCCACCTCCTCCATTAGCTGCGGTTCAGTGTGGGGCGATCCAGGAAGGAGAGCGAGTGTCGGCGAACACGTTCGCTTCGTCGTGGTTTGAATCATGCGATGCATTTCAATAAGAGCGCAGCCTAAATCGGAGAGCAACAAATACCGGGGAGCATAAACCGCGAGCCCCTGGAGTGTGTGAAGCACAGCTGTGGTCGTGGCCCACAATATGGCACCCTGAGGAAAGGTGATTGTTTCATACCTGCTCCTCATTTCTCCAATTGGGACGTCTCGCTTCCTCAGTCTCCCGGCAACGGGCTCACACGATGTGCGAAGTTACGTGTGTGCGAGATGCGAGGCTGCTGTCCAGGCAGTCAGTCGATTGGAAAACTTGTGGTTGCATGAAGGTCTCCACATGCCATCCCGCTCAGATTTGGGCTCCTACGATGCAATTTCAGCTGATCCAGACAAACAGGCTCAGAGTTCGATTCTCTCACAGGGTCCCGTGTCTGCTGAGGCGAGTCGTGGCCTGGTGTGAAGGTGACGGCGGGGATTGCAGGCCCAGACCGCAGAAGCAGGATTCTCCTGAATTTGGGCATCGTGGCACATGAGCGGCAAACCCTCAGTGGATCCGTCTCACACCTTTACCTGCTCATGTACTCCGTAACCATGTAAGTGACAAATAAACTCTTTTGACTCTTTTTTGACTCATGGCTTTGGCCCCATCATGGTGTTGAACTCTGCTCTCACAGGATGACCTGCTTTATTTTCAGAACCCAACACTGAATGAGCTCTCCGCGTACTCACGTGTGTGTGCACACGGCTGCTTTGGTGTGGATGCTGGAGTTTTATTTTAAACTTTAATTTTTCCTTTGAATAAGACATCAACAGCGAAAGATGCAGTAAACAAAGGGGCCGAAACCGAACAAACTGCAAGTTGACCGCTTGGCATCGTTCTTTGGTCACGTTCCTCATGGATGATGATCATCACACATCTTCACGTGTTTTGATATTGACTTTTCAATGTGCGATGCCGCAGGTAGGAGGTGAGTGAGGAAGGGGGTGTAAAGACAGGCATGGGGGGTAAAGCAGGAGAGAGACAGAAAGGGAGAGCATAGCGCAGGAGAGTGCGTCAAACACACTGCCATACATATTCATGAGGCCGATTAATTCCTCCTTGTTTATGGGTGATGCTATGGGGCACAGTGCTGACTCCCAGCATGCACTGGGGCACGGTGTCACTGTCATCCCGCATCCCCCTGCACTGCAAAACACAATAAACAGCGGTTAAAGCGAGTGGCTCACAATCCAGCACACTTCGGTGTGAACCCCTGTCCAGAAATAGCACCCTTCATCCGAACACTTACCTTGAATTTACATGGTAAAAACCAGCATGTTATTACATGCATAAATACCAAGCAAAACATCTGCGCTTATTAATTTAGTAAAACTTTTCTCCAAAGCAACATACTGTGACACTTTTTTACCCTGTTGTAAACCACGGTCATTTTTACTCCATCACTTCAGGTAGCAGCACTAGCCACCACGGCCCCTGCTGTAGACTGCCTGCTAGCAAAGGTCACAAACAAAATGGGGCTGCGAAGGTGCTGGATTCTGGACGCATAGGGCAGAGGGGGTGGAATCAGCAGCACAGTGGTGCCCGCGTGGGGCGAAAGGGGTGGCGACATTGAAGCTGTTTGTTTTTGGCTGAACAGAAGGAAACGCAGGGTCTTTGGCTGTGATCTAAAGTGTGATCTGCCCATTTATTAACAAAAATCCCATTTCACACGGTGCCGATTGCCTCTTAAAAGGCCATTAAAGCCGAAGATTTAAAGGCGAGGATTAGCGGACGGGTCAACGCTTTTATTAAACCGCAGCCGTTGTCTCAGTGTTCGATCTGTACGACGGGGAAAAGCAATGGAAATAAACACCGGAGGAAATTAAAAACACTGTATTTTATTAATGCGCTGAGCAAGAGGCGGTTTGTTCAGCTGCTGGTAGGGAAGCATCAGGTAGATAAGAACGGACCAGGACCCACGTGGCACCGGGGGATGTGGTTTATGCCCGGCGTCCGGACAACACGCTCTGCCCATTAGGGGGCCGGCCTTGTTAGCACGCGGTCACCGACCACGTGTGTCCTCGCCATCACGCGCTCACCCTCGCACTCCAGCACGGGGGAAACAGAGTGAGCCATCCTTTCAGGAAAGACTGACTCACACAAACAGCGACTGGATCCCCCAGAGACACTAAACACACGCAGCTACCCATCCACAGCTGCTGGCCAATGGCAATGTGCATGTTTTAATGGAAATGAACCCCAAGTCTTTTCTCGATGACCACTGACCCCTGGGCTCACTGAGTGCTCTGATGGGAGCAACAGCTGGGAAAGGGGCTGTTGGACAAGAGAAGGGGTCTTCCTTCTTGGACCAGATGAAGTGCTGCTGCCCCTTTTGGTGTGGTCAGGTAACCAAGAGTCTGTGGTCATTGCTGGAAGAGTGGGATGTCTACAAGGTGCTGACCCAAACCACTCCTTGGGGGAGATGTGTACGAGCTGAGAACTGACGCGTGGCGGTGAGACCGGAGGTTCAGGCCAACCGGGAGCTGTGTTTCCCCGCAGCAAATCACCTGATGGGATCAGATTTCAGTCCGGTTATCTCCTCCTTCCTGCAAAACAAACAACCTTTTTCTGCATGAGGTCGAGCTGATAGTCCATGTTGCCGCCTGTTTGCCAAAACGCGGTAAACGGTACTGAGAGTTTCCACATGAACTTCATGTTGCATGAAACAGGGCTGCTCCGGGCTGGCACCAACTCTCAGGTATCGCGTTCATTACTCATAAGTAATGTATTTCTACCACCTGAGGTTGTGGGGTTGACTGCAAACCTCCCAACCCATAAGGCACAGGGCCCCCAACTTTACCACAGTTGGGGTAAAACCGGTAACCAAACATGGCATAGGCAGCAGCTGCAAAAGCCTGAGAGGCCTTGCTGTCCCACACCTGAAACAGACACAGGTAAATAATGGCAGTAGCCGTACTGGAGCAGCGAGCAGTGTAGCAGTGACAGCTGGAAGGTGCTGGGATCAAATCCCCCTCTGCTATAACAGCCCTGGTCAAGGTGCTGAATTAACACAGTAAAAACGATGCTGCTATATAAAGGGGTAAATCAGTGTAAGAGGCTTAGTGTGCAAAGCTGACAGTGCGAGTTACCTTGAACGAGTAATAAAAAATAACTGAATGCAAATATGAACTAAAAACATACTGATTCTACCGGTGTAGAGGAACAAAATGTTAAAGTGCAAATGGAGTAACAAACTTGAAAACACAGTGCTGTAATCGTGGTAAAGCAGAGGACAAACAGAAGACAGTAAATCAAATGAAATGAGTGCGTTGGTTGGCTAAAATCGTAGCTGTGGCGAGGAATTTAGAGTCCAAAGGTTCCTTAGCTGCTCCTGCCCTCACACACGGACACACACATTCATTCTGGCTTTCACCCTCCCTTCTGTCAGCAGCTAATTTAACAGGCAAGCAAGCAGCGGTTCGTGCGCTTTCGGGCAAGTTTCTTTTTTCTGTTTCCCTCAACACATAGATTAGCAGATTATCTCCCTCGCAAAACCAGCTTTGTCCACAGTGATGCTGGTGGGCTGAAGGTCTAAAAAAAGAAATAAAACCATAGAAAAAAGGGCAAGGTTACACAGAAAGATTCTGCTGGGCTCTCCAGGGGAATCATAATTAAAGGCAAGCAGATCATCTCCAAGGCTGTCTTACAGCCCACGTAAGTTCTCAGGAGGCCAGAAAGAGTAGCTGGTGGATTTTGGGTTGATGGGATTGTGTGTTGGTGAATTGGTGGAATGTGAGTTGGTGGACCAGAGGACTGTTTTGATGGAGGGTTGGTGGACTGTTTGGCTCAATAGTTGGTCAGTTAATGGCCTATTGGCCTTTGGGTTTAACAGGTTGGAAGCTCTGAGGGTTAATGGGTTGATGGACTAGAAAGCTGTTGGGCTTGTGAGTTGGACTGGCGGACAGTTAGGCTGTCATGTGGACACAACTCAGGGCAGAAATGTGGGAGCTCAGGTACCAGATGAGCTCCACCAGGAGGAACCGTCCTGCTCTACTCTACTGACCAGTAGGAGGTGGTTACTGTCAACAGAATTCCCAGTGCTCTGCACATCCTCACAGCCTTCAGGGTGTTTCCTGACTTCTTTGCAGGCCTCTGCTTTGTCTGAGCTGAGAACATCTAGTTCTGACCACCTGTGTTTTTGTCTACATCTGTGAGGACCTCAGTCTCGCTTCGTCTTGGATTTTGTTGCTAAACTGCTCCTGTACACTTTTTCCAGCATTTTCCAAGCTTTTTTGCAAAAGTTTGCGCCATTACTTTACACAGATAATTGAATTTCTCACTTTTTGGTTTGACTTGAAGTTGTAGTTGTTGTTAAGTGCCGTCGAATCGGTGTCGACTCATGGCCACTCTATGGACCACTTTCCTGGTCTTCAACAAGTCGGCTAAGACCTGACAGAGGGGCATCCGTGGCTGGGGTGACCATGTCCATCCACCACATTGCAGGTCTTCCTCTTTTGCGTTGACCTTCCACTTTTGCAGAGAAGATATCCTTTTCCAGTGACTGTTTTCACCTCAGGACGTGTCCAAAGCAAGACAGTCCAAGTCCGGTCATTTGAGCTTTCAACGACAGGTTTGGTTTGATTTGCCCCAACACCCATGCATTTCTTTTGTGGGCCGTCCAGGGCACGTGCAGAATTCTGCCCCAGCACCACAGTTCGAAAGCGTCGATTTTGTTTCTGTCCATCTTTTTCACTGTCCAACTCTTGCATCTGTATGATGTGACTGGGAACACCATGGCTTGCATGAGTCAGATGTTTGTGCACAAAGTTGCATCCCTGCACTTGAGAATTTTGTCCAAGCTCTTCAAGGCTGTTCTACCCAGAGCAAATCTTTCGTCAAATTTCTTGGCTGCTTGTCACCTCATTATTGATTGTCGATCTAAGTAAGCTGAAGTGGTTTTTATTTCTTCTCCATCCAGTGTGAAGTTGTCCAATTTTCCCATTGTCAAGAGCTTTGTCTTCTTCAAGTTAAGATACAATCCCATTTCCAGGCTATAATCTTGATGAAAAGATGTCTCAAGTCCTCTTCACTTTCAGCTGGCATTATCGCATCATCTACGTAGCGAAGATTGTCGATGAATCTTCCACGACTTTCACACCCCATTTTTCTTCATGTAATCCTGCTTCTCTGTTGTTTTTTGGTGTGTAAATTAAAGATATGGAGACAGCATGCAGCCTTGTCTTACTCCCCTGCCGATTTTGAACCATTCCATTTCCCCTTGTTCTGTTCGAACTGTTGCTTCTCGGTTGTTGTAGAGGTTGTGCATGAGAGCAATTGGGTGTTCTGGTGTCCCCGGGCTTTGCAGTGTGATCCAGAGTTTCTTATGATTCACGCAATCAAACGCCTTGCTGTAGTCAATGATGCACATAAAGATGTCCTTTTGGTATTCTGTCCTTTGTCCCTCTCCCCTTCCTGAAACCTGCTTGTTCTTTGGGAAGTTCTTGTTCCAGATACAGCTGAAGTCTCCATTGAAGGCTCTTGAGTAGCATTTTGCTGCCATGCGGAATCAGGGGAATAGTGTGATCATTCCCAGTCAGTTGGTTTGCCTTTCTTTAAAATTGGTATGAACGCAGATCTTTTCCAATCTGTTGGCCACTGCGCTGTCTTCCAGATTTCTTGGCAGAGCTTTGTTAATGCCGAAACAGCTCTGTTTGACTGCTGCAGTAATTCGATGGGAATGCCATCAATGCCAGGGGCTTTGTTCTTTCATAGGGCATTCAGTGCTGCTTCTACTTCTTCCCTCAGTACTGGAGGTTCTGGTTCGTAAGGCATGGGTGCAAATGGCTGTTGATCTGTTTCATCTTCCTGGTACAGTGAAGCACTGCATTCCTTCCATCTTTTCTTGATCTCCTCAGCATTCCAGTTCAAGGTTTGAAGTTCCTTCTTAACTTGCACAGTTTCATGAAGGCTGATCTGGTTCTGCCCTCTATATTTTCCGATTCTGTTTCCTTGCAGATGTCATTGTAGAACTTTTCTTTGTCCTTTCTGGCGGCATGTTGGAAGCTCCGGTTGAGTTCAATGAATTCTCCTGTTATTCCTTTGGCTTTAGCTTTCCTACGCTGCTGGGCGATAGTCATGGTTTTGTCAGTCATCCATTTTGGCCTCTCTAGTTCCCATGGTCTTTGTAGGGATCATTTACTTTCTTCGAGCACAACTGTCTCAATGTCCTCCCATAGTTCTTCTGGTGTTTTGTCATTTGTGTCCAATGCAGCAAACGATTTTGCAAGCGGCCTCCAAATGCTGATGGTATTGTCTTAAGATCATATTTTGCCACTTGACTGATTGGCTTCTTTCTCAACTTTAGCTTGAGTTTACAGGCCAATAGCTGATGATCTGTACCACAGTTGGCTCCCAGTTTTGTCTTTGTTGATGTTATTGAGCTTTTCCATCTTCTACTTATGCACATTTAATCAATCTGATTCCTGTATAAACCATTGAGGTCCATGTGTACAGTTGCCTCTTGTGTGCCTGGAAGAAAGTGTTTGAGATGAACAGATTGTTTGTCTGCAAACGTTTCATTTCATTTTTTGACCACAACCAATTTTCCTTGGTTCATTCTTCTCACTTTCCATGTCCAGATGTTCAGAGCTTCTTTGCAGCTTCTGACTCTCATTTCAGGCATAGCAACATCAGCAGCTGAACTTCCCAAGGGCTTTGATCTAGCTGCGTCGTACACAATAGCTTTACTCTGAGAAGTCTTTGGCTGTTCCCCAGTAGATTTTTGAGTGCCTTCCGACCTGGGGATCTCACCTTCCAGCACTCTACCGTGATTCACAATAGTTTTGCTATCCATACAGTTTTCTTGGCAAGATGCAAAATTAGATTGCCAGGACTTTCTTCCGTGCAGTTAAAGTTAGCGTTGCTGCCATTGTCACTGAAATGCGATCCTCCGCCAACAACACCGACCCATAATGCTGCTGCCCAGTATGAAGTCCGAGGTTCGCCGCTCTTTGTCTGACTGCTAAACCATTGGTCTTCCTGACAAGGCTGAACCCAAAGGAACATTACTGCAGTCAGTATAGCCCTCTGGGCCACGGCAGAGCACAAGCCTGGCCACTACGACAAGGTGGCAGCTATTGATAGGCTGTAAAATGTGCATCTGGTTTGCGTGCGTGCGTGCGTGCGTGCGTGTGTACGTGCAACCACATGTCGATCTGTGTTAGTTAATTTGGTTGCTTCTGAACCTGGAGGACAAACCTTGAACTGAGATTTTGAGGCAGTTGGGAGGGGTTAAACATATCCTTGACTTTACCATTGGGGGGGGCAGGATGTGGGGAGCCTGTCAGGTTGAACATATTCAGCCCAATGATGTACATCTTCAGCCTTCACTGTGCATCTTCTACTTTGGGGGGCAAAAGAGTGGGGTCGTGCTGCTCCATCAATATCACAGGACTCTGGCCAGAGGGTGTGAAGCCCGAAGTGAAGGGGTGGTGAAACCTTCTGCACCCACTTCTGCTTGCTGGTGGTTTCTTGTTAATGTTGCTCCTCTAAACAGAACCCCAGGTACCCCCTGCTGCCTCATTTCCTGTGGTTCAGCGAGCGAGAGAAAGAGTGGGAGAGAGAGAGAGAGAGAGAGGGAGGGAGAGAGGGAGAGAGGGGGGGGGCAGTCAATTTGCAGCCCAAGCTGTGACCTGCGGCCGTTTCCCCAGCAGCTCCTCTCTGTGAAGGTCCCCCTCCATGAGTGCCTCTGAACGCCTGCCGCTCAGGGATGCGCTTGCCATAGGTGTGAGCAGCGGTGCAGTGGGTCTCGAATTCCTGCCGTGGTCTGCTGGGCCCGTAGGGGGGAACCTTTGTCTTCAGCCAGCTCCTCCACGAAGCTCGAAAGAAAACTTCCAATGCGTCAAAGTCACTTTGGCTCAGCAATTAAAAGGAGAGAAGAAAGGATGACGGTTTGCAGGCGAAAACTACAGGACGAAAAATCTCCCATCTCCTCCGACCTCACCGACACGACGGGTTCGTCTTTTTGTTTCCTTGACGAAATGCTGAGGACATGTGAGGAGGGCCTGCGTTTTGTATTTGCGTAATGAGGATGTTTACTGGGTGATTATTTTGGATAATAGCGCCGGGCACCACAAGTCATCTGGGGGCACAGACATGGGGTAAAGAACATAGATGCTGCGCTCATTAAGCAGAAAGGCAACATCGCACCGCGCCGCCAGACGCGCCGTAATGAGACGCCGTGGCTCACGTCTCGCACGGATTTGACCCCCTTTTCTGCATATGTATATGAGGTAGGGGAGCGATGGCTAGGACTTCATGCCGCACAAGTGAAGTTCTACAAGCCTGTGGATGCGGAGGAGCTGCGTCAATTAACAGCCTCACGTCTATCTTCTCTGAGACACACGTGTGTCTATGGTAACGTACGCAAGAGCTGCGGTTCCACAGAGCTCAGGTTAACTGGAGTAATGGCAAGATGTTCTCTCATGTTCTCAGTTTTAAGTGTGACAAGAATGGTAGCAGCGACACTCGATGGTGGGTTCTTGGCTTTGCCTTAAGAAGCCTTGAGAACCACTTCCCTTAACGCATCCTTGCTTTGTTGTTCCTAAAATACCAACCAGACTGGTGATGTCGAATGCTTTTAAGTTGATGTTTACTCTTGCTCACCACACATGAGTCCTTCCAGAAAGTTCAAAGCAGTGTGTCCATGTTTGTTGTGATTGAGTCCATCTCACTGGTTGTTTCTTGTTCTCTTCTTGTTGTTCCTACAATTTTTGCCATCATCTTTATCTTTTTTCACAGAATCTCAGCTTGTCCTGGTGCTTCCATAGTGCGACAACTTCAGTCTCATTATCTGTGCGTCCGGTGAGAGTTCTGTTTTGATTTAACCCAACACCCATCCGTTTGCTTTCCCACCTCTCCCTCATGTCCTTAAGTCTCCTCCAGCATTGCAGTTCAATGGAGTCCATGTTCCTCCTGTCTTTCTTCTTCAGTGCTCACCTTCTCTCCATACAAAGATGTAGAAAAATCCCACTGACTGAACTGCTGTCATCTCTGTCCCAGCAAACATGTCGGCACATTTGAGGAGCTTTTCCAGATCTTTCTTAGAAGTTCTACCAGGAAGTGGTCTTCAGTGTGTCTTGACCAAAACACCCTTTAATGTCAACTCTTCAGTCCCCAAACACTGTAGTTGTTGGCTGCTTGTGTGTCATCCTCAGCAGCTCTGAGGTTTGCTTCTGCACCAGTTCACATGCAAAGGACAAAACAAACCTCAACCCAGCGCAAATGGGACCTTGCTTCTCCCAGCAGTCTTGCCCATCAGTTGGTCAAAGTCTTTCCTCATTGGGACCCCCTGCTGGAGGGGACGGGGGACACGCTGTCCCAGAACAGACTCCCGTGTCCCAGGCAGCTGGTGGGTAATGTGGAGCTGGGGCTGGGGCTGGGGTGGGCGTCCAGCAGCTCCTACAGTGTTCATCCCCAGGTTCTTCTCACAGAAACACCCAGGAGGACACACACACACACACACACACACACACACAGACACACACACACACACACAGTGAGATCTCACCTCCCCCCAGAATGAATGTATTTATAGACTAACGTGTCCTGCATGCAAATCACGAACCGTTGTCTGGTTCCACTTGGTTAGGAGGCCAGCGGTCTGTTGCCTTCCATGGACCCCCCCTTCCAGGTTTTCTACCCTCATTTCTGTTCCAGGATCAACTTCTCCCTCCTCAACTTCTCCTCACAGTTGTCATGAGCTCAGTGGTCTGCTGATCCCGGATCAGTTCATGAGCACATTTTGCTGCACAGCTGCCAGTTCACCGAACCCAGCTTTGGTTTTGTTGGACGCCTCAGTTTTTTATCGCTGTGTCTTGTGGCCTCATTTATCGTTGCTATTACTGCCACATCTGTACCTACGGGTTTGGTGATGTGCGGGGCAGCAGAGGGCGCAGTGGCTGGGCACAGGGGTTGGACACTGCTGCCTTCTACTTGAAGGACCCAGGTTTGGGTCCCAGCTCCTGCTGTAGAATCCTTCCACAAGCAACTTGACCTGAAGTGCTACGGTAAAAACTGTCCAACTGTGTAAACCACTTTTGAAAAAAGCACCAAGTAAGTGAATAAATAAGTTAACCACACATCCTAATGCGAAACAGAACAGCAGGCGGTGTAGTGGTTAGAGGTGTCATTTTTCAAAGTTTTTGGTTTTAATTTGTGCTCCCAGTCAAGTACCTCAGTTAAGGCACTTAGTTTAATCGATACTCCAAAAATGACATAATGGGTAAAGCATTGCAAATGGATCTATGAACCAGACTGTCTAATTCATTTAATCAACCGTGCCAGTGCAAAGCCTGCAAACACACAAAAGTTCTGGCAGAAAAGCCGATAATGTCATGAGACAGCAGGTGGCGCAGTGGTTGGCGCTACTGGTTCGCAGTCTAAAACAGACCTCCTGCTGTAGTGCCTTTGATTAAGGTTCTTATCCTGAAGTGAAACAGTAAAAATGACCTTGCTGTGTAAATGGGTAAATTACTGTAAGTAGCTCAGTGCACAAACCTCACACTGTGCGTCACCTTGGAGAAGAGCAATAATAACATTTTCATTTTTTTGACTCTGCTGATGAAGGAAAGCGAAGCGTAACAAGGTGACCTCTGCATGACATCACCGTGGCCCTAAACACTGCATTTCTAACATCTTGTTACCCCCCCACTTGTCCTGGTGTCCATCCCGCTTGATGCGTTGCTCCATTAGCATCCTTCAGCTTGTGGCTAATGGGATTAGCGGTGGGCCGCAGGGTCACACGGAGCTGCAAATTGAAATGTCGGCTTGGACCCGCGGTGGATCCCGTCTTCGGGCTTCGCATCAGCAGGGGGGATCGATTCCGGTAAAACCCACATGGCTGTCTGGGGGGGGGAGCCAGTCAGGATGGACATAGGGAGAGGAGGCCTCTGAGGAGACAAGTTGGGTTTTCACCCTGAAAGGTATGTGTGCAGGTTGTGCAGGAGAGAGATGTGAACGGGGCTTTGGCACCAGCAAAGGGACAAGGACGGTCATTTACGGGCCCAGGTCTCCCCCCTCAAGTGGGGAGCGGCTCAGATGTTCGCGCTGAAGCATTTAGGCCTTGATGCTCAAAACTCACTCATTTATTGCGCTCCCAGCGGGAGGGGGCAAACAGATTTGTTTAAAATGATTGAGAATAAAGAGGTAATAAAGAGTGTGAGGTCAGTGGTCCCATGGGGGGGCAGACACTATATTTCTTACTAAAATGCTTCTTTGTTTTCCTTGATGTTCACACTTTTCCCCTGATTCACAGAAATTATAGAGATTTCCCACAACGTGACCGCAGTCATCTGGAATATGAAACGTCTCCCACCCCTTCTGCCCAGTCACTCGAGACACCGGACTCTCTGGTCACTGAGGAGAGGTGGCGGTGGTGGCGGTGGGGGGGTGGCTTTCCCGGAGGATCTCCGCTGCCGCTCCGCCCACCGCCACGCCCCTTCGCGCCCAAGCCCCGCCCCCAGCCCAGCCCGGCGCTCTCCAGCACTAAACTGCGCTGAAAGCGGCTGCGCTCAGTCGAACCGCGCGGAGGCTGCGGACGCGCACACGCGCACACGGGAGTCTCGACCCCCACGCACCCCCTCCCCCCCTCCAAGCTCCTTCGCCAGTTCCGCGCTGCCGCTTTTGCTCCGGTGATGCGCGGCGTGGCGCCTAAGCCGTGATCCCACGGCAGCCCACAGCCATGATGTGGACCCTGCTTGTGTCCTGCCTCCTGACTCCCGCGCTGGAGCTCTCGGCCGCGGGTTCGAGGGTGCGCGGCCCGGGCGCCCCCCGCGGAGCGTGCCCGAGCTTGGACGCGCGCCTCAAACTTCTGGGCGAAGGGAGCGAGAAGTTCGGCGCTCTGGCGCACCGCGGCCACGGGCGCGTCCTCCTGAGGACGCGAGCGCCGCTGGACGGCGAGGAGCGCGCACTCTACCGGCTGGCGCTCGCCCTGTGCTGCCAGCGCTGCGACCGCGCCGACGTGCGTGTGCTGGGCGCCGACGAACGCGCACCGGCGCTGCGCCCGCCCGTGTACACTCGCAACGGCTCCTTCTCCGCGGCACACGGGACCCGCGATTCGCCGCCGGTGGACTCCGTCCCGGGTCGAAGCGCCCCGCCGTGGGTCCGTGTGTTCGCCAGGGACCGCGGGCGCCCCCGTCGCACCGGCGAGCCCGTGGAGGTCCGCGGGGAGCCGCGGCGCTGGAGGGCGCGCCACCCGGACGCTCCTCGGAGGTCGCCACGCTCCTTGCTGGACTCGGATGGCCCGCTGGTGGTCAGCGTGTCCGAGGACGCGAGCATCGGCTCGGTGGTGATGAACTTGAACCCGGCGCGCTTCCAGTCGGCCGCTTTCGAGCTGCTGAGCCCGGCGCCTGACAGCTGTCCGGTGAGCGTGACCCGCGACGCCGGCGAGATGGTCATCGTGCGGGCCCTGGACAGGGAGACGGAGCCCGTGGTGGAGATGACCGTGAAGGTGCAGGACAAGCGAGGTGGGAAAGAAACGTGTGCGAGTGCTGTTGTGAAACTTTATTAGGTCGACCCCCGCGACATTAATGACGCAATGCATGTGGACACGAGTGTAAAACACGCATCGAAACGACGTTCTCAAAAAACAAACTGCGTGGGACGGCCGCAGGTCCGAGAGCCATGAGTGGGGGCGGGGCCGAGACCCGACGCTGTCGCCGGGCGCCTTGACACCACGCACGCCAACGCCGTGCCACCGTTTACCGAACGCTGGTTGCGCCCCGCTGCGCATTTCTTTACTTCCATTCTTTGGTTTGAGCCGTTTCTTCCTCCTCGAGTAAAGAGCATGGAAACAAGTCGGCGCGCTGTTGTGCTTTGTTTGTGGCTCCAGCCTGGCTGCTCTTGGCCGGGCTTGAAACGCTTGCTGTCGCCTCGCTGAACGCTTATTTTTCGACTCCTCCATCAGTCGTGTCTCTGCGTATTTCTTAGGGTTCGGAAAGTTTTGGTGGATCTCATTCACTCTCTTTGTGCGCCGTGCGATTTCCCTCCTTCTCGCCCTGAAATCTGACCGTCGTGTCGCTGCGGCTTTGCGGAATAAAAGCGGTTTGTTGGGAAATAAACGCACGGCAGCGGCGGCTTTTAGGGGAAACCTTCATTCGTTCTTTGGAGTCTTAGCGGCTGCGGGGCCGAGACATTCGTGTGGATTTTCAGAGCTTCCAGCGGCTGCAGCGGCGCTCTGGGCGGATTTAAGCCCAGTGTGCGCATTTCGGAGAGCAAATAATGCGCCGCCGGGCGAGGTGTCGCGCTCTGGTCTGGAGCTTCAGGAGGTTTTGCGGTCGAGACTCTCGGTGCCCGAGCGTGTGTTCTCTGTTCGCGACCGTTCCTCTTCTGCACGTTGACCCACATTTATGATGGAGATGGAAGTGCCGCGGTGGAGGCGACAGCATGGGACTTCCGTGCCTTTTCTGTCGGTGCGCTCCCGGCGCTCTGTAATCCCGACGCTCATCCTCCTCGACCTTCGCTCATTCTCCGGGATTAGCCGTGTAATCCGCCTCCTTCACTCTCTCATTCCGGGGATTTGAGAAGACAGAACAGAACCCCTGAGACTCTTCCAGGAATAATAATAATAATAATAATAATAATAATAATAATAATAATAATAATAATAAAAAGAAGAAGAAGAAGAAGAAAAAGAAGAATGCACCCACATCCCCATTCCTTTAGTTATTTCTTTTCATTTTATTTCATTTTTATAAACATAGAAATATATACAGAACAAATTTGGGGCCCCTGCGGAGAGGCAGAATCCTCTAAGGCCGCGTAGGGGGTGACCTGCAAAGACCCCCCCATTGCCAGTCACTGTGTGCAGTATAACCATGCTGAGCACCTGCAGTCCTCTGCACTCCACCTTTGGTTTCATTAGGGCCTGATATTTGTTCTGGTGCCGCCCTGCCTGCCCTGGGCTGTTTCTTTGTCCCACAACCCCCTGCCAGCCCTTCATTTGCATGCAGGCCAGAGGCCAGATGAACTTGGCTCCTCTTTTCCTGCCGTCTCTCCCAATTGCTCATCAGTTTGAGCTCCTTCTTCCCCGGCGAAACTCAGTCTGTTTGAGGCTTGTTTGCTTTTTGACTGCTGTTCATCTACTGTTCATTTGTGGGTCTCTCTTTGCCAGGCGTGGGGGGGTGGACAGAGGGGTGTCACGAAACTGATCCTCAGATGTAGTCCTGCTTTGTGGGTGGTCTCCCCATAGTGCCACGCTCATCACCACCAGTGCCCCCACCAGTGTCACTGCATCCCCTTCCCCTCCTGCGTCCATCTCACCTCCTGTGTGAGTGGGTTATGGTGCATCACACTTACGGGATTGCTCACTTTACCTATAAGGTGTGTCTGTGCTCAGCTTGGTGAAGGGATGCCTGTCACAAAAGTAGCTCCCAGTGGAGGGATGGCTGAGATGTGAAGTGTGCAGCTTTTGTCTCCACTTCTGCCACCACCCACCAGGATGGACCCCAGTGGGACGGAACCAGGGCAGAGAGGAGGGTGACTCGACTATCACTGCTGCCCCCGGGTCCATTAGTGCAACTCAGTCACAACAGTGAATCCTGTGTGGCTGCACTTTGTTTCTGGACTTAATCTGATTGGACAGAAGTGTGACATTAATGGAGCATATGGGAGAGTGAGAAGGTGTGTGTGTGTGTGTGTGTGTGATTCGCCCTGGGTGAGTCAGACCGGGATATGTTTGCGCGCACACACACACGCACGCACACACACACAATGTAAGATAAAAGACAATCACACTCTAACTATTCAGCGTTGTACTCCTGTGAGCTTGGAAACACTTTGTCTTTGCAAATTGAATATTGGGTTGGGATGAACAGACGAACCGACAGAATGGAGAGTAAAAATGGAAATAAATGTGGAGAGAGCAGGATTCTCTGTAAATTTCAGCTTTTACTGATTCAGAGAGGAGCTGCTCTGTGTGTGTGTGTGTGTGTGGGGGGGGGGGTTCAGGTAGTGGACAGGTGGGGGGATGTGGTAGGATTTCTCTTTCTTTTTATTCCCTTGTCTCCCATTTTGACAAGGACAACAGACAGCCAAAGCAGAAGAAACAAAAAGGTCTTTTGACTCAAATTAAGGAGCAAGCAAAACCACCAAGTCAGCTTAAACTGTTACTTGGGAAATCAGCACACTATTCATAAACTGCCTGTCCATCTGTTCCTCCATCCATCCATCCATCCAGCTGCCCCTCCCTCCATCTCTTACTCCTTCTCTCTCCTCAGGGTCCTTCATTACATCAGTGGCCACATCTGATGCTTCTTGCTGAGCTTGGTGGTGTGTGGGCTTCTAGGTGTAGCGGTCAATGTTGATGGTGGGTGTGGCTCAGCTGGAGCTTTCACATTTCCGAAGCTTGAAGCCAGAAACACACACACGCACGGACACGCACGCATACACACATGCACACAGATGCGCACGCGCTTTGTTTCTGCCCCCCCTGGTACGGACACTTGCCCTGCTCACCAAAATCGATATCGTTCACCGAGAGATCAACACTGTTTAGTCGGGTCGGTGTCGCTGTGTAGATCGATGGGCCAAACTGATTAGGAAAACAAATATTAATTCATACTAATGGGTCAGACTGTGTCGCTGTGTGTGAGTGCGGGGGTTACTGATGGAGCCCGGAAATGGAGGTCCCCAACTCCTTGCAGGGTCACCTGCGTGTCTCTGTGGGTGAGAGGTGTGCGTGCTCCTCTGTCCTTTGCTCCTGAGCCTTGCACCCGTCTCCACCAGACCCCGCGTCCTTCACCACTCCTCTCGTTGCTCCTCTGTCCCCTTCTTTCAAATTCAAATGCAGATGGAAATCGAAAAGAGCACCGTGCCCCGCTGCCGAGGTTCACAGGAACCTCCATCTTCAGATTCGGGATCTAAATCCAAGTTCCATTGTGAGGATGGGGTTTGATGTTTAAACCCCTCATTGCCGATTTTTCCCTTTTAGCCAAAAGCTTTGCTTGTCATTGTCCTGCGCTGTCTGCCTGGCAGGGGCGCCATGAGTGGCAGGAAGGGGTCCGAGAGTCTGGTGCTCTGCATGTCCGCCGTTGTCATGGAACTCTGAGTGTTTCCCCGCTTATTAGGAAACAAAGAACCACTGACCGCACTGAGAGCACGACTACGCCGCCGCCACTGCCACCGCCGCCGCTCATGATGAAAAGCCTTCAAAAACACTCAGAAGTTTAAAGAATGGGCTGCAGCACATCTACTGCAGTTATTTTAGAGCTGCACGCACCACACTTAATTTATTTTATTGTACCATTGTCATGTTTGACACTTTATTTCAACAACTGGACCTTGTAAGCTGTTTAACCATTTTGCTTAAAGCTGCCGTCGTCAGAGCGGGCGACTCGCTGCAGACAGTTGAGTTATGAGCACTGCAAGATTTCCCAGTTTAGTTTTAGCTGCGTTTTCTTCTCTTATCTGTTTTTCAGTAGGAATGGTAAAGTAGAATAAAAATATTTGTTATGGCTCCAGTTGACGTTTTTGCAGATCCTTATCAGTGACTAAATTGAGAATCTGTATTATTGACCTTTTATTGATCATAGCTAAGAGGCAAAAGGAACAATGCTGAGAGTTAGAAAAGTTACTGAAGTAAAGGAGTTACTGGGAAAAAAATCACATTACACGCAGGCTGCGTCCCAGTTTTGCTTACGAGTTGGCGTTTCAACAACAGCGACAGAAGTGCTATGAGCAGTATCGCTGGCTGAACGTGATGGGAAGACGGGTCCTCGTCCCGGTGTCCTTCCTTCCCCATGGAGCCCACGGAGCCCAGAGCGCCAGAAAAACTTCTGGAAAAAAGTGTGTCTGTCAGTGCTGACAGGTGGCACTCGACACCCATGAACAATGCTGTTAAATCGCACTAAAAATGAACAGACCGCTCTTCATCAGCAGAGATTGATTCGCATGCATTGAACTCTCAGGCAGCCCTCAGTCTCATTTCACTGTGTTTTGTGCACCGGCGTGCGCTGACGTCTCCTTGGCTGCGGCCACGTTCTGCTGCGGGGAGCTCCGCTGTGTCCTGCAGCCGAATGTTAGCGCAGCTGTGGACGTGGACCCCCGCCGAACAATTAGGGAAGTGTAGGTTTGTCCTGGGGTGGAGGGGGGGTCCACAGTCCATGGTTTTGATAAGCTGAGAGGGTGTGTCACAAACGTGAGATGGTCAGCCTGGAGCTCCTGGGCCGCTTCCTCTGTTCAACCTGACGCTTCGATAAGCTTCCTTGTGGAGCTTTTGGCACCATTAATCTGGGGTTTCACAGTTGATCATTGCGCTAAGCTCGAGGTATGGTTGGCAAGTCAAGGCAAAGACAGCACTGCAGAGGGTTGTGGAAGGTGGGACATAAAGAGCAGATGCTGTCTGCCCAGGCAGAGATGTGTGACCTACAGGGTTGAGTTCAGGGTCAGTGAGGCTTCCAAGTTTGGTCCAATCTTCCCACCCCATCAGTCCATGACCTTCTAATGAGTCGAAAGCCTGAAGAAGGACGTGCGGATCTACGTACATTCCGAAGACCACTGGGCAACATGGTAAACATTTTGTGTCTGTTGTCCTCCTCATCTGTTTCCGCTCCATGTCAGGTCAAAATGGATTCTGAGGCCTTAAAATAGACAGACCTATTCTCTTCTGCTGTCCTCTAGTCATCGTGTAGAACACGAAGGAACTGCTACGGAATGATGGGATTCCAGGGGAGGCGGGGCAGGGCGGATGGCATTTTGTGACGGGTGATAGGGTTGCAAAGGGAGTTGCGTGTTGGTCTTTCAGCCTCTTTACCACCTTCCATCGTATGTTCTGGAACTCGCTTGTGGTTGCCGCCACCTGTTTGCTGTACGATGGACAAACTAAGCTGATGCGATGCGTAACCGAGACGGCACAAACGCGGTAATGCACACTTCCGGCGTTTAGCGAAATCTGCCCAGATCTGCTCACTTCCCTCCCAGCGCATTGAATCACCACCGCTTTCATCCGCTTTGCTGCCAAAAACAGCTCATTTAATTTGCATAAACCCCTCCCACTGCTCCTGTCCAAGAGCACCTGTAAAAAGTAGTCGCCGCCCCTCAGTTCAGTTAATTTAATTATACTTTTTTGGTTAAAGTGGGAAAACAGTCTTTAATGCGAAAGCGAGAACACGTTTAGACAAATCTTGAATTAGCTATAAAACACGAAGTAACCGAGTGCACGACTGTTCACCCCTGTTACGATGAGCTGTGGCGCAGCTGAAACTCGACAAGCTGAACGACGGCCAGCTGGGTGCCACCGAGATGATTCCCGTGACTGCGAGCTTAGCGTGTTGCTACGTAGTTAGCGTGCTGGGTGAACGTCTGGGAGCGCCGTTTGCCTCCTGCTGCGGTCCCTATTCTCCCGACACGAAACGCAGGTTGCTGGGCTGTTGGAGGTGTGGTTCCGTCGCCTGTGGGATTGTCTTTTCTCCGTGTGGCCTGTGATGCGGCTCGCCGTTGCCGCTCATTTGCTGACAAAACCAGCACGCCACCTAGTGGCTCGAGCGCACTACCGCAGCGAGGCTGCAGCACCTGGGCTTGCCTGGAACTCATCTCCTTACAAAACGGCCGCTGTCAACAGCAACCTGCAAGCTGGCGTAAGGCGTGGTTTCCACCGTGAGCTTTGGTCTCCGTCGACTTGTCGACAGAACCTCATCCCTCACGAAGACCAGAATTCTCCATCGGTGCCGCCGGATTAACTCATGGCTCCTTGTCCTCTGTGATGAAAACCGAGGCGACTTTAACGTGCATTTCCCTGTTTTCCACGGCAAAACATGCGAAAGTCTGGTTTCGCACCGCAGGGTGTCAGAACGTCAGTTTTCGGCGCAGCTTTTTTCCTTCGCTTTAGCTCTGCGGAAATTCCACGCTGCTGGGATTTGCACTTATTAACAGCCCTTGTCCACATCGCGTTTGTGCGCTCAAGCTCGTGTTTGCATCCGAGTTCCGTTCAAACCACAACTGGAAATCCTGTAGCCGACCCGACCGATCATCTCGCACAACAGCTGTCCGCAAGGAAAGCGCTGCTGTGGAAATGAGCTTTTCCACCAGTGTGTTCATTAACCTTCCATGGTTGAGATGTGCTTCGCACAATATGCTCCCTCTTAAGTTCCTCTAAATTAACTTTCTTACATTAAAAAATAATCCAACTCGCTTAATGTAATAAAGTCCAGAAAGCTCCTCCATCACATTCATTTCGCATAATTTAATGTATAGTTGGTGTGTGAAGGGGACGGACAATCTTTCACAAAGATGAGGTCTCGGGCAGATGGGGACGTCCAGTCCATCTCGGAGGTGCGTGCGTGCGTGCGCGAGGCTTGTGTCTGTGTGTATTTGTGTGACGTATGTTTGCACACAGGGCTGAGTGGTGCGTCCAAGGGCGTTTTGGTGTCTGCTGACCCCTACCAGTGAGTGGCTGTGATGGGCTGGTTGGTTTGCTGCGGTCTTTGACCTTTTGGCATCGACACGTCTGGGTTTCGGGAGGCTCGGACTTCACCTGGCTTGGCTGGGACCCCCGCGTGTGCAGGGGATGTGGTGCGCGGTTTGGTTATTTGGATGGAGCTCTGTTTTGGTTTGCTCAGATGGAGCTCTGTTTTAGCATCTACTGAACGTGTGTGTTGCGTGTTCCTTCCGGTCACAGTGCCTCACACATTTTGGCGAGGCTCCGCCCAGACCTTGCGACCTGCTGCTTTGTTCAGACAAACGGACGTTTTCTTATTTACATGAAAACCCACGCTGGTTGTTTTCTGTCCGGCCCGCTGGTTTACTGGTCGGACATTAATTCTGACCGTCCAGCCGTCGTTTTGGACAACCGTGATGCTGCCACTGGACACAGCTGTGATGCCAACTCATCGCTGGTGGGACCGCGCAAGCACTCATTTTGTCTTGTTCAGAGCCTGCGGAGCTGCCATCCTGTTTCCATCGGCACCTCAAAGCCCTTCTCACCCCACGCTGTGCTTCTCCTTTAGCTACAAAACAGCTGCCATCTGTGTGTGCAACACCGCATCCTTGCAAGTGTATCCCTGTGTGCGTATGTGTGAGTGTGTTTGCCCTGCCGCCCTCTCCCTCCCGCCCATCGGAGCCATTTAGTTGGCACGCTGGCACTTTTGCACATCCAGCGCAGCAGTTAACACGCGCCGCTAATAAGCAAGGTGGCAGGATCGCTGCATCTGGAGGCGCGAAGCGGGCGGAGGGCAGCTTGTGCCCCCCTGTAGACGCCCCCCCTTTGGCAGAAGGTCAAACGGCTGTGAAGGTCTTCCTCAAAACCACGGTCTACAATATCCTCTAACTGCCCCCCTCCTTCCTGTCACTGCTAATGTCTGTTTATTATTTAATTTTATTTATTTATTTTATTTACTGTTTCATTTATTTACTTATCTAGTTGCTGCGTGACTTAAATTTCCTTTAAATGTAACCACGCGCAGTCTCCTGTCGATTCAGAGCACATTTTGCTATATGGTTCCCAGTAACCATGTAAGTGACAAATAAACTCTTTCGACTCTTTGACTTTTGACTCGCCTGGAGACGCCCATCGGCTGTTCCTCGCCAAGCAAGATTCAAGACCGTGAGCTGCAAGAATGTTCACCTTTTTGTCTTCATGTTATCTGTGGATCGTCTTTTCTGACAAGTTTAAAGATGAGACCAATCCATACCAAGATTTAAAAAATCATACTCTTTAACCTTTTCTTAAAGGAGGGGAGAACGAGATTTCGCGGGCTTTGAAAGGCAGGGCCTCGGGCCTGGGGGCGTCTGCAGATCCCTGTGATGCCATCCTGCAGCCCTGTGCTTCATTAGCGGCTAACAGATGTTTTTGGAGCGCGAATCCAGGCAGGTTGGCCGTCGTTCGCACCTGTCCACGTCTGCAGCCTGCGTCGAGGGTGTGGCAGCATGCTGAAGCTTCCGAGGGCCGCGGGTGGTAGCTGGAGGCAGATGGCAGCCGCTAGTGTGTAGCGCAGCGATGGGAGTGTTGCACCGCATCCAAAGGGTTTGAATTCCACCCCTGCTGCAGTACATCCGATCGTGCTTCATCTGTCCGTCACATTTCCGGGTTAGCCTTTTCCACGACATCACTTCGCTGGGTAAATCCTCACTGTGACATGGCAGAATTACCATTTTTTCTTATTGCAAAAAATAATAATAATCTGTTGTATTAACTGCTTATATTGTACTTGTCCTTTTCCCCTTTCTAACTTGTGCAAAGGAACTGAAATTAAAAGGCTGTCTAGAAAGTGCAAATGCTGCACAGATGTTTATGTTACGGAGTTCATACGATCACTGCCAGTGTCTTTCGCTCTGCAAAGCACACAGGCACTGTGCTGTTAGATGTGCCATGCAGCCGTTCTGGTATCCTTTTGATGTTAAATGATCTTCATTTGATCGCAAGATTAAGATGGATAGATAGATAGATGGATTAAAAACTTCCCAAAAATGAAAGTTTTATTTACGCTAGCGGTCATTATTTCCCGGGTGATGTACATGTGAACGCACCGGATTCAGCAGAAAAACAACCAGACAGATAGCAGTGATGGACAGGAAATCTTCAGAATTTTAAAGACCAAGTTTCACAAAAAAAAAACCTTTCGTGGATGTAAAACGATGTCATATGAGGAAAAGGCTGTTGTCCTGAATAATGAGGCCAAAGCAGAAAAAAAAGGGGTTATACCTTCATAAGCATCGTAGTAAGTTGCACACGCGTGTACTTAACTCCTTGCTGTTGTAGTCCTTAGTAGTACTTAGCCCTCTGCTCTATGCCCTCTACACTCACGACTGTGTGGCCACGCACGCCTCCAACTCCATCATCAAATTTGCTGACGACACGGTGGTGCTGGGCCTCATCTCCAACAACGATGAGACAGCATACTTAGAGGAGGTGGAAAACTTGGCATCATGGTGCCAGGAGAACTGCCTCCAACTGAATGTCGGCAAAACGAAAGAGATGGTGGTGGACTTCGGTAGGCGCCAGCAGCGGTCCTACACCCCCCTTAAAATCAACGGGACTGCAGTGGAGAGGGTGAGCAGTTACAAATACCTGGGCGTTCATGTCACTGAGGACTTGACATGGACTGTACACATCCGAGCTCAAGCCAGTAGAGCAAAGCAGCGGCTCTACCACCTCCGGCAGCTGAGGAAGCTACAGGTCTCTCCGGCTATCCTTAAGACCTTTTACTCTGGTGCTGTACAAACTGTTCTGACTCAGAACATCATCTCCTGGTTTGGGAACAGCTGTGCTCGGGACATCAAGACACTGCAGAGAGTGATCCGGGCAGCGAAACGCTGCACCAGATCTGATCTACCGTCCCTACATGACATCTATACCAGGAGATGCAGGACCAGAGCGACTAGGATCGTCGGTGACCTGTCTCATCCCAGCAACCATCTATTCATCTTGTTGAAATCAGGCAAACGCTTCAGAAGCATTATGGCCAGAATGGAGAGGCTAAGGAGGAGCTTCTACCCACAGGCCATAAGACTTCTGAACCCGGACATGACATCACAACCCTCACAGACCAGGGTCCTCAATAATCTCTGACCACTCCACTCCACCCCACCACCCCCGCTGTCACTGCCCTTCCAGGGCACCTTAACAGTTTCTTTACCATTTTGCCTATTTATTTATTTATTTACTTATTTACTTACTTATTTATCTATTTACTGCTTGTTTCTGTCTCTATTCTTCTTAGTGTTTGGATGTGTGTTTGCTTTATTTTCCATTATAGATTTTTCGCACGGTCATCCTGGTTCAGATCGGAGCACATTTCAACACATGGTACACAACCATGTACTTGACAAGTAAACTCTTTTGACTTTTTTTTTTTTTGACTTTTGACAAAATGTACATAAGAACTGCGCTCAGCTGACTCAGTAAAAATGACCGAACTGCGTAGAGGAGTAAATCGGTGTAAGCAGCTTAGTGTGTAAACATTGTAAGTCACCTCACATTTTAAAAATGCTGCACATGCGGTGCGTATGTGCAGATGGACACAAGGATGCAAACACACCCCTAAGAAACTTCTGGCTCTGACTGATTCTGTGCTTCTGCCATGATGCTCTGGACTTCTTTCGTGGACACACACACACGCGCACACACTGACAAGGAAGTTTAGTTCCTCCAAATTAATATCGTATTCTGTTCCACATCTTTGGCGAATTCAGCTGACTGCGGGTCAGCTCAAGTTGTGAAATAACAGAGAAGTTGTCCATCTAAGCGGCGTCAAATGCCCTGGCGTTTCCCTCAAGGTGACGTGGAGGTTGACTGAAAGCCCGGCGCCCCAGGAGTGCACAGGAGAGGTGAATGCAGCTATTGTAATATTCATTATGGGCTTCATTGTGGACGTCTCCAGGTGCTCTGTAATTTGTCTGTGTGCAAACGAAATACCAACCGTTACACAGTTCGCATGCCTAATGTAGCGGCAGCTCCGTCTTTAACTGGAGGCCCGATCGATGGCGACGGGACTTTGGTCCCATGTGGATCCATAACCCCTCAACAGAAAAGTGGTGCCCTTGTGATGCTCTGAGTGAGATTAACCTTGCAGAGTCTGTGTGTGTGTGTGTGTGTGTGTGTGTGTGTGGAGGGAACGCTGCGCCTCACACACTCGACTTGTGTTCCAGTCAGCTGTGTGTGATGGGTGTCTTGGTGAACTTCTGCTTCAAAGTCTGAAATGGAAGGCGGCTCATGGAGAACGAGAAGCAAACAGACATTCATAATGGATGAGGGAACGTGGCGTCCCCATCCCAGCTCAGCTCCAAGACCTGGCACCTGAGCTGAGCTGAGTTGGGTGCTGAGCTCCAGGCAGGGTGGGCTTCGTGCGAGCGGTCCGGGGCAGAAGGGTGAGCGCGGGAGCCGGTGCAGTGCAGCTCAGAGGGCTGCATTATTAATGGTCATTACAGCCAATCCGTCTGACCCAGGACGCGGCGCAGACGGGAGGGAGACAGCAGCTCCGGCAGATCGGCAACCGGCCAGTGGACCCGTCCAGCATCTCTAACCATACGGCTGCTGTGGGGGGGGGGGGGGCTTGTCAGGTGTCTTTACTGCGAAGCCCAAACGGAGGCTGAGAGGGAAACGCAGTGGGGTTTGACCGGCTCTTTTCACGGCCCGATCACTGCGTGTATTTGGCACAAATTCGAGCCGCTTTTTTGAGGACCGCGGACCTTCGTCCTTTGACAGGATCACTATCTGGGCCTGCAGACAGAGTTTGGGAGCCAGGGGCCTGAAGTTGGAGGCGTCCTCCACCATCCCACAGCACTCATCAGTGGTGCCCAAGGCTGCTCAGCTGTTGGAGGTTCTGCCAGCTTGGGGAGGAACCCGTGTCCAAAATCATATTCGACCAATTATCACGGCCCGTCCTCTCAACCCCAGCAGACACGACAATTCACGTGTAGTCACCCTTGAGCGCATGCACCTCCACCGTACCTCTGGCTAAATACAACTCGCTGTGTTTGCTTGCCCTGCGGAGATGGTGGGAGGGCAGGAAAATGTCATCCTTTATATTCGAGGACATCAGATTCCAAGTCAGTGAGCAGAACAGAGGAAAGCGGCTATGTCAGCTGACTTGCGCTGAACACAAGGCTGCTGGTGGCATGGAGTCACCACTACTGTCACCCTAAACAGCAGCCCACTGACCGCTTGCCTTGCTCAGGGTCACAGCAGTCTGGAGCCTATGTTGGAATCCCTGGGCGTCAGGCTAGAGGAGGTTGCACCCCAGCCAAGCTATTCCTTCGCCGGAGTGGACGGCACGCACATTGCACACTCTTCGGCAATTTAGGGTCACCGGTTAACCTGTGAGAGGAAACCAGGGCACCTGGAGGAAATGCATGCAGACGTGGGAGAACACGTAATCTGCACACAGACCGAGCTGGGCTTGAACCTACAGTACACCCTAGCGCCATGCTACCTTTGCCAGCTAGTAAGATTTAAGATAAGCTAGTTGAGATGTAAATTTGTTCACCGTGTAAATTTTTGGAAGAATACATTTGAAGAAGAAGCGGAACAGTGCAGTTTAGTGTGTAGTGCTGGAGGGATGCACATTTGCACAGAGCTGGAAGGCATGTAAGGGCCTTCAGATGATGGAGGCTCCCATGGATTAATGTCGGCTTTGGCTCTGCGCACTGTACAGTAGACGCTAACAGCGCTGCGTTTCGGTTTGTCTGTTTTGTCTGACAGCGAATCAGGACAATCTGTTGCTTTTCCGCCTCGCTGTGCCACAGACCTGCGTTTTGCCTGACAGCATCGTGGTGGCCAAGCCTCGTGTCCATGTTGCATGCGTGGCACCGGTGTTGTCTGCCCACCACAGTGTGGTTTGATTGTCCTGCTGGTTAAACACAGCGATTTCATCTTCGGTGCCGTCTTTCGCTGCCCGCAGCCTCCTGTTGGTGTGTTGAACGCGCTCGGTCTAAGTACCCTGCTCTGGGTCGCTGCAGCAGAATGCGGGATTCAACCCTGAATACTTTGAGCGTAAGGGTCCATCTGTGACCGGTACGCCACCTGCTACCCACTGTTAATCTTGCACTGAGCTCCAAAGGCAAGAAAGCAAGAAGGTGGTTCCTGAGGTACTTTGGAGAAGGCCAGTGCAGCGGAGGTGCTGCTTGACCAGGCTGTTGTCACCGAGCGACAGGACACGCAGACCAAAGGTCGGTGTCTGGACTGCGTCTGGAGAACTGCGGCAACGGCAGCGTGAACCCAGCCGAAAACCGAGCTCCTGCAAAGGGAGCGCAGCGCAGCGGCTCTGACTGTCACCATCTCTTCCTGCGGTGGTGGCTTTTGGATGGCGGTGATCATTATGGTAATGAAGTCATCGCCTCTTCGTGGGCCTGATGACTGGGCTGTAATCGGCCCGAAAAGCACAGACACTTGAGAGATGCAATTCGCTTGTCGAGTGCCGTGCTTCTGGCTCGACTGCGTCCGCTTGTGTGAGCGTAGCTGTTGGTGTGCGTGCGTGCATGTGTGCGTGCATGTGTCGCTGTGTCTGTGTGTACAGTTGTGTGAAAGTTTGGAGGTGTCTGATATTTTGGCAACATTTAGATGGATATGTTAATGTTTGTGTGGGAGTGCTTGGGGCCTGGAATATTGCTGTTTGTGGGGGGGGGTGTTGTGTGTCCTTGCTGCCAGCCTTGTGTTCCCATGTGCAGTGGGGGAGGCCAGAAGCAGTGCCAGGCTCTACATGGGCACACTATGATGCAAGCTCCAGGTTCGAGACAGGGTTTTGTCACCCCCCCACCCCTCCTGACACCACTGTCATGGCCGACGCTGAGAACGACCTGGCCGCTGATCCCGCCCTCTAATCCCGATTTGCTCGATTTGCTCAGGCTCTGTCACGCTTTGGAACGTCATTGTTGTGGAAATTAAAGTCGGGATGAGGAAGCCCTGCTGGGCTCTCGATCTCGGCTGCAGTGCACGGCAATTCGAAGCGGTGGGCTGAGGGGTTTGGGGGGTCACCGTTACCGTGGAAACTGTGCAGGAGCAGGAAACCCCAGAAGGGAGTGGTTCCTTTTCCTTCTGAGTGACAAGTACATCATTTCACAATGAGGATGAATTCAAAGTCAAAAGTCAAAAGAGTTTATTTGTCATGTACATGGTTACTGAGCATACCATGTAGTGAAATGTGCTCTGCCCTGAGTCAACAGGTGACTGTGCATGGTTACATACCAGAAAAATTGACAATTCAAATTGAAAATTGAATTCTGGTCATCTTGTGAGCCCCTGGTTATCCTGGGGTGGCATCAGGGGGTGGCCATGCAGAACCCTGTCTTCTCTCAAGTCCTCCTTTGCAGGTTCAGCAGGAACACCTGTGGAGTCCCAAGGGAGAAGAACCAAAGTCCTTATTGCTCAGTGTCCATGACAAGGTGTTCATCACCTACCTGTGCGCTGTAGAGAGCTGTGTGACGGTGGTTGCCACGACAACCCCTCCCATGCCATGTTTAAAGCAGTCAGGCTGATCTGTGTGGCTGGAGTAGATTAACTTGGCCTGGAGGGGGGCGCTGGCTAGATTAATGCTGCCCGAAGGGGCCCAGGAGCCCACAATTTTCAGTGCACAGATTTATCAGCAAATTCTGCCATTCCCGAGTCAACGTTCAACGCGGTCATCACTCAGTAGCCCCCCTGCTGGGAGAGGATGGGACCTGCATTGAGTGGGGGGGGCTGTGCTGGTGGGCAGGTATGCTCCAGAACTCTCCAATCGGTCACCGCTGTGACAGGAGATGGAGTGGAGGCTTGGCAGACGGGCGCAGTCACATGGGGGAAGCTGCCAGGTTCTTAGTAATGCACCGTAGCTCAGTCCTCTGCCGTCCGGCGTCCGGCAGGACTGCGGTGGCCGAGTGCCCAGGCTAATAGTCCTGTCTGGACCGCTCGGGTCTCAGTGGGGTTGACACGAGTGGTCAGTATTCAGCCCTCGGTGCAGCTGTTGCTGGCTGCTCACGCCGAGTTGAGCATTTCTGGATTCTCTCTGACATGCGGCTGGTGGTTTTGATGATCAGCAAATGGTGAGAGGTCACTGTGTGACCAAGTCAAAGAGTGACCAGACAGCATGTTCATGGCTGAGCTTCCACTTACATTTATTTGGGAATTCCATGTTAGCCCCAAATACAAAACTGTCAAACTCAAACAGATAGGAGCACAAACTCAAGCCCATCTCTTGTTTCTAACACGATGGTCCAACACAGTCCAACACCCTCTTCCAGCTCTCCATGACTCCCTTTACACAGAGTCTTATTATTCCAGTTGGCCGCAACTGGTGCTTGTTTTTCTAACCAGCCATGCTCAGGTGTGGAGGGCAATCTGTTGCAACACGGGCTTGGTCATTCCCGCTGACCGCTCCACTCCCAGCCCAGATTCGTCTCTGTCCCTTGTTTCCAGGCCACCCTTTGCACGACCGCAATGACCCCATCGCCTTTGGTTGGTCGCGAAGTGCGGGACCCCCTGTGGCTGCGGTGTGATTGCATCCTTACAATCACCCAAGCGAAATCACGGCTCTGACACTGAGGTCTTACCGACACTAATGGCGGATCGGGACTCGGTAGCACAGCGCTCGCCGCCTGTGTCCCCTGCCGAGCAGCAGAGATCAGAGGGCCCTTCCCCTCGCGTCCAGGTGGGGTCACTCGGGTATTCGCAAACAAATGCACTACAGGGGTGGAGTCATCCCTGTTTCCTCACAGCTCTACATACCGGATCCCTTAGACTCCATTTAGTGTTTGTGGAGTGAGGGGGGGGGTTGCAAGTGCATGAAGTATTAAGAAGGAATTGTGTCTGCAGCTAAACTGGTGGCTGGAGGGAAAGAAATGGAACCTGTAGTTGGACTGCTGAGTGGGATGCTTAAACTGCACACTTAAAGCAGCCGGTCGTATCAAAGTGTTCAGGTGTAACAGCGTGGGCCCAAATTTCAAATACCTTCCACCCCGAAAAATACACACCTGGCTTCTCTATTTAACAACGCTCTCGGGACCGGAAGTCTGCCTGCAGCTCATTTTGTTCACAACTCCAGAGTCCGTTTTACCACTGTGCCATCATCGGTGAAGCGTTGAGAAATGAGTTCCCTCGATTTAGTCACTGCTTAGGTTCTCAGTCATAGCGATAATGAATTAACTGAATACCCTGTAAGACTTTGTTGTTCATTTCAATGTTTTTTAAACTTTGGGCTACATTCAAATTTAAAAAGCAAAAATATGTTGTCTCTGCCAACTCCTACTGAGTGCTGACTGCCAACTGACATTCCATAGACACAAGCCGCACTCATCACCGACTCTCAGGATCAGCACAGGGGAGCTGTAAACCTTGTGGATGCGAGCTAAATGAAGGCGGTCCCATGGTGCTCTTTCCCCATGTCTGTAAACCAGGCCACGTTTACTTTGCTACGGGCAGAAATGTCTGGAAATGGATGGCGAAGAAAAATAAATGTATTAACTGGTCCGAATTTTGTGGCTTAAGCCAGGGTGTATAAATAGAGAAGGTCAGATGTGTCAGTTGACCCGAACCGATGGTCTCGGGCTGACCTCAGCAGGACCGCGCCCGGGTTTGGGGTTTCTGTGGGCAGGAGATTTGCCCTTCAGCCGCTTCATTTTCCCTCTCGCACTCGGCCAGATCTGCTGACTGTTTAAAGAAGCAGGATAATCAGCGCTTTTAGTGCTGCTGGAGAGCGGCACTGTTTTCCTGCTGTGGAAGCATCATCTGCAGTAATGTAGCGCCACCCCCCAACCCCCCACGATCTCGGCCACGGAGTTGCCCCCGGGCCTCGCGGGGAACCGGGCGTGAACATTGAGTTGAGGTGCAAATTGACAAATCCGCTCCTTTTAATTTAATGCGCTCTGCGTATCGTGCTGCCATGCTTCAACAATGGGGGGATGTGAGATCACCGGGGGGCCCAGGGCTCAGCTTGGGTTCCTTTCACATTGCAAATATCATCCATCTATACATGTATCTGAACATTTGCTCCACAGTGACTGATTTACCCTCTTGCACAACATGGACATTTTTACTCTGTCAGTTCAGGGTAAGAACCTTGGTCAGGGGAACTATAGCAGGAGGGGGATTCAAACCCAGGACCTTCTGACTGGGCCCATGTTGTGCGATTGAACTTTTAAATTAGAACAAAGTGTAGCTTTTGCTTGTTCACATGAAATGTTGACCTCCAGTGGACTAAAACAGAGGAGCAGGACTCCAGACACTCGGGTTTGAGGGGGGAGGTCAGGGAAGCTGCGCAGCTCAGATGAGGGACGTTATGTAAGAATTCATCATTGGTCTGCTGAGGACACTGAGGTACAGTCTGCCCACACATACCTGTCTCACCTGCCCATCTCCCTGAAACTGACCCAGCATGCTGGGAGACTCCTTTTGACCACCTCAGTGAGCATCGTGGCGGGACCTCCTCATGTCTCACAACCAGGCGCGAGTCACCCCCCAATCCCCCCCCCCCCCCGCCCAGTGACCGGTCGCGCTGCTGTGCCATCGCCTGAGGAGCTCTCACCTCAAGCCACTTAGCTACTTTTTATAGCCGTGCAAGAACAAGATAAGCAGCAGGGCCTCAGATTGGACTCACTGGGGGTGGAGAGTCAGGACAGGGATGGCATTTCGGGTCTCAGATTTCTCTGAGTGCCCACACACACACAGTGAGGATCCAGTTTATTAGGACACCCATCTGTCTAGCTTGTACCTCCTTTACCCTGCAGAACAGCATGCATCCATCCGGATATGGATCCTACAACATACCGGACATGTTGTGCAGGAATGTTGTGCTGTGTGGAAACGAATGTGTTGTGTGGTTATCGCAAATTACCCGGCTGCACAGTCTTGCTGTGACAGCTGCTTCCACCTCATCCCAAAGATGCTCAACAGGGTTCAGATCTGGGGACTGTGCTGCTCTCTGTAGCAGCGAAAACCCATTGTTGTGTTCCTGTAAGCATTCGGCGATGAAGCGCTCTGTGATGCGGTGCATCATCATGCTGGAAGTGTCCATCCAGGTGGGATAGCCCTAACCCTAACCGTAACCCTAAGGGATGAACTTGGTCTAGTTTGGTCAACAGTACAGCATGCTCAGATGTGCTGTGCCGTTCAGATGTTCCTTCAGGGGCCAAGAAAAGAGTCCCCTCAGCATCACTCCGCCATCATCAGGCTGTACCGTTGACCAAACTGGGCCAATTCTGATCCTTCCCTCAGCTGAATGCAGAAAGAACCTGGAATCCTCCGATCAGCGAGCAGAGTGCTGATGCTCCTGTCCCCACTGGAGATGTGCTTTCTTGCTCTTCAGTGACAGCATCAGCACCTGACATCGGTTTCCCGAGTTCTGAGCTGCATGCCAGCGTTGAACTCAGGTGTGATTTGTCTGGTTGCGGCACGTCTGTTTGCTCTACTATTTTTTCAGTTCTGCTCTGTGACGCCTGTGATCCACAAGCTGTTTCCATCCACAGGTTTGCCGGTCGGTAGTACTTTTTGGGTTTTCATGCCATTGTCAGTAAACTTTTGACAAAAGGATGTATGCGAAAAGCTCAGGGGGACAGCACCACCAATCATGCCTTCAGAGTCACTAAGGTCCCTCATTTTGCCCATGCCAACACTCATCTGAACACTGGTCTGCCCAACTGGTATCACTGTACCTAATAAACTGGCAACACACACACTCCACTCAGTAACAAAGATAAACTGTCAGTTATTCACATGCAGCAGCAGGTACACAGCACACAGCACTCACTGCTGGGAGGTGCCCAGTTTTCAGCCTCATTTTGGGATCTGAGGCATTTATTGTGGGTTTACCATCCATCGTGTCCCATTTATTGTGTAATTGTGTGTTATGTAATAGGAATTTGCACATTCAAATGACGCGTGGCACCACGGATGAGGACTGTCTGGACTCCTGGTTGGGAGCGCCACAACTGGCAAGTGGTTGTGACCAGGCTGCTGCGATGCTGCTCGGTGCCTGCGGATGGCGCAGTGCTCCTCAGGCTTTGGACTCGCTGTATAACAGAGAGGTCTTTGGGGCTGTAAATAGTCACCATCTTTAAACAAAGACGGAAACAAACATCCTCAGTAAACATTGCTGTGATTTTACTAACACATTCATGAATACTTGGGATCAACAGTCCAGAGTAACGGGGAGTGTGGAAGAGAGGTGAAGAAGAGAGTGCAGACAGGGTGGAGAAGAGTGTCAGGAGGGGTTTGTGACAGAAGGGTACCAGCAAGAGTGAAAGGGAAGGTCTATAAGATGGTAGCGAGACCAGCTATGCTTTATGGGTTGGAGACGGTGGCACTGACCAAAAGACAAGAGGCAGAGCTGGAGGTGGCAGAGTTAAAGATGTTAAGATTTGCATTGGGTGTGAAGAGTCAAAGAAAAAGAAAGAAAAAACGCACAGTCTTCCTGGAGCGATCAGGTAGGCGTCTGGACGTGGCCGCGCCATCTTGGAATTGTGGATGGATGGACAGGATTAGGAATGAGTATATTAGAGGGGCAGCACAGGTTAGACAATTTGGAGAGTCAGAGAGGCAAGATTGGGTTGGTTTGGACATGTGCAGAGGAGAGATTTGGGATATATTGGGAGAAGGATGCTAGGGCTGGAGCTGCCAGGCAAAGAAGAAGAGAGGAAGGCCTAAGAGGAGATTTATGGATGTGGTGAAGGAGGACATGCAAGTGGTGGGGGTGACGGAGAGAGATGCAGAGGACAGGAAGAAGTGGAAACAATTGATCTGCCTTGGCGACCCCTGACGGGAGCAGCCGAAAGAAGAAGATTCATGAATGACACTTGGAGACAGAAGTGTTGATTCATATAGAAACATGTGGGCCAGCAGGGGGCGTAGTGGTTAAGCACATGGCCCTGAAAACTGCTGGTTCAGGTCCCGCACCCCCGACTGAGATACTCAACACGGATAACTGACTTCCGGCTGCTCCCGTTAGGGGTTGCCACAGCGGATCGGCTCGTCCGCATATTTTGGTTTGGCAGATTTTTATGCCAGATGCCCTTCCTGACGTAACCCTCCATTTTGTCCGGGCTTGGGACCGGCACAGAGGTGCACCCCCTTGTGGCTGGATTTGCATCAACACCCAATGTGGGGCTCGAACCCACAACCCTGAGATTACGAGCTCTACCGGCTGAGCTAGCCGGGCAGGGACAGATACTCAACACGAATGCTCAGGTAAAAATAAACCACTACAGCGCCTCCACCCCACAACAGTGACCAGAGGAACATCCCATCACCAGAACACAATTGAAACACCAACTGAACGTAATGCACAACGCTGGGTGTCTGTGCAACCTGACGATGAGTGCGTATCTTTAAGGCTGAGGAACGCGCCGGGGTGCTTCTCTCACACTTCTGTAGGTGAACTTTCATACAGCTGGGCGGCAGTTCGCACTTTATGACATGACGGCAATCTCATCCCCCGACACGTGGTCAGGCTGAAGGGCAGCTCCGGACTTTTCTGTTGTCCATCACCTTGCAGCAGCGGTGCTTCTACGGCGAGCAGCGCTGTTTTCCTCCACGTGGATCCGTGGACGAGCTCGTCGTTCTTCACGTCTTCATGTAGCGCTTTCACGGAGACCTGGAACCTGCCAACCCGGCTCCTGCGGGACAGGTGTGAACGTCGGCCCTGGAGGTTCAAACAAAGTTTGTTACGGCGGCAAAAGAGGGGATTCGCTCAATAGCCACTGCTGTTAGCGGCCTCGCTCCTCTCCTTCCCTCCCTTCCAGCACAGGTTTACCTGCTCTGCGGGTTCAAGATGACCGCCTCGAAAATGACAAATCTGACGTTGGCGTCGCCTTTAGTTGCAAACGCTTCGGTTATGTTCGGTGTCACTCATAATACGGCTCCTCGTCGCCCCTTACCTTCTGCATTTAGCTTTTTCTTTCTCAATTTCTTCTCCTTGGCGAGGGACGGTGTGCTTGAAGAAGCGGCGGACGATTTTTCTCCAGATTCACTTCAAAGCGACGGCGCTAATCCGCTCGTCCCACGCTTGCCCTGCGCTTTATTAGTCCGCTTAATAATCCCTTTACGGGCCTTTGTGTTTGGGGAGCAGAACTGCGCTCTGGCGTCCCGTGACACCGCACCTCCGCTCCAGCTCCGTTCGCTGAGAAAACTGACCGATAATTCAGAAAGCAAAAGACATGAAAATACGGGCTGAAGAAAATGTTCATTTTACGCCTTCAAGAAAGAGCTTGACAGGCACATTTTTTCCTGTTTTAATGCTTGTGAAACGCGTTCTGACCAGTGCGGTTCCTGACTGCCAGCCTAGCGAACGCAGCTCTGTAATCGGCGCTCGGCTGCTCGCCCCCGTCCATGGGAGTCATCGGTACCTTTGCGGGTTAGGGTTCGCCACCCTGTTTGTCGACCCAGGTGCCCAATGCGGGAAGTGCAGTAAACGGGGACGTTCACCTCAGAAGAAGAGGCGGATGCGGGCACCCTGTGTCTGTGTGCTGCCATTGCTGTTGCCGTTCCACCTAAAGAGATTGGCACTCAGGTGATGGATGAGAGGAGCTCGGCCTGCGCCATTTTCTCCATTGGTGAGCAGCTTTAGCCGCAGGGTGAACAAACGTCAAGCCGATTTCAGGGCTCCGATCCACAGAGGGATTTGAGGGAGTCCGTGAGCACCACAATAGGCACCTAGAGAACTTTGAGTGAGATCCACTGGAAGCTGTGTGTGTATGTGTGTGTGTGACAAAGTCCCTTATTCGATTGCGTTTTCTCTGCTTAACATTAACACCATCTGCCTGTTTGTCCTCCTCCCTCTTGGTCATTTTCTCCTCTTCCACCTTGGCGGTGGTCCAGCTAAAACATCCATATCCAAAATACTGTCTTTTACCCTGTTTTCACACAGTCCTTTTGCACATGTTTAGTGGGCCAGCAGGCGGCGGAGCTGTTAGAGCCGCTCTTACGCGTTGGAATCCCCTCCTGCTGTACAACCTTTGATAAAGGTTCTTACCCTGAACTGATACAGTAAGAGAAATGGGTCAGATGAAAGTTTTCTCTATTGGTTCCCTTGGTGACACAAACAAGTCTTACAAGGTGGTGGTGTGATGGCCACTGCTGTTCTGCCAGCGGGCTTCGTGGGTAGCCAATCGTCCCACCAGGCGTGTCCCCATCCCACCAGGTGTTTCTTCTGCCTCGTGTGTGTCAGGGCTCCACTTCCCTTTCCAGGCCAGGCTCCAGTTAATGCCTGCGTGAAAAGCATCTCCTATGTCTTCAGAAGAAGGGGGAGCTTTAAATAAATGGCATTTGTTTTATTTTTCAATTATGCATATTTTTAATCACGCTACTCTGCCAGACATCTCCCTGTAGAGAGGAGCAACAGCACGGTTTGTCCTTGCTCTCTTTCAGGTAGGGCTGGTCACAAGGCGGTCTGAGAGGCCTGGGTGGTGTTTCATTAGAAATAATAGGTGGTACCGCCACGGAAAACAGGTGGAGCGGCAGTTAAGGCCCTGCACATATTCCCGAGGAGGCGAGAGCGAGGACCTGCGGTCGGACTCTTGCCTGGGTGGTTTCTCGGTCAACATCCACGTGAGAAGAAGGTGAGACGCCCCCAAGCTGCTGACTGTCCGTCCACGAGGGCGCTAGCTAAAACATCTAACGGCGTTTTCAATGGCGGCGGCCTTGCGTCCGCCCTCACTCGGCACCGCGCCGATCATCCGCCGTTCACATGTCAGCGCACGCTGCGCCACGGGCTGCGATCACGCAGCCATCACGGCGCCACACCGAGGCCCGTCGCCGTACGCAGGATGATCGCAGGACCTCCCCTTTCGATTCGCGAGCGCAGGCAAACAGGCTGGTGAAATATAAATGAAACACTTTGCAATCTTGCGCGGCGCACGAGTTCCTCCGGGGAGCGCTGGCTGCAGCGGCGGCGGGTGGCGGGGGGACGGGATCGGGCAGCGCTGCTACGGGCCGCCGCAATTACGGAAAGCACTAAAATCAAATGGCGGCTCCGGCTCGGCCGCAGCGGCCATTGTCTCATCTGCAGTTTGCGATGGCTGGGAGCTGACATTTTGCCTAATTGCTATTTTGGTGCAAAATTATAAAGAAGTCAATATAGCTGCATGTAAAATCAGAGGAGGAACAATTTCCAGGCCCCCAAATAGCCCCTCGCAGCCCTCAGACAGAATACGGAATGAGCTGAGCCTGCTGGTAGCTTATTGACGGCTCTCCGTCTGACTGCACCGTGATTCCTCTGTGGGAGGGGGGACAGAGAGGTACAGCTCAGCCATTATGAGGTGTGTGCGTGCGGGGGGGGGTTACGAAACCTCACCGATTGGATTGCCGGAGCTCGCGGCATCCGTCTGCGGGGGGCACTGAGGTGTTGTGAGGCTGCCATTTGGCTGCCTGGCGGGAGTTTAGAAATGATGGGTTAAGGGCGGGGAATGCAGCATCAGAGCCAGGGGGTGGAGGTGGTGGGGGGGTTCTTTCATCTCCAGCACGATCCATTACGCCGGGGCCGCAACCTAAACCAATCACCTTGGCCACTGTGTCTGGCGGCGGCAGAGGAAATGAGAGCACCTGTAATGAAGATGATGGGGGGGTGGACAGGTGATTAAGGAGACGGCTATCCCATGATGCCAGTAGTCTAGCTGCCCAGCCCATGCTTGTTCTGCATTTCTCTGCAAGCCTGGGTGCTTGTGGGTACAAACCGTGTTCTCTAGGTCTTACAGTTGGAGGTGGGATTCAAACCAATAACCTGTGAATGCACAGCTGTGACCACCAGGCCACCTTTTATGGCTGCTATGTACTGTACTCGGTCTTTAAATGTATTTCTTTGCTGGACTCATATAAACCGAACGATCGTTTTTACTCTACCAGTTCAGGATAATATCATGGAAAAGCGCATTGCAGCAGGAGGTGAGATTCAAACCCAGGACCTTCCGATTACGAGGCAGCAGCATTCCTAGCAGTCGTTCGCTGCGTAAAAGGGAAAGGAAGTTCTCTCTCAGTTGGGGGCGCCACCGTGCTCGCTCTTCTGTTTGAGCCCATTAATGAATGGGCCGGCCCGGCAAACGGAGACGAGATGCGAAGCCATCAATTACGGAGCTGCTGCCTACTTATTTTAAGCGGTTGCTTTATTCTCTGTGTTGTTGCTCCAGTCGCTTCCCTTTTTTGCCTCCTTTCGTTTTATCGATCCACTCAGTTACTCCCCTTGCTGCCCTCCCCGCCCCCCACCCATTGTCTTGATCGGTTGCGGTCCTGTTCGGCGAGACCCCCAGGCCGTATCCCAGGCCGTGGTTTCAACTTAATCCCGTTTATTTGTCTCGCTGCCTCTTTCCATTCAGTGGTGCCCTGTCTGTCACCCGGTGGGCGGAGCCACAGCACCGACTGCGTCCTGATTGGTTATGCCACCTACTTTTGGGGTCCATGACTGACTTCTGATGAGGTCAGCGGGGGTCAAAGCAGGTTGACCTGCAGCAGGATGGAGAGCACAGACAGACTGTGCCGTTCACCAGGACCGCACCTATTATTACAAAGATGCAAACAGCATCCAGCTTATTTTTTAATGGCATTTTCTTAAACTTGTGTCTGTAGCAGAGCAAATGTGACCTGCCTCTGTGCACCTGGCTGATAGGTGGCAGTAAAGAGCAGCCAAACACCGTAGGTGTGCCGACCGCCTTAATTCATATCACTTGCACAGTGTTTACAGCTTGTGTCTTGCATTCCTGAGTGCTGGCGATCAGTGACAAGATGATGAATGTTGCACATGTTTTCGAGATGAACCTGTCAGCAGTCAAAATTTAAAAGGACTTTGTGGAGATGATTGATTGTTATGTTCAGTCATGTAAAATTATTTTTAATCTTGATGAAATTTGACGGAGATGGACTGGAGTTCCATCCAAGGTGTAGTTTCATAACTCAGAGGCCGCGATTCCAGGATGACCCTGTTCAGGATCAGCCGGGGACGGATGGATAAATAGAAATATTTTTTCAAAATGTCCTTTTAAAATTATTAATAAATAAAGGTATTTTTAATTATTATTGCTCCACCCAACATGTACTGTACACAGACCCTAACCAGTAAATAAACTAAGGGACATCATATTAATGTTTTGCCAAATGCGAGTCAGTGATAAAAGTGACATTGAAGCTATGAACAAAATGAATTATGAACAGACGTTCCTATTTCATTTGAGCTCATAAGCTGAGGAGCCATTGCACTGACACAGTAACACAGTGAGGTATCTGAGCTTAATGGCTGTTTTACTGTCTCTTCACTTTTCCCTGCTGGCGCCCCTCGCCCCCAGGTTCGGACTGGTACCTGGTCCAGGTGGAACTGGTGGTCGCAGACGTGAATGACAACGCTCCCGAGTGGACCATGGCCCCGTTCCCTTACCTGGCGGTGGTGTCTCCAGAAGCCCCGCCCGGCACACTCGTGTACAAGCTCAATGCCCGTGATGGCGACGAAGGCAGCAACGGAGAGGTGGAGTACTTCCTGTCTGACGGTGAGCGCTTCCTGCGACTGTGAGGCTGTTTGTTTTCTCCTGTCTGTGTTTTTGGGAGGAGCTCTGTGGCCCAACAGCCCGTGCCGAACAACACGAAACAACGGCAAAAAATAAACGTGCTGCACAGATTGCAGTTCTCCAGCATCCCTGCCTTTTTCCACTTTCTTTTCAGCTCTGCCCACTGGAAGCCCAACGGTGAAATGCGGCGTGTCTGCTCCTCTGTTTTCTCTTTTCCCCACATCGCCAGGAGCAAACAGGGGCATCTGAAGGTGGCCAAGTGGCTCCAGGATGCATGAGGTCCTTGTTGTTGTCCTGCTTCTAGTAATGCGTGGCTCCGTCAGAGTTATTGCAGAGGGCGCGGCCTTCCGGGAGGTCACAGGTTATGAACAAGGCCCAAAGAGTGAAAAGGGGTACACGGGGGGGCACTCTGTACTGCGGTTACTCTGATTTTCCTCCAATAACCGAGCAAACTTCTCCATTTAAATGTACTTTTAACAGCTTGTTTTTTTCCAAGGTGACACACAGCTCAGTGAACAAAGCAAATGGAGCAATGAATGAAGCAAAAGCAAACAGCAGATGAAGAGTTTTAGACCAAAACACAGGATGATGATCAGAGCCCAACCTGTGTGTCTGCCACCACCATGTTGCTGGTTCGCATCCCTCAAGCAGCCGCCTATAGGGGTGACATTCAAACAGCAAACGTGCAGATAATCACAGCAGACGGTGGTGGGCTGGCAGGAGGGAAATGGGTCTCAGAGAGATGGGTTTGGGGGGGACTCAGCAGCTCTGAGCTCATTCCACAGCCAGAGGTAGTAACTGTGCTAATAATACCCCTTGTGCGCCCCTGTGGCTCTTATTTGGAAGGCCAAAACCAGGAGGATGCGACTGAGGTTCAGCAGTCCAGAGGCCTTTTACTCACAGGCCATCAACGCCTACAGTGAGAGAAAGGAGTATCCAGGCACTCCTTGGGCTCTGTCTCACACAGCAAAATAGGAAATTGGATCAGTTTCTTACTTCCTGAGTGCACAAACAGAAGGACCTGGGTTCAAGTCCCACCTCCTGCTGTGGTGTTCTTGGTCAAGTTGCACGTTACACAGATGCAATATAAATTAGCACAGAGTGTGAATCACCTTAGAGAAAAGTGTGAGGTCAGTGACTGACATCTGCGTTCGTATGACCATGGTGGTCTGGTGTTTCAGCAACGACCAAGGAGTTGCTGTAACCATAAAGAGTGTGTTGGTGTGCCTTTTCCCAGGCTGCGTACAACCCACCTTCATTTCTGCTCCTCTTCCTCTGATGCATCAGGTGGTGACGGGCGCTTCGACGTGGACCGCAAGAGCGGTCACATCAGGACGACCGGGTTACCCCTGCAGAAGGACCGCGAGTACTTGCTGGCCGTGGTGGCAGCGGACCGTCTGGGCAGTCGCAGTCCTACAGCCTCCGTGTCAGTGATCGCCGGCCCTCGGGCCCCTCAATTCACCAACGCCTCGTACTCCGTCCCCATCCCAGAGAATACGCCAGAGGGACAGCCGTGAGTAGGGGGGGGGTGCAAACACATGCACATGCGCACACGCGCCCCTGCCCAGGGAAATGCCACAGGTGTGTACAGTCTCCATTAGATATGCAGGGCTCTGGTGGCTCCATTAATCATCTTCCTCTCCCCAGATGATCTTATTCCCCATAATGCCTCTGTGGCATCTTATTTCTTCTCTCGGTTTTCTGAAGGTGTTTGAACCACAGTGTATTAATTCCAAATGCCCCAAGCGGTCCGTGACCAATTGATGTGGTCGCCAGTGACAACCCGGTCAAATAATAATTTGGAAATGATTTTAGATGCATCGCGGTGCGGTGCGGACGAAATTGAAAGGGGAGCACCCGCCTTGCTTGGCTACTGCCGCTCGCCGATAGCAGGGAGAAAAAAGGCCATTCCAGCTACTCTCCGAATAGGATGCGATGCGGTGCTGGTGTCATTAGCGCCGTCCTGCCGACCGGGACCGCTGCGGTCGTTACTGTCGCGGGGGGCCGACGGTCAGCCGATGGGCGAATGGAGACACGGAGACAGCAAATAGGAAGAACGCCACTTCGTCCTGTGTCGCCATGTGACAGCCCCCCCGCGAAGCTCTCCTCGCTCCGCCAGCCCCCCGATGGACGACAGATGAGCAAAGGCCGCAATTAATCGATCAGAAAGCAATGCTGCAGTCAAAAGCCTCACAGAGCTGGGGACACATTTCAGCCAAACAGGAAGACATTAAATATCACTTACAATGTTTGTTTTACAGTGAAAATAATTGGCCGTCCTCCAGTTTGCCATTAAAACGCACAGAGCCAGATATTTGTGTGCCACATTGCCTACATTTACATGTGGAATGTTTTCAAATAAATTTCACCGCAACACTTTGAGTTTTGCCAGGTTACTATTAAGGCGGCTTAGTACCTTCTGTCGGATGCTCCATTCACACTTAAAGCAGACGTGTAAAGTGTAAGACGCGTGCCTGTAGCGCCATTGTGACGTTATCATAATGTTTTGTGCTGCAGCTTCCTGGTGGCCCTCGCTCTGTCCTTCCAGAAGCAGCCCATCAGCTACAGCCTGCTGATCAATCCCAGCAGCCTCTTCTCCATCCAGCAGGAAACTGGCGAGATCAGCCTGACGCGTACCATCGACTATGAGAGCGACCAGCACCGCTACCTGCTGCTTGTGCGAGCCAGCGAGAGTCATGAGAGCCTCAGCAGTGCTGCGGAGGTGGGTCTCGGGGGTGGGGTTAGCTGGGGCCGGGCATGCTGGTGGGGCGTGGCCGAGTAGGGAGGGGCGTGTCTGGGCGGAACAGGGAGGCGCGGGGATGGTCCGGGTGGGCCCGGTTGCGGATGACGGGCTGGACGAGTTGCCACAGTGCCATGTGCTGTAACGTTGCATCTTATGAATTTATACACGCTTTGCAAAACATTTGTTTCCTTTTAGAACATCTGAAAAAGTTTAATATACATTTACAAACAATGACACCAACTACAAAGAAAAACATCAAAAGTACAAAATTCAGAGTACAAAAAAAAAAAAAAAAAATACAGCACATCCTTCTCTGGCAGGGAAGTCTTACCCAGCATTTCAATATCTCTGGTAAATAAAAGCAGTCATTTCACCCACACTTCAACGTACACGAACAACACTGTGGGACTAAGAGCACCTCAAACTACAAGTCTTTCAAATGTCACTGCTCTAAAAGGTCTCCGAGTAACATGAAGTCCCCTTCTCCCCAGATCCCTGGTTGGACTCCTCAGCCTGAGGAGCTCCAGACCTCAGGTGAGGGTGGTGATAAATGTGCAGGTAACCCACCTGAACGACCCTGTCAAAAGTCGGTATGCTAAAGTCAGTCACAGTGTATTAAACTGTTCTGCGGTGCGTCACACCATCTCCGAATGTGTCGTACCGCGCTACGATGTGTCACAAATGTCTGCCTATGGTGATGCTCCATACAATTCACCCTGGATCAGTAATTCCTGAGATCCCAGATTCTTTAACATTTGCTGGTCTTCCTTCTCTGGAATCACTCCCTGCTTTTTCCACCTTCAGGCTGGATCAAAGCCTACATTTCAAAGTGTTTTCTAGATACACAAACACAATCCCGGTCTTGTAGGCGGGGTGGTCCTGACCCCAATTAGAAAGTCATCGTGGGTCACATAACCTGGCAGTGAGGGTGTCTGTAACCGTCTTCAGCACCAGAAATGCACCAGATCTCCAGGAGCCGGCTGCTCTGAGTGCTGCTCAATCCCTGCGTTGGCAATGTGAGGCTCACTAAGAGGATCACGATAATGGAGCACTTCCCCTGCGCTCTGCTCCTCGGTCCTCTGAGCCCTCAAGCCCCGAGGCTTAGCAGAAGATCGTAGAGCAAAAAGACTCCTTTTATGGAGGCTGGCAGAAACAGTGGCACCTGCAGGATTCGTGGATGGGGCCCAGAGGTTTGAACAACCAGGAGAGCCTGGAACTATGAAGCCCAAGGATGAGATCAGGGAGGAAATGCTGGATCTAGACGGAGATCGAACTCCCAGGTGGCGAGCCAGATGCTGTATTTCCAATTGTTATTCATCTGCCACAGACAGTTAAGCCCACGCAAGGGAATTTACACCACCAACAGGATGGAGTGCAAAAGTCGAATGAACCTCTTTCAGATTCTTCAGTTCCTTTATTGCCTGCTCATTACTGAGCTCCAGAGGAGAGACCTTCACATCTTCTCCAGCCTCAAAGCCACCAGTCAAGCTGGTGCTACACACTGGCAAGGTAAATTCAGCATCATTGTTGTGCTTCCTCTGAGGCACATCCCCAAGGCTCACGAGTCTTTGTCTCCTGCAGACTGCTGTCTGCACATGAAGGTTCATTGTGAGCCAGAGTGTGGAGCTGGTTTGGGTCGCCCGCTTAGCGTCTTTTTCCAAAGCCGTAAAATGGGCCCTCCCCTTGATTCCTGGGGGCACAGTAGGTTTTCACATCAACGATGCTTCTGGTACAGGAGATGCAGGAAGGAGGCAGGATGACTTCCTGTTTGCCTACCCTGGCATGGGGATGAGTAGATGCAGCTTTTTTCTGGGACCTGCCATGCAGTCTAAGCCCCTGACCCCCCACTAAAGCTGAAGGAACTTTCTGTAGAGTTTCCGTGGGATTTGATTTCTGGAGCCAGGAGTTATTGTTTCTCAAAGCACAACTGAAGAAAAATAAATATAATCTGTGCTCTTGGATTTACCACAAAAATGCAGCTTAAATTTCAGCTGATGCTGCACAAAATATGACAAGAGGTTGATTAATGTATCTAAGTGCACTACAGGAATAGGATCATCTAAACTGCAGTGCTTTTTTGTATTTAAATGTTAACTGTTAAGGGAACACTGCTAGACTGACTGCAGTTTAAAATATTATGAAAAGTATGATATTTGATGATATAAGTATGGTAAGTATGATATTATATATGAAACTATTAAAAATATTTATATTATCACTGAGTTATATTAAAGGGATGCTACCTGTTTTCGGGTTGCACGTCAGCACACATTTCTGATGTAACATAAAAAACAACAAAGTTCCAAAAGAATGACCCCTCCTGCCGAGTGTCCTGTGAACGTGAGCGATGGTGACTGAACCCCCTCTTTCTCGCCTTGTGTCCTCACAACGGTTGCTCCACACCCCTCCGAGGAAACCATTGCAGCTGGTGAATCCTCTCACCTGTGTGTTTGGTGATGGGTCACTTACAGGCGTGAATGCTTTTTGAGCCCCACCCACTCCCCCACAGGGCAGGGCCTCCTTTCCTCATCCTCTTCATTTTTATTCTAGGTGCGAGTGGTCATTACCGACGAGAACGACTGCGTCCCTGAATTCCTGCAGTCCATTTACAGCAAAGATGGCATCCTGGAGACGGTAACCACAGCAACTTCTCTCCTTCAAGGTGAGGAATCCAGAGTTGACCTGTCGGTCAGGTTCCTTTCGGTAGGCTCACAGTGAGAAGGTACAGCAGTGACACCCCAGCCCTCAACAGTCCAACTGCAGCTTCCCCGTGAGGTCTCGAGCTCACAGCCTTCAGATGCAGACTCCATTGCCGCCTGTCATTTGCTGCTCTCTCTCTTCAGTGTGTCTACATTTCTCCCCCTTTCCCAATTTTTCAGAGCGTGCCTCACAAAATTAGCGGTTCAAAGGGAAGCCCCTGGGTGCAGAGCACTTCCTCCTCTCTCTCTCGTACCCTCTGTCTCTGTGGATGCGAACCTGTGCGCACGTCGAGGAGCTCCAAGCTTAATGACATAAATAAACCAGCGAGGGCCCATAAATAAAGCATTGCGCAGAACGCGGCTGCTGAGCAGCGACACCTCTGACACGGAGCGTGGCCCCGCTGGGTGGGTGCAGTGTTACACAGCCCCAGCTCATCTGAGACACTGAGTGTCAGCTGGACCCCCAGCAGCTTGTGTCTCCTGTAAGGTCCCTGGTGTGACTCTGACCTCTGAACTCGTCCTTCCTGGGAATTCACACACCCCTAAATGGCCCTGTATGGGTGCAGTGTTGTTGGTAACTACACTGCAGTAACACCTAGATGGCCAGAGGATGATGATAATGTAATGAGGACATGATGATATTTTCAAGATGTGTTATTTCACACGATAACATTTTGGAAGATATTCTGATGTTGTTAGATGACTGATTTAGACCTGCAGCACTGAGGTGTGCATCGCACAGTTTGCATTTTCAGCTATGGCTGATGTAGGTGTGTGAGTGCAGTGTCAGCACTGTGGCCCCCCTGGGACCTGCACGTCGCGCCGACTCAGTTTTCATTTCCCAAACAAACGGTTATCTGCGGTGGTTTCCTGGGGGAGGGGGTGTGATAGGAGGAGCAAAGTCTGACTGGCAGTTCGAGTGACACCCTCCCTGCGGTGTAACTCACCAGGTATGCCAGGATCACCCGCTGGTGGGAGTGACGTTCCGACTGGCTGCAGACGGACAGATAGGACGGTTTAACACACGGCATGACAGATGGGTGTAGCAGTAGTCCCTGTTTTTCCGAACTGCTGTCATGTGGCTGCGCAGTTGTCCCACTGACATTGTGGAGGAGCTGTGGTGACTGACACCTGCCACAGTGAACCTCACTTGGTCGCTGTCCCCGTACAGCAGAATCACAAAGTGCACCATTGTAATTTACCAATTTCAGGTTAATGTGGCTCAGGTTTCTGAGGATCATGCATCAATATATACAGACATCCGTTATTATCAGAATCTGGTCTGTTCCTGAAAACCTGACTGATAGCAAATGTCTGGATAGCAGCAGGGTCAAAGGGAAAAATAATATGTTCCCAGCCACTCCCCCAACCAATTTCCCTAAATATCAGTAAAAGACTCTTAAACACCTACATGACAGCCCACCAAGGATTTCCTCAGAAGCTTTCCCACTTTTCTTAGACATTTTCTCTTAGACTGGTTGAATGCGATGGCGATGATGCACAGGACGCAATCCTATCGGG